>CM067357.1:26837702-26980202 GCA_034190875.2 Urechis unicinctus | reverse complement strand
TGATCCTCTTGTAATCTGACCCTAAGGTAGCCAGACCCAAAGGTAGTCTGACTCTATCTGATCCTGAGGCAATCTGACCCTGAGTTTATTTGACCCTAAGTTAGTCTGACCCTAAGATAGTCTTTATCCATAAGGCAATCTGACCCTAAGGTAGTCTGACCCTAAGGTTGTCTGATCTATAAGGGAATCTGTCCCTAAAGTTGTCTTACCCTATGGTAGTCTTGCCCTAAGTTAGTCTGACCCTAGGGTAGTCTGACCCTAGGATAGTCTGACCTTAAAGCAATCTGATCCTAAGGTAGTCTGATCCTAAGGTAATCTGATCCTAAGAAAGTCTGATCCTAAGGTAGTTTGACACTAAGGTTGTCTGATCTATAAGGTAATCTGACCCTAAGGTTGTATGACCCTAGGGTAGTGTGATCTATAAGGTAATCCAACCCTAAGATTGTATGACCCTGAAGTAGTTTGACCCTGAGGTAGTCTGACCCTGAGGTAATCATAATCTTAGGTAGTCTGACCCTAGGGTAGTCTGACCCTAAAGTAATCTGAATCTAAGGTAGTCTGACCTATAAGGTAATCTCACCCTAAGGTTGTCTGACCCTAAGGTAGTCTGACCCTAAGGTAATCTCACCCTAAGGTAATCTCACCCTAAGGTAGTCTGACCCTAAGGTTGTCTGACCCTAAGGTTGTCTGACCCTAAGCCCATCTGATCTTAAAGTAAACTAATCCTAAGGTAATCTGATCCTAAGGTAATCTGATCCTATGGTTATCTGATCCTAAGGTAATTTGTATCAATCATGGCGCGCTGCATGATGGTTTCGTTATATTATCGGACAATTTAGATTTCTTGAAAAGTCATGAGGTAAACTTCCAGTATATGATTTGATCTATCTGTTTGTTAGTTGGCTTGCATTTCGCGTATAGCACTCATTTAGCACATCTGGCACTGTCAGCCTATACAAACGGTTCTTCCTGACGTACGACGAGATTCTAACTGACCTGGCGTATGACGGAATTCTACTTGAGGTATTATTAGATTCTAACACACCTATGAAGAAATTCTGTATGACGAATGTCGAGAATTGATCTGATATTCTCTGACATATGACCAGATTCTACTTGAAGGATGACGAGATTATATATGACAGATGGCGAGATTGTACTTGAGGTATGACGAGATCTTTCTTGACATAGCATAGAATTCTACCTGACTTATGACGGGATTCTACCTGAGATATGACGAGATTCAACCTGACGTATGACGAGATTCTACCTGAAATATAATGCGATTTTACTTGACATGTGACGGGATTCTACCCAACGCACGGTCCGACCTGTCGCAACTGACCTGACGTAGGACGTGATTCTAACTTACGCCGCTGACCTGACATATGTTGGGATTCTACCTGACGCATGACGAGGTTGTTCGCATCATGAGATTCTCCCTGACGTATCACTATTGATTCAACCTGACGGATGCAATGTTTCCACCTGACGTGGCTGATTAGACCTATGACGAGATTCTACCTCATTCTGCTGACCTGACGTTTGAGATTCGAACTAACACAACTGATCTGGCGTGCGACGAAATTCCACCGAACTTAGCTTTCTTGACGTATGCCAAGATTGTATCCGACGTTTCATGGTAAAGTTGTATGAAGTGGTGTCAAGTGTTGAAAACTAGAGAAGATGATATTGAAGTGGGCTGGAGTACGGTATCTCTGCTCCGTGGGGGGTGAATTTCGGACTACATTCCGTGGAAAGCAACCTGAATATCAGAATCGCGGGAATATAATTTCGGATACAGGATTCTTGTTATTGCATAATCCAAGGAACGCTGGATGGCAGCGTCAACAAGATGCAGAGTTAAAGTAGCGACAACGCTGTAGGGGCATTCCAAACTAGGGCTTTAGAAAGACTGGAGACGTGGCTTTGCTTAGAACAGAACGCCATAGTTGTGATTAAAATGGGGCCATTCCGCCGACAATAAAGCCGCTGCCATAATAACTCGGGTACTTGAAATAACCTTACGCTTCGCTAAGACGACCAACGTACTTGAAAGGAACAAGGGTTTGCAGTAATAAAGGGGGTCTTAATTTTTTTTAATTGCATTGTGATAAAATAGTTAAGCTTTACGTGAACAAGACGAGCGTTGACATTAAAACCACAAAGAAACAAGAGCAGGAAAATGGCCTGGAAGAAACGCTGACTGACTACTGATCGCTTGAAGTGTCTAGGTCGTAACACAATAAAATGACAGTTAATCATGTAGTGCTAATATGCTTGGCGTAAATGCAACAATTTAGTTAAGACAGCGTTATGGTCGTGATTACCGTGACCTATAGGTCACAGCAACTACGTTGTATTCACCAATAAGGTGTTTCGCTCAATATTGTCTCCGCGACTTAGGTGCTACATATTCTGTTGTCAACGGAAGTATATACTATCTTCACATGTGGGGTTCTGAAGTTAAGCCTTACAATATTGTATTCACAGCCAAGGGGCTTACACATTTTTTTCTCAACTTCAGTCATGCAATGTCGTCCTTACAACAAAAATTGGAATAACATTTTTTTCATAACTTATGTGCATCAAACCATAGCCACAAAACGGACTTATTTTGACCCCCGTCGTTACACAGTGCAGCAGTGGCATCTCCCTCTTACTCTCAACCCCACCCCACCTAAAACGCACACGGCAACCCTATCGCCAATTCCGAGAAACATCCATTGAGGCGCCATTTGTATTTAAGATTTAGTTTAATAGCTTCATTGCACTGTTGTTCGGGAGCAACATAAGTACGGTCTCTTACTGACAGTATTCTTTTAAACACCCATCATTTATTGACCCAAGCTTGCTCCAACGATCCAAATCCCGGCCAACATCTTCTGTATCTGAACGCCAATCTAGAACTAATAACGGTTGAACGGTATGAAGATAAGCTATATAGAGAGATATATATATAGAGATAGAGAGAGATAGATAGAGAGAGAGATAGAGAGAGAGAGAGAGATAGAGAGAGAGAGAGAGAGAGAGAGAGAGAGAGAGAGAGAGAGATAGAGAGAGAGAGAGAGAGAGAGAGAGAGAGGGAGAGAGAGAGAGAGAGAGAGAGATCTCTCTATAGAGAGAGAGATTCTAGATCTATATAGAGAGAGATGGATAGAGATCTCTATATATATATATCTCTCTATATATCTCTATCTCTATAGATATATATCTCTATATATATATATCTATATATATCTATATATATATATATATATATATATATATATATATATATATATATATATATATATATATATATATATATATATATATACGTGTGTATGTATATAAAGCCTGGCAGCCTAACCACACAATGTCATCTTTGGCTTCACTTGAGCGGGGTATATTCGTATTAAATGCATCTTTCACCTCAAGGATTAAGCTAACTAGAGTCACAAAGCACACATGCGCCTTCCAGTTGCATGTGAACCCTGTCATTGGATCCCATACGAGCGCTCGTCCCTACGATCGTTAAAGCACCAGCAATGCATCAAAATACACACAAAAAGAACAATCAGCGTTCTGAATCTTGATGAAAAGGGTCACCATGACAACGGGGTAGTGGTGCGCCAATAATCTGGTCTGACTGGGCCAAGTGTGAACTTTGACCACCGGGCGATAATCATAAAAGCGGTCATCCTGGGCGGGATTCCTAAAGTGACATTTGGCAGAAGGTATAAAAACCGCACCCAAGAGGGGTTTCGAAACACGGTCACACGGATCAGGGTAAATTGTGAATGAAGGGGTCAACCTTGCGAAGAATCCATAGATATCCGCATGGATTTCAGCCCAAATACCACGATAATAACAAGAACATTACTCCGACAGGTCGCCAAAGTTTTATCACTTATGGCTACCATAGACGTCTGTCTACCGGAGATCCGGAAATGAACTTCTGTTCATGCGCATTGACCTTTGTAATTGAGTAAAATGACCGCGGTCTAAGCACGCATTGGCAGTACATGACTGAGACTGTTGTTTGTAAGTCTCGATCACATGAAACCTCTACCGATCAACAGGAACTGAAAATCTCCCACGACACAATCGATACTCCAGGTTGAGCGCGCAACCTCGGGCAAACATGAGTGACAGGAGATTTATAACAATGAATCGATTGATGCCACACAAACGTACACACTGCTGTCATATCACCAGCGGTCATTGGGTGCAAAATTCAGAACGAGTGCCTAGCCCACCTGAGTACTGGTGCAGAGGAAGTACACATGGCCAAAAAGCCGACCTTGGCCATATGGCTGTGTTTATTGCCTATTAAATCTTAGCTATGGTACTGTGGCACACGACAACTGATAGGCCTCCACAAAGACAGATATTTGAGTCAATATCTAAGGGACCTACGCAGGAGGAGACGGCTGAAACACCTTAATTTACCTGTGCCAATCAAGTCATTATTACTGACAAAGTTGACTGGAGTTTTTTGGGGGCACATTATTATTTCAACTGCAATAACGGCGAATGTAGTTTAGAAACTGTTTTGAGTATGAATGCAGTGAATGAAGATTAGTCATGGCGCTCAAGGTCGATGGTCATATCTCAGTGTATGATGAGGCTGTTATAGAGTTCAGTTCACCACATGGCTTCTCCCGCTCCAAACGCAGCAACACTGCTTCATGTTGGTGTGAAATAACACGAGATTGATGCATGCGGCAACGTGGGATGGCTTGATAGAATGTGGGGGTGGGGGATGGATGCGGTGGCGAGAGACGTAAGAGACATGGAGAGGGGGGCTGATAGAAACAGAGAGAGGGAGAGAGAAGGAAAGAGAGATAGGGGAGAGGGAGAGAGAGAGAGGGAGAAAAAGAGAGACAGACAGACAGACTGACAAACTGATATAGGGCAGCTAACAAGAGAGTAGCTGAGTTGGTATGATGGAGGCATGGCGGTGGAAGGAAGCTGGACAGAGGAGAAAATGCCAGAAAGCGCCGTGCATAGATCAAAGGATTCAATGTTATGACGTGGACTTTGCCAATAGAGAATACCATAAAAGCGCCCCCTGAGTGGCTCTCCAGCAAGCAGAAAAAACCCTGTCCAATAACAAGCCATAGTGAGGCCTACCAGAGCAAATTGACACACGCGGTATCCAATGCTCCTTGGGGAGTAGTACGAAAACGATCTCCAATTATACTGTAACAAAGCGTGTGAAACGGACGTAGTGGCTGGTGGATAGGGGTAAGATGTCTCAAAAACTTGATTGGGGATGCTAGGAATACACCTTTTATGTCACACTTTCCTGTACCATATATTGCAGATGCACTTTTTTCCTGCGCACCTATCTGCGCAGTGGGCCCATGAATGTTTGTCAAGGTCAACGTGAACAAAAAAATCTGGCTGTTGGAAACTTTGGTGAAACGCATGGCTAGGTTATGCCCTTGCGAAGCGAAGCGAGTGGAGATTTATTGCTTTTGGTCATACAAAGGGACACCTATGCGCAGTGTGCGCATGCGTAGCCATGTTTCACACTTTTGCTATCCACTTTCTGTTAAACGTAGGTCAGTTCAGAGCGGGTTCATCCCTCTAGGACTGGCCTTGCGTGCTTGTTAAGAGCTCCGAACCATGGTGACTAACGCTGAAATTCCTGCCCTTGAAGACCACGCGGGCCTCGGGATAAATCCCCGTGTTTATGGTGATGGCCGAAGGCCTGGGCGATGTTTGCGTGTATGCTGGGGTCCTGGTCCAGCCGGGGAGATGGGGGGGGTGGGGTGGGGCGCGGAGAAGATGGTCATTGTTACTGAGAACATTGGAAGTGAATATATATGCGGGATAAATCAGTTTAGACTGCAGTTCAAGATGAAATAGTGACACGGAGAACAGTGCTGTGTTAGAAGCATAGTTATACCGTGTTTGCAAAAGTAGTAGTAGTAGTAGTAGTAGTAGTAGTAGTAGTAGTAGTAGTAGTAGTAGAAGTAGTAGTAGTAGTAGTAGTAGTAGTGAAAGTAGAAGTAGTAGTAGTAGTAGTAGTAGTAGTAGTAGTAGTAGTAGAAGTAGTAGTAGTGAAAGTAGAAGTATTAGTATTCATGTCAAGCTAGATGAAGTTATTCCTGTGTTAGCAGTAGCAATATTGGAAATAGTCACAGAAGTAGGTGCTGTTGCTGGAGAAACAGAATCACACCGAATCGACAGCTGTTTGGATGCTTACTTATTTTACTTCCACTTCCAAATCAAACCAGACCCTTCCAAACCCCATTGTCGCGTCTATCAACCGGGCCCTATAGAGCGTCGCCAAGCGCACACACGGCCTGATTGCATGGGGTATATGGGGATATACACGACATCAGGGTGGTACCGCTACCGTACCAGCTCTGTAGCTTTCTTCGTAGGTATAAAGTCCCACCCCCAAACCTCATCAAACTTGAACTGCTCCGTTAAACATAGAACAATACACCTGTGTTCCATATTTACATGAGAATAACTATATATGCGGCGGTATGTCGCCAATGAGCACCTGTCTACCACGTAACCTGGATCAAGTAGCTGTAAGTCGATATGCTTTGACATGTGACCCGATTATTAGGTATAAAAACACAATAAACAACTATAGATAGATGGGCAGGCTATATATATATATATATATATATATATATATATATATATATATATATATATATATATATATATATATATATATATATATATATATATATATATATATATATATATATATATATATATATATATATATATATATATATATATATATACATGTACATTTATGTATATATATATATATATGTATATTTACATGTTTAAATATGTGTATACATATGAACATATATATATTAATTTATATACAAAGATATATATCTATATATAAATAAATACATGTGTATTTTTATGTACACATATATATGTATATATGCATATATCTAAATGTATTATATATAAATATATAAGCATTTGTATATATATTATATATATATATATATATATATTTACATATATATTCATATCTATATATAGATATATCTGTAAATATACATATATCTTTTTGCTTATATATTTATGTGTATATATATTCACACACTTATTTATATATATATATATATATATATATATATATATATATATGCAAGCATATATTTATCTATATATATATATACATATTTATATGCATATATATATGCATATATATACATAAATATGGATATATATATATATATATATATATATATATATATATATATATATATATATATATATATATATATATATATATATATATATATATATATATATATATATATATATATGTATGTGTGTGTGTGTGTCTGGGTGTCTGGGTGTGTTTGTAATGGTTATTTACTGGCCTGCTTGTCTGCATGTGAAGTGGAGCTGGTAAAAGCCCCTTTCAAACAGCATGCGTGTGTTCTTAAAACTATGGCACTGCGAATTGAGAAGAGAAGTTTTGGCGGAGTGGTCGGTGGATTGTTTATGGTTGTTGAAGTGTCTGGTAGCCAGCCAGCGCATCTCCTGTCCCTCTGATTCACTGCCAGACGTTCACCAACTGCCTCAGCAGCAGCCGAAGATGAAAGAGGATGCTGCATGGGGGTGTTTGGCAAGTGAACAATGGAGGTAGGCTCTCTAGGGGATGCGTGCGTCTGGGAGGGAAGGTCGGTCACTATCGGTGGGGGTATTGTAAGAGCTCGGTTGGAGAGGGGGTAGGTACAGTGGTGAGAGTGAGAGGTAAAACCAATGAAATCGATAGGCACTCTACATCAATCTCAATGTCAACTCTTAGCTTAAGGCTAGGGTCGATAGTCAATTTCATTGCTTGTGTATGATAAGAACCCAGCGTCTGTTTCTATGTCTGGATGGGGAGGCATGAGGTCGGATTTGCACGTCCCCACTGGTGGTTGATCAATGTGGGAGGGACAAGTCAGCGAAAACAACAAATCTGGTTTTTTTTTCAAATGAAGATTAAATGCAGCTGAAAACGACAGAAACAAAATGTCAACCAAAATGCTATGACAGAGCGACACATCGTTTGATAATAATTTACTTTTTCGTCGTCTCCATGGTAACGCGTCTGGCCTCCCTTACAATATGAGCTAGTCTTTAGTGCCCAATATAACAGTCTACCTGGCACTCAATGACGTAGTTGTAGGTACCAGGACATGGGGGCGGAGTGAGGGACGAAACCTGTTTCGAATTCATCAGACTTACCAATCCCCTGTCAACTACACACCCCTGTCGTTATTTCTCTTTTTCTGTTGCAAGGAATCCTTACACAATTGGACATATACCTAGTAAAATCCCCATTATATGTCGATTAGTACCCACACAAAAATATTCAAAAAGAATCAATTGGATAACTTTTTAAAAATTATTTACATTTTACACATTTCAATTTACATTATTATAATTCTTGAAGTTAACCCGGGAAAAAAACTATCCTAAATGAATATAATATTTTCTGACATTTTATGAGATCGAATTTATCATATTTTTCTACTTAATCTAAGTAACGAAGTATATACTTAATCCTTGTCAAAATTGCAGCGAGTGTATTGTTCATGCCATTTGTATTGCAATAAGGTGCATCAGTCATGTGTTTGATGCGCCGTAAATAAATGTCGCATCACAAACATACATGCCCTGGCATTCCTGAAAAATAAAACTGTGTACGACTGCTATGACACTAGCATCTGCACCTCGGCGTGAATGAAAATTCCAGCCCTCGATTACGGTATCCAGTGAAAAGGTTAGCAATAATATAAATTTTCATCACATTTATCATACCCACAAGTTACAGTAAATACGGGATAAACCAGAGCTTGGTGTGTGACGAGGTGGCCGCCATTTGCCGGCGCATGCTGCGTGAGTGACAGGGGTAAATATTGACAGTCACTCCAATCGGACGACCCCGTGCAGGGGAAAATTAGGCGGCGAGGCAGTGAATAGCGGTGATGGTACGGGCGACGCCGAGGCGACGCGTACGCTCTCCACAACGCGCTCCTCGTCAATTTCACTGTCCTGGATTTCATACTGTGTGCGCGCCGCTGACGGTTTATTGAGGCGGAATTCAAGGTCGCGATTAGGTTTGTGGTGGAGGTCTTCTTCGCGTAAAAGGTGGGTGGTAAATGTGGAAATTGACAATGTGATCAGTGTTTAAATGAGGTATTAAGCGAGAGATGAGAGTCGACACGACCTGGCGTTGCATTAGGTTGCACAAGTCACCTGGTTAGATCAGAATGAAATTGGCTGGATATAACAGCACACACACATACACATATAAACACACATACACATATATAAATAAACATACACACATATAAACACACATATAAACACACTTATAAGCACATATAGACACATAAAAACACACATACACACTACCACGAAAAACACACACACTCAGTGTCACACACACGTCACGCATATATATATATATATATATATATATATATATATATATATATATATACATATATATAAATGTACATATATATATAGATACATATATATGTATATTAGTATAGATATATTTATATATATACACACATATATGTATAAATATAAATACAAACATTTATGTATATAAGTAAATTATATGTGAATTTATATATATATATATATATATATATATATATATATATATATATATATGTGTGTGTGTGTGTGTGTGTGTGTGTGTGTGTGTGTGTGTGTGTGTGTGTACATATATTTTCTCCAGTATATACAACATTTTTAGATCGTCTATTCGTCATTAATATTTATCCAAAATGAGACACTAGTAAGCTAATCACCAATGTAGTAGGTGAATTTTTTTACCTCAAGAAGAAACTGTTATTTACACAAAATAAGTCTAGATCCAAAATGACCAAGCATTGGGTAAAATGATACTTCAAGAAAACACACATTAGTCCGATAAATTGCACGTTTTCACCTCGAAAAATATATCATTAGATGTATATGTAAGCGGGTACATATAACACATACTTATTGTTAACCTACATTTGAGGCTTTTTTTTTCATGGACCGAAAAGGCGCGTCAACTCTTATCCGAACGTTGTGTCCATCAATTGAGTTAAATGTGCAGTGAAATAGGCAGTCTGAGTTGAAAGTGGAGGATGCACCGCGAACCCCGCGCGTGAAATCAGTGTCTCCAGAGACGATATATATATTCGTTAAGTGGATCATTCCGTTCTTGTCGTACAACAGTCGTAACTTCAACGTGACGTCAATTTACAGAAAATCCCTATACACCCACCAGTAATTTAGGTGCGTGAGAACCGTGCCTGCTTTTGCAAGACATTCTTTGCAGTTCCAAAACATTTTTTAGCCTATTTTCTCGTGCTTTATTTAACTTTTTCAATGAATCAATTACGTGCCTTTTCGGGCTACTCTCTCTCTCTCTCATTCTCTTCCCTCTCTCTCTCTCTCTCTCTCTCTCTCTCTCTCTCTCTCTCTCTCTCTCTCTTTTTCTTTCTTTCTGTATCTCTCTCTCTCTCTCTCTCTCTCTCTCTCTCTCTCTCTCTCTCTCTCTCTCTCTCTCTCTCTCTCTCTCTCTCTCTCTTATTTATTTTCATTATGAAAACTGTCGACCACACAAATTGCCCTCTAACCGTTGAGTCTAATGCTGATATCGGGATTCGCCGCCTCTTAGTAAAGTAGAATTACACATAACCTCAAGGCAAGTGGAAGTAAACAAAACAAAATACAATTTATTTTCTATTTCTTCCTGTACTATTTTACCCCATCATTAAAATAATGAGATGCCTTAATTAGATTCAGATGTACATAGATTTTCGTTTGAATTTTTCAGTTATGTTCAGACCCAAAACTCAATTCAGAGTGGCAATTGCAGACGAGAGGTTTATTGTGTGTGAGATCTGGTGTGAGAATGGAAGTGTCTTGTGAGAGAGCCCCGATGCGTTATGTGAGCCTGGACATGCAAAATGCATGGCGTAACATACTCGTGCAAACGCCTTCATATTGATGGGATGAGGAGGGTGGGTGTGTGTGTGCGAAGGGTGGTGGGGGGGGGGGGGTGTCGAGAGGGTGGTGGTAGGGGGAAGGGTTACCTTTCAGTGAGGATTTAGTTACAACCGACTATTTCATGAAAGAATGACATAATATTGTCAATTTCACGTGTCAATTTCTGTAGTTTAGTGTGGTGTACAGTGCCTGTCTGTTCTGTCGATCTTGTGTAAAGGAGGACAGACCTTTCCAGTTGTAGCTGCCAGGCAGTCTGCCCAAGTGACCTCCATGCCCCACCCCCTTAGGTGCAGACATGCACTGAGGCACTCGGTCACGCACATCCCGCACATACCACAGCCCTGGCTTTGTATTGTTGATTGAGGAACTTCCGGGACCTCTTGAAATTCCCGATGGCATTTAGCAATCTCTCTGATATATAGTGACCCCTCAAATAGCTTCTTTCAAAACCAAAACGTGTACTTCACTAGTTTTACGAGCGCTTGCTAGACGATCTCATATGCGATAGACCTCCTTTGGGAGGTTTCAATTCAAAATGGCCGCCGTATTTGTAGGGCGGCGATGTTATGTATGCAAGGTGCCTCTAAAGCTTGCTCCATTTATCAATATGCGCAATCAATTCCAACCCTTTCATATTCTCCTTAACTATTCCTTTGACACGGTGGGATCTGTAATAGAAGTCCGTATATTTGTATGTACAATTTATGAAAGCGCGATTGGAGTGGTGAGGCTGAGTTGTCACCGTTTTAATTTCGTCTCCGCTGGAGAATCAGGGTCTCACAGTCCGCCATGGTGTGGTCAATATTCGCTATCGCCCCACAGAAAATATCGGCGCGAGATTATTCAGACTTCATCGGTTTCTTGCAAATTTATGAAATTTTATTTTGATTGTGCGCTGGCGGAAAAATTACATCCAAGGAGTGGTACACATTTAAAACATATTTTTGGATTCGCGCAAAGTACTGAAACAGAGCAGATGAAATATTGCATCAGAGGGAAGCTAATATTTTTAATGAAAAAATCACCATTGCCTCTGTTTAAAAGAAATGAGCCAAAATATTCATTGAAAAATATCATATGTCCCTCCATAAATGTCGGGTATATATTTAGTAATTTCTTAATCCATGCACTTTGGATAATGACCGATCTATTGAACAAGCTTGCGGGGTTTTTCAGTTCACTAGCATGCAATTTAGATTTTTTTACCCGCAGAATTAATTGACCGCAGCTGTCAATCAAGAGATAGGCGGTTCCAAGAGAAACGCAGGTGAAAATCCCTTCTTAGTGAATAAATAGCTTATTAGATAGAAAGTTGCTACATTCGAGTTGACCTTCTTTGATTGCCTCACGCGATCCTCTCATTTCTCGTCATAAAGTTGGGCGGTATAATTTCTTTTAAAAAATTTACTTATCTTCCTAGCAAAACGAATGTTTTTTTATTCTTATTCAAAACGAATGGTTTTTTTTCTTATTTTAGATGCTATGAATTACGCATGATATAAGCCAGCAATTATGCAATTTTTTAAAATGTATATTTCGGCCAAAAACCCCATTAATTTCTAGGTATCGCTATTGACATGGATGTTCTGTTCACAACATCTGAATTAATCAGGAAAACCGCCTTAGTTGTCACCCAAATTTATCCTTTTATGTGAATTCCTAGAACAGCTATATAAATAAAAACAAACTATGAGAATTTTGCTAACTGCACGCGTTTCCTTTTCTCTGCTAAATGTCTCAGGCCTACTACGACGCCCGTAAGTTGTCCATTTCGGCAACCCTTCTCGCCGTAATGCCGGGCTCCTGAAACCCAAACCCACCCCCCAAACACCTGCCACAAAATGTCAATTTCACTCCTAAATTGATCCAGGTATAAATATTGCCAGTCGATTTGAACTTTAAACTGAGCGTGTGCGTGTTTTTCTATTCGTTGTTGCGCGATCGCGCGTTCTGTGTTAGATATTTTCGAAAAGAAATATAGCGTCCGCGAAAATATGTAAACAATCTCTAAATAAAATAGGCGTAATTTCTACAGAATGAATTTAAGCGTCGGTTTGTGAGGTAGAAAGCAGAAAACGTGAGACGAAGAAGGGCAGAATGGCCATCTGTTCTACCTGTCTCGAGAATCCAATATTTACCATCAAGCCACAGGTAAAGCAGAACAATCGTATCGTCATCAATCTTGAATACGCCATTGTTTGCAAATATGTAGGTCTACCAAATCGTATTTGATGGTATTTTTTTATATATATTTCGATGACTAAGCATCTAAAGTGGGTCTGTCAGACTCGACTTGGGATCTACCTTCCGTTTCTGAGATCTCGAACCGGTAACGCCACGTGAAAGAGAACCTGTGATTAGCTTGATTCGGCACAAACGCCGAAGCAGGGAATCGATGCCCTGCGTGCAAAGATAAACCTCGCCCCATAAAAAACTAATCCGCGATCAGACTTTTTTAGTTCTTTGATTGCGAATAGATCCCTCCTGTGAATTCCCTCCATATCCACATGCGATTAAATCGACCAATATTGCGCTTCCATAATTCCCGTCGATCATCATAATCTCATGTTAAAAAAAAAAACCTTTCGCCTTTTGAACTCTTGTCGGCAACTAAGACGAAATCTCGGCGATATGAATAACGACTGCGGAACTAACGTGACAGTTCACGTTGCCATGACAACAGACCGGGGTGGATCCGCGGCTGCCACATGAGGATCTATATATCGGTCCGCGTACCACAAGCCTGACCTTCATCGGTCGATCTTTTTGTATAGATAACATGTTTAAAATGTAGTTTTTAGACGTGATATTGTCAGCTCAATGGATGTTTATATCGCGTGAGTAGCTAAGCTAGCCTTGTTTCAGGTTTGGTTATCGGCTGGGTGTGTGGTGTCACGGGGGGGGGGGGGGGGGGGGTGACGGTGATGCTGTTGGCTGTTGAGGCGCCAGATGAAACAGCTCGCCTGAAGCTTATTGCTCGTTATCAGAGTGTATTTTTAGCATGAGACAGCGATCTTGCTGTCCTTGGCTTGTCAGTAGGACAATTGTCAATCTCTCCATGTTTCTGTAACCGAGTACCTTCTAACTGCCTGATAGGGCGTTACATATTGTGATAGTTATTGTACAACGTATAAGCAACGGATCTACATATCACAGTCAGTGCTTCAACACTGTAATAGTCAGAGCTTCGAATAGTCACAGTCAGTGTTAGTTGACTGTCACAGTCAATGCCACTTCACTGTCACAGTTAGAGCTACTGAACTGAACTGTCAATGTCACTTCACTGTCACAGTTAGTGCTATTGAACTGTTACAGTCAATGCCACTTCACTGTCACAGTTAGTGCTACTGAACTGTTACAGTCAATGCCACTTCACTGTCACAGTTAGTGCTATTGAACTGTTACAGTCAATGCCACTTAACTGACACATTTAGCGCTACGAAACAGTTACAGTCAATGGTTCGTCACTGTCGCAGTCAGTTTTACTTCGTTGTCACAATCAATGCCAATTTACTGTCACATTGTCTCACAGTCACATTGTCTCAATGTCACATTGTCTTACTATCATATTGTTTCAATGTCTCACTGTCACATTGTCTCACCGTCACATTGTCTGACTGTCACATTGTCTCACTGTCACATTGTCTCACTGTCACATTGTCTTACTGTCTCATTGTCATGTTGTCTTACTGTCACGTTGTCTCACTGTCACATTGTTTCACTGTCACACTGTTGCAAAACTAGTACTGACCAGATTAAGTTTCGCAACGTAAGCATCTTTGAGAAGCCCCATCGATTACTACCCAACTTCTCTTTAGTAGAAGAAATGTGGTGTTTAGTGTGACACTATCCTTGCCGAGTGATGCATGGACCAACCATATCACACCACAAGTATATCATCATAAACGAATTGATTATTCACACAGAAAAACTAGAAACCCTGTTCTATTACTTCACGTGACCACAACGATCATGACACACTGGAACAGTAACATAACGATCATGACACAACGGAACAGTAACATAACGATCTTGACACACTGGAACAGTAACATAACGATCATGACTCACACTGACACACTGGAACAGTAACATAATGATCATGACACACACACTGACACACTGGAACAGTAACATAACGATCATGACACATACTGACACACTGGAACAGTAACATAACGATCATGACACACTTGAACAGTAACATAATGATCATGCATACACTGACACACTGGAACAGTAACATAAAGATCATGACACACACTGACACACTGGAACAGTAACATAACGATCATGACACACTGTAACAGTAACATAACGATCATAACACACACTGACACACTGCAGCTGTTACATAACAATCATGACACAACCTGACACACAGGAGCTGTTACATAACAATCACGACACACACTGATACACAGGAGCTGTTACATAACAATCATGACACACACTGACACACTGGAACAGTTGCATAACGATCATGACACACTGGAACAGTAACATAAGGATCATGACACACACTGACACACTGTAACAGTAACATAAAAATCATGACACACTGTAACAGTAACATAAGGATCATGACACACTTGAACAGTAAAATAACGATCATGACACACTGACACACTGGAACAGTAACATAACGATCATGACACGCACTGACACACTGGAACAGTAACATAATGATCATGACATCCTGACACACTGGAACAGTTACATAACGATCATGACACACACTGACACACTGGAACAGTAACATAGCGATCATGACACACTGGAACAGTAACATAACGATCATGACACACACTGACACACTGGATCTGTTACATAACGATCATGACACACACTGATTCACAGGAGCTGTTACATTACGATCATGACACACACTGACACACAGGAACAATTACATAACAATCATGACACACTGGAACAGTAATATTAACGATCATGACACACACCGACACACTGAAGCTGTTACATAACAATCATGACACACACTGATACAAAGGAGCTGTTACATAACAATCATGACACACACTGACACACAGGAGCAGTTACATAACCACCATGACGCACACTGATACAAAGGAGCTGTTACAAAACAATCATGACACAACCTGACACACAGGAGCTGTTACATAACAATCATGACACACACTGATACGCTGGAGCTGTTACATAACAATCTTGACACACACTAATACAAAGGAGCTGTTACATGACACACACTGACACACAGGAGCTGTTACATAACAATCATGACACACACTGACACACAGGAGCTGTTACAGTAACATCATAACACACTGATACATGACTTGACACACACTGATACAAAGGAGCTGTTACATAACAATCATACAAAGACACATCAGGAGCTGACATAACATCATGACGCACACACAGGAGCTGTTACATAACAATCATGACACACACTGATACGCTGGAGCTGTTACATAACAATCATGACACACACTGATACACAGGAGCTGTTACATAACAATCATGACACACACAGACACACAGGAGCTGTTACATAACCATCATGACACACACTGACTCACAGTAGCTGTTACAAAACAATCATGACACAACCTGACACACAGGAGCTGTTACATAACAACAATCATGAGCAGTTACACACATGACGCACACTGATACAAAGGAGCTGTTACAAAACAATCATGACACACACTGACACACAGGAGCTGTTACAAAACAATCATGACACGACCTGACACACAGGAGCTGTTACATAACCATCATGACACACACTGATACGCTGGAGCAGTCTCGCCGCTGTTACAGTTCAATATAAGCCCATGCTTTTGAACCATGCCAATCAAAAAGCCGCACCTATCCACTTCAACAACCCAATTCCACCATAACCAATCCCCGCCCCTATCAACCCACACACACCTCCCCAATAATGCACCCTTCATCCCCTCTCCCTAAAAGATCACAGCAAGTCAGCGTACTCTATTCATTATACCAAAGGTACCTCGGTCAGAGGGAGGAAGCAATCGTTATATCTACCCTCTTATATATGGTCATAAATAGTATATGTGACAATCAGCAAGGGGGATATCAACTTAAAGCTTGGACAACATCAAAGGAAATCGGGATCTACAGAGTGGATCTGATGCAACATGAGGAGAGACAGTTGTGTCGGTTGGAAGAGGGTCCCTGTCGGATGGAAGAGGGTCCCTGTATCACAGGAGAACCAGCAAGGGCTTTTCACATTACCCTTACACCAGACACCCCCCCTCCCCCCACCCCTCTGCCTCATCCCTCCCCTTTCCGCCTGTCCTCCCTTGTCTTCTGTCGTTCCCCTGACCTATAGCCCTCGCAACAGGCGCTTACAACGCCCTCCTGTGACGTCAACCTATCAGCTACATTTGGCCTTGGAAGTACAGAGCTAGTGGCGGAAGGTTGGAGAATCTGGGAGGTGTTGGGGGTGGGGTCTCACAGCACAAGGATGTGATAACATAAAACCGATGGCGGAGGATTCAGCCTGGTCTTATAGACGACGTTGCCATTAAACGTTAGGTCACTGGAGCATTTTTATGCCTCGACCGACCGACTGACCCTATCACCTCCCTCACCCCCCCCCCCACCCACTTCCGCCTCTCCCCCCGCACACTCTAACCCTGCAGGCCGGCCAGTGACCGCTCCTACTGGCTAGCATTGTAACTGTTGGACTGGTGCTTTTGGGGAGGGTGTCTGTGCCTGAATCTTCATTTATTCATGTTAAAAACCATCGACGACATCTTTGATACGTTATCATTACATAATAGACGCACGACACTCGCTATGTACAACCGTCCCCTCGTCACCCTCGTCACATGATGCAGAGCCTTTACTTAGTCTAACTCTCTGAGACAAGAGGGTCCTAGCTCTCTTTGTGAATGTTGGGTTCGTAGCTATTCGTATTTCCCTTCCTCATCTCCTAAAGAACGTTTTCTTTTTTAAGTTATCTGACATAAGTTAATCGTAGGCCACCACAGTCACCTTTAGAAATGGACAAAACTGTGCGTTTTATCGCCTCATCTTGCCGCTGCATATATTTGCTGGTAATTCGTCCTCTATGCGGGCAAGCAATCGGATATTTCGTGTTATATTATCGTTTTACGTCGCTGCAGCCATTAACGGTCGGCTTCTCGACACCTTTCCACTGCTTCTTTATATGAGCTCCGCTCACGTAATTTACCGAGTCTCCTGATTGGTCACTTTATCAACCATGGTCAGCCGAGCGGACGCGTTTCCGGGGCGACGGGAATAAAATTAGGTCACAAGACGCTCGTAAAGTAACGCCTGGCGTCTGCGAGATAGGCGAATGCGCGCGCAACTCGCTAGAGGGAGCCACTAGATTTCGAACCTAGCCGCCAGAGGGCGCTGGTGTGATGCTCTCCCGTTTTTTTTGGGATAACATTTCCCTGGTTTTTCGCTCGCCGGTCGTCAGTGGAGTCCCCTAATGGGTGTGAATGTGTCCGCGGCCATTCCAGTTAAATTGTCTTTGGTCAATCCGACAGCTAGCTACAAAGCTTGCACAATGTACAAGACTAACATTAAAGACAGTGACGGAGCGTGGTTTAGGGGGTGGGGGTGGTGCTTGGATGCCTTTACCCTGTAGGTATACACTCTCGCACCCCTTGTTGCTCCCCTAGGGCGATGCCAATAAATTGTGGCGAGCCATATTGGTAAATTTCCGGTTTATGCGAGAGAGCAGGTCTTCTGGGGACCCCTACATAAAGAAGGGTTAGTCCTATACGAGTTTGTGGGAGGAAAAAGCCCTTTTAGAGGGACGAGGGAAAACCCTGCTGACATCTTGATTAATAGGGGTGATGATGAGGAGGATGTGTATGCGTCAGCAGGGGCAGGTTGATGGAGGTGTGGTCTGGATGAAGAGCAAGAGGGAGAAAGGTCAGATGATTGGAGTGTCTGTCTTGTTGGAGAGATAGGGGAGGGTTTGGTGGAATCGATTGGGGTGGCGTAGTGGGGTTGAAAATGAAAGGTTTCATGTGTGGTTTGTAGAGTTTCTCAGCGCTAAACAAGCGTGAATTGTTTTAGGTAAAGCTGTTTATTTAACCAGATTAGTGATTCTTGGTTATCTTTACCAACATACTACAACCGGACTGCTGGCGCAGAGGATTGGTTCCGCCATGTTTGGTCTCGTCACCGTCATCACCACAACTGCTCATACATCTAAAGAATAAGGGGATGTTACATGGGTCTGCATCTACAACGGCGTCCGCGTGTTATAGCATTAGCCCCGACCAACATAACCCCAGCAGGCACCACCTTCCCCCTCCCATAACCCACCCCCTTCCTCCACCCCCTCACACACCTGTTCTTCTTGTCTCACTCCCGAATGCATCACCTCGTTAAAGACTGCTCATTCTACGGGACATAGATCATGTGCCCCACTCACAACACAATCCATATTGCTTCAATCTTTGAACGAACTTAAAAAAAACCAATACAATGATTACAGAACTTGCCACGCCACTTTCGTTTCTCAATTAGGCCGCCTGGGGCGCTCGCGACTTCTCCAAAAACGCTCACCTCACCCAACCGGGCTTTGTCAGGTGAAAAATAAATCATCAAGATTCTTTTGAAACTTACTTCAGCGTTGCCGTCAAGTTGGCGACCCCGTTACGGTCGATATTGAAGCGATAAATCAACGTTTTACAGACGGTGAAAAATTCCCGCGCTTTTTATAAGGTCCACTGGCGACATCTTTCGGTCGTTGCGATAACTTGTGCGTTTCTTTATTTCGCGTTTGCAGTTAATTGATAGGTGCTGTGGATGATGGATGTTTATGCAAATATTGGCGAGAGGATTCCTTTAAAAATGTAGAATTCATATCCAGTGGAGATTAAAGTTCAATTTACACGGAGATAAAAGGGCGGATGAAATCTACATGATCGTTTTTACCTCATGCACTATCTTCCATGCAACACAAGACACAGATGAGACCTTCGTAACAACCCCTCAAACTATCCATCCCCAACCCCCTACCCCACCCCTCCCCCCTCCCCCATCCCACACACACACACAAACACACACTCTCCGGACTAAAAATGACTTACATGGCCGCATTTGCGTAAATAGGTCATTGTACCGGATTGCAACTCTGGTCACGTGCTTTTAAGGAGTCTTGTTAGCATTGGTGACGAAAGCATTGGCTTTGAGGTGAGCGTCATCCGCGACGCGTTGGCTTGTTCCAACCCATCGCGCGCTGGCCGGCCATAACTAATCAACTCATTTCTAGGCTAATTTAATAAGCTCTGGGCTGCGCCTCCTAGAATGTTTTCAAGGGGGGTGTCCCCCCTGCCTCCGTACCCCCTCTCCCGCGCTTGGGCTGGTGCGCATGCTCGGAGCACAACATTGCAGCATTGGCGTAATTGCATCCCGGGGAGTGATTCGCTGACCGACTCCCCTCCCATCGCCCTGATTTATAGCTCATTAATCGACAGAGGGTGAGTGGACCTTGGCCTATGACCTTCAGCCTTGACCCCTTGCCGAAAAGGTCATCTTTGGAGAGGAAAGGAAAAAATAGTCCACAATCACTGACCACCATCGATTTTTTAAGAGTGAAAATTGGACTTTGATAGATGAGTAGGTTCAAGTCGGTGGAAGCAAGGGACATTGGTGGGCCGAGTGCAATACGGGCTGACTCAGCGCCTGTCAATGATCTATGGCAGCAGCAAGTGTCTTGTCCAACCTGCTGCTCTATGCTGTGAAGACGAGGGATTTGGTTGTGGCTGTATGCAGGCGGGGTTACAGGCGTGTTAGTGTAAGGGTTTAGGGGGGATTCTGCACAAGACGGGGCGGTAACTTACAACCAGCTCTTTTTCATTCTCACCTGGCACTAACCCGCTCCAGGTCTCCCACCCGCGCCCGCTCTTCGGTGTAAACACCACTACATAGAAGCATGTGCTTCTGCTGGATAGAAAACAGCGCTTATTAATAATTCATGAGCTGAGCCATGAGGCCACGCCCCTTTCGAAAATAGTACCGGCAGTGAGTGGCGGTGTTCAAGGCTGCCCGACAGGCTGCGCAGCTCTCACGGCCATTCGCTTCCCATTGCGTCTGCGGAAGAGCAGCCTTGCCAACATAAGGCCAGGCAAAGCTGACTAGAATCCTAGTTCATCAAAGCCGCTGGCCACAGCAACTTGCTTGCAAGTGACTAAATCTAACTTCGTTACGGGAATAGCTCGTGTCATTTCAATTTTGTCTCTTCATAAGCAGACGACCCCAAGGCGTGAGGCCCTTGGTTACCGAAAGCGAATTTCTCACTCATCTCGTAGCGGAGAACTGGCCGTGGACACTGATTGGAGGAGTATAGGTCACGTGGCCTAGGATAGGATTTTGCCTTGAAAAATTGGTTTTGGCGAAGCTGTACGCTGCTTGTAGGGTCAGTAAGTGCTCCGTGAGCTCGCCTGCTCAGCGTGGAGCAGTCACAATCGCCGAGAAACTGACAATTATCACTCTGGAATAACAACATCTGATCTGTATGCTTCTCTTCCAGATGACAAGCCGTCAAATCAAGCGCAACTGAGGTAAGTAGGTCTCGTTATGTGTAGAATGATAAGGGGCACGTTGAGCGATGGGATGTGAGGTGGGGAGCTTGGGTCATTTGGGAGGTTAATGTCGGAGACATGCTGTTAGCGTGTGCGTCTGTCAGTCAGTGAGCAATGATGCTAGAGGGAGGCGGTGGAGGCAGTCTGATATCTGCGGGGGGCACTCTACTTAAAGGGGGCAGCTTCAATTGATCTCGTACGTGATAAATCCTGTTTGACCATCTGGGTTTTCGTCGTCATATTTGGATACCCGATTAACTGACCCGTCACACCTACCATTCTCTCTCTCTCTCGCTCACTCTTATTGCCCTTTAACCTAAATCCTTCACATGGACTTCTGTTGTATCTTCCATAGTATCTAGCGCTGTTTCAAAAATAAATCAAGCAGCATCAATTGCCCCACCTTGCATAACTTCTCATCTCGCACCACGGACCTAATCTAATTTGTAATGGTTTTTTCAATGCCATCCATGTGTTTAAACAGCCCGTGGTAAAGATCAGTGGGGCGGTAATGTACGCTAGCCTCACAGAGACTTGGATGGGCAAAGTAGACTTTGCTCTCTTAAATAGACATTAATATCACATTGGTAACAACCGTTTTCTTTTAAAGCCCCACTAAAACAAATAATGCTCGTGCGCTGGTCTAGCTTAAGTGAACACGCGCAGACGACATTCGAGCTTCTAGTTTCCGGGAAGGCATAAAAATCAGTAGTTCATTTCATGCCTCCATTCAGTTAGCCACCCCTTTGTAGAAAGATGACAGTTTTCTCTCTTGCTATTTTTTGTGTTTGCCTTGATTGTTGACTGATGGTAGATTCCTGGTTGTCTTCACAGCCGGAAGGAAATTCACCGCTGCTGTCATGGATCTTCCGAACAATCTGCTTGGGAGGCCGAGTTTGAGTCCGTACCCAGCCACGCCAGCCGCCCCAGGAGTGCCAAGCGTCCTGTCATCTTCCTCCTCTCCGGGACAAGCGATCCACGAAGCAGCCCGCCGGAACACTCTGAACGGATGGAACTACAGTAGCTCGGCGGATGGGGCCGTCTCTTCTCACCACGGGATGCCCGGAGCATGCAACCCGCTCAGCTATACTTCTATGGCCGGATCCATGCATGCATCGGGGATGCATAAATCCTACCCCGGATCATTCAATACCTCGTCATCCGATCTACTACAAAACTGTCAGCAATTCCCACACCCCCTCAATTCGCTGTCAGCCCCTAGAAATATCAACTTCCCCTTTTACAGTCCCGACATGTACCAGTCCGGTGCGCACCACGGCAATCCCGGACTGTTCTCGGATCTGCCGTCGATCCAGGCCATTCCACGCTTTGATCACGACTCGATGCCGCCTTACGGCTCGGATCCCTCCTCCCAAAACCCAGGTGAGTCCAGTGCTTAAAGCTGCTTCTTTTGGGGGTGCGATGTTTTAAATGTGTTTCGTGAGGCATCTCTTTATCGATGTGATGAGCGAGAGAGGTTCGTTCGAGGTAGAGATGAGGTCACATTCCTCCATGTCGTTGTGTTGAATCTACGTGTCGGTGTGGCTGTGACGAAGAACCGCCCAGTCACCATGTTCACAGGCACTTTATGGGTAGAGCAATGGTGGTGGAGAGGGTACGGGGGGTGGGGGAGGGTATAGGTGGGGGTGGGGGGTTGTTATTGAGAGTTGATAGAGGGGATAGGGACTAACGATCGTACAAAGGATCAGCAAAATGTGTAGCTTTAAACGCGTGTTTCTTCCTTAGAATGTCACTCGGCACTCGAAAGTCTAACATCGAATTCCGAGCGCCTGTGAGAGATCAACTTTGGGCTGTGAGCATGAACTAAGTGAAACATCGTGAACTATCATGCTGTCGCCAGTTTCCAGCTCCCCTATTGAATGTATATCCCTAATCAATCAGCGTCTGTTGTAAATTGTGATTTTAAAAACACAGTGATATCAATGTACCATATGTATACACGATGAGAAAGCGCTGCCCCTTTGTCAGCATATAGCACACATGTCAACATTACTCCCACCCCCATTGCTCATTCTCGATTCAACAACGAGAAGGTCGTTAAACGACTGTCTCTAGAGCTTGCTAACAATACACCTGCAATTAAAAACCGCTGTTACCTGTGAAGCTAACGAGGCTGTTGTGATCTGGGCAAGATTTGTGCCTGCTGTCTGAGGTGGAGCGCTGATCAATGCATACGATCGAACGTGACACAGGTGGTCTGATTATCGGGCGGACAAAGACAGGGAATTGATATGAAAAGTAGCGAGAGAATCCGATCAGAGAATTATAGCGATGAAGGAGGAGAACGTGGGCTCATGAAATCAAGTTGTCGTCGACAAGTAAATCAGCATGATAAGGGAAAAGGAAATCGACAAGTCGATTACTCGGGGAGCTGAAGCTCCTGTTGAGTGACGGGATACAGGGATAAGTCCCGGATGCTAGGAGTCGGGCACATAAACCACCCTTCATGTAGCACCTCCGGTTCGTCTACAACCCCTTTCCTCCACCCCCCACCCTCACTCAACTAGTTACCCCTCAGTGGTTCCACGTCGTCGGGGCTTAGTCATATTTATGGTCACTATACATATGAAAATCCCCTTGCATCACGTACATAATTCCCTTCTAATGAAGTGGCAAGAAATATAACGCCTCGCCATGAGTGAATGATCGTGTGATCATGTGGCACTCGTCAACTGTGAGGCAGACTCAGGCTGGTGAAGCCAGAAGGCGGACTTAGTTCGCTCATCGACCACGTGGCGGCGCCACTGTTGGAGGTCAGTGCCGCGGCGGCGCTTTTCATCGCTGCAGGGAAATGAGATGGGGAGGGACGTGAGCTGAGTGACTTGCCTGCCGCTTGTGAGGATGACAGCGTAAAAACATCATCGCCACTGGGCGCAAGGGCATGGGTCTTCATTGATAAAATATTGATAGCGGTCGCAATAAATACAATCTCAAATGCCAGTAACAATAAGAACGAGTCGGTAAATGAGGTATAAATAGAAGAGGGAAAGATATGCCATTTGTTTTCCTCGCTGGGACTTAATCCATCGCTCGTACACAACGCCTTTCTCTGCAGCAAAGCAAGGAATGAAGCATTCGTAATCATTTGCTAAAATCATGCCCTAAGCCTAATTTCTTTTACATTGCCTTAAATCTAAGTTAACAGCTCGAGTTGTACCCTAAATGCGACATGGCCCTGTCGTTGTCACCAATTACATCATTACTGGGATACCTCCTGGTGATGAGTTGTGCCCTCCAACCTCTGATCTAAGATCTAATTAGGTCATTAGTCCGAGCAGCTAAAAGACGGCTAACACCCGTAAGTGCCTGCCTGTGATCACCACCGCTTAGTGATACGAACATCAAGCGAAATCAACATGGTAGATTTCGGCGGTGCAGTGCAGTGGGTGGGCTACCGTGTTACAAAAACTTCGGTTTATTTATGAGGGGGTTTTTTCATCCGCAAACTCCAAGAAAAGGTACGCTGTTGCTGTTTCGGTAGTGATGGGATCTTTTTAGTGATGTCAGTCGGATTCGGTTATAGACGAGGCGGTATATTAACGGATGTATAGAGGAAAAAGATCGAGAGCTCGCGCGCGTGGCGAGATGGGGGAAAGAGTGTTGGGTGAGGGTTGGATCGCATGGTTCATGCACGAGAGAAAAGAACTAGGAAATGTAAATGTCAGAGACACACTCTGACAAGTTGTAGGGCATAATTTAGATTTCATGTTCCTTGGGGTATCGAATACAACCACCCCAACACACATTGAGACGACCTCTTTCTCACTGCCCTATAACTTTCTCATGCCCGTCTTAGCAGTATCAGTTAACAGGATCACCTGAGTTCTACCTGTATCTATCTCAGGTATAAAAGCACTGCTCTTGTAAAGCACTCCTCTTCTAATTCCCAACTACCTGCCTCTCCAGCATCCCTTAACGAACTCACACACCTGTTGCCGCTCTAGTCGATGATATCTAGCGGGACCAGACACGCCCATCAATCCATCTCAGATAGCGCTGCATCTTATGTCGGAGAAATTGCGTCTGCAGCTTCCCCTTCGCTTACATCAGCCTCTCCTTAGTGGAAGCCTTTCTGGCAATAAAAACCCCTCTCGTTTTACGCGGACGTTGTCCTCCAGGAGTCTTCTCGTTTACATCCACCTTTATACCTGTATCAGGTATATTCATTATACCTGTATATTCATCACTAACATAATTCGATTCCATAAGCTTCTTCATTCCCCGCTTGCGATCCGTTACTCCATCATTCAACCCTTTGTCACTTAATCATTCAACGTTCATCACTCTATCATTCAATGTCTGTCATTCAATGTCTGTCATTCAATGTCTGTCATTCAATGTCTGTCATTCGATAGCTTTCATTCTATCCGTCTACTTCTTACAGTCTATAATCCAACTCTTGTGACTCTGCCATACAGCTCCTTTCATTCTATTTCGTTCTACTGAGTTTCATCTCTTGTCAGTCTCTCGATCACCTCTTGTCAACATCTCATTCAACTCTTGTCATTCTATCATTCAACACCTATAACTCTATCATTCTGCTCCGATATCTCTATTATTCCAACCCCACAACTGTATAATTCTGCTCTTGTCATTCTATCATTCTGCTCTTGTCACTCTATCATTCTGCTCTTGTCACTCTATCATTCTGCTCTTGTCACTCTATCATTCTGCTCTTGTCACTCTATCATTCTGCTCTTGCCACTCTATCATTCTGCTCTTGTAACTCTATCATTCCGTTATTGTCACTCTATCATTCCGTTCTTGTCACTCTATCATTCTGCTCTGTCACTCACTTGATCATAATGCTTCTCTCACAACTTCTGTTTCTCTACATGCCACCCCTGAAAACCAAATATCACTCCCACCAACACACACACACACACACACACACACACACACACACACACACACTCCCACCCACAAACACATCCACACTCCCACCCACACACACACACACACACACACACACACACACACACACACACACACACACACACACACACACACACACTCCCACCCGCACACACCTACCCACTTCCATCGTACCCTTCAGCCCGACTTGTCGCATTCATTTGCAACAACCAAAAGACATCGCCCTCTCTCCCACCCTCCCAATCGGAACAAACCCACTTTGCAGCCTCATAAAGCGTGATACGTTGTTACACAATACTGCACTGTTTTGCAGATTGGTTCGCCTCAAACTGATCATCATATTAGGTGATGATTTTCCCTCGCCTAAAAACGTGTCAAGTTCACCCGTGGCATAAAGCATGTCAAGTCAACCTTAATAATAGTCGTTTGGGAACATAGCAGGGACTTGTTGATGTTGAGGCTGTTACCCGCCCCCACCACGCCCACACCCCTATATCCTACAAAAATCCTTCCTCCCCCCATCCCGGTCCCAAGGAACATGTTCACTCCTTGGCTTGTGTCACAGTATCGACCCTCCGGTTTCTTTCCCCTGTCCTCCCCACTCCGGCACACAAAAAGGTCATTTATGGAATTGCTTGACCAGCTAAAAGCGTCATCTAGCTGGCTGTTTAGGGGGATGTTGGGGTGTGCGGGGTAGTGGAGGTCGTGGTGGCGGGCCTGTCCGGTGGGTGGACAGTCCGGTTAAATATGGTCGGTGTTTGCGAGGGGGGCGATGACTCATGGTCAAGATGGTCAAAGTGGTCATCTCAAGGTGGACATAAGAAGCGCGGTAAGGTCATGAGAATGAGGAGGAGGGGATGTGGAGGGATCTCAATGACCAGGAGGGGTAGGAGGGTACATTAGGGCGGGCTGGTGACTTTGATCTTGTGGGATTGACCAGGAAGTAACCAGTGTCCAGTCGAAGAGTATCGGTACAGAGGGAAAGCTCATCCCCTCGGTCATATCGGACTTAATTGACGGGGTCGGAGGGTAATTAGGTGCATGGGGGGATAGTGCCTCACCGGATACAGACTGGGACTGGGGTTGGTGGGAGGAGGGAGGATCCGCCGGGATCCGCCGGGATTACCTGGATCATAGCGATAACCATATGAATGATACAATTAAGGGTAAACATGCGTTTTGTTACGCAGGCTCTGAAAGGTGAAGGTGTGCGCGGGTGAGGGAACGATATGCTGGCCTTGCTGGAGGCAATTAAACACTTTGTCATTACATATAGAAAAAGAGGGTGTATGTAAAGGCGGTGGTTTTCATCTTCGACAAAGAGGGACGGCTTTTGTTGAGTCACTCTTACGCGGAATTGCCACTGGCTTGGTCACCTATGTTCTTTTGTTGTGCCTCATGAATATTCATGTTCGATTCATCGCACTCGCATTCAAGGCCATTTACTCTCTGGGTCGACTGGACTGGTATGACCGGAGCCTGGCGCCCTCTGGTGGGGAGAAATGCTGAGTAAACATAAGGCCCTTTCGTGCACTTGTGGGATGGGAGATGAAAAAGGACAAATGGAGGTGAGGTGGTGGGAGGGGTTCGATACTCTTGAGAGAGAGAGGGAGAGAAAGAGGGGAGAGAGAGTGGGTGAGAAAGAGAGAGAGTGAGGGGGAGAAAGAGGGGAGAGAGAGAGAGTGGGTGAGAAAGAGAGAGAGTGAGGGGGGAGAGAGGGGGGATACGAGAGGAGATGAGGGGGAGTCGGAGACAGAGAAGAAAACGTGAGAGAGGTGAAGGGAGGTAGGGTGGGTAGGTAGGCGGTAGGGTGTGGAGGTTCAGTGTGTATTGATGCAAACTGAATGCACGCCATTGTAAAGGAAGAATTGGTATACTTCTTATATGGTAGATCTGGGGGTCGTCCTGAGGCAAATTGTGACCACACAAGCTTATCTCATTTCAACCAACGATAATTATTATGCATTTGAAACAATTTCATTAATTGTAACTTCAATATAATCTGACAAGAAAGAAGGCACATTGGACCGCAAAGTTCTGACCCCTCGAGACAAACATTCCCTCGACAAGCGACTAGGTTTTGTATTCAACGATCACCAATCAACATACGTTGAGACTGCAAAACGAGCCGTGGACATGAAACTGGCGATAAGGCAGATGTTGCAGTTGTAAACCATAACTCCCACGACCAACCGCTGCGTTTCAATCCAACATCTATCCACCAAAGTTAAGATTTCGGTCGTTGAGGGTTAATTTATAGCGTCATTGCCTGTTCTATTACGCCCTAACGTAGTATGCTGCGGCGCAATTCAACGTAAATTAATATGTAAATTTTCAATAACCGTTTTTCCCCCACATTTAAGGTGTTTCTAGCACGGTATATGCGCGTGACTTGACACGAATAACAAGAAACGTGCTCAACAAGAGACGAAAAACCCTTGTCTGGAATAGGGCGCCCTTCAACAAATCGAATGGCCATTTTCACGGACATTTTCTTTACAATCAATTACGTTGTCAATATGTCCGATTTTGAGGGAGGTTACTGCATTTAACCAACATCATTGGTGGGTGTCTCCTTGATCAAATGGTCGTCCTGCCTTTATGGTACTTTATCACAGAGCATTTGGGACCTCGTCGGTGGGATGGATGACAAATATCTGTAGCATTGTGTACATCGATGTCATCATATCGTCAGGTGTTCCTCGAAACGTTGTTTCATTAAGAGCTGTAATTCACCTGCATGCTTCACGTGCAAAGAACCATGCGGGTGATTAGACACGATTTGAACGAGCGCGAAAGAAAACTAACATATTTTAAATGTGCAATATTGAAAAGAAACGGACAACATAAAAAACGATTGAAAAGTACAAACGACTCCGATTGCAAATCCAGCTCGATTGAAACGAACTTGACTGAAGTTAGACGAACACAAGCAAAATAATGATTAAACTGTACATGCTGTAGTGGGCCAGCATGTAATTGGTGGTGGGACATCGCAGATCCCAGACAGATCGTCAAATATTTAACAAGTTGGTGTTGAATGCAAAAGCAGCAGATGAAAGCGCTTTTGAGAGGCTATGTCTATATAGAGCTCTGGTGAAATTACTGATGATGTGCGCTGTTTTTTTATATAATAACCATCGATTTGTTATGTTGTATTTTTGTACAATCAATGTGTGACGTCATTGTTTGTGTAAACAGACGCCCCGAAGCAGCGTAAAAAGCGGAAGCCTTACACCCGGTATCAGACCATGGTCCTCGAGAATGAATTCATGAACAATTCTTATATAACTCGCCAGAAGCGATGGGAAATCTCGTGCAAATTGCACCTCAGCGAACGCCAAGTCAAAGTCTGGTTCCAGAATCGTCGAATGAAGCGGAAGAAGCTGAACGAACGCGCCAAATCGCTCATCAAAGAACACGATGGTCCTAACGGCATGGGCCATTCAGTCAACCAAGTTGGTGTAGGCAACTGACTTGGGGCGGACGACGCAGGCAATGGGAATCGAGATCGAACGCAGCCTCCCAGCAATTCATTCGGAGGGAATTGGAAACAGGAGAGCGTGGGCGAGGACTCCGCCTCGGTCAAGCCCTATCCGTTACAAATGACACACTCGACCACCATGCAAGAGTCGGCTGTGTTTCCCGGTCCCTACACGCCTGCGTCGACCGCATTCAATGTATACGGACAAAACAGGCCTATGCATTGGGGCGGTCAAGTCCACTCCTAGAAATTAATAAAAGACACAACGTTTTAAGTTAAAACCCTTAACTGGAAACGGGTCTATCATTGACCTTAAATGTGACCCTCATGAATATGTCTTTATGTGTGTTCCCTGCGTGTCAGAGACGCGGGGTGATGACGTTTTGCACAAGTGACGGTTTTGCCTGTACTGTCATCATGGAAGAGTGTGTGTGGGGTTTCTGTGTGGCTCGTTGGACTCGTGTATCCAGTCCGAGTGCCATTCTGCAACCATTCAGGGAGTCAATTGGGACACACAGGTTGAAAGAGGTCTGCTTTCGCAACAGGCTTCACTTAAGATTAAAGAAGGAACCTTGCTTTGGGCTCTGGCAGCTTCTAATAAACATCACTGGGCACGCTCTCAAAATGACGTCCGTTTTGTGTGAATCCATAATCGCCATAACCCGTTACGTTCAACATGACTTATACGCGATATGTCGCTGTGTCACATTGTTTTTGGGTTGCTCATTGGTGTATAATTTATTCATTGTCCATTTTAGGTAATCTTGTGCACTTTGTAATGGAGTTTGTGATTTGAAAAATTGATGACTTTCAGCTAAAAAGCTGAAGGAGCCTCGTTTCCTTGTATGACATTGGTGTCTCAGCACTACTGGGCGACTGCTGTTCTGTTGAGTGTGTACTCTCGCCAGGTCACTGTTCTAGGTGTACAAGTTAACGTGTGAACAAGCAAACCTTACTGATTATCCTATTATCTGTTATGAATTGGTTGCCATGGAAGCTTCTGTGTTCATATCCATAACTGGTATCTGCTTCAAAGAAAACAAAACCAATGTATGTGCAATTCCTTGATGAATTCCTCGTCCCTGTGTACATATAGGTCAGGTCATAGGAGGTCAATGTGCAAGTTCGTTTGTGTTTCTTAGTTTTCATAGATGATTAAAACGCCGTCTAACTTGTGTTACATCACGTGGTTGTCATCGAATGATGCTTTGAATCAGCTGCATCATAATTGTACAAATGATCAATTGAGCATCATCTAAGTCCTAGAGTGAGGTTAACCTTGTTACGAACTCGATGATTGGATAGTCATTACAACCCTTTTCAATTGACCATATTGTGTCATATTCATTACTGTTGCTGAATGAGTTCGTGGGGGCGGGATGGGGGTCTAGCCGGCGCGATGTCCTTATCGGTTGAATGTAGTAGGCGTGGCCTTACTCATTAGTAGGCGGGGCTTTGTTATTTCCAGAAAGACAACTTGTAGATAGATTGTACGGTTTCGTTTTGTGCACGTGGTGGTTAAAAACTCTCCTTTGAGCCGACAGCTCGGTTTCCACCCGTTTAACCGAGCTTTGGTACTCGTGTATACTGTGTGTATGGTATCAAACTCACCTGGTTACCATTGCCACGAAGCCCCTGTAAATTTCCCCCCACCCCGACAACGCCCCAACTCTGTGTCTGCTGCGTAATGCCATAATTCATTTCAGCTCTGGGTTGTACAGCATTTACGACCCGTTGCCAATACAGCTGATGTGGGTGACAAGTTATCCAAATGCTGAGCTTGAATCGCTTCAACATTTTGTCAATTTATAATTGGCATATATGTGGCCACTCTTTGAGATTATACGAGGATCCCTCCCTCCCTCACCCCACCCCCTCTCTCTCTCCAAAAGCTACTTCAATGTAAGTATTGCGCAGCCCGTAAGCCCCCCCTCCCCCTCACAAACCCCCCACTCATGTCTATGCTACTACTCACAGGCAATATATGTTAGCGTAACTTCCATCCCCACTTTATGTTGACGTGCTGTTTGATTGGACAATGGATGTAGTGTGGTGTTCTTTGTGGTCCTGTGGGTGAGTGGTGGTCGTAATGCAGACGCGGACGATTTCTGTTCTCCGGTGTACATCATGTCGTGTGCCTGCGATTGTCATCTTATGTGCGTAGACCAGTCTCAAATTCAATGTCTTCGTTTCTAGATCCATACATGCTATTATTACGTAAGAATGTTCCTCAAAATGCACGATAAACGGTATGATGCGAAAGCCGGATCCGTCGAACAGAAAGACAAATTCCTTAGTTTATACTGAGTGAGGTACAAAGCGAAAGACGAAGGCAATTGATGGATGCTACACAGGTGAAGGTTTACTAGCAGTCTATGGTTATTAGGGAGGAAATGTTGGCGACGGCTTGTTGAATCTACCTCATTTCATTCTGGCATTGGCGTCATCGTCACCATTTAACAATCAACCTCACGACCTCTAATTATAATGACCTTCAGTAATCTTAAATATTTAGTCTTCATAACCACCGTTTTATTTGACCTCTGGATTACATGACCTCTGGTTAATATAACCTCTGATGTAAATGACCTCCAATTTAGGTGACCTCTAGTAAACATGACTTCTGGTTTAATTGACCGCCGGTTTGATTGACCTCTAGTTGACCTCTCATATCACCCTCGTTCTATTTTAATGGTCCCTTTAAGCTGTGAACATTTGAAGATTATTAGATATTAGATACAGAATATGCCCCGTTGGCATGGCAACCGCGATGGGTTGTAACCCCCATATTGTAGCTTTAACCCTCTGGTCCGATCGGATGTGATGCTTGCGAGATATCTACTGATATAATGGTGTTAGTTGACTTCGTGTGGTATGCGGTGACTTTTGTGGGTCTTAAACAGTGTTTTCTATATACATATATATATATCTTTATATATATATATACTGTATCTATTATCTCTATGATCCGTGTTATGTAATTCTGTGTAGTATTGTCACCCGGCTCGGGATTAGTTTCATCCTAAACCTGAAGCCATGTGTGCAAATATGTCCCGTCGTTGCTGTGAGCCGTTGTCGGATCTTTAGTGAATGGTCACAAAAGATCAAAGCGCTTGATGTCCGTGTCATAAAAACCCTCTGTGGGGCGTATCATGTTAGAGCCAGCTTGTCCTGGATTCCGCCTTCTTCTCTACCCCCACTCGAATAGAAAGGACTTCATAATTATTGTGCAAATATCAATTTTGTGATACCCAATTGTATAGTGAATTTGGACGACGTATGAGCGTCCTTTCGTGCGGACGTATCAGTGTACAGTACAGGTATAATCCTCTTTCATATTTGTGGATGAGTTGTACATGTTCAATAAATTGTTGTTGAAAAAGAATCAACTTTGTTGTATTTGTTCACACCCATTCATTTCAAGCGATCTGTATGTTACCAACAGAGGTGTATTGTCATTAATAGCTAGTAGTACGTCAATGCATATAGTTCCATATTGGGGTCTAACTTAGAGCTTGGGAAGACTAACCTCTAGGTAAATAAATATATAATTGCACGTTGCACCTCTATTGCAATATGAGGTCTATATATAGAAATGAAGACGCCACGCACTTGTGGCGTGAGCTTTATACAAATCAACAGCACTCGTGTACGTCCGAGAGCAATCATGTGACCATATGTTCCCAACTCGTAGCGACAAACGGCAGTCTATGGCGTTCTACCTGTCTACGTCACACAATGTCAACAGGTGACGTCGCCAAGTTCTTCGCGATAACCACCAACTGCACAACCCTTAACATACAAACACATCAGACTACGATTTCAACATGGACAGCCGTGTTGCTACCCCATCTGCATGTTTCTCAGTAAGACACATTTATCTAAGCTATGGTATGTCATATCCAACCAATTTAAGGTCGTTGAAATAGCTTATAAATCGCGCGGGTCAACAACACAAGAATGACAATACCTTACGCCACCAACATGGAATATTACCCCGTCTCGTCTTGGGACATCTCACCGGATTTTACCACCTTAGATGGCGTAGGTGCCGCGGCCGGAAAAAAAACAAAGCTGCCGACAAGAGCACACTGGAATATGGCTAGGCTAATCAAACAAGATCAAAGAGAGCCACCGCTGCGGTGGAGATGGTTGAAGTGTCGACAGCGTCGGCCTGTGTTTGATCGCTCCGGCAAGATGACAGTAAAGCACTGGGCAGCAGGCCTCGCTCCTCGTCTCACGGCCGGTCAGGCATTGGGGATGGTTTTTTTTGGTAAGCTGTAGTGCTGTATTTTGTGGCACTTGATAGATTTTGCATCATGAGTGAAGACTGATGCGATAAGATGTGAAAGAAGGTTGGTGCATGATTTGGCAAACTAATGATATTCCCATCATAGTCTTGATGTCATTAAAACCTCCATAGCTCCGCACCTCGTTAAAAAACCAACACACATGTACCTCATACATACGCGACTCCACTCGAAAGCTTCACGTCCTACCTCACTCAACACCAACCACAGCTCAACCTCACTAAACACCACCTACACCTCAACCTCACTCAACACCAACCACAGCTCAACCTCACTCAACACCACCTACACCTCAACCTCACTCAACACCAACCACAGCTCAACCTCACTCAACACCACCTACATCTCAACCTCACTCAACACCAACCACAGCTCAACCTCACTAAACACCACCTACACCTCAACCTCACTCAACACCAACCACAGCTCAACCTCACTCAACACCATCCACACCCCAACCTCACTTAACACCAACCACACATCCATCCTCACTTAACACCAACCACACATCCATCCTCACTTAACACAAGCTACACCTTAACCTCACTCAACACCATCTACATCTCAACTTCACTCAACACCGCCTACACCTCAAATTCACTCAACACCACCTACACCCCAACCTCACTTAACACCAACCACACATCCAACCTCACTTAACACAAACCACACCCCAACCTCACTTAACACCAATCACACATCCAACCTCACTTAACACCAACCACACATCCAACCTCACTTAACACCAATCACACATCCATCCTCACTTAACACCAACCACACATCCATCCTCACTTAACACAAGCCACACCTTAACCTCACTCAACACCATCTACATCTCAACTTCACTCAACACCGCCTACACCTCAACTTAACACTCAACACCCACTCAACACTACACCCCAACCTCAACAACACCAACCACACACATCCAACCTCACTTAACACCAACCACACTTCCAACCTCACTCCAACACCAACCCACAGATCCAACCTCACTTAACACCAACCACACATCCAACCTCACTTAACACCAACCACACACATCCACCTCACAACACCAACCACACATCCAACCTCACTTAACACCAACCACACATCCAACCTCACTTAACACCAACCACACATCCAACCTCACTTAACACCAACCACACATCCAACCTCACTTAACACCAACCACACATCCAACCTCACTTAACACCAACCACACATCCAACCTCACTTACCAACCAAACACATCCACCAACCCACTTAACACACCAACCACACAACCTCACTTAACACCAACCACACATCCAACCTCACTTAACACCAACCACACATCCAACCTCACTTAACACCAACCACACATCCAACCTCACTTAACACAAACCACACATCCAACCTCACTTAACACCAACCACACACCAACCTCACTTAACACCAACCACACATCCATCCTCACTTAACACAAACCACACCCCAACCTCACTTAACACCAACCACACATCCAACCTAACTCAACACCACCTACACCTCAACCCCCTCTCAAAACCACCTACACCCCAACATCGCTGTACACAACACACACATCCAACTTCACTTAACACCAGGCACACCTTAACTTCACTCAACAACGACTACATGCTAACCTCATTTAACACCAACCACACCTTAACCTCACTTAATACCACCTACACCTCAACCTCCCATAACACCACCTACACATCCAACCTCACTTAACAACAACTGCACGCCATCCTCACCCAGCACCGCCTGCAACACGGCCTCACTCTACACAAACAAAACCCCAGCCCCAATCTACATAACCTAACTCTACGTCACCTTCTCATCAAGCCCACTGTACCCAACACACATCCCAGCCTCACTCTACACTACCCACAACTCAACCTAAACAAACACTACCTACACCTCACATTCACTCTACACCACCTACATCCCAACCTCAATGTACACAACACACATCCCAGCCTCACTCTACACTACCCACAACTCAACCCACACCTCAAAACACGCGACCCACACCTCAAAGGCACGCGACACCACCGACACATCAAAGGCACTCGACACACCACCCGCACCCAAAGCCCACTCGACACAACCACACCCCAACAGCGCCCAACACCGTCCGATAGAGAAAAGAGATATAGATATAGATATAGATAGAGAGAGAGAGATAGAGAGAGATAGAGAGAGATAGAGATAGAGAGAGAGACTAGAGAGAGAGAGAGAGAGAGAGAGAGATAGAGAGAGAGAGAGAGAGATATAGAGGAGAGAGAGACACACACACAGAGAGATATATAGAGAGAGAGAGAGAGATAGAGAGAGAGAGAGAGAGAGAGATATAGATATACATACAGAGATAGAGATACAGATATATATATATATAGATATATATATAGAGAGATATATATATAGATATAGATAAGGATATATCTCTAAAATATATATATAGTATCTCTCTGTCCCCTAAGAGATCTCTATAGAGAGATATATATATAAATATATCTATATATATAATACATATACTTATCTATATATACATATATCTATATATATATACTAGACAAATATAGAATATATATATACATATATATATATATATATATATATATATATATATATATATATATATATATATATATATATATATATATATATATATATATATATATATATTACAGAATGTCTTCACTTACAACATCTGTTACATCATTTCTTATTGGTTGATACATGACGTGGAGTTTACGATATCTTAACTTACACGTCCCGAGCCGCGAAAGAGACAGGAGTTTTTCTTAAGTGTTCCTTATGCTGTTCCCACAATCCATAGTCGTCGGTATTAAATTGGTATCGATTATTAATAGCTAGTCGTAATTCGGTCATTTACGACATGTGTCGCCCTTTTCACAAGAGAACAAATCCCAAACAAACGGAGGAGGGTGGGGTGGGGAGGGGGAGAGGGAAACATATATATGATAAGGCTCACGGCATGGCGAGCAGAAGCCCAATGTCTCCTTGTCATTTCTTCATTTAGACAACAGCGCACAGACTATCACGACGGTTTGTATTCACCACGAGACATCCCCAGCATTACATATAGCGGCAACGGATCTCATTGGTCGAACATTGTTGACCGTACTATAGATGCATCCGTGTTCGGATAAAATCAGTTTGCGTGGGTTCTTCCACTTGCAAAAAGTCGTCATGTTTCTGCAAAGCCCCTATTCGACAAAAGTAACAAGTTGATTGGCTGTGGATTTCAGAAGTAGACCGTCGAGCTATTTGGGGTAGCTTACATTAGTCGACTGTTGTTGAGTGAACACGAGCCTGCAAGATTACAAACACAAGAATATTCACTTACGTTTTGAAGTCGTCAGTCTTGTTTTGACGGAAACCCAGTGACGTCATTAGTATATTTCTCAATGTTAATCCGTGCTTTTTTAACAGTATCCAAAACCACAAGTTGATTCAAAAATGCATAAAATGATTGATGAATTATCCAGCCTGAAATGACTCAGGTCTTGCCGAGCGATTGAGGAAGAGGATCTCCCAGTGGCCCATGCCTGGTATATGAAGCCAACTCTATAGATCTCTCCCTTATATGTCGCATCAACTAGCAATGAAATATGGCTTCGCATTGAGTCAAACTTACCAACCATTTCCAGCGCAATATCTGCGTGTCTTTATCTTCATTTTAATACCATTGTATGCCCTACACACGCACCTCACCCCCAATATAAGATGGGGGTCTTCATAAAAACTCATCGCCTTCTCTGGACGCGGCATATCATTTTGTGGTCAGTTTACAACCGACACCGACAAATTGGCCGAGGATGTCAGAATAATAAAATTCTATTGAACCTAAGCTAACTATCTATAGTTATATTTTTACAACACCCTTGTAATGGCTGTGTCAATGCCTGGCTCAATTCGAGGTTCGCCTGAGCGGGAAGTATAATTCTACAATACTATTTTATAATCATGTCGTAGAGCAGCCATTGCCGTCTGCGCTTAATGCGCGTTATTGGCGCCATAGATGAATGGAAAATAACTATTGAAGTGGATTTGATAAGTCGGCGCTCAGGTAAATATGCCCACCATCCATAATCCAATCTATACTCGATAATTCCTTTAGGTTTGGTGATAAAGATGTACAAAAATGGCGTTTTGAGCACCCAACACCCCTACCCTCCCTGTGATAAGCTGTCGTCCGACAAACACCCCCACCAACCCACAACGTTTCCCTTCAGCCACTCCTATATACTCTTCTTCCCCGTGACGCATCCCGCCATCTTGAAGCTTATGTCCACATGGCGAGCCTTATAGCATACAAACGCTATATCCACCCGACTCATGCAGCCATAGTTTACCTTCATGTATTTACTATGTTGCCCAGAACGCTTCCAATACAGCTGTCACAAACCTAACGCAAATTTGCTCGTGCTTATCACAGTATGACAGCTATTGCGCTGGACTGAAGGATCCCAACTGCGGTGCGTGTCGTCATAAAAAAAAGCCACACGTAAGCTGACGTGACCAAGTATGAACGTGGCGATAGTGCTTATTGTCACAATTCATGCCAAGCTTTATATACGGTTAAGAGTTGTCTAGCTAATGAAGGCTGCCGCGGGGAAAGGATTGAATTGATAAGCCGAGTTTGTCGGCAGCGTTGGAAGAGGAGAGACGTTTGAGCGCTGATGTCGTCCACAAGATCTTCTCGATTTTATGTAGGATCATCATCATCATCATCATCATCATCATCATCATCATCATCATCATCATCATCATCATCCTTCTGTCTCTATCTCTTTGTCTATATCCTATACTACCTCTTTCCCTCTTTATCTCTCTCCCTCTACATCCCTACCGTGCACTATCGTCCCTATCTCTCTCCCTCTCCATCCCACCCTACACTATCTCTCTCCCTCTCCATCCCACCCTACATTATCTCTCTCCCTCTCCATCCCTACCCTACATTATCTCTCTCCCTCTCCATCCCTACCCTACACTATCTCACTCCCTCTCCATCCCTATCCTACATTATCTCTCTCCCTCTCCATCCCTACCCTACCCTATCTCTCTCCCTCTCCATCCCTACACTACTATCTCTCTCCCTCTCCATCCCTACCCTACATTATCTCTCTCCCTCTCCATCCCTACCCTACATTATCTCTCTCCCTCTCCATCCCTACCCTACATTCTCTCTCCCTCCCTCCCTACCTATCTCTACCTCTCCATCCTCTCCCTATCCTCTCTCCCTCAATCCCTGCCCTACACTATCTCCCTCGCCCACACTCCCCTATCCTCTCTCTCTCCCTCTCCATCCCTATCCTACACTATCTCTCTCCCTCTCCATCCCTACCCTACACTATCTCTCTCCCTCTCCATCCCTATCCTACACTATCTCTCTCCCTCTCCATCCCTATCCTACACTATCTCCATCCCTATCCCTCTCCATCATCCCTATCTCTCTCCCTCTCCTCCTCACTATCTCTCTCTCTCCCTCTCCATCACTATCCTGCACTATCTCTCTCTCCGCCTCCATCCACTATCCTGCACTATCTCTCTCCCCTCTCCATCCCTATCCTCTCATCCCTATCTATCTATCTCTCTCTCTTCCTCTCCATCCCTATCCTACACTATCTCTCTCCCTCTCCATCCATATCCTATCCTACATCTCTCTATCTCTCCATCCCTATCCCCTCCATCCCTCTCCATCACTATCGCACTATCTCTCTCCCCCTCCATCACTATCCTGCACTATCTCTCTCCCTCTCCATCCCTATCGTACACTATCTCTCTTCCTCTCCATCCCTATCCTACACTATTTATCTCCCTCTCCCTCTCTCTATCTCTCTCCCTCCATCCTACTACACTATCTCACTCCCTCTCCATCCCTATCCTACACTATCTCTCTCCCTCTCCATCCCTATCCTACACTATCTCACTCCCTCTCCATCCCTATCCTACACTATCTCTCTCCCTCTCCATCCCTATCCTACCTACACTCCCCTCTCCATCCCTATCCTACACTATCTCTCTTCCTCTCCATCCCTATCCTACACTATCTCTCTTCCTCTCCATCCCTATCCTACACTATCTCTCTTCCTCTCCATCCCTATCCTACACTATTTATCTCCCTCTCAATCCCTGCCCTACACTATCTCTCTCCCTCTCCATTCCTGTCGTACACTATCTGTCTCCCACTCTGCCTCTGTATATAGCCAACACCATCTATCTGCACCGTATCCTGCGCTGTTCTCGGCCACTCTGTCTCTTTGTGTTACACTACATCTCACTCTCGGTTTCTCTCACTCCCTTCACTAGCTCGCATAATTTGTCCTTCTGTGTAGCTCTTTATTTCAGTCTTTGTCCTAAACTATCTCTCGTTTTCGGTATCAATGCCTCCCATTGCATGGCTCGGTCGCACCCCTTGTCTTCACTGCCTGTACCACGCGCGTACGCTTCTCTCGTTCACGCCTGAATGACCTTGTATTCCCATCACCTTGATATTTTATGAAGCTACATTCGATCAGTTAACATCGCGTGCTGTGTGTGACAACCGATTCACCCTCGAGCACTTATTCTTCATCTGTTTCAATTTCATTGCTTTGGCGGCTCGTAAAACCACAATACCAAATATGAGTTGAGAACGCAGAAAATTGTAAAATGAAACAGTCCGGTCGTATATCGTAGTTCGATCCCAACTCCTCACCAAGCGACATTATAGCGTATGTTAGATTTTCAAGGTCTAGAGGGATGGGAGTGATGGAGTGGGGGGGGGGGGGGGTGGGGGGGGGGGAAAGAGGTGGGGGGGGGTGGGGGAGAGGGGGTGTTGGTGAAAGGCGTTGTTGGGGGAGAATCGTGATTTCAGTTAGATGTACAATCAGGGCTGACAAAAAGGACACCAAATGAAGTTGAGATTGAAGCTTTCTTAGTCATGGTGATTTTATTCCCTCAATTTGCTATGAAGCATCTTGCCACATTTGTTGCAGCAGCTGGAAGGTATAAACGATGCCGTTTACTGGCTCAGACGATAACAATGATTTTGTATGTTTGTCTGACAAAGAGATGCCAGCTCCTGATAATGTATCTGATGGAAATTGAAATGGGTTTTGTTAAGAGATAGCCAGCTTACTGCAATACGGGACCAGAAAGCGGTGAATTTCGCGTCTGCGTCTGGGAGCTGAGAGGGAAATGCCCGCGAATCGCATGGCAACAGCATGGCCCAATGCAACAAAACAGTCGCGGCATCAACTCAACTGTGATGTCTCGTCATCTAATGTGAGTTATCAGCTCAGGTGGGTAACCAGTTCAGATGAAAAGTCAGCTCACATCAGTCGTCGGCTCAGATGAATCATCAGCTCTGGTGAGTCACCAGTTCAGGTGAGTCGTCAGCTCAGATGAGTCATCAGCTCAGATGAGTCATCAGCTCTGATGAGTCACCAGTTCAGGTGAGTCGTCGGCTCAGATGAATCGTCAGCTCTGGTGAGTCACCAGTTCAGGTGAGTCGTCGGCTCAGATGAATCATCAGCTCTGGTGAGTCACCAGTTCAGGTGAGTCGTCAGCTCAGATGAGTCATCAGCTCAGATGAGTCGTCAGCTCTGGTGAGTCGATGTCGATGTCGTGAATGAGCAGCGTCATCGGTAAGGTGAACCAACATACATTCCAGAGCCTTCCACCGTTCTACGGGCGACCGATGGGCCAGGAATAGCAGGCTGGTCAAGTGGACAGGATTCCCAATGTGATAGTAGAGATCATGATGATGATGATGATAACAACGACGTTATCGATGATGGTGATAGAAATGATGATGATGATGATGATGATGATGATGATGATGATACTTCTACGCAACATGTACACCCAACGCTTAATGAGTGATAATTCACTGCCCCGCAGTGCCACAGCAGTGCCCTAGCAATGCCCCAACAGTGCCCCATCAACCATATCTTCTATTGAATTAACTTTAATTTCAATCCCCTTTCGAGCATACCTACAGGAAACACAGCCTTAGTCATGCTGATACATATTGTGTTGTTTCGTAGGACTAATGTCACATGAATTGTCCATAAAGGAATTCTCACATCGCAGGGGCCTACGGGGTCATTATTCAGGCGAGGTCAATTCTTTCATGAGTCTCTTGGTCGCGGTAATGTTCCATCAGTGTTTTGTCGGAGATGCACCTAGTGACCTCATGGTATCCCCAGCGGCTTCCAAATCTGGTCCGTCTGCTGCAGCTGTAGCAGCATCACTAGCAGCAACAGCAGCCGCAGTGGTGCCGAGAGGGCATTTATCGCTGTGGAGAATTAGCATGCTACATATGATAGAGAAAGCAGGCGTGCGACGTGGTGGTATATGCTGAGGTCAAGGTCACGACTGGCCTTTGATCTCAGTCACGTATGGTTAGTTAACCTCCGCGGGATCAGGGAGTGAAATGGTGGCAGCGCTAGAGCGTGGTGCGATTTGTTATCAAGAACGGGGGGAGAGGCGTGTCATGATCCGAGTGTGATTAAGGCTCGTGTATAATACCGACTCTACACGGGGACGGGATCAGGAAGTGTGGGTGTGGATGTGGGTGTGGGTGGGTGGTGGTGGGTGGGGAGGGGGAGGGGGTAGAAACATCAGTGAGATGGGACATGGATGAATGGGTGAATGCGAAGGATAGGGCTTGTGGGTTGGGCTCCTTTGAGGAGCACGATGGATGATTTCCTGTTGCTGAATCAGATAAATCCTACTACTGAGGATCAGAACTGACAAAGAACGAGACAGAATGAGATGCTTCCATCAGTCGCTGCTCCAGGATCTAAATGGAGGCTTAGCAACACCTTATTACGTAATTTACGATGGATTTGTATTCAAATAATCATTGTGATCAAATGAAATATCATAATTAGATGTCACATTGTCACATTCCGTCCAAGAATACAAAGACGACCACAACTTCCCTCTCCATCTCACCTAACTTTACCAATCACTACGATTCACGCCCTCTGGCGAGTGGAAGTTATCTTTATATTTGACGCGGAATGATTAATTAACGGCATTGGAGGTCATAGGTTAGTCATGTTGCGATAACGTTCGGGACTATCACAGGTCATCGAGTGCACCACCGGGAAATCGTCGGTGGAGACCCAAATCGTATTAGTCATAAATTCACAATGTTACCAGTCATAACCTGGCTGGGCGGGAATGATGAATGACGAGATTGACAACGGCAAGGTTTCCATGACAATGTTTGTTGAGAGGACGCTTCGGGTAATTACGAATGGGCGTGTGGATCATCGTGTACTTCTGTAACGTAATGAAAGCTGGTTTTGATGATGAATCTCGCTGACTTCACATTGCGGTTCATACAGAAGGTTGGTGATAAAGTGGTAGCGCTGGGGGTGTGGGGGGGTGGGGTGTGGGTCGGGGTTGGGGTTGGGGGGACGACGAGGAAAGGAGGCAACGGGCGTTAGTCGTCGGGGTGTTTCCGTTTGAAGGATAGGTTTAAGCGATTGATGTAATTGGTTAATGAGTGAGCGAGTGAGCACGTCAGAATGTCAACCGCAACCAGTGAGTCAATCAGTCAACATACCATCAGTCAGTCGGTGAGTCAGTCGCTTAGTCGGTGATTCAGTCAGTGATTCAGTCGGTGATTCCGTCAGTGATTCAGTCAATGGTTCAGTCAGTCAGTGAATCAGTCAGTGATTCAGTCAATGATTTCAGTCAGTGATTCAGTCAATGATTAGTCCGTGATTCAGTCAATCAGTGAATCAGTCAATCAGTGAATCAGTCAGTGATTCAGTCAATGATTCAGTCAGTGATTCAGTTAGTGATTCATTTAGTGATTCAGTTAGTGAGAACCCGAACATCGAGATCCACAACCAGAACACAATGACCAACAAATCAGCCTCGATATGCCAGCAACACCACGACCACAAGCTCAATCCCAGTACATCTTCATTATACGCGCCGAAGACTTAACCCTGGCAATTGGCACACGCCCTAAATAACTGGCCAACTTATTGGTGGAGTTTTAGGGTAAAACTGGATCTCATATAAAAGAGCTCCCTCTTTGTGTCTGACAATGCCTGCTGTCATCGTGAAGTATCGTACAAGTAGAAAACTGGATAACCTCCACGAGTTGTTGCCTCTTCATTAGACCTCACGAGGTCCGCCCAAGACAGGGATTACACCCGGACCTCATTGCACCTCGTTGGAATGTCTATGCATCGGCAAAAGACCTGATTATTCAAATGAGTGGATCATTAAAGGGTGGAGCCGGTTGCGTAAAAGCTCATCTTCTGTCTTTAATCTAATGTTTTAATGAAATTTGGTGAGGTGCTCGGTTGATAGCGTGCTGAATCACAATGACCTTTCAGCGAAGGTCAAATGACAATGAGCTGGCCCCTTCACAAGATTTGGCAAATGATTGACCAATTCACCCCGGATTATTAGAGAAATAAACCATTCGATGGAAATATTTTATTCCCAAGAGTTTTTGCAGATCCATTTTATCCACTGCATATTTTTCACACAACCATTGCAGGTGCTGCCTGAGTGATTGACTGAGACTCACTCACTCACTCACTCATACATACATTAATTCGTTCATATAAGCATTCCTCATTCATTTATCCCTTACTCACACACTCACTCATTTACTCATTGACTTCTTCATGCTCTCATACACACATTCGTTCATTCAATCAGAAGTCAGATAGTAATGCATCATTCATTCATTCATTACTCCTTCACTAGCTAAATAACTCACTAACTAACTAACTAACTCACTCACTCACTCACTCACTCACTCACTCACTCACTCACTCACTCACTCACTCACTCACTCACTCACTCACTCACTCACTCACTCACTCACTCACTCACTCACTCACTCACCCATTCACCCATTCACCCATTCACCCACCTACAAACGCACCCACTAACTCACTCATTCCATGACCATCGAACCGCCCCTATCACCACCAACACCCACCCCCCCACCCCCATTCTGTCACCAGCAACACCCACCCCATCCCCATTCTGTCACCAGCAACACCCACCCCATCCCCATTCTGTCACCAGCAACACCCACCCCCATCCCCATTCTGTCACCACCCACACCCACCCCCATCCCCATTCTGTCACCAGCAACACGGGTAGGTCATTAGTCTATGACATCTGCCACGACCAATCGCTTTACGACTCCCGCGGGTCAGCTCAGCTAGCAACCAGTTCATAGGTCAGTGTCTGCGGCCGTCCGTTGAAGCTCGTCAGGTCTTTACGCAGTAGCCGGCTTCCGGTAGAATTCTGATGTGCAGAATAGGATCAAGGGAAGGGGTGGACTGGGGGGGTGGGGGACCGTGTTCGTATTTACATTGAGGTCAATATTGCAGGTCAGAGGTCAGGAAATACTTGCGGGGTGGTCACGTTCGAGGAGATCAGTGTTGTTTGAATCCGGGTTTCTTCATGATAAGAGTCTATACAATTCCTATCTCAATTCATCACCTCAATCAACCCCCTCAGCATCGTAATGATCACACGGTTTGATTGGAACATGAGCCATTAACCCACCAACAGGTACGATAATTGCATCGCAAACAAACACAGGTAGGTTTTCACTTTGATTGCCCGATTGACGAGTGCCTGTTCAATGTTTCCTGCCTCACCTGCAAGGATCATAGAAAATTCGACGGCTGCATTCTGTCAGTGTAAGTGGCAGTTTGGTTGTCTTGCTGGTAAATACATATTAGAGAATCGCACAGGTTTCTGCTTCCTTTGTTTTAATCCAATAAAGATGCCTTCATTCTGACCTAACTTAGGTACATATGATCACATTCGATTGATAGATATGTCTTCAGGTAGGTGAGTAACCAGAAAATCAAACATCCGACGGCAATACACAATCAATCAACACCAACTAGACTTAAAACAATCATGCAATTACGCCCTAGCTCTGCGAAAGAGAGAGACAGCGATTAGATATGGTCTAGCGCAAGGAAAAAGGGAGGGAGGAAAGCAGACATCCGAGGAAAGGGAATAGCAGAATCAATCTCCTAGCTGGAGAGTGAGGGGCACACACACACCTTCTTTAGGCCTTTTTCGGACCACACTAGAGGGAACAACGACACACAAGGGCACACACAGAATAAATTCAGGGGAAAAGACGTGAAAAGACCAAGCAGAGTACGGATTAATCCTCAGTAGAGAGGAGGGGAGGGGGACTCCCCTAGGAATCTCAGCGTGGGACAACTGAACGGCTTCACGTCTGCCCCCCTCCCCCAGATCCTCCCAAAGCCCTGTCATCTCCTCCCCCCCTGCCCCTCTGGTTCTCCTTCACGGAAGAGGGAGTGTCCATCTACTCCCCACTACGGAGGCCCCTCCCTACGGCGGCCGTGGCCTTTCGTCGCTACGTCATGCCTCCGCCTTAGAGAAGTGGCGGTTGGCCTGGGGATCTCTCCCTCCCTCCTCCTATACCTCCCCCTTGATATATATATCCCCCCCTATATATGGTGACACATGACTCCCCCCGCATACAGATATGTATATCCCCCCGCGATACGGGCCTATATAGATCTCTATCTCTATAGATATCGTCCCCCTATAGATATATCCCTATATAGATGTATTTTATCCATATAGATCTACCCTCCCTATCGTCCATACCTACCTACCTACCTCCCTACCTACTTACTTACCTCCCTACCTACCGACCTACCATACCGGACCCCCCCCCCTACTACTTACTCTACTCACAAGTTACTAACTTGCCGGTCCCATTATCCCATACCTACTTATGTCCCTACCTACCGTACGTCCCCTTGTTAAATACCCCCGAGCTAACCTCTCAACCTACTCACAGGTACTAACTTTCCCCATTTACATAATACAGGTACTACTCAGCCATTTTATACCATATTGGCTCCCCTTGTTAAATGAAGCCCTCTCATCAATTTATACTAACATGGCTCCATAAAGCTCTACTTTATTTACCTTATACATCCCAACATATCTTGAAAGCTGTCAGTGCCTGAATCCAGAGTGCCCGAAGTGGAACGCAGTGCAGATGGACGACTGTCTGCTTTGCGAGAAGTAAGCCAACCAATACGCATGTCATTCATCTCCCAACGAAACTGACATGGAATCGACATCGTGTGGGGGGGTTAGTTCACCCTTATGAGCCAACTGTCTCTGGCAACCTGCTGGCGTTCTTAATCGAATGTCGCTCTCGCATCGACACAGATTTCTTGACAATAAAAGCGCTATTATCCGTATCAGAGATAACACCAAGACTGCAATCAACATCACGTGTTGCCAAACATGGCACCCTGCCCCTCCCTTACAAGAACGCACCTGCTTTTAATTGGCAATGGTCGAGCATAAAATAAATCACGTTCTCGTTCTTAAAAAACAACAGCCGTACACTGTGTGAAATCGACCAGAAGAAATCGACATACACTTGCTATGCCGCTAACAATTAAATAATGTTCGGTGGACATATTAATTGGATAATTACCCTTCTTACACAGGAACACCAAGCAGTAAAGTGATATGTCAAAGAATAATATTGGACGGTGATTATGGTTTGCTTTGTAGCTTCGCGACCCAGCTGCCGCTGAGATCCATGGTTATTACAATGTCGCGGAAATTACAGTGTTATTAACATGATGATGTCGCAAAATTATCTCCAGCACCATGGGACACCACCAGAACCCCACACACCCTACCCATACACCAACCCAACCTACCCAAAGTGTCACTTTCTGTTTAATATTATATATTATATATATATACTATATATATATATATATATATCATATATATATATATATATATATATATCTAGTATATATATAATATATATAAATATCTCTCTATCGCTATCTCTCTATATATATATACTATATATATAATATATATATAGGTGTGTATGTGTGTGTCTATATAACTCTCTCTCCGGTCTCCATGTTACATATATGTGGGTGTGGTTGGTTCCCCTCTCTAATCTCTACCTCTATCCTCTATCTCTCTGCGCTCTCCCTATATGATTTGTCTCTGCTCCTCATATCTCTCTCCCTCTCTTCTCTCTCTCTCTTGCCCGTATTATCTCCTATTGTCTGTCCTCTCTCTGCGTGTCTTGTGTGTCTGTCTGTCTGTCGTGTATTTTGTCTGTCTGTGTCTTCTATTTTCTGTCTGTTCTCGGTAGTTCTGTATGTTATGTCCTTGTTAGACGGGTGGATTTCTCGTCTGTATGTAGTGTCTGTCTGTGATTGTTGTATTGTGTTTAGTGTTTTTTCGTTATGTTTTACTTGTTCTATCTATCTATTTGGTCTTTCTGCCGAACCGGAAGAGTCTTTTTTGTTTATCTGAGCTCTGTCTTTCTGCCCTGTCTGTCTTTATGGGAATGATGCAGAAGCGATGAATATCTGCCTGTAAATCTTTGTATAATGGTAACGTGTCTGATGTCCTGTATGTATGTGTATCTGTCTGTTACTGTCTTTCTTATTGTCTTTTGGTATGGGAAAGGAAATGTAATTTATTTGGTTTTATATTTTGTATATTTCTATACCATGTATATATTGTATATCATGTATGTCTGGTCTGTATGGTATGTATGTTAGTGTTGTACTGTATGTTGGGGCAATATGTCTAGTAGGATGTATATGTATGCATGTATGTATTGTTGTATGTATGTATGTATGTGTATGTCTGTATGTATGTCTTAAGGGGGGTTTTTTTGTCTGTCAGTGTATGTATGTCTGGTGTTTTTAGGTGTCGCGCGACGATGTCTAATTGTATTCCTTGTATGTCTAATTGTACGAACGTGATGGATTTTGATCTGTGATGTTTGTCCTCCTATGTCTGTCTAGCTGTCTCCTGTTTGCGTGGTCCGTATGCTTGGTATTCTGTATGTGGTCTTTCTTTGCGTTTTCCCGGGGTGTTGTCTGTGGTGGTGTGCCGTGTGGCTATCCATGTTTTATATGTGTCCGTTGAAAATGATGTCTGTATGGGGTCTTTATTCTTAGTCTTTCAATGTCTTTCGGTATATATGGTCACAGATGTGGTTCTTCCATATCTCCTAAACATGCATGTATACATGTATGTATGTATGATATGGTATGTATGTGGGTCTGCGTGTGTGAATCTATCAGTCCTGTATGTATGCTGTATGTTCTGTGTAATGTCTGAAAACACTGTCTGAGGTCAAAGGTCGTATCCATTTGTTCAGAAAAGGTGAGGCGATTAAAAATGGGCAGTTGAATTTGTCACTGCCTTCATGCTACCATCGCATGTATCGAACCTACGACTCTCCAGTAAAACATCAAATATACCTCACAGCATTAAACCATTCAATATAGCATAAAACCATTTAATGAAAACAGCATATCATAGCAGCACCTTTTATGAAACACAACACCCAACAACAACACATAGCAACCGAAAGCAACACACATTACCTGACTACAACACACAACACCTGACAACACCACACAATTCCTGACAACAGCACACTATACCTGACAACAGCACACCATACCTGACAACAACACACAACTTGTGACAACATCATACAACACCTGACAACACCACACAATTCCTTACAACAGCACACCACACCTGACAACAACACGCGACACCTGACAACAACACACAATTCATGACGACAACAAAAAACACCTGACTTCAATGCACAACACCTGAGGACAACACACGACACTTGACAACAACACACAACACTTTTCAACAACATACAGCCCATAACGACATCACACAACACCTAGTGCACCTTCACCAAAACATCCATCAAAGCTACAGCAAGACCCATTCTTATGACCGACTATCATAGTACATACCCCGAAGTGCACCACGCTTACATCGCATCACCTCCGTGCACCACGGCTTACATCGCATCGCCTCCGTGCACCACGGAGGCGATGCGATGTAAGCCGTGCACTCATCACTAAAGACCGTATCTCGGTTTGCTCAAATGAATCGTCAGTTCACTGACCATATCCATCGATACGCAGATTGAATTGTTCTCTGTGGCGCCGCCTGTTGAGTTTCGTGCGAAACGAATAATTACTTACACGCAACAATGAATTTACACCCCGGGATGGATGCATTGTGACGTTTTGGTTGGTTGTGAGACATATTATCCACAGGTCGTGGGTTCGAATACTATCTTGCATGTACTTTTTAAGCCGAGCATAATCCCGTATACCAATCTATCAGTGTTGAGAATAGAGCTTCCCTAATAAACCAACGTTCATAGCCAATAAAATAATTTACCACTCGTTGTTTGCACGACGTCCATGACGTCATATTCGACGTCATCTCTTATTATCGCTCGCCTCTAGGCGATGACATGGATGAAAGTTAGCTTCGACATCGCTGCTAATAAGGCATCCCATGAATTGACCGCACCAGCACAATGGCGTTCATCGGATAAACCTGTATTATCATCAACCACGAGGCAAGCATTCCAAAGTCAACAACACAACGGCATAAGCAGCGGATATGGGGAAGGTAAACGGAGGGGGGTGAGTGTGCGGGGTTTCATTGAAGGCTACATCTGAGCTGGGTTGTCCTAATCTATCCCTCAGGTCGCCATCATCCACATCAGCGACACTTACATCCCCACTATACGCGCCAGACAATTTGATATCGTATACCAGCGCGTCGTCATTCCTTCTCACCTGTACATTCAGCTTATCCAGCTGATCACCGTGCGTATTCAATAACTCATTTCCTTAGTCTAAAAAAAACGGAAATATATGTGTTGGCATGCACACATATAAAAGCGACCTGAACTGCTAAAACATCTTGTCGTTTTCATGAGGGACTGGTTGATATCGCCTGAGGAACGCATGGGACGCATGTGGATAACTTGCAGTGTCTCTGACTCGAGTGACGCCATAGCTATCGATTTGAACGTCTGCCAGGCCCTTGAATTGAAGGTGCCAACGAAGCTATACTATGGACTCGGTACCACAATGTTTCAACAATACCACACATAAATGAACATTCAACATTTGAAAAACAATGACATGGTTTGAGTGAGTTTTCGATTCACTTTTGAATATGCCTTTCTTAGCGCGGAAATATCGCGAGCCGATCCAATGACCTGAGCTGGCTCTCTAAGTTCTCATCACCTTCACCTTGCCTTGGGATGTCCTTACTTCGCCACCCAACCCCCTCTCCGAATTCTCTTCCCTCCACCTCTCCCATACCCCTAGCCCACCACCCTCAACGTAGCCTCGAAGCCTCTCCCGGCGCAGCATCAGCGCTTGTCTCATTTTGACAAGCTCAGAGGCCGGTCCACTCGCCTCATGTGGGCTTGGGAGCACCGTAGTTAATATCGATCGCAGCTCCCTTGGCTTCACCATGGAGACTGAAGCCAGCCTGTGCACCGGATGACACGAGCGCCTCACATCTGTCAGGCCCAGCTTGATTTACGAGCAGGATAGCCCACGTGACTTGTGACGTCATAGCCTTAGGACCAATAGCAGTCAAGAACGACCGCAGCCTCGGGGTCAGGGGGCGTTGAAAGCAACGAGTTGCGAAGATGGGTCCCGCGAGCGGCTCCTCAACTTGTAACTTTCTCCTTGCAGCTCCGGGGAAGCTAGCCTTGAAGATGTTCAGAGATGTCGAATATTTGAGGTGAGTTTGTCGATCTTGTACTGTAATCATGCTCGAAAACCGCCAAAGTGAAGCGATATTGGTTGTGGTTGGGGCGGGAGAGCAATATAATCGAGTCTCAGCGTTGTTGTACCTCCAAACAGGAGAGGCAAGGTCGCGAAGGGTAATTAAGGCTTCAGCGCAACGACGAACCCGACCGGGCTGTCGACTCTGGTGGAGGGTGGTAAAATCTGCACTAAATGACCCCATGAGGGCCGCTTGGAGGATGTGGGATTGTGGGAGGTCCAATCGTTAGTCTTGTTCCGTACCTCCACAGCGAGCCCAGCCACAGTGACACTATGCTAACTGGACAAGCTGTTGCCGAGAGGGCAACTTTCAGAAGCCAATTTACCTTATCCTCTGCCTATACTTCTGTTGTAGATATCGCCGGCTGGATGATCGGCGGATCGGGGATGGACGGTGTCGTCCAGGTAAGGACGTATCTAAAGCGCCATCTTTCAGCTTATTTGTGTAAGTAGTTGAGATGACAGCGTAGAAGGCGGTGTTTGGAGCTGCCTACGATCAATGTTTCACTTACTTAATGTATGCAATATTCAATTAGGCAGTGTACTTGGTTTAACAATTTTTCGTGTTGAATCATCGTGTGTCAATGACCTCAGGTTGTATCAGAAACTCATTTTGTATCAGTGACCCCTGTTGTATCAGTGACCTCAGGTTGTATCAGTGACTCAAGTTATATCAATGACCTCCTGTTGTATCAATGACCTCCTGTTGTATCAATGACCTCCTGTTGTATCAATGACCTCCCTTGTATCAGTGATATCAGGTTGCATCAGTGACCTTGTGGTGTATCAATGAGCTTGTGGTGTATCAGTGACCTCATATTTACCAGTTACCTAGCCCTGTATCGGTGACCTTTTGGGCTAGGGGGCCAATATAGTGATCCCCTCCTATATTAGGGACCCCACCTTGTATCACTGAGGTCATCCTGTATGTGAGACTTCATGCAGATATTGGTGAATTCCTATTTCAACGCTGACTTAAAATAAGTTTAGAGAAACAGATATCAGCTCGCCTTTGTCAGCGTTCCCATTGATCTCATCAGACATTTAGGGGCGCCTTTTAGGTATGTGAATCCATAAAACTGATGAACATCAATTAGAGCGGAAAACATTTCGTTGTTCAGGACGAAATGTGTTGGTTAGGATTGTGAAGGTGTGTGTTTCTGTACCAAGGTGAGTAAGCATGCAGACGACGCTGTTTGCTGAGGTGTGTAACTATAGAGCGACGGGAAATTCGTGAGAACGAGTTTTTGTAGGCCGGCGACCAGCATGCTTCCGACTCGCGCCAATCGTCGCCAAACACTAATGGCATTCGACCACAAACAGCAAAACATTCATATTATTCATGTATGTATGTTTTTGCGACATAATTTCCATCATTGACTCGGTGGATGACCTCTACCAGTCTATGTGTGTCTATAGACATGCAAGAGGGCCGCCCACCGCGCAGGGATGTATGCCAAATTAAAACACGCGCCTCCAGAGAAAGGTCTCTCACTACATGCGTATTTATATATATTATATATATATATATATATATATATATATATATATATATATATATATATATATATATATATATATATATATATATCTCTATAATATATCTATATCTATCTCTATCTATATCTATATATCATCTATATCTCTATCTCTCTCTCTATATATATATACATCTATATATATGTATATTGATATACGTATATGTATATATATTCATATACATATATATATATGTATATATGTATACGCATGTCTATATGTATATAGCTGTCTATATCTATATATATATATATATATATATCTATACATATCTATATATATATATACATATATACATGCGTATACATATATATGTATATATATATGCATATAATATGTCTATATATATCCTTATATATATATATATATATATATATATATATATATATGTACTTATGTGTAAATGATACATATATATACATGTATATATTAAATATATACGTACACACATATATATATATTTATATATATGATATATATATATATATATGTATATATATATACACTTATATATATATGTATGTATATATACATATACATATATATATACATACACTTATATATATATGTATGTATATATATATACATATATATATATATACATATATCTATATATATATATATATATATCTCTCTGTCTATCTCTCTCTGTCTCTCTCTCTCTCTCTCTCTCTATATTCTCTGTCTCCTCTCTCTCTCTCTCTCTCTCTCTCTCTCTCTCTCTCTCTCTCTCTCTCTCTCTCTCTCTCTCTCTCTCTCTCTCTCTCTCTCTCTCTCTCTCTCTCTCTCTCTCTCTCTCTCTCTCTTCTCTGTCTCTCTTTCTCTTTCCCCTTTCCCCTTCCCTTTCATTAGGAAGTCATTAATCTCTCATTCTAAGCTCCTGGGATCCACCTCCCACCAATGTCAGTGTCTTTTTACGCTTGGACCATATACGCTTTCTGGAAGGGACGCTTCTGTACAACCGATGCTCTTTCTGGGATTTATCGATGTCAGATATATTTCATTCCTTTGCACGGTTAAAAAACCAATATTTGCAGCGTCATTCATTTTCGCTTCATTATATTGTCTGAACTAGTTAGATAAGGGGTAGGGGTTTCGGCGCTACGTCGGGTAAGCGATGACAATCTCTTTGATTGTACGTTTCACGAGACTGGGCGATTTAAGGTATATGACACAGACAGGGTATGGGGTGATGTGACGGGGTAAGGGGTAGGTCCGAACGTACCAAGGTTACTGGATGACAGTAATAAGCTTCCGATCGCGTTTAGAAAGTCAAACATCCAACAGAGAAAGAGGAAGAGGTTGGGTGTGAAGTAGAGAGAGAAAGAGAGAGAGAGAGAGAGAGAGAGAGAGAGAGAGAGAGAGAGAGAGAGAGAGAGAGAGAGAGAGAGAGAACGAGATAGAGAGAGAGAGAGAGAGAGAGAGAGAGAGCGCTCTCTAGAGAGAGTCTCCCCTCGCCCGCTCTCTCTCTCTCTCTCTCTCTCTCCTCTCTCTCTCGCTCTCTCTCTCTCTCGCTCTCTGATCTCTCTCTTCCCTCTCTCTCTACGCTCTCTCTCTCCCGCTCTCTCTCTCTCGCCTCTCTCCCTCTATCCCTCTCTCTCTCTCTCTCTCTCTCCCTCTCTCCCTCCTCTCTCTCTCTCCTCTCTCTCCTTTTCCTCTCCTCTCTCCCTCTCTCCCTCCTTTCTCTTCTCGCTCTCTCTCTCTCTCTCTCTCTCGTCTCTCTCCCTCCCTCCCTCTCTCTCTCCTCTCTCTCCCTCTCTCTCTCCTCCCCTCCCTCCTTCTCTCGCTCCTCGCCGCCCTCGTCTCTCCCTCCGCTCCTCTCCTCCCTCTCTCCCTCTCCCTCTCTCTCCCGCCTCTCGCGCGCTCTCTTTCTCCCTCAGATAGAGATAGCTCTCGCGCGCGCGCGCGCGCGCTCGTGCTAAAGTGCTCCCGCGAAAGAAAGAAAGCCCGCCTCCCCTGCCCGCCGCGAGAGAAAGAGAAGAGAAAGAGAGAAAAGTGAGAGAGCTCTCTTAGAGCGACGCTCCCTCCCCCGCGAAACGAACCGACCGACAGAAAAGCAATGTCATTGAGGATTGTGGTCCGTGAGGTGAGGAAATGTTAGATGACAATGGCCGGTGTCCGAGAGGGCGAGACAAAGAGAGGGAGATGACACGATAAGACACGGGAATTCCTGAGCGTGACACATGAGTGCTTGTCCCTTATATGGAATTTGTAATTACCACATTTGAGTCATGCTATCGAATGTATTAATGACGTCTTTATAATTTATGCAACCTATCATACCTTGATTGACTTGATTGCAGGTAAATTGTACGAGAAATACCGTATTTCATTATCATACAAAATGATCTAGGACTCTAGGTTAAGTAATCCAATTAACAAGCTCTGTTCTCATCTCTTATGTTGTGCTTTTGACATTTTCTTACGGCATTTTTTAAAGATAAAATCGTAATTGAATTGTATTATGATTCTGATGACCATGTCAGACCAGATGTTACACATTTCCTGCTCTATAACACCAGTCCATGTTGTGGGAGTGGAGATTTTTAAGGTCGATTTGGAACGTCTGCCTAGGAAAACGATTTGTCTTTGTGGGGATATCTAGGTTTATTTCAAAGTAAATGTTTCATCTCGGCTGGCAAGTTCTTTAACCCGATAAAGCGTCTTGCTGACATATCGATCAAGGCACGATTTATATAACCAATCACAGCACAGGCGTCGGGTCACGTGATAAATTAGCATTCCGTGCGCTTCTATTGGTAGAAGGCGCCGCGGGCCGGGGAGCCTCGTGTACGAATACATCTGGCTGTGATGTAGAAATCGATTGCGCAACAGTCGTACTACGATGCACGAAGTAGTTCTACGGGAACGCCATCGGACTGAAGATTATCGATGGGTATTGCACACCAATATTGCTTGGAAAATAACCACACTCGACTAAATAATATCTACATAACGTGTCATTCACGCTCCGTTGAATACGTAGTCGATATTCAAGCCAAGCGATCGACCAGCTATGATAAAAATATGTCAATCATATGCAAATGAGTCAAAACACTCATTATAATATTATATAAGGTCGGTTGCGTGCCGCTTGTCTCTCGCATCGCTGGGTCTGAGAAGTTTGTTGTTGGGCAAAAACTCACCTATCAAGGTATTCAATTGAACATAGCTATCGGATTATCGATCTGACGAGCCATTGAACTTCGACCATCTCTGATTTAGGGTAAGACAGGGTTTTTCTTTTAATTTCAAGAGCTCATAGCTAGGTTGAACTCCCGTGGACGTCACGCGTGGCGGGGCTGATCCTTAGCTTGAGAAGATTAGTGAGCTGAGTTGATATCTACAACATCAACAACAACAGCAACGACAAATTCAGGTGGGAAGGAGGTAGGGGTTTTGAGCTAATGGGTGGTGGGGAGGTGATTAGGTGGGGGGGGGGGTAACCAGGTGGAATGAGGGGAGGATAGTGTGGGTTTTGTGTGTGTGTGAGTGTGTGTGTGTGGGGGGGGGGTAACCAGGTGGGATGAGGGGAGGATGGTCGGGGGGGGGGGGTTGGGGTTGTGGGGGGGGAGGGTAACCAGGTGGGATGAGGGGAGGATGGTGGGGTTTTTTCGTGGGGGTGGGGGTGGGGGTGAGTTAGGGGTTGGCGATGAAGCCTTCCACTAGTTGAATTAGTTGTTTGAGCCTATTTTGTCCAATGTGGGCTGGGCGAAGATTAAAAATATTGATTGATGATCAGATAGTTACATTTCCCTACTATTACCTGTATTTTCACCTCTGAGGTTATGCTATATCATATAGGTTGATTCAAATTAATTCCTCGGTAATAATCGTCGCAAGTACCCTCATTTTCGTTGGACCTCATTACTGACCCTCGTCCCAGCGACCTCTAGCCGTTCATGAAGCTGCATCAGGACGAGTCCATCTGAGCGCTGGGTGACCTCGCACGGGGTTATAATGGTGATAACTGGGTCATAGAACGGGGTCATTCAGCTGGATAGGCTGTTTTAATGATGGCACTGGAGAGTGTGTTGGTGAAGGGTTTTGAAATTCGAGCACATCTGCTTCAATCGTGTCGCAATATCTCCCGTTGCCATCGGAAACCGCCCACTTCCTTTCCCAAGCGTACGACTGAAACTGAATACTGAATACTCGCAATAAGTCCACAATACAGTGCTTAGAAAATTAGTCATCCATTACATATTTTTAAAACGAACAGATAATGTTTGTAGATAAGGCGCACGAGGTGAGGAAACAAACCAGTGTTTTGCTAAAGGAATCTCATTGAAATGAGTATCACATGAGCAGAACTAACGTTTGATACCAGGTTTCAAATATATTAGCCTATTTAATATTTTTAGGAATAAACAACGTCGTTTTCTGGCGAGCCCTTCCATGCCAAGAGCGAGACCGAAGTCGACACTTGCGGTTTCGCTGATGATTGTAGAGAGAGAGCGAGAGAGGTGGGGGGGGGGGCAGAGACAGAGAGAGACAGAGATACGTGTGGTCATCGTCTAAATGCTTAAGTAGCACATTTTGCCTTCGAAATAGACAGGAATACATTTCGTACCGATCAGGTAACGCTTGGTTACACAATGCAAACAGCATATACGAGAACAGGGGCTGGGATACAGACGAACGCTGACTGCGAGGGTTTTGTGTACAATGCCTGTGTGATGGGAGGCTCGTGATGTGTGATGGGAGGCTCGTGATGTGTGATGGGAGGCTCGTGATGTGTGATGGGAGGCTCGTGATGCTGTTGCTGTTGACGCTGATGCGCACATCAATCAATCATTGGGGGTAAGTGTGTGTGAGGGAGTGGGGTGGGGTGTAGATAGGTTGAAATGGGAGGGGGGGGGGTGGGGTGTAGATAGGTTGAGATGGGAGGGAGGGGGTGGGGTGGTGTAGATAGATAGGGGGGGGGGGTAGAAAGGGTGAGATGGGGGGGGGGGGGGTGGTGTAGATAGGGGTTGAGATCGTAGATAGGTTGAGATGGGAGGGGGTGGGGGTTTTGATAGGTTGAGATGGGAGGGTGTGGGGGTGTGTAGTGTAGAAAGGTGAGATGGGGGGGGTGGGGGTGGGGGGTGTAGGGTGATGGGAAGGTTGAGATGGGAGGGGGTGGGTGTAGATAGGTTGAGATGGGAGGGGGTGGGATAGGATGAATAGGGTAGCAAAGGGAAGGTCCACAACCAGTGGAGATGGGGGTGGGGTAGATATGGATAGAGAGGGGGAAAATGGGAAGCGCTAGGAGGTAAATGGGAAGGGAGATGAGGTAAACGGGAAGGGAGATGAGGTAAATGGGAAGGGTGATGAGGTAAATGTGTAGGGAGATGAGGTAAATGGGAAGGGAGATGAGGTAAATGTATAGGGAGAGGAGGTAAATGGGAAGTGAGATGAGGTAAATGGGTGGGGAGATGAGGTAAATGGGAAGGGAGAGGAGGTAAATGGGAAGGGTGAGGGGGTAAATGGGAATGATGAGGAGGTAAATGGGTAGAGAACTGAGGTAAATGGGTAGGGAGATGAGGTAAATATGTAGGGAGATGAGGTAAATGGGAAGGGAGATGAGGTAAATGGGAAGGGAGATGAGGTAAATGGGTAGGGAGATGAGGTAAATGGGAAGGGAGATGAGGTAAATGGGAAGGGTGAGGAGGTAAATGGGAAGGGTGAGGAGGTAAATTGGTCGAGAGATGAGGTAAATGGGTAGGGAGATGAGGTAAATGGGAAGGGAGATGAGGTAAATGGGAAGGGAGAGGAGGTAAATGGGAAGGGTGAGGGGTAAATGGGAATGATGAGGAGGTAAATGGGTAGAGAACTGAGGTAAATGGGTAGGGAGATGAGGTAAATATGTAGGGGAGATGAGGGTAAATGGGAAGGGAGATGAGGTAAATGGGTAGGGAGATGAGGTCCCTTGGGAGATGAGATGAGATAAATGGGAAGGGTGAGGAGGTAAATGGGAAGGGTGAGGAGGTAAATTGGTCGGGAGATGAGGTAAATGGGTAGGGAGATGAGGTAAATGGGTAAGGAGATGAGGTAAATGGGAAGGGTGATGAGGTAAATGGGTAGGGAGATGAGGTAAATGGGAAGGGAGATGAGGTAAATGGGAAGAGACAAAATGATGAGGGAAGCGAGGTTAATGGTGCGAGAGATGAGGAATAGGAAACATGTGTAGATGTAGGAAGTTGATCAGGGGGGGTCAGTAGTAAATGCAACAGGATCGAGTGGAAGAGAAGGAAGGGACAGGATCAAGGGAAGGAAGGGACAGGATCAAGGTAGAGGGAGGGAGTTCAAATGGGGGAGAGGGTGGAAGTATCAAGAAAGCAACTCAACCTCTATATTTGGCCTCGGCATTTATATCTAGATTCAATAACCGTTCTTACTACCGAGCAGGCTCAAATTCATGGCAACCAACCCTGTCGTTCCAAGATGATTTTACACTTCGCATACAGATCGCCTTATGGGATTATCTTCCTTAATATCCGTTTATTTTTATATGAACTCCGGTGCTGAGTACGATATCTAGACATGGAAAATGCCGTCGTGGGGCCGGAACCCGTTTCAAGCCAAAATACAACACTTCCCGGTTCAGCGGGCTGTCCGCGGGGCTCGTGGCATATAGTGGTCTTTCCTAACCGCAGGTATACATTGTGGTGGTGGAGTGTGGGATTTAATCCCGGGGGGGGGGCACTTGGCCTTATTCTGGATAGGGGTGTGCCGCGGGACCTCGAAAACCCGTACCCGTCGTACAAGGTCAAAATGGCCAAAAACATACCCTGTCGTACAAGGTATTATGCGAATGTATAACCCCTCATACAGATTGAAGCTCAAAAACATACCCCGTCGTACAAGTATGAGGCCAAAAAACCCGTCGTACAAGTCAAGAGGCCAAAAAAACATACCCCGTCGCGCGGCACATATATACTACCTCTATACCATTAAGTGCCCCCCCCGGGGATTTAATACCCGTTTTGATAGCTCTGATGATAACAAGATGTTGAATGGTGGATGAAAGTTATTCGTGGTGTCCGTGTGCCTTGTGCACCGTATAGCGGAGTCGAACCCGCGACCTATTGACTGCCAAGTGAAAACAATGGCCTCGGCGCCAACGCCTGCTCCCCACGGTATGAATGGTGACCTACTTTGTTGAATATTGCACACTGTCAGCGGTGCTGTGTAGCTAGAATTGATAATTCCATGCGTCAACTGTATATGTGTGCTAGAGACTTGATCTTCCCTAAACGAAAATAACACTTCCTAGAGCATCAACGTAGTCTGCCTCACAGTTCAGACCCTTTGCCCTCGATGTGTGACAACAGGCCATTTCTTGATTGATCTCTCTTTGATTACAGGTGAGTGGTGATCAAAGAGAACACCTGCTCCGTGATATGCGACCTCGTCGTGATGGGATTCGGTATTGCAGGTGAGGTCCAGTCTATTTATAGCACAGAAACTAAAAAATGACTTAAGTGTATCCATTTCGGTGTCTCGCCTTGGGGTTATTCAGGTGAAATACATTCATTTGATCATCCAATCTTTGGTAAAAGGTTTTTGACCATTTCTATATCAACCATCCAATCTCTTTGAATGTGACATATCTATTGTTCGAGCCTTGTGATGCTAAGAGATCATTCACGTTACTAACGTACGAGCCTGAAGTTAAAACAACATCAGGTAGTCATTACCAAACCATCAACCATTTTTACTAAAAACGTACAAACCAAGCTGTTACGTATTCCTCTGGTGCAGACGGGGGTGCCATACACAGTACTGTGACTCTGATGTGGGTAAGGGCTGTCTGTGTGCTGTATAAAACTTCAATGTGTACTTCTGCTGTGGTTGCTTAGCAACCCAACTGAATAATGGAAACCATGATGCTTGGCATTCACTCGAATTTGGTATTTTGTTTGCTCCCTTGATGTAACTTCTTATCTCAGCAATAAAGTCTACATTCTCTTGTTTAAAATGCTCCTAACAGCCTGTTAGCTCCCTGATGTTGATTTTATAACCCGTAGTCCCCTTATCTTTTCATTGTCGTTGGCCATCATGGGTGTTCTAAATATCCGGTGCTGGATTCATTTCAACTATTTAACGCAGCTCTAGACTATTAAAAGACCTACGCGTTTCACCTTTCGTATCAAGAGAACCATGTGTTATTCATGGAAAGTTGTGTTCCCATTGAACCATGTGTTATTCATGGAAAGTTGTGCTCCCAACGAACCATTTGTTATTCATGGAAAGTTGTGTTCCCATTGAACCATGTGTTATTCATGGAAAGTTGTGCTCCCAACGAACCATTTGTTATTCATGAAAAGTTGTCTTCCCATTGAACCATGTGTTATTCATGGAAAGTTGTGCTCCCAATGAACCATTTGTTATTCATGGAAAGTTGTCTTCCTATTGAAGCATGTGTTTTTCGTGGAAAGCTGTTTTCCCAATGAACCATGGGTTATTCATGGAAAGTTGTGTTCCCAATGCACCATGTGTTACTCTTCGAAAGTTTTCTTCCCAATGAACCATGTGTTATTCATGGAAAGTTGTCTTTCCATTGAACCATGTGTAATTCATGGAAAGTTGTCTTCCAATTGAACCATGTGTTATTCGTGAAAAGTTGTCTTCCTGTTGAACCACGACCTCTCACGCTCTTACAATTCACACTTTCTGATCCACAGTGGTTAGTTATATTTTATTCATTGCTCAATGTACAATTACATAAAAAACATGCATACACAATTATCGTTAACAATATGCACCATGTACAATGAATCATAATTAGCTCGAAAACATTACTTTTTGCATCTACAATGCACATTGTTCATTCCACAAATATATCAGGCACCTTCTGTGTTTTATTCGCATGTAAAATCTAGTTTTACAATGTTCATTTAACCAGTAAACAAAGATATGGTATGAAGTACACATGCAACATTTCTCTTTGCGCTGACTGATGGTCTCGTCCAGTGTACGTTGAGATTATTGCCATCAACCAATCTCTGATTGATATAATGAGAACCATCAGCCTGTGATGCCTTCAGTGAACACTGTAAGCTCATTTCCTTCGTGCCCAACCATGCATATTTAATTGACACAAGGACGTATATTTCGTTGATTCCATTCTGCCACCTTCCACACAATCTAATGGCTCCAATTTGTCTTCTACCATCACTCAGCATGTGAGACCTTCAGCTTCACTTAGATCGTTTGCAGCACCACTTCAACCTTCTTAACGTCACCCTGCCCTCCCACCTCTCCATTGTGACGTCACAATATTATCAATTCATTTGGAGGTATAAATTTTCATAGTGTATGTATGTATGTATGTATGTATGTATGTATGTATGTATGTATGTATGTATGTATGTATGTATGTATGTATGTATGTATGTATGTATGTTTGTATGTATATATGTATGTATGTATGTATGTATGTATGTATGTATGTATGTATGTATGTATGTATGTATGTATGTATGTATGTATGTATGTATGTATGTATGTATGTATGTATGTATGTATGCATGCATGCATGCATGCATGCATGCATGCATGTATGTATGTATGTATGTATGTATGTATGTATGTATGTATGTATGTATGTATGTATGTATGTATGTATGTATGCATGCATGCATGCATGTGTGTCTTTGTCTTAACATATGTAGCCAAGAATGTGATTAAATGTCAAATCATGAGCCCATCATCATCATCATCATCATCATCATCATTATCATATCATCATCAAACGAAGGTGCAAACTGATTTTTAAACAATCCATTAATTTAAAGATGTGATTACTGTTACTCAGACAACTTCGAGGCTGATAAAGAACGTACCATCTATGCCATCATGACATGAGCTATATTTGGTGCTGAGCTAGGAGTCCACGCTAGATTATTGTTAGTAAACATAACGCCTTCCTCTTGTCACGTGACAAAATAGTGCCTATATACAAGTCTAGCTATTGCAGCAACGGGGTCGTTAAAATCCACAGGAAGAGGCCAGCTGAGCAGCTCCCAAAACCTCCAGCCAAGTCAACAGTGCCCTACCCATACACCCCGCTCAATAAAGTAAGCATAAGAGAAACATATCTCCCTCTGGTAAATGACCGCGGCCGCCAGCACCGGGGACCGTGGTCCCTCGCCTGTGTCTCAGTCAGGCTTAAGGCCTTGTCTTTACCTCTCGTCTTAACTCTTCAATCAAAACCTACTTTAATTGGTGAAAAGCTCTGAAAATGGGAGAGTTACTACTGTTGTAGTACTATTGCAGCGTCTCTGGTGTTTTGAGACATCGTTTGGCCTGTGTTTTGCGGGTTTGGCGGCGGCAACTTATGGCCGCTAGGCTCTGTGTTATGGCAGCGGGCCGATATGGTTGAGAAAATAGTGCCCCAGTTTTTTGCTTTTTTTGGCGTCGTGTGGGTAGTTTTGTGGTTGTTGGTGGACGTCTTGGCGATGAGTTTGTTTGAGTGAGAAAATCAGTCCAGTGATATTGATGGGACGAGTCATGAGAGACAATTTCTCCCTGGAGATCGCCCAATGGGAGTGGTGTGGCTATTGCGAGTTGTATCCTTCCGATAGTCCCCCGCTCGCGGGATTTCGTTGTTCATGTTTTGTTTTTTAAGCCCCGATAGTATGCGATTTTCATTCAACGTACATATACATATGTTTGTATCGGTTCCCTGTTGCATAGTTGCCCCACCTCTGGGGCCGAGCCTCGCTGCGCACACAACGAAAACATGGCGGACTATTTCAGGACAAGTCGGCCATTACGCGGTGAGCTACTGCGTGCTAGAATGTCCATAAAGAAAGAAATGTTCCCCTCCTCGCTCTGTGACCCAGATTACCGAACCCAACGCATCGCCTATGTAATTTCAGTGCAAATTTCACATTGCAAATGTTATATTGTGCGTTGAACAAGTCTTATTTCGATTAGGTATCGCGTACTATATTCTTTGCGAGAAAACTAATTGACGGGCTGGGGGGAGTTGGAGGAACGCTGCATGAGGTCAGGGGTCAACTTGCCAATCAGTCGACATAAAATGTCATTGGTGGGAAGTGCTGGGCTGCGCGAGCGTGTGCTACGAAGAATTGTACGCGTGGATAAGGCGACAATGGAAAGATTTTCACCACGATTCCACATCATATGTTTTGTTGGAGAGATTTGTTAGGTATCCGAAAGGAGATTTATACGCGCAGCGGCGAGAGAAGGGATTGAGAAAGCGTAGGACACAGGCGAAGATCGAAGCTAACACCGAGCCACCAAGCAGCCGAGATTTTCTCTCCGAGCGAAGCGAAAGCATTTCACCCGCGAGTGTTTTGTAAGGAGTTTGTCAAATCGCCTTGGTGTTTTCTCCGTGAATAGAGAGGTAGGAAAAAGGGGCGGCGTGGGACTGACCAGTACGAATGAGCGCCTTCTTTGGTGGAGTCGGAGGAGGTAGCGAGGAAGGGACTAGAGTCGCGGGCAGCACGTCCGCTGCCGCACCGACTGATCTAAGTCACGGGTCGCGGGTGTCGGCTACCCACCCTTCTCCGGCCATTGACGACCCCTGCTCCCTGGGTGAAGCGGCCGATATGAGCACTCGATTGGAGAACTGCCATACGAGTGATATCGTCCGCTCCGGATACCACCATCAGCAAGCCCATCACCTCTCGGCGGCCTCATTCCAAGATTACCACTCACAAGGGAGCAGTCCTGCAACTGCCGGATCCCAAGCTGCTGCCATGGCTCGGATGTTTCCCGGATCCGACTATCCCCACCATCATCATTTCCATAGCAACAACAACTACCTGTACGGAGGTGGACAAGGTCAACCTCCCATGGCACACGGGGGTCTAGGTGGCCACGCGAGCATGGCCAACAGCCACTATATGGATCTCCCGGTCTCACTCAATTCCTTCCCCGGTGGAGGACACCTGGCCGGGGGGTGCGGCCGTATGGCGGGAGCGGCCATGACTACCCCCGTCTACCCCTGGATGTCAATCGTAGGTAGGCGTACATTTCATGTTTCCGAACAGCCATTCGCGACCAGTGGTCAAGTTGTTCTGTGTCTTTCCTCAGCATGCTGTGCAAGAAAAGCGAAAACAAAAAAAGAACAAGCTGAAAACATTTTCTCAAGAGCTATGACCTTAATCTAATCGTATAGGTACCAAAGGTCATGTATTAGTGTCTATTAAAGCTGTGTTCGGCGTTATGTTAATTATGTTAATGAGTTACTCGCACAAGACATATATCAGATACTCTCCTCGGACTCGGCCCAGTATTAGCCCTCGTTTGCATCTTCAAGTCATTGTATCGGCTTGAATAACAGTTTAGCCAACTATATAGATTACTATATCCATTCCCAATACAGATATCGACATCAAAAGCTGGTGTGGGGAGCGGATGCGTGAGTTTTATAATGTCTGGCGCAATACGGGCCGTTTGTTACGCTTCGCTACATCGCACAAGGACTATCTCAATTGACCAAAACAGTACACCCAAGTCTCATTCATGATCTCCACTCGAAAAACCTATTAACGCGTCCACCCAAACAATCCATGAAGTTTTATCGCATGATAAAAATCAAGTTTTGTAGCCTTTTTCTCTCGCTTCGGCCGATTATATGTGGGTACTAAGCCCTGATTCTTATTCTCCGGTTATTAGTCGTGAGATATAACCAAGTATCCGTTAACGCGATCTATTTTTTTCTGCTCTTGTTACCTTTTCATACCCCTTTTAAACCCCAATCTATTGCTGTGGCCTCATTTAATATATGGTGTGGAGCATATTCAGGGCTATATAGCTGGAGAAATGAGGTGTCCAGCTGAGTATGCATTAATCTACAGCGGACATATCCTCCATACTATCTCTCCCATCAATGCGTTGTCGTGGTTTCGTTCTTACAACCGCAGCAACCGTGTCAGCGGGCATAACTTGACAATAGTAAGCGTTGTAAAATCTCAATAATTATCCTGTTGAGGAGTGAATAATTGGCTATTTGTCTGACAGGAAAAGTGAGTTGGTCGACGCAAGTTAGTTGTCTAGAGAGAGCACCAAGCGGAGACTGCTCACGCAGACAGACTGTTTTCCTGCGACAAGAATTAAGGGTGCATTCTTCCCGGAGTAGGGCGGATTTGTAGAGCGTTGTCAAGATGTTAAAACGGTTGTAAAACGAGCATTTTTTTCTTACCAAGTGTTTTGAGTGTGTGGGTCGCAAGAGATAGAGGGACAAGACTTTTGTAATAATCTGATTTCGATAGAGAGAGAGGGAGAGAGGGAGAGAGAGGGGGAGGGAGAGAGAGGGGGGAGGGAGAGAGAGAGGGGGAGAGAGAGAGAGAGAGGGAGAGAGAGGGAAAGATAGGGGGGAGAGAGAGAGAGAGAGAGAGAGAGAGAGAGAGAGAGAGAGAGAGAGAGAGAGAGAGAGAGAGAGAGTAATGAATCGTCTCGTAAGGTTCCGCTTGGAGATCGGTCGATGGTTCGTGTGTGCGGGGTTATGGAGAGGGATGGGGGCGGGTTCGATTATGTGCAATAAGCATTGATTGGCGTTTATCGGGACGATATACAGTCACCAACCGCTGTACTACGTCACTAGAGCAATCACCCAGAGGGGCCTTATGACTAGGTTGTGTCTGATACAGGGGCTTGTGATTTGAGAGAAGAACTACACCTTATTGGCGTATGTGAACTGAGCCGGTTCGCGGGAAAACCCTATCAAGGGGGAGGGGGTGTGGAGGGGGGGGGGAGGGGTGCACCGGCCAAACGTTCAGCTACAACCAGAGTGTAATCTGAGTTCTCACCTTCTCCGTTCTCCGCCACCGCTTCGCTGCACCTAAACGCTCTTCTCTGCGCCTCTCTCTCCTCTCTGCGCTCTCTCGTGGCTCTCTCTAGAGAGAGAGAGAGAGAGAGAGAGAAGAGAGAGAGAGAGAGCTCTCTCTCTCTCTCCTCTACTCTCTAGAGAGAGAGAGAGAGAGAAGAGAGAGAGAGAGAGATCGATCTCTCTCTCTCTCTCTCTATCTCTCCCTCTTTTTCTCTCTTTCTCTTTCTCGCTGTATGTCTCTCTCTCCCCCTCTCTCTCTATCTCTCACTATCTCTCTCTCTTTCTCTCTCTTTCTTTCTCTCTGTCTCTCTCTCCCTTTCTCTCTCTATCTCTCACTCTCTCACTCACTCACTCACTCTCTCACTCTCACTCACTCTCTCTCTCTCTCCCCCCCTCTCTCTCTCTCCTTCACCTCATCGCATTCATTGACAACCATAGTTACCTCAACCTTCCACTTACATATCATAATGCAATCGGTTTCACTCACATCCTTTGTCTCACTCAATCACCTGCATTAACCGCCTCATCAAATCCGTACAAACATTACAAGGCTATTTGGAAAATTTAATTAACACCTGGAAGGTGTCGATGCGCCATTCAATGTCACTTGAATCTTCGTGATCCGATATTGGCCAGCAAAACCCCATACTAACATCCATCTACTAAAACCACATAAAGAGGCTGTCAAATCCACGCTGATGTCGCCCAACCCATAGAAACACAAACATGTTTGTTTTATGTGAATTTGGGACTATCGCGAGACTTTGGTTACGAGAGCATAATCCCGACGTCATCTCGTGGTTAGGGTGCATTTGAATGTTGAATGACTGAGAGCGAGGGCTTATGACAGAGCTGGAAATCACAGCGGATTTCCGACAGCTCTGATATGTTTTCTTATCTGAGTTATGAGGGGAAACGAGCGGTTTGAGGCAGGCGAGCACTGGACCTTGTGGCTTCACTTTTTTCCTGTTGTATACCATGATGCAAGAGTGAGATTTGGGAATACGTGAGGAGTTTGGATACGTCCCTTTGTGGCCATCCCTTCTTCACATTTCCCTCCCCATAACTTCCCTTACTGCATAAATGGGATTTCTCTAATTGCTCGTTGTCGATATATATCAACGATACCTTATATATACCAATAAGGCCTCTGGTATAGCATGTACCTTGGCGATATGCAGTGGGTTTTTTACTTTGATTAATTGGCTGAGGGTCAATTCTTTGCATGTGGGAAAATGAGCGTGCTGGAACGGGTCAGCAGCGATGACCCGAGGCGGCTGGTTGGACTCGACGCGACTCCGAGTCGAGCCAAGCGAGCCAGTAGGGATAGAGTCTACATGGGCACAGCATCTCAATCATCCGCACACGTCGCCACTGAGAAACCAACAACCAAAATGGACTTAGGCCGACAAATTAAATGCACATCGAGAGAGAAATGAAATCGACGCAGAAATATACGAGGTGGCTCGGTCAAATCACGGACTTCTGCTCGGCGTTGTTTTTTTAACGAGTCGCCAGCCGTGAGGATATGGGGACGACCAGTCTCTCGTTAAGGGCGCACTCGACAAGCGACCTCATAGCAGTGCAGGTTGCTTAGTAACGAGTGAAGAGGTCACTGAAGGTGGAGAAATCTGGAAAATAAAGGCCATCTATCTGTAGATGGTGACGTCCTTGTGATTGGTGTAGAGGACATCGATACTGGGATTGTAAGGGAACCCCAGATGGAAGGTAGGATGAGGGTCATATGGGGTGGGGGGATAGGGGGATGAATATCACCATACAGGAGATTTACACAATCACGAGCCGTGATCCGCATCATCGCTCAGCGGAAGGCCTTTTTTAGTTTATTTTAATTTGATCTTAAATACGCTTTTCTTGATCAGAGCCGGGGGAAACATGTAATGGCCAGACGAGAGCTCTCTCTTCTCGCCACGATGTCTAGTGAATTCAGTGGTTTCGATGGTCGCTCTTGGAGTTGGGGCGGGGCAGGCATTGAGTCGGGAGGTGTGGGGGGGGGGGGGTTACATGAGTTTCAACAGGCTTGGATGTATTTTTGTAATATGTATGTGTGCCTTCTGTTGGAGTGAGGCTTGGCTACAGCAGAGCATGTTTGATGATTATCACCGTGTATATACCCTGACGCCGCCCATGTTAGCTCAATACTACAATAGACCGGCCTCATTACTGCTCCAATGTTGACTCCGGCTGCAACATCAAAGCTACGCACACTGAGTCACGATGATTGGACCTGGAATTGATTTTATAGCCACCAGGACAACAGCACATTACACTCACTCTCTTGTGCTTCTAACCAATTAATGCCAGCCATCATTAATGTACAAAAAAACCCTACCCAAACATATTAACCTCATGAAATAAAATTGATCCTTTTTCATGTAATAACAATAATAAGACTAACATGGCCCGATGAAACTTGGATAATGGGATATTTTGTCACAGATAAATGTCATTACTTGGTAGTTTCTGAAGGCATGAGTAGCGCTTCAAGGGCTGACCTTGTTGCTCGTCTGGGTCAAGTAAAGTCACATGCCGGAGTATGAGGTCGCAGAATGAGGACGATCTGTCTGGCATTGCGCGACAACCACTTGGGGGCGCCTTTTCATCAGGACTGATTCTTAAACCCGGGAAGATCAAACACAGGTTTAATCGGGGACAAATTCATCCCAAAACACGTGGAATGGATATTTTGGGGAAATCTGGAATTATTTTAAAATCTCGGGTTTCTCGATATGAAAAACTTGCTGGTGAGCGTGTGGGATGGGTTTGTGGGGGTGACGGGGGAGGATGTGGATTTGACCACCCATATTATCGCTTAATTGTGTATTTCCCAGCGCTTCTATCCACCACCCACCCCACCCCCCCCATTTGCCACGCACCACCGCCGATAGTAACCTCTGGTAAGGGGTCCCGCTGTTGATTGCAGCAGTAATAAGCAGGGGATGGCAGTTTTTGTAAGAGAGTGGATGAGACGATTGTCCGAACTGATAGTAACTTATCATCCCAATTCGAATCTCACCTCCCCATCAGGGTATTACCTTTTTTTCTAAGACGTAAACGTCACGATCAGTATGTCGTCTTTGTTAAGGCAATATTGAATGGGACCATTCATCTTTGTTTATGAATGATATGATAGTGGGGAGGTGACAAACTTGGCTGGCTCACTGCGATGATGGATGGCTCGCCGCTCGACCTGCCTTTGTATTCACTCTATCGTGCACGCGGCGTGCTGTTATTGACTCTGTACGGTGGCGCCACTCGGGGCCCCTAACGGTCGCTATCGGAACTAACCGCCAAACCGCCTCACTACAATCAATAACCCGCAATCTAAATCGGCAACTTTATCTCAACCTTGCCGCCCCCATCCCGTACCCGCAACCCGTTTTGCTCTTGTGTTTTTCAATTACTTGGGTGCCATATCGAGGAAGCTTCAATTTTCCCACCCTGCTCAAGCTCCTGGTGCAATTCTCTTTGCGGGCCACGGCGTAGCTTAAGGCCATGTTAGCGAGGTAAATGTGAAATTGAAGCGAGCGGGACAAGCGCAGGTAGAATGAGGCTCTGGTCTGCCAGCAAAGCCGATATACCCTCATTGCGGAGGGTACTATATCACCGGTGGTGTGCGCTGCTGCATTAGCGGATGAAGTAAGGTGTCGCGATTGTAAGGATTCAGAGGCTGGCACGGAGGATGTGTGATGAAGACTGGACGACAGGAAGGACGCTCGTAGTGAGGGGTCGTGGTAGCCGTAAAGGGAGATGGAATGAGGGCACGAGGGGTGGGGGAGGGTGCTAGGTGGAGTTAGGAGGGAGGTGAAATGAGGGCACGAGGGGTGGGTGCGGGGGGGGGGGGGTGCCAAGTGGAGTTAGGAGGGAGGTGAAATGTGGGTGCGAGTGGAGGATGCCAGGTGGAGTTAGGAGGGAGATGGAATGAGGGTGCGGGTGGAGGGTGCCAGGTGGAGTTAGGAGGGAGATGGAATGAGGGTGCGAGTGGGAATATGGGGATGGGCTGGGAAGATAGATTTAAAATGGTAAGACGGAGTTGGAATGGAAAGGTGGAGTTGGGATAGGAAGTAAGTTATGGGGAGTTTCGTATTGGATTGAATTGGATAGAAGGAGTTAATGGGTCACGTTCGTCCCCCTCCCCAACCCCTCCACGCACACCCATCACACCCATCACACCCATCACACCCATCACACCCATCGGCTCGAATTGTCACGAAGTCGAGGCTACCCATTATCACCAACCATGCAGTCCGTTGTTTTCTTTTCGATGGCAAACTTAAAATGACGCCCATCTCGCACACGACGGGCTCGTTAGCCTTGACTCAGTAAGTACTTAGTCCATTCCGAACAATTCCTCTGGGGAGCTTCAGATTACGTCAACCTGTCACCCATTCGCTCGATCACAATGTAATCTAATGGACAAACAGACGATATCTTCAATCACAGCGAGTCGTCTCCACGCGATGCCTTGTCGTGCTTCCACTGTAATAGCTTCCCCATGCACAATAACCCATCTAAACATCCCCAAGACTAATAACCTGGGATTATTATTTCGCCCTTTTGATTAGCGGAATCTGGCACTTGTCTTCATCACCGCGCGGATCCAATCCTCTGGTTACCTGTGACAGGATCACTTATCCAGCTCAGCCAATCACCAGGTCACCATGTTTTAGCGTCATAACGCCTCTCATTTCACGGACAGAACACATTCCTTTGGATCCTTAACCATCGCCCGTTTGTCTTATGTTATTAAGTCATAATTAGAACACCACTACCCTTTATTTTATGCATTGGATACATATGATTTTAAATTTATGCTAATCTTAATTTGATATTAGAAGCTCCCGTTGGGGAATTGCGCTCTATTAACACGCGAATGCGTTGATCAATTCAACCCAAAGTTCATAAGCTCATATATTGAAAGGCACACACCCCTCGAGCCGTACGCCCTAGCGGTAATATCGTGAAATAATCGACTATAATATGCGTGTGGGTTTATATCATGTCGTGTTTTCTGCTGTTAATTGTCTTTATATCACCTTAGCAAATGGTAATGGTATGTGTGTGAATATATATGGCGAGTAAATCTGACTGCCTGATCACTACAGTGCCACATGTGGTGGCTACACGCGGAGTTAGGTGTGTGTGTGGGTGTTTATGTGGGGTTGGGGTGGGGGCTGGGTACACGTGCTGTAGGAGTATCAGTTTGGTGTTATAAAATGGGGTCAGACTTTTGCTCAGGGACGCGATACAACTAAATAATGGTGCTTCAAACTTCAAGTATTTGCGATGTGAAAGTGTTGGTTGAATTGAAGGTGAAGCTGCGCATGCGCACTGAAGATAATGTGCTTTTTGGCGTCAACAAAACACTCACTACCGCCTGGGATGGACAAAACTATCCAAGCGCGTGTAATGGGATCATCACGATTGTGATCAGACGTTCACTTTTATCTGGTATATAATTAATGCGAACCTAAGACCACTGGATTCTTCTGGAGAAGGTGCATACTTCCGCGTGTATAGAAAGCAACACCTTGCTGCCAGAACTGTGACAGCGAATCACATCGTTCTTATATCATATACATAACGATCGCGTACAGGTGTCGCTGGATGTACACGTGAAAGAAGAATCAACGTGCATCCTCGAAATCATCGTCCTCTTTAAGATACCTGTGCGCAAATGGGCGCGCTGGATATATTGTTGTTTTTGTTTCGTAAATCGGTTCTACGGTAAATGACAGTCGTCTTGTTGATGTTATATATCGCTTATTATCTATGTTCATGTTGTGTGACCAGGCCCCAACTCGAACCAGAGGAGACGAGGGCGCCAAACTTACACCCGATACCAGACCCTGGAGCTTGAGAAAGAGTTCAAATTCAACCGATACCTCACTCGAAGGCGACGAATCGAACTCTCGCATATGCTTTGTTTGACAGAGAGACAGATTAAAATATGGTTTCAAAACCGCCGAATGAAAGAGAAAAAGGAATTACAAGCAATCAAAGAGCTGAATGAAAAGGAGAGAACCAAAACGGGCACAACGACGACTAATACCTCCTCAACATCATCATCATCATCGTCGTCGGCGGCCGCAACTACGAAATCAGAATAAAATGTCCACTTCTTTTTAGGCGTGACTATTAAACGTACCATAAATATAACACAATTCCATGGGGGATGGCGTACAAGTAACCAACGAGCCTGGTGTCCGACGAACCCAGACTGGTGGTCAGTGGCTTTCTGAGTGTCGTATGATGCTAGTCTGTCTGACGCGCATGCGCATGCCAGCTCCATTGCGGAATCCACTAAGATATGACACCGAACATAATGAAAAGGGAGAGGTGTGCGTCGATGACGCAAAACCTATTACTACCTTAAGCAAGTGGCTATGTGTTTGTTTGTTTAACTGGATAAGGTAAGTCCTTATGTGTATTTGTCCAATTTGTGAATCGGTCTCTAGTCTTCTATTTTAATTACGTCTGGCCGTCTGTCTGTTCGTGGGAGCTGGCTTATTTTGTACCGTGCCATATCGTTTTGTGTTGATGTATATTGAACTCAATCTCAAGTGTGAGATCAACTCAATCTCCCATGTGATTAGCCGCTGTTATCAACCTCTGTTGTTGTTTCTCCTTGCGTTTTATTTATATCTCGTCTTAAGCCCATTGGTGATGAGTCTGTGTGAATGTGAATGTATTATATTTTAATTGTTCGTGTTTGTTATTCACCATCGAATATTTTATGTTGAATTAATTAAGCCACTTCCAAACCGCCATGACCCTTGCTTGGTACATATACCATTTATAAGCTTGTGGTATGTGTGTGCCCGTCGTGCAACTTGTAGCCCAAGATGTATATGCGGTGATTTCAATAGGCACTCATGACACAAAATTCTCAGAAGTGTGGTGTTGTAAATGGGAGTGAACGCGCTGCGGCTGCGAGCCACGTGCTGGAGACTGAGCTAAGGCAGCGATCGATGGGAGAAAACTATTGAGATGTTGTTGATTACAGGTGGTTAATAACCGAGGTATTTAACAGTTACAAAGATGACAGGTACTTTTGCGAAAGAGTGAATGAAATCGATTGCTGTTTGTATTCTATTTATCAGTTGTAACTCGGAAATTCATATCAGTCAATTATCAGCGCTGTCCAAATGAATAAGTGTGTTGTGTTCCGGTCAGGTGAAAATGGGCTGTTTTCACCTGAATCTGCCAGTGAGTGTCAATGTTACATTTCTACATTATAACGCAATACTGAAAATCTCTGATCGTATCGTAACTGGGATTGCAGTGTAAATAAGGTGGCTGTCGCTACAACATAGCATTCATACAACGAACACTGGTATGTCCATTAATGATTGTAATTCAACGTATAGTATATTTAAGCAGATTATGGAAATGGTGATTGTCATATCTTAACTGTATGTGCTCATGACCTTTGACTATAGATATACGGTGGTCGTTAAATTGGACGGCTGCCAAATGGATAGAACTATAGTACAATAACCAGACATACGGATAGTATAAACGTGTAAATTAAGGTTGGGCAATGGGCAGCAAACTGTATCTGTCCGTCTAAGAGAACTCCTTTTACGGCAACCTTGCTTAGCAGCAAAGTTGCCCTCATATTTATGTTCTGAAAGACTATAATTTCTAAACTGCAGTGATTTAGGGAATTCTGCATGCCCGAAAATAGGCGTTGACATTGAAAAGGAAAATTTGAGCCATTCATTTTAAGTGCTCTTGGAAGTCGAATTAATCTATTTGTTTTGATCTTTGAACGGATGTGACGTTCGCTTATGGCCATGAAATGGTTGCAAAATGGCATTGAGCATATTCTGTGAGCTTTTATGATCAGATGTTCTCGGTTTGTATCCTGGCAATGTTCTTTTGGTTATTGAAGCATACTATTTATGATTACGTATGATTACATATGATTACATATGCCTGGAAATAAGTTAACTGAATCATATCAGAGCCTGCAACGGATGTGTAACCTGAAGGGTAAACTGTGCGTGGGTAAATTATGCTAATTATGCTATAGTTCACCACACCCCCTTTGTTCTTGAGAGACGGTCGCCTCTCTATAAATAGGCAAACTAGGTCTTTTAATAAGCGTATTTACATATATGTACCATAGGTAGTCATGCTAATACTATTGACATGTATCAAAAGACTTTGTAGACATTTAAGAAAAATATTTCATACTGCTTAATCTTTTAAGGCTACACTCTTTTTGATAGCTTACCAGAAAAGATATACAATGAAGGGTAACCTTTATCATGACAATCACATATGCATTTATTTAAATTAAATGCTCTTCTTGTGACGATAAAGCCGCAATCAAGGGTAAAATACGCTTTGCCAGCCAAAATGTTATTGCTAGTAAGTTGTAATGGGTAAATGAACGACATTGACACGAAACGGTAAATAACACTTCTTCTCAATTGAGAAGATGATTTTTTTTTTCATTCAACATTGTTTGAAGATGACAATTATTACTGATATTTTGGTATTATTTGAATAATTATTGTTTGTGAATATGATAGCATGATAATATATACATATGATTATATTAATATATATATATACATATATATAAATAAGGGTTCTTGTAGCACTTGTGACGATTGTCGTGTGAATTATATTCTATTTGTACAGTGTGTGTTATGTCAATTGGAAGTAGGTGAACCTGTGATTTTTATCATTAGGATGTTGGAATAAACAACGTGAACTGTGAACCATGAACTTCCATTTATACTCATATCTCCTTAAAACGCTAAATAACTGCTTGTGATATTCATAAAACAATGAACTACACAATCTCAAACAGAATGCAAGATGAACAATTTGAAAGAGTAACCTATTGTGCAGCTCAGACAATGCATGTAAATATGTCTAGCGTCATCATGACGCTATTTTTCGCGCATGCGCGCCAGTCGATCTTATGCGGCTGTGGTTGGAAACCTTTCCAGCTTGGCATCTAAATAGGGAAACTGCCCAGCCTCGCCTAACACGAGTATCGCAACTTTCATAGAGCATAGAAATACTTATAGGGGACAAAGCCTTAAGTTTGCATTACGTTGGAATACATAGGCTCAAAGATGGTTATACTGCATACGGTTTAATATCGTGTGATACCGCGGTGGGGGCACTCGCTCTATGATTGGCGTGGCTAAACATTGATCATCTCACCCCTAGTCTACAGACAGTTCAAAATATCTCATTTATTAAATGGATGCTAATAGGGCATGTTCAAGAAACGTTACTTTGTAAATTTCGCGTCGGCAATTATGTCAAAACTAAGCCTGTTATACTAAGGTAATTACATCGCTTTTTGTTAGCGTCGCGACTGTTAAAATGACGTAGATGTGCGGGGTGCAAGGCTAAACGTTTTTCCGTAATCATCTGGGGATGGGGGTTGGCGATGTGTTGCATTGATAACTAGCAATTTAAGGCCGAGGTACGAAATCACAGAAATGGTTTTATGGTACTACTGTTGTGATCTATTGCACAAAAAAAAAGCAAATATTGCCAAAGGACAGTGAAAAAGCGCCCGCACAGGGTTTATAAATGTTAAGAGGTGACTCCTGGTGGCGACTTCGACAACAACCCACCATGACCCCCTCGACCCCCTGAAGAAGTCATTAAAAGTATATTATGCAAATAAGCACATTCCAGTTTGACTTAATGACCCTAAAACTCTTAACAGAAGTTCTGATTGGCCAGTGACGGCGAGGCGAATACAGAAAGTTTTCACTGCACTTACTTTGGATTGGTGGAAGATTTCGCAAAATGACCAGTTGCCATGGCAACGCTTCTTTCATCGCCACTTAATCGAATTCACATGCTTTACCTTGCAAGTTGATGAGCCCAAACCGCCTACGGGAGGAATGTTGACCTACTTATACGTTACCAAGCAACCGTCAAGATTCGTTTGATGAAAAGGAAGTGCTTCAACCACAATCGAAAATGGGAATAATTTAGCAATTGACAACTGTGTTCAACTTTAAAAGTGACATCATGTTGCTCCTAAAAACCTCTATTCTGATATCAAACTTGTTTTCGCTGACTATGGAAGTTTACTGGGACTATCAATCCACGTAACCCAACTCTCAACTTAGCATTTAGTGAGCCTTCATTTTGCAACGCCGTGTGATCGCCATCGTGATTTACAGCTACCGCACGTCGGGATGAACGCCTCGTAAAGAGTTATCTCAAGACGAGAGCTTTCACATGAAAGGGGGCGCAGTAGACTATGTGGTAAACAGGGCTGGGTTTTTTTCCCCACTCTTCACTTCACTTGGCCAAGCTGAGGAGAGCTCTCGGGGGCCTAGTTATCGCCGCTTTGATCTTGTTCCCCAGGATCAATACCTAAAATGGTTGTATATTATGTAACATGAGTGGGTTTGGAATGTGCTGAAGATGGTAGGTGAGTGTTGTGGCGGGGCAGTGGACGGGGGTGGAGCCCAGGAGCTGTGTGTATGTGTGTTTGCCTCTTTGCAATAGTCTGAGTGTAAAAATATGCTCACATCTGGTGCATGTCTGGCGATGTTTTTCGAAGGGTATGTTTGCAACATTGCAACTGTATCGATGTAGGAGTGAAGAACATACAATAGCTGTCACCCAATTAGTTGTCATGCTTAACGGTGTATTTCATGACATAATCACACATCCAATCTCCGTCAATCCCGGCTAAAACCACGCCTTAATATCAAGTCCATGCAAAGCACGCCAACATTTGGCACCACGTGACAGCTGTACCGCCATGCAATACATACGTCACCATTACATCAATCCAGAGAGCAGCAGTTTGAGGCCGATGCAATGGGTGTTCAATATCAATTTTCCTATCTATAGATAGTGTCGCTCGTATATATTTGTTCACAGTGGATTTTAAAAACGAATGGATATCGATTTCAAGATCGACACGTGCTACCGTGTTTTGGGGTTTTTTTCGATTTCAATCGCCCCCAATCCCACAAGCAAAAGTTGCCCCGCCCAGTCTCAATACGTCATCAGATATCAACCGGAGATCGGGAACGGCTGGTGATGTGATCAGCAGAGAAAGGGGGAGAAGCGTGGAAAGAACATTGAGTTGATGTCGATTTGCGGTTGGTCAAACGTTAAGAGAGTCGAGTCACGACAAGCGATATACCCGGGAGACACTGCACCGTGCACTGGCTCCCGGTATAGATAGATTGAAATGGTTAACAGCCAGGGAAAGTTGGAGAGAGTCATGGCACGGCACCACGAACATGGGGCTGCAGTCCGAATCAGGTCTACTAAGGCAAATGTTTAACAATAGAATAGTGGATTTGCGAATTCTCGTATAATTTGGCCAAGTAGAAGATGTATTGAACGCAATAGTATGAGGCAGTGAAAAACAGGTCAATTATAGAATGAGATCGAGAATGAAAGCATGAGTTTAGTTGGAAATGAGATCGAGGAAGGAACCAAAGTTCAATGGGAAAATGAGATCAAGGCAGAAAGCGAGATTTCAATTGGAAAGTGAGATCGAGGCAGAGAGTGGGAGAGATCAATTGGAAAAAGAGTGATCCCATCAGGCGGGCAATCGAAGATGAGGATCGAGTACCTCAAATGGTATGGCTAATTAGCTAGCTGCAACGATATGTGAGAAGCCTTGATCCATGAATGCGTATAACAGTCAAATGAGAGAAATTAGTTGCCGATATTGAGCAACGTGTATGACTTGCGAAACCAGCGAATCAGCAATGCGATCTCTTGTTATAGAAGTATGTAGTGTATTCGCTGATATCGACACTGGCACAAAGATCAATACATACATCATAGTCCGAACAAAGGCTTTCTGTTGACACGGATAACAATTAAACTGGCAAAACAGAGTCTTGTATCAACAGGCTACCATTAAGATAAGCGAGCGCTGAAGTATCAAATGATGAGAGTGAGCCAGAGAAAATGAAGGGATCAACCGGTTAGGCGGGAGATCAAAGGGACTATTGAAATATGCTAAGTGATACATGGATACCAACAGTAGTGGTACAATATAGTGTAACCAGTTCATGCGTGGCTCCAAGGTTATTAATGGATCTCTACTGGTGGACAGGGGTGGGGGGGGGGGGCGGACGGGGATGGGATGTGTGTATGTGTGTGTGTGGGTGGGGTGGGGGGTTGGTTAGCTGCTGGGTCGGGGCAGAGGCATTTAGAATACACGCAAGTATCAGAAGTGATGTGGGGGTGGGGTTAGACTAGTCAGGTAAGCAGTCTGCATTGTGTGATCAGCTGTTATAAATTAGGCAATTACGTGAGAGAGCGAGGTTGAGAAAGAGAGGAGGAGGGATAGAGAGAGAGGGGAATTAGAGAGAGGGAAGGATTAGAGGGAGAGGATTAGAGAGAGAAAGATAGATTATAGGGAGAGAGGATTAGAGAGAGAGAGGGGGATTAGAGAGAGAGAGAGAGAGAGAGAGAGAGAGAGAGAGAGAGAGAGAGGAGGGATTAGAGGAAGAGGATTAGAGAGAGAAAGATAGATTAGAGGGAGAGCGAGAGCTAGAGAGAGAGCGAGTGGGGGATTCTCGGAGAGAGAGAGAGAGAGAGCTCTCGAGAGAGAGCTCGCGCGCGCTTCGAGGGAGCTTCTTCGCGCGAGCCCTCTCGCTTCGCGCGGTCTCCGCTTCGAGCGCTCTCTCTCGCGCTCTCTCGCGCTCTCGAGAGCGGCCGCGCGCGCTTGGGCTCGTGTCTTCGCGCGAGTTCCCTCGCTCGGGCGCGAGCTTTCCCTCTCGCGGGCTCGCGCTCTCGAGGGAGAGATCGCTCTCGGGCGCGAGAGCTCTCTTTCGCTCTCTTGGTTTCTTCTCCCGGGCGCTGGTTTTGAGCGCGCTCGCGCCCGCGCCTAGCGGGCGCTCTCTTGGGGGGTGGGCTTCGCTTTCTCGCGGGCTTGCTCCCGCTCGCCCTCTTTCTAAGAGCTCCCTGGCGCGAGGGCGCGCGAAAGAGGAGCGTTCTTAGAGAGCTCTCTTTTTTCGCGCTCTAGCGGAAGGAGAGAGAGAAAGAGAGAGATAGAGGGAGAGAGTGAGATAAATGGCAAATAGGGAGAGGTAGAAAGAGAGAGAGAAAGAAAGGTCTGGAGCGTGATACATGTAGAGAAACGCATGCAGCTGCAGAAAAACAAAAGAGGTGTGAGGATTTAATGTCTGAAATACGGAGGATGACTGGCTCTTAGTATATTGCTTCGTTTTATTCATGACAACTCATTGTGAACCACATAATCACTTGTATTACCAACCTCATTCTTGTCGCCCGCCAAAGCACCACAGACCCAGCCGCAAACCCGCGCATGCGCATTTTGTTAGATCGGGAAAACATCGCTGAAAGAGGCGCGGCCATTTGACACCGCCATGGCCGCGCCAATAAAAGGTATTTGTCAATTTCACTAAGTTGAAAGCAGCTGGAATTTCCTGCAACAAAAGGCACAGCGCCTCTGCGACTTCTTTATCTATTCGTCTAAATGCATACCACGATCGCCCCTATCCCGCCCGACCTGACAGCCGACAACTTGGCCCTCATTTGCATATTTACACGGCCACCCCTTCTCTTCTGCATTCCGCCCTACGTCACAAGAAGATGGAATGTCACTTAGTGATAGGAAAAGAGGTACTAATGCTGCCTCAGAATTCACTGAATGATGCTGATTCGCTGCGTTCTCTCTGCTAGAAGAGTGATTGGCACCAATGTCGTTTCCATGGTGACAGTTAGCAAGGTAATTGTTGTATATAGACGGTGGCTCAGGTTGGCTAAACAGTGCAATTGCTTCGTCCTGCTCATTTGTTTTCCCTGCCAAGCCTTCCCTTTAACTTACCCTGCTCATCTATACGTATGTGTGTTGACTCTACCCCTCTAGCTCCGACCCTCAACGGTAATCTCGTCCCTACATCTGTTGGCTACCATGGTGACGTGATGTATATGTTGACAGACGCTGTTTTTGTCTATCGGCGCTGACCTAGCTATGACCTTTGACCTTTCCAAACCTTGTCTCATCCACCCCTCCTAACCAGTGTCTAGGTGTATCCTCTTTCCAGCCCCGCTTCATTTCCATCACAAAAACTCTCCCCACCCCAGCCTGCAGCCATAAATATCCTACCCTCCACCTCACCCCCTCACACCAGGAAACTGCCATACAATCCGCCATCTTACCCTGTCCACAGAGGATTCGAGGCAGGGGGCGCTTGCGGTACTGATTTTTATTGTGCACGCGACCATTTATGACTTTGAGCACTTTCTCAACTAACTTTGTCGGATGAGTGACTGTCCGATGAAATATGGTTCATTATGCCTAAGAGACTCGAAATATCCAATTAAGGTCACCGCAAACACCAAATGTAATTTTTTACCCTCAGACAAAAATAACACACCTGTATCTCCCCAAAATGTGGTACAAATATACCAGACGAACAAATATTATTTGGGAATAAGTGTACTTCTTATATAACAGTCCACAGAATTAAGTTCCGAGCTGAGAAATATAGATTGATTAACAGGAAACGGAACAAATCGACGGCGCCGTCGGCTTCTTCATCAAGGACGAAGTCGCTCATAAAGTTAGATATTTATTCCGTCTATATATTAGGGAGAGTACTTTCCGTCGGTACTCAGTCCAGCGTATATGTTGCTGCAACTCGGTGCGTTAGGAAGTAAACCATCCGACGTTTGCAATAACGGGATTGGATTTCCGGTTTATATAGTCCCTATGATCCTTGTAATTAAAGTCATACCCCCGTGAGACTTCCAGTTAACACAGGGGAGCGGTGTGGTTCGTTCGCGCTATATAAATCCTATAAGCTGCCCTCGTAAGGCGATTTATGAATGCTTGCGATAAAGACGGAGGTAGTAACTCGCCTCTGAAACCGTCAAAGAGGAAATATATCGCAGTATTGAACTTGGGTGTGAAGCTTGAATACACGATGAGCGAGCACCGTTGCCCTGTGTAACCCCGCTAAAGACATAATAAATATGCGTTCAATTGCCGGACTGACTCCGGAGATAGTGGCACAACGCGCGTCAAACCAACGGAATCTTGAAGCCGTTCGCCGCCGATGCTATGAGCAATGATAGACCCATCTACGGAGCCTTGTCAGCTACATATAGATATATATAATTTTTTCCATTATTTATTTTATTTTTACGGAATAATTTTTTTCAGATTTATCGAAAAGTAAAATCCTAATTCTCACTACGTTTAAGTACAAAAGATAACAATTTATTAATTGTTTTCCACATGCACACACAAAATAATATTCATCTAAACGGACGCCAGCAACGGTCAAAATTTTATCCTTGGAAAGACTGTGATATTAATTCAAATGAAGACATTTCGAAGGCGCCTGACGAAGATCTGTGTCTTCTGGGGGCCGAAAAAAAATCTCCAATTAGTGCGAATATTTTTTTCCACCTCAGATAATTTTCAGTATGATTGGGTTTGTGATTTATTGCTACGTGACAGTGATGCAGATACCACTAGTAGTCAGGCCCTGTTGCAAGCACTAGAGATTGTAATTATCATCAAAAACCGTCTTTTTTTTCTCAAATACGACTTGATAAAGAAAAAACCAACGCAGGCCATTGAGGCGCTTTCCAATAAGGGACAGAGACGGACAGTTATATAAGGGATTTGATAAGTAAGATCAAAGCGGTATCTGGAATATGATATGAAAAAGTATTTATTTTGAGTTCCCTTGATTGCATGGGCTTGATACTGAGAGTGTCAGACCGCAGAATCTGACGCGGTATTTAGCCGGCGAGTCGCGTGTTGACATTTCGGTCTCTTCTCTCTATTGAGGAATACATGCACTGAAATACGCACTTAAGCGTGCGTTTATCTAAAAATACCAGGTAAGTACCCATGCACCAAGTTGCCATATTTCATCCCGCCATCCCACCCTGTACAGTCGCCTGACCGACTTCCCGTCCCGACCAACATGCGATCACCATATTCTACTCCCAACATGCAATATAAAAACACCCGGTGGGTCCTAGTTTACCATCACTCATTCACTTGCTCTGCATTTGAGCCAGAAAATGTGAAATATCCTTGACCCTGACAACGACTTGATTTATAAATGAAAGACTCTGATACAACGCCCTCACTAAATCATGGGAACTACACAGCGACACAGTCTCGTGCAATATAGGTCTTGATGCTACAGTTCATGTGTGCATGGTTCAGGTGAATTATTTGAAGATACTGGGAGGTTTTATAAATGAAATAAGTGATGATCACATCAAGCGCTTGGATTGCGATATATCCATGATGTCAATATAACACCGACTTGAATGGTATAAAGTGATCGTACATGGTTTCCCGTCTGAAAGCTGTAACCTTATCACTACCGCATAACTCTCCATCCACTGAGGTACCTACAAGCACACACACACACACACACACACACACACACACACACACACACACACACACACACACACACACACACACACACACACACACACACACACACACATATATATATATATATTATATATATATGTACATATATATATGTATATATATAAATATATGTATATATATATACATATATATATATATGTATATATATATATATTAATATATATATATATAGAGATATATATATACACACACAATATATATATATATATATATATATATATATATATATATATGCATATATATATATATATATATATATATCTATATATATATATATATACACACACACACACACACACATATATATATAGATAGGGATATAGAGATATATATATAGAGAGATATATATATATACATATATATATATGTATATATATATAGAAATATAGATTTATATATGTATATATATACATATATATACATATATATATATATATATGTATATATATATATATATATATATATATATCTATATATATATCTATCTATATATATATATATGTATATATATATATATATATATATATATATGTGTGTGTGCGTGTGTGTGCGTGTATTCACACAGTCTTACTTGTCTCACCAGTATGTCCGAAATATACACATTAGGCGTACAGGTAAGGGGGTCGTTAATTAAGTCTGAAGCATCTACCATCCGGTGTGTGTTCATCACACCCTAACGCCTAGTCCCACCTCAATTGTAAATGAATATTTAGGCTGGTCAAATTCATCAAGCTAATTGACATCACTTATCGTGAAATGTACGACCGTACAAATGCGAAGGGGGGATGACTACTATAGCTCACTTATAGCTCTGGATTTAACCTGAAAGGGATATCCCAACATATTCCGCTAAACCACTCCAAGGACGAGTGAAACACATTACCAACAACAAGCCGCAAATGTTACTCGACAAAAGTCAAGCTCCACGTGAATAATGCAACTGACCGGAAATGGCTGGTCAAGTTGATGAAGAAGGACTCATGGAATGGTTGGCCGGTGCAAGGAAGGAATGGATACATACATATGCTGGCCGGCTTTCTGGAGACCCCATCTTAACGAGAAAGGGACGGGGTGGGTCGGGTTAGGGCTGTTCGTGTACTACCGTACCGTCACATTAAAGTGGCGGTATATAACACCTGGAAATATGCTAATTTATATATAGGTGTTTTGTTTCTACTGTCGAAGAGATAATATTTAATAATATACAAGGGTTTTATACGCATGGAGCTTCCTTCAAAAGTCCAGTCAAACTCTCTTAGATTTGTTTGAGACGGAATAGGAATGTCCAATTGATTTTGATCAATGTATGTCTAAATTAATAAATTGCACTTATTTTGAGCTTTCAATATATTAAGAAGCATTAACAGTCGAGAAACGATCAATTATCTGCCATCAGCGAGTTGGCTCAATGCAAAACTCTTGCCATCAAACTTGTTAAGTCATCTGAGTAGAACGTTTCCAAGTTAAGTTTGAAAATTTCGCTTGATATGGTAAATATGTGTACATGTTAATAAATTATTCCAAAGTTGAAAGTGACTTGTTGTGGATGTGAGGCGTGGGAGAGCTAAGCAGACAACCACTTGCCGTCCATCACATACAACCAATATGAACGCATATACATCGAATCTTGGCATCGGTTTTGTTAATATACTTGTGAGTTTTAAGTTTAAAGAACCTAAGGAAGGCCGAATTATGGCATATAAAATTCTGGGGGAAATATGTAATCAGAATATCGATCATAAATCAAGTGGTTTTTTCCCCGCAAGAGTTTTCAATCTCAACTGCATGTGAAAAGTAATGGATGAATGTTTGAATTATACAGCGCCTCTGTTAGCAGGGCAGTGTCTTATTTACATAACGATGTCACGGTATATTCTCATTGATAAAAATTATGCGCGGAATCAAGTCAGGTTCTGTGACACGAAGTCGGAGTTTTCACTTAATTAATTTTCGAATTTTTACCTGTAATTAATTGCACCAAATGTTTCAAATTATGGTTAGCTAGTCCAAGCTTATATTCACCGCTCGAACAGATTGTGTTGGTCAGGTTATTATCTAAAAGAGACGAGAAGGAATGAATCAGAACATAAGTCGCTTTCCGTAAGACAGGAGCTTTGTTAAACATTCACCTATTTTCAATATAAGTAGTAGCTCTGTCCCCTACCTTTGTGAAAGCTATAAAGTAAATATTTAACATCGCGCTACAGATTCATGGAGAACTTGACGCAAAAAAGATCGAATTATATTTACTGAATTTAATGAGAAAAATAACCCTGGAAACTTGCATCGAATGTGCGCGCAGCTTGATATTGCATGCATAAAGATCACTGACTGCACTTATTATTTTTTAAACTTCATGAATCAAGCTCGATTGCGAATTGTATTCTGACTTATGGCGAAGCTATCGGCGTTTTTTGTAAATGATACAATATCAATCCTAAAGTTAAAACATATATAGGACAGAAAGGTCGGAAAGGAATTATAGCCGTATATGACGGCACATATATCAATCGAATACTCTGGCCAATAACAAAAATATCTTGCAACCAAAATATTTTTGTAAATTCGCTTGCGCTGTGACGTTGGCTGCAGATATATGTCAGGTTATAAGCTCATGAATTGGAATGGAGCGAAAGGGGTTGACACGACCAATAGTCAAAACGATACTGAGAAAAAGCGGGTGACATAAACTATCACTAGAGCTTGTGCTTGTAATGACAAGGAAAATATTATTTATCTCAAGCCGATAATAGAGAAGTTTTACCGCATTACGAAGTGGCATGGTTGCTAACTGGCATCCCAAAAGCTCATCCTCCATGTTGAAGTTGAGAAGCTTTTCATCCGGGACTTTGATCTAAACGACCAGTCATACACGGGTTGACGAACTCGTGAGGACGCTGATTGGCGTATAGTGATCACGTGACCCTGAGGGCGCAGTGCGGAGGGCACAATGGATGCCAGCTTCACGGGCAATGACGGATCTCAGCCGAGGCAAATGTGCCTAGAATAATTCCTGCGTGGGGAAAAGTTGCGGAGGTGCATTGTAAGTAACCGATGATACTAACAATAACCAGAGCCCGCTCAATTCGATTAGCATTTAATTCGTTTTGTCGAAATTCGGCGATAAAATAGAGGAGGGAGTAATTCGTCATTCAAGCCGCTTGGTATGTAAACAGGGGCTGACTCCGTACAAGTCTCTGCCGAGTACGGGTCGCGGGGAAAAATACCGAAATCGATCATGTAAGGGACAATGGAATCGACAATTCTGAGTATTAATGTCATTTTGTGAAATGTTCATTGCTCTCTGCCCAACTGTACTAAATAGAGGGACTCATTTCAAATTGCAATACGTTCCAACAAATGTACCGACTATTCCAAAAGGACTTCGAGGTTTAGTCGGTAAATCCTTCACACCCGGATTCAGATTCGCATATGCATCGAAAAAAATAATTCTATAATATTTACCGTTCACTAACTTGGCTCTGTGCCAGGTTACCCCCAAACAGCGTTAATTAAACGTGAAATGGACAACAGACTGACAAAAATGTTCCCACAAGCGATGGAAAATAAACACGTAGAACGCTCAGCGCTGGGGTTTTTCCCCCGTCTATTTCAAAGCGACCTCATTTATTTTCCAGTACTCAGTTTAAGAAATGCACAATGATTTCAATTGTGTTTACAAGGGCCATATGTTTGTCGTTATCTGAGGTATTAATAATTTTTTGGCCTTTTCAGTTGGACGATTCGCACTTCATTTTGTACAGATGATGCAGGGAAAAAAACCAGCCCTGGGAATTTAAGGCTCGCTATCGTTGCAGAGACAGACTTGGTAATGCCTCTATTATCGTTTGAGTTATCGCTTAGCAACTGGCATTATATAAACAAACATGTCGATTACTGACAAGCAGCACAACCTTGGAATTTTACACATTAACACAACAATGTCTGAATAACTAAACGAGTTAAGAAATACTTTTACATTGCAAAACAAGTGGTATCTTCGTGCCCCTCAAAAAATAAATATTATCTTGACTTAAAGTGATTATAGACAATGAATTAATTGAAGACAGCTCTAATATTAGGAGCTGTTTATCATTAATTAAATTAACACATTTTATCTCATTTGTTGCTTGGAATTCCAACAATTAATTAAGTCGCAAACTTCTAGTAATCCTCCCAGCGAACATACACTTCTCTCATATATCACTTGGCGAGTCCCATAAGACTTATCACTCGGGTATGCCTACGTACTCCAACTATCGCCCAAAGTGAGTGCGCCCTTAGGCTATTCTCTCTTGAAAAAACAACTTCAAAGATATCTTAACCAGCTTGAGATTGTCTGCGTAATAACTCACGCGCCGTCTTTAGGCCTAGCATTACCTTGGCAACATGGGGGCCGTATTTCATAATTTTTTTTCACCTGAAAGATATGCGAGTGAGCAAAAGCTTTGAGAGTATATAACATGCTGAAGTCACAGTGTCTTTTTACGCTTTGTTTTTTGATATTGCAACACTATATATCATACGACGAATGAGCCAAATGTCGAGATTCTCTCGCGGCGTCGGTGGTAAAACTTGGTTAATTTTATGAAAATAAATGAATGCAAGCGAGTCCAAGAAGTGAAGTTAATAATTATCAAGAAGGAGGAGAATAGTATACGTGCGATAATGCTTGTGTGTATGTGTGTGTGTTTGTATATGTGTGTGTGTTTGAGGGTAAAAAAGAAACCAAGAAATACACACAGAGCGGGTACACACAGAGAACGAAAAATTGTGTATGTGAAAAAAGAATTACAATAAAGGAAAGGTGGCATGCTTGAGGGGGTGGGGATGGGGTGGGGATGGGGGTGGCGATGAGGGTGGGGATGGGGGTGGGGATAGGGTGAGGCTCGGGGCAGTCCACAGGGTCGAGGACAAACACAGACAGGAAGCTATGGAGCATAATTGACATTGAATGACCTTCTTACACAGGAACATATCTTTTGAAATAGTGCGAAAATTCAAATATTTGACGGTTATATCCTGGTTTTTCATTGAGAGAAGAGATCGAGGCACAATCTGCCACAGTCGCCCGTCGAATTCAGCACAATCACCCGATCTCTCCATACCCACCAATAAATATCCTGACCCTACCTCCGCCCCGTCCCCTACCTAATACCCCTATATAAACTTACGCTCACCCTCAACAATAATGCCTGTCAAGGTTATGGTATTGAACTCGATTGAAAAATTCTGTCAGTTTTATTGTAAGGCTGCACCAAGTGATAGGTTTAGTATCATATTCAGCATAAATCTATTTCAGGGCTGTTATCAACGAAATCTAGTTTGTGTCACAATAAATTGGGAAGCAGGTAAATCCGCCAGGTGAAAAGATGATAAATGAGATTTTCTTTGAAAATTGAAATTAATATAAGATTGAAATCCCTAAGCACGAGAAAAGACAATAAAGTAGACGTCACCAACTTACCAACGTCAGACATTGATTAGAGTGGCAGAAAGTCGATGGTAAGCGAACGGAGAGGCAACAAATTCGGGAGGCAAATAGAAAGAGAGGGAAAGAAAGGGAACAAGTGGCCGCGAATCCAATTTGCAGTTTTTGTGACCGCTTGATACCACGGTGGGATCGGCTTGTATTGCAGGCATCCTTTAATGTGAGTTTGCTGAAAGCTACGTCCTTGGATACAGGTTTATCTAAGTATATAACCTATTTGCGGCGCTTAATACGTTCAGAGGAATACAAGATGTCATAAATGACACCCCGACGCCATTACCAGCCCCCACTTTGCCGTACCACATCAACCCACGCTATCCCGTCTACAGCCACCTTATCCCAGACATTCCCACTTCCGTTAAGGTTGACAGGAGAATGCCACCAGACTAGAAAAGGTCATTGTGGGGGGGGGGGGGGGGGTCCCGGGGGCATGGGGGTCATATTGGGGGTCATATTGGGGGTCTCTTGTCGAGCCTTGGATGGTTTACAATGACACGGAACAGAGCCTTCCCTCCCCCGCCCACAACATCGAAACTCAAAAACAGTCCCAATGTTCAGGGGTGGGATGTTGGTGTAACTCGCAGTGCCGGTGGGGTGGGGTGGAGTACGGGGTAGCACAGTTACGGCGGGATGGGGCAGGATGGGAAACGGCGCTTTAGCCAGAACACCTGACCAGGGTGCCTTTCAGGGAAGCGAGAGGCAGCTCATCAAAGTAAACCACAAGTCTTTCCACGCACCCTACTTTTCGCCCCTCCCCCTCCCCCGCGCACCATGACTCTCACCCTCACGAGCTTGACCCACCCCATCCCCATCCCGCCGCCTCCTAACTCCTCTAGTCTACCACGACTTTCTCCCGGATCCCCGCAGGCAAGTCATATATAACCGGCACAATATCTCCCGGCTGAGCCGTGACATAAACCGACGTTACATGATGTCATACGTCATGCAGATCAGCTGAAATATAGATATATTTGTTGAGAATGGGTAATAATTATGTTTTAGACATCAGGGTAGGCGATGGCACCATCATCAATCGACATTTTTTTATCAATATATGGGATCCGATTTTCTCTTGTCTAGAAAAATTTAGTTTCGGTGCCAGAGATGAAGAGGGGACATGGTGTTGAACTCTTGGTCGATGGCCCCTAGCATCAGCCTGACCTCACGCCCTCACGCCCTCACTACACACCCCCTACCCCTACACTCCACAACAACACCCCCAATACACCATACCTCCTTTATAAACTTTCATTTGGCTTCATTATGTTCGTCGTTAACGACCGCACGCTACAACGCGAGTATGAAGGGGAGGGGACGGGGCGTGGTGGAGGCACGCGGCCGTGTGACAGCGTAGTGTGGGGGGGGGGGGGGGGGTGGTGATTGTGATTGTGATGCGGGCTTGGGACTGCCATACATTGATGATGCCAACATTGCAACGCATGGGTATTTATTTTTATATCGAGGATATTTCTTTTCTAAAAGATTAACACAATTGTTTAACCCTATCGAAGCCGATGTTCGTATTGACCTGCGCAAGTTAGGTTGTTTGATAAAGCGAGTAGAAGCATTGGTAAGGAGGGGGTGGGGGAGAGATGGTTGGTGAAGGAGTACTTGCAGTCTGCATGGGATGGGTGGGGGGGGGGGGGGGGGTGTAGGGTGTTTGTTGAGTCTGGGCCCCTAAACCGGGTTATTGCGGCCCTATATACTTACGACGCCACCATACAACGACAACCGTACTGATTAAAGCTCAACAGAGCCGCGCCATATTAATCAAGCTCTCGTCACGTGAGCTACCCCAACAAATCGCACCTGTGGTTGTACCCCTTCTGCAGATGCGTTATCCTGGCTCCCATGGGAACCTGACTCAGCTGCTGTATCCGACTGACCTGAATGTTCCAGGAGCAAGACAAGAAGCCCACAGACGCCAACATCACTCACCGTCCGAATGCATCATTTATCCTTCAAGCTTTGGTTCCTTTTTTTTCCACTTCATTCCTGAGGTATTTTATGAAACTTTGAACTCTACCTGGTGTTAAAGCTTGTCAGCATGCTGTCATCAGATGCGATTTAGTGGAAGGGAGATAGGGAATTGAAGCTCCGTGGGTTTGTTTTGTGTCTATATCGCCTCTGTTTCTATTTTTAAAAGTATATTTTTGCATCATTTGCCGAGATGACTCGATGTTTCACCTTGAAACTCGTCTGAGTATGCTGTCTGGGATAGGGTGGTATCGACATGGTGATGGACAGGGAAATGGACACTGTTTTGTCGATAGCTGACACAGCAGCTCCAATGCTATCGTCATTACCTCTCACTGATACCAAGTTCTGAAAACAATTTAGGACAAATTCAATCACTCGTCCTTATTTAGGTGCTGGCTAACATCTCAACTCGACAACACACGCGTCAATGCGATTTCTAGTGCAAGTGAAATCTTGCACCGAGTCACCCCTTTGACGGTTTATAACCCTGTCTTCATTGGTCTTGCAGTGCCACATAGGCCGTTGCTGCTTACGGCAGGTGACATGCAATAAAGTAGACGACAGAGGCAATAGATGAGGCAGCTGCACATGACGCCATGGAGGAGATGCTGAGGCAAGCCTGTGAGGCACAACAGAGCCACGGACGCAGATTGCAGAGGCCATCAAACGTGTGTATGCATGAGGCATTAAAGGAAGGTCCAGCCGAAAGGTTTTTCATTAAAGTCCACTGGTTAAGCGAGTAGTTAAAGATGGTGGAACGCCCCAAGGAGGACCGTTAAGTTGTGACCGGCAATACCTGTATTGTGTTGATAATACATGACTCAAGAGAAAGCCCAGTGTCTTAGTGGCTAAGATACAGGCTTCGAATGGAGGCCTTTATATTTTTTTACCAGTCTGTAATGTCACCTAGGAAGTCGTTTAACTACAAAGAGGGCTTTGATGTGGTGCGATATTCATAAATAATAATGTATCAGTTTCCGGACACTGTCTTGGAGTCCACATCACCCCTCGTTGCTCTAAGTAACCTTGAATATTTATAGAAGTTAACGAAAAAACTTTCAACTGGCAGCTGAACTCCAAAGTGATTCGGAAAATACCTATGTATGAAACAAATATGGAACAATGTTGTTTGAAATTATATCATTGCTCTATAAAGCCGCATTGAGTTTGCTTTACATGACCAAATATGGTTATATTAAAAGGGACAATATACGAAAGGTCAAAAAATCTCAGGTTTTACCTTCGATGATACTAAAGGGTGCATTGAACAATCTGACTCTGCGGCCCGCCAGACACCCCTTAATAGGTCACCAATCTGACTCTGCGGCCCGCCAGACACCCCTTAATAGGTCACCAATCTGACTCTGCGGCCCGCCAGACACCCCTTAATAGGTCACCATTGTTGTGCTTAATTGATTTGTGACATTTTTTGACAAACTTTGCCACAACTCTAGCTCTGTTGACGTATCTGTAGTTAACTCGGATATATCCTATGTTGACATCATACCAATAAACACCACGAATGGCTTTTACATTGATATTTAAACCTGTATGCAGATGTTAATAATTTGTGCTGTTTCTTTAGATAAATAGGCGCCATCACGCATGGAATACGTGTGTAGGTAAAGCAAGGAGACTGCTGCAAGCGCGCGTGACCGTAGTCTCATGAATCACAGCACATTGAAGTGTTATACAACTCTCACGTGTTCTCGTTTACGCAGATGTCGTCTCAATAAAATACTCGTAGGGTGAGAGGGTGGGGAGGGGTTGGTAGGGGGAGGTGGAATTCAGGTTTATGAGTGGAGGGGATGTTGTGTAATTAAGGCCTACAATCCAAACGTGTAATATACGAAAGGTATGTAACGGAGGGTGGGGGTGGGGCTGGTGTGGGGGGGGGGTGGGGGGGCTGCAGCAGATGAGATCAGGCTAAATCATGTCACCTTTGATCCGCCCTTGGCTAGTAGTCAATAATGATTGCCTTACTTCCCCATATTGAGAAAGACCATCATGGTTGATTTGACGTCAAAAGGAGACCCTCTAGGATCCGACAATACCCTAAAACCATCAACTTTATTCAATATGAACTTTTTTCTGCATGGATAGGTATGGCAATTTCCGTTAACAGTACATAATAATTAACAAGTATACACCTCCAACCAACCTGAAAGAGGTTACTTATCCGTAAAATTATCCGCAACAATGGCCCATATCCCATTCCATTACCATCATCCTTAAGTTTCAACCCCACACACGCCGAGTTAAGTCGTCTTATTCTCCAAAATCCCTTCCTTTACCCAATTGCCTATCAAGTTTTTATGCACAAAGAAGTCAACCCTCATCCGCATTCATCCGCATCTCTAAACAAAAATTGCCCCTTGCCATGCCATGATTTGCGGGAGCTATGATGTCATAGGACGTTCGCTCGTGGCTAATTGCACCGAGGCACAAATTCTTGCTCACTTTTTCAAATGAATATTGGAACCAAGCCCTTCACGGAAGCGACGTGACATTTTGTGTGGGTTTTTGTCTCGACTGACTTTGGATATAATGCCCGATAACTTACAGCCATGAAGGGTTTAAGACCCAGCCACGACTGCCGAGCACCACACTGCTAAATCAAATCTTCAGGGATGGGAGCTGGCACGTTAAGGCTTGAGCTGGCCACGAATCGAAAAAGGATGAGAAGGGATGAGCCAGAAGGGGTTAAGGAGGCTGGCTAAATGAAGGATGCTACAGAAGAAGAGAAAGATGCTAACGCACGAGGGAGAAACATAACCCAATAACAGACAGGATCCTCCCCCTCCTCTCTGCCTCCTCACCAGAAGAAATTTCGCCAGTGACCCCGGTATCTTAACGATACACTTCGGGGATGGGGAAAGTGTTTTTTATAAGACCGTAATAATGGCATCTTTGTCATTGCACGAGAGGAGGCTCAGTGGAGCTATAAAGACCGTAAGAAGGTTTCTAACTGCAAGAAATCATGCAGTGCGATTGTGTGAGTGAGGCTTGGTCACGTGTGCTGAGGTATGGTGATATGTGGGGGAGCCCACCGTGAATTAGACAGCTCGGGGTGATGACTCTCTCCTAGCTGAAGGCATGTCGGCCTTCATCACGTATGCAAATGCGGGTTGACTGGCAACGAGGGGAAGTGATTAAGCAAAGGATGTTGGCACATGTATAATACTAAGGGATATGATTAAAAGGAGGGCATGTTTGCACTAGTCAGAGGAATGAATCCCTGTTGAAATGGGTATTTCGGTTGAGTAAGGGAGGACAGTCAGTTGAATGATAGATTATAGGTAACTGGCTGCAGATGGAAAGTGAATTGGGAAGCCAGCGTGAGATATCAGCGAACCACGTGAGGGAGAGAAGTGAACTGGATGTCAGGGAAAAGTGCACTGGAGGTCAGAGAAATTTGAACTAGATGTGAGAGATAAGTGAATTGGATGTGAGAGATAAGTGAATTGGATGTCGGTGAAAAATGAATACAATGCACCAGCAAGTTTTATCGAGAGTAAAGTGATAGTGAATGTGATGTGTGATGATAGTGAATGTTGTGTGGGATGATAGTGAGTGTGGCGGAGGATGATAGTGAGTGTGGTGTGCGATGAAAGTGAGTGTGGCGGAGGATGATAGTGAGTGGGGTGTGGGAAGATAGTGTGGGATGATATTGAGTGTGGCGGAGGATGATAGTGAGTGGGGTGTGGGAAGATAGTGTGGGATGATATTGAGTGTGGCGGAGGATGATAGTGAGTGGGGTGTAGGATGATAGTGAGTGTAGCGGAGGTTGATAGTGAGTGTGGCAGAGGATGATAGTGAGTGTGGTGTAGGATGATAGTGAGTGTGGTGTAGGATGATAGTGAGTGGGGTGTAGGATGATAGTGAGTGTAGCGGAGGATGATAGTGAGTGTGGTGTGCGATGAAAGTGAGTGTTGCGGAGGATGATAGTGAGTGTGGTGTGCGATGAAAGTGAGTGTTGCGGAGGATGATAGTGAGTGTGGTGTGCGATGAAAGTGAGTGTTGCGGAGGATGATAGTGAGTGTGGTGTGCGATGAAAGTGAGTGTTGCGGAGGATGATAGTGAGTGTGGTGTGCGATGAAAGTGAGTGTTGCGGAGGATGATAGTGAGTGTGGTGTGCGATGAAAGTGAGTGTTGCGGAGGATGATAGTGAGTGTGGTGTGCGATGAAAGTGAGTGTTGCGGAGGATGATAGTGTGTGTGGTGTGCGATGAAAGTGAGTGTTGCGGAGGATGATAGTGAGTGTGGTGTGCGATGAAAGTGAGTGTTGCGGAGGATGATGAGTGAGTGTGGTGTGGATGAAAGTGATGATGATAGTGAGTGTGGTGTAGTGAATGAAAGTGAGTGTTGCGGAGGATGATAGTGAGTGTGGTGTGCGATGAAAGTGAGTGTTGCGGAGGATGATAGTGAGTGTGGTGTAGGATGATAGTGAGTGGGGTGTGTAGATGAGTGAGTGTGTAGCGGAGGATGATAGTGAGTGTGGTGTGCGATGAAAGTGAGTGTTGCGGAGGATGATAGTGAGTGTGGTGTGCGATGAAAGTGAGTGTAGCGGAGGATGATACTGAGTGGGGTGTAGGATGATAGTGAGTGTGGCGGAGGATGATAGTGAGTGTGGTGTGCGATGAAAGTGAGTGTTGCGGAGGATGATAGTGAGTGTGGTGTGCGATGAAAGTGAGTGTTGCGGAGGATGATAGTGAGTGTGGTGTGCGATGAAAGTGAGTGTTGCGGAGGATGATAGTGAGTGTGGTGTGCGATGAAAGTGAGTGTTGCGGAGGATGATAGTGAGTGTGGTGTAGGATGATAGTGAGTGTGGTGTGCAATGAAAGTGAGTGTTGCGGAGGATGATAGTGAGTGTGGTGTAGGATGATAGTGAGTGGGGTGTAGGATGATAGTGAGTGTAGCGGAGGATGATAGTGAGTGTGGTGTGCGATGAAAGTGAGTGTTGCGGAGGATGATAGTGAGTGTGGTGTAGGATGATAGTGAGTGGGGTGTAGGATGATAGTGAGTGTAGCGGAGGATGATAGTGAGTGTGGTGTGTGATGAAAGTGAGTGTTGCGGAGGATGATAGTGAGTGTGGTGTGCGATGAAAGTGAGTGTAGCGGAGGATGATAGTGAGTGGGGTGTAGGATGATAGTGAGTGTGGCGGAGGATGATAGTGTGTGTGGTGTGCGATGAAAGTGAGTGTTGCGGAGGATGATAGTGAGTGTGGTGTAGAAGTGAGTGTGGCGGAGGATGATACTGAGTGGGGTGTAGGATGATAGTGAGTGTGGCGGAGGATGACAGTGAGTGTGGTGTGCAATGAAAGTAAATGTGGCGGAGGATGATAGTGAGTGTAGCGGAGGATGATACTGAGTGGGGTGTAGGATGATAGTGAGTGTGGCGGAGGATGATAGTGAGTGTGGTGTGCGATGAAAGTGAGTGTTGCGGAGGATGATAGTGAGTGTGGTGTGCGATGAGTGTGTTGCGGAGGCGATGTGAGTGAGTGAGTGTTGCGGAGGATGATAGTGAGTGTGGTGTGCGATGAAAGTGAGTGTTGCGGAGGATGATAGTGAGTGTGAGTGTGTGGATGATAGGATGAAAGTGAGTGGTGTAGGATGAAAGTGAGTGTTGCGGAGGATGATAGTGAGTGTGTGTGTAGGATGATAGTGAGTGTGGTGTAGATGAGTGAGTGTTGCGGAGGATGATAGTGAGTGTGTGGTGTGTGTGTTGCGGAGGATGATAGTGAGTGGTGTGCGGAGGATGATAGTGAGTGTGGTGTGAGATGATAGTGAGTGTTGCGGAGGATGATAGTGAGTGTGGTGCGGAGGATGATAGTGAGTGAGTGTGGTGTGGATGAAAGTGAGTGTGTAGCGGAGGATGATAGTGAGTGGGTGTAGGATGATAGTGAGTGTTGCGGAGGATGATAGTGAGTGTGGTGTGCGATGAAAGTGAGTGTTGCGGAGGATGATAGTGAGTGTGGTGTGGATGATAGTGATGGAGGTGATAGTGAGTGTGGTGTGTAGGAGTGAGTGTGTGGTGAGGATGATGAGTGTGAGTGTGGTGATAGTGAGTGTGGTGATGATGATAGTGAGTGTGGCGGAGGATGATAGTGAGTGGGGTGTAGGATGATAGTGAGTGAGCGGATGATAGTGAGTGTGGTGTGAGGATGAAAGTGAGTGTGGTGCGGAGGATGATAGTGAGTGGGGTGTGTGAGTGTGGCGGAGGATGATAGTGAGTGTGGTGCGAGGATGATAGTGAGTGAGTGAGTGTGGTGTGCGATGAAAGTGAGTGTTGCGGAGGATGATAGTGAGTGTGGTGTAGAAGTGAGTGTGGCGGAGGATGATAGTGAGTGGGGTGTAGGATGATAGTGAGTGTGGTGGAGTGAGTGTGGCGGAGGATGATAGTGAGTGTGGTGTAGGATGATATGAGTGGGGTGTGGTGTAGGATGATAGTGAGTGGCGGAGGATGATAGTGTGAGTGTGAGTGTGGGAGGATGATAGTGAGTGTGGTGTAGGATGATAGTGAGTGGGGTGTAGGATGATAGTGAGTGTGGCGGAGGATGATAGTGAGTGTGGTGTGCGATGAAAGTGAGTGTTGCGGAGGATGATAGTGAGTGTGGTGTGCGATGAAAGTGAGTGTAGCGGAGGATGATAGTGAGTGGGGTGTAGGATGATAGTGAGTGTGGCGGAGGATGATAGTGAGTGTGGTGTGCGATGAAAGTGAGTGTTGCGGAGGATGATAGTGAGTGTGGTGTAGAAGTGAGTGTGGCGGAGGATGATACTGAGTGGGGTGTAGGATGATAGTGAGTGTGGCGGAGGATGACAGTGAGTGTGGTGTGCAATGAAAGTGAGTGTTGCGGAGGATGATAGTGAGTGTGGTGTAGGATGATAGTGAGTGTGGCGGAGGATGATACTGAGTGAGTGGGGTGTAGGATGATAGTGAGTGTGGCGGAGGATGATAGTGAGTGTGGTGTGCAATGAAAGTGAGTGTTGCGGAGGATGATAGTGAGTGTGGTGTAGGATGATAGTGAGTGTGGCGGAGGATGATACTGAGTGGGGTGTAGGATGATAGTGAGTGTGCGGAGGATGAAAGTGAGTGTTGCGGAGGATGATAGTGAGTGTGTGGTGAGGATGATAGTGAGTGTGGTGTGCAATGAAAGTGAGTGTTGCGGAGGATGATAGTGAGTGGGGTGTAGGATGATAGTGAGTGTAGCGGAGGATGATAGTGAGTGTGGTGTGCGATGGATGATAGTGAGTGTGGCGTGTAGGATGATAGTGAGTGGGGTGTAGGATGATAGTGAGTGTGGCGGAGGATGATAGTGAGTGTGGTGTGCGATGAAAGTGAGTGTTGCGGAGGATGATAGTGAGTGGGGTGTAGGATGATAGTGAGTGTAGCGGAGGATGATAGTGAGTGTGGTGTGCGATGAAAGTGAGTGTTGCGGAGGATGATAGTGAGTGTGGTGTGCGATGAAAGTGAGTGAGCGGAGGGGATGATAGTGAGCGGGTGTAGGATGATAGTGAGTGTGGCGGAGGATGATAGTGAGTGTGGTGTGCGATGAAAGTGAGTGTTGCGGAGGATGATAGTGAGTGTGGTGTGAAGGAGTGTGATGATAGTGAGTGGGGTGTAGGATGATAGTGAGTGTGGCGGAGGATGACAGTGAGTGTGGTGTGCAATGAAAGTAAAGTGTGGCGGAGGATGATAGTGAGTGTAGCGGAGGATGATAGTGAGTGGGGTGTAGGATGATAGTGAGTGTGGCGGAGGATGATAGTGAGTGTGGTGTGTGCGATGATAGTGAGTGTTGCGGAGGATGATAGTGAGTGTGGTGTGCGATGAAAGTGAGTGTTGCGGAGGATGATAGTGAGTGTGGTGTGCGATGAAAGTGAGTGTTGCGGAGGATGATAGTGAGTGTGGTGTGTGCGATGAAAGTGAGTGTTGCGGAGGATGATAGTGAGTGTGGTGTAGGATGATAGTGAGTGTGGTGTGCAATGAAAGTGAGTGTGGCGGAGGATGATAGTGAGTGTGGCGTAGGATGATAGTGAGTGGGGTGTAGGATGATAGTGAGTGTGGCGGAGGATGATAGTGAGTGTGGTGTGGATGAAAGTGAGTGTTGCGGAGGATGATAGTGAGTGTAGCGGAGGATGATAGTGAGTGGGGGGGTAGGATGATAGTGAGTGTAGCGGAGGATGATAGTGAGTGTGGTGTGCGATGAAAGTGAGTGTAGCGGAGGATGATAGTGAGTGTGGCGGAGGATGACAGTGAGTGTGGTGTGCGATGAAAGTGAGTGTAGCGGAGGATGATAGTGAGTGGGGTGTAGGATGATAGTGAGTGTGGCGGAGGATGATAGTGAGTGTGGTGTGCGATGAAAGTGAGTGTAGCGGAGGATGATAGTGAGTGTGGCGGAGGATGATAGTGAGTGGGGTGTAGGATGATAGTGAGTGTGGCGGAGGATGATAGTGAGTGTGGTGTGATGAAAGTGAGTGTGGTGCGGAGGATGATAGTGAGTGTGGTGGAGGATGATGATAGTGAGTGTGGCGGAGGATGATAGTGAGTGTTGCGGAGGATGATAGTGAGTGTGGTGTAGGATGATAGTGAGTGTTGCGGAGGATGATAGTGAGTGTGGTGTGCGATGAAAGTGAGTGTGGCGGAGGATGATAGTGAGTGTGGTGTAGTAGTGAGTGTTGTGGAGGATGAAAGTGAGTGGTGAGGATGTGAGTGAGTGTGCGGTGTGATAGTGTGTGAGGTGGATGTGATGAAGTGAGTGATAGTGAGTGGGTGTGGAGGATGAGTGAGTGGTGTGGATGATAGTGAGTGTGGTGATGGATGAAGTGAGTGTGCGGAGGATGATAGTGAGTGTGGTGTAGGATGATGATAGTGAGTAGGTAGGATGATAGTGAGTGTGCGGAGGATGATGAGTGAGATGAAAGTGAGTGTTGCGGAGGATGATAGTGAGTGTGTGTGGCGGAGGATGATAGTGAGTGGTGTGTAGGATGATAGTGAGTGTGGCGGAGGATGATGATAGTGAGTGTGGTGTGCGATGAAAGTGAGTGTTGCGGAGGATGATAGTGAGTGTGGTGTGTGAAAGTGAGTGTGAGTGGGGGAGGATGATAGTGAGTGGCGGAGGATGATAGTGAGTGATGTGTGGTGTAGGATGATAGTGAGTGTTGCGGAGGATGGATGATAGTGAGTGTGTGGCGGAGGATGAGTAGTGAGTGTGAGTGCGGAGGATGATAGTGAGTGTGGTGTGTAGGATGAAGTGAGTGTTGCGGAGGATGATAGTGAGTGTGGTGTGGTGAAAGTGATGATAGTGAGTGTGGTGTGATGATGAGTAGTGAGTGAAGTGAGTGTTGCGGAGGATGATGTGAGTGTGTGTGAGGATGATGAGTGAGTGTGTGTGCGGAGGATGATAGTGAGTGTGGTGTAGGATGATAGTAGTGAGTGTGGCGGAGGATGATAGTGAGTGGGGCGGAGGATGATAGTGAGTGTGGTGTGCGATGAAAGTGAGTGTTGCGGAGGATGATAGTGAGTGTGGTGTAGGATGATAGTGAGTGTGGTGTGATGTAGTGAGTGTTGCGGAGGATGATAGTGAGTGTGGTGTGGATGTAGTGAGTGTGCGGAGGATGATAGTGAGTGTGGTGGAGGATGAAAGTGAGTGTTGCGGAGGATGATAGTGAGTGAGTGTAGAGTGTGTAGGGATGATAGATGAGTGAGTGTGGTGTGCGATGAAAGTGAGTGTAGCGGAGGATGATAGTGAGTGTGGCGGAGGATGATAGTGAGTGGGGTGTAGGATGATAGTGAGTGTGGCGGAGGATGATAGTGAGTGTGGTGTGCGATGAAAGTGAGTGTAGCGGAGGATGATAGTGAGTGTGGTGGAGGATGATAGTGAGTGGGGCGATGATGATAGTGAGTGTAGCGGAGGATGATAGTGAGTGTGGTGGAGCGATGAAAGTGAGTGTTGCGGAGGATGATAGTGAGTGTGGTGTGCGATGAAGTGAGTGTAGCGGAGGATGATAGTGAGTGGGGTGTAGGATGATAGTGAGTGTGGCGGAGGATGATAGTGAGTGTGGTGTGCGATGAAAGTGAGTGTTGCGGATGGATGTGTAGTGAGTGAAGTGAGTGTTGCGGAGGATGATAGTGAGTGGGGTGTAGGATGATAGTGAGTGTAGCGGAGGATGATAGTGAGTGTGGTGTGCGATGAAAGTGAGTGTTGCGGAGGATGATAGTGAGTGTGGTGTAGGATGATAGTGAGTGTGGCGGAGGATGATAGTGAGTGGGGTGTAGGATGATAGTGAGTGTAGCGGAGGATGATAGTGAGTGTGGTGTGCGATGAAAGTGAGTGTTGCGGAGGATGATAGTGAGTGTGGTGTGTAGGATGAAAGTGAGTGTAGCGGAGGATGATAGTGAGTGTGGTGTAGGATGATAGTGAGATGATAGTGAGTGTGGCGGAGGATGATAGTGAGTGTGGTGTAGGATGATAGTGAGTGTGGTGTGCAATGAAAGTGAGTGTTGCGGAGGATGATAGTGAGTGTGGTGTAGGATGATAGTGAGTGTGTGCGGAGGATGATACTGAGTGTGGTGTAGGATGATAGTGAGTGTGGCGGAGGATGATAGTGAGTGTGGTGTAGGATGATAGTGAGTGTGGCGGAGGATGATAGTGAGTGTGGCGGAGGATGATAGTGAGTGGGGTGTAGGATGATAGTGAGTGTGGCGGAGGATGATAGTGAGTGTGGTGTGCGATGAAAGTGAGTGTTGCGGAGGATGATAGTGAGTGTGGTGTGCGATGAAAGTGAGTGTTGCGGAGGATGATAGTGAGTGTGGTGTGCGATGAAAGTGAGTGTTGCGGAGGATGATAGTGAGTGTGGTGTGCGATGAAAGTGAGTGTTGCGGAGGATGATAGTGAGTGTGGTGTAGGATGATAGTGAGTGTGGTGTGCAATGAAAGTGAGTGTTGCGGAGGATGATAGTGAGTGTGGTGTAGGATGATAGTGAGTGGGGTGTAGGATGATAGTGAGTGTAGCGGAGGATGATAGTGAGTGTGGTGTGCGATGAAAGTGAGTGTTGCGGAGGATGATAGTGAGTGTGGTGTAGGATGATAGTGAGTGGGGTGTAGGATGATAGTGAGTGTAGCGGAGGATGATAGTGAGTGTGGTGTGTGATGAAAGTGAGTGTTGCGGAGGATGATAGTGAGTGTGGTGTGCGATGAAAGTGAGTGTAGCGGAGGATGATAGTGAGTGGGGTGTAGGATGATAGTGAGTGTGGCGGAGGATGATAGTGAGTGTGGTGTGCGATGAAAGTGAGTGTTGCGGAGGATGATAGTGAGTGTGGTGTAGAAGTGAGTGTGGCGGAGGATGATACTGAGTGGGGTGTGTAGGATGATAGTGAGTGTGGCGGAGGATGACAGTGAGTGTGGTGTGCAATGAAAGTAAATGTGGCGGAGGATGATAGTGAGTGTAGCGGAGGATGATACTGAGTGGGGTGTAGGATGATAGTGAGTGTGGCGGAGGATGATAGTGAGTGGGGTGTAGGATGATAGTGAGTGTGGCGGAGGATGATAGTGAGTGTGGTGTGCGATGATGAAAGTGAGTGTTGCGGAGGATGATAGTGAGTGTGGTGTAGGATGATAGTGAGTGTGGCGGAGGATGATAGTGAGTGTGGTGTGCGATGAAAGTGAGTGTTGCGGAGGATGATAGTGAGTGTGGTGTAGGATGATAGTGAGTGTGGTGTGCAATGAAAGTGAGTGTTGCGGAGGATGATAGTGAGTGTGGTGTAGGATGATAGTGTGAGTGGGGTGTAGGATGATAGTGAGTGTAGCGGAGGATGATGTGAGTGTGTGTGTGTGCGATGAAGTGAGTGTTGCGTGCGGAGGATGATAGTGAGTGTGGTGTAGGATGATAGTGAGTGGGGTGTAGGATGATAGTGAGTGTAGCGGATGAGTGATAGTGAGTGGTGTGTGATGAAAGTGAGTGTTGCGGAGGATGATAGTGAGTGTGGTGTGCGATGAAAGTGAGTGTAGCGGAGGATGATAGTGAGTGGGGTGTAGGATGATAGTGAGTGTGGCGGAGGATGATAGTGAGTGTGGTGTGCGATGAAAGTGAGTGTTGCGTAGGATGATAGTGAGTGTGGTGTAGAAGTGAGTGTGGCGGAGGATGATACTGAGTGGGGTGTAGGATGATAGTGAGTGTGGCGGAGGATGACAGTGAGTGTGGTGTGCAATGAAAGTAAATGTGGCGGAGGATGATAGTGAGTGTGGTGTAGGATGATAGTGAGTGTGGCGGAGGATGATACTGAGTGGGGTGTAGGATGATAGTGAGTGTGGCGGAGGATGATAGTGAGTGTGGTGTGCAATGAAAGTGAGTGTTGCGGAGGATGATAGTGAGTGGGGTGTAGGATGATAGTGAGTGTGGCGGAGGATGATAGTGAGTGTGGGTGTAGGATGATAGTGAGTGTGGTGTGCAATGAAAGTGAGTGTTGCGGAGGATGATAGTGAGTGTGGTGTAGGATGATGAGTGGGTGAGCAATGTAGTGAGTGTAGCGGAGGATGATAGTGAGTGTGGTGTGATGAAAGTGAGTGTTGCGGAGGATGATAGTGAGTGTAGGGTGTAGGATGATAGTGAGTGGCGGGGTAGGATGATAGTGAGTGTAGCGGAGGATGATAGTGTGTGGGGTGGTGATGAAAGTGAGTGTTGCGGAGGATGATAGTGAGTGTGGTGTGTGATGAAAGTGAGTGTAGCGGAGGATGATAGTGAGTGGGGTGTAGGATGATAGTGAGTGTGGCGGAGGATGATAGTGAGTGTGGTGTGCGATGAAAGTGAGTGTTGCGGAGGATGATAGTGAGTGTGTAGGTGAGTGTAGGATGAAGTGAGTGTGGCGGAGGATGATACTGAGTGGGGTGTAGGATGATAGTGAGTGTGGCGGAGGATGATAGTGAGTGTGGTGTGCGATGAAAGTGAGTGTGGCGGAGGATGATAGTGAGTGTGGTGTAGGATGATAGTGAGTGTGGCGGAGGATGATAGTGAGTGGGGTGTAGGATGATAGTGAGTGTGGCGGAGGATGATAGTGAGTGTGGTGTGCAATGAAAGTGAGTGTTGCGGAGGATGATAGTGAGTGGGGTGTAGGATGATAGTGAGTGTGGCGGAGGATGATACTGAGTGGGGTGTAGGATGATAGTGAGTGTGGTGTGCAATGAAAGTGAGTGTTGCGGAGGATGATAGTGAGTGTGGTGTAGGATGATAGTGAGTGTGGTGTGCAATGATAGTGAGTGTTGCGGAGGATGATAGTGAGTGGGGTGTAGGATGATAGTGAGTGTGGCGGAGGATGATACTGAGTGGGGTGTAGGATGATAGTGAGTGTGGCGGAGGATGATACTGAGTGGGGTGTAGGATGATAGTGAGTGTGGCGGAGGGAGTGATGATGAAAGTGAGTGCGGAGGATGATAGTGAGTGGGGTGTAGGATGATAGTGAGTGTGTGGCGGAGGATGATGATGAGTGGGGTGTAGGATGATAGTGAGTGTGGCGGAGGAGGATGATGAGTGAGTAGTGAGTGTGGCGGAGGATGATACTGAGTGGGGTAGGATGATAGTGAGTGATGCGGAGTGAGTGGGTGAGGATGATAGTGAGTGAGGATGTGGTGTGTAGGATGATAGTGGAGTGGCGGAGGATGATAGTGAGTGATGGGTGTAGGATGATAGTGAGTGTGGCGGAGGATGATAGGATGATAGTGAGTGGGGTGTAGGATGATAGTGAGTGTGGCGGAGGATGACAGTGAGTGTGGTGTGCAATGAAAGTAAATGTGGCGGAGGATGATAGTGAGTGTGGTGTGCAATGAAAGTAAATGTGGCGGAGGATGATAGTGAGTGGGGTGTAGGATGATAGTGAGTGTGGCGGAGGATGATAGTGAGTGGGGTGTAGGATGATAGTGAGTGGGGTGTGGGAAGTAGTTAGTGTGGTGTGGGATGATAGTGAGTGTGAAGTGCGACGAAAGTGAGTGTTGCGGAGGATGATAGTGAGTGGGGTGTAGGATGATAGTGAGTGTGGCGGAGGATGATAGTGAGTGTGGCGGAGGATGATAGTGAGTGGGGTGTGGGAAGATAGTTAGTTTGGTGTGGGATGATAATGAGTGTGGCGGATGATGATAGTGAGTGAGGTGTAGGATGATAGTGAGTGGGGTGTGGGAAGATAGTTAGTTTGGTGTGGGATGATAATGAGTGTGGCGGAGGATGATAGTGAGTGTGGTGTGCGATGAAAGTGAGTGTGGCGGAGGATGATAGTGAGTGTGGTGGAGGATGATAATGAATGAGGTGTGGGATGATAGTGAGTGTGGTGTGGGAAGATAGTGAGTGTGGTGTGCGATGATAGTGAGTGTGGCGTAGGATGATAGTGGGCGTGGTGTGGGATAATAGTGAAATTGGTGTGAGACGATAGTGAATAAGATCCGAAAGAATATTGAGCTGGTTATGGGATATTGGAAAATTTGATGTGTGATAATAGTGAGTTGGATGAGGGATGATTGTGAGTAGGATGAGAGATGATAGTGATTTGGATTAGGGATGGTAGTGAGTTGTATGAGGGATGATAGTGAGTCGGATGTGGTATAATAGTGAGTTGTGTAACGGATGATTGTGAGTCGGATGAGGTATGATATTGATTTGGACGAGGGATGATAGTAAGTTGGATGAGGGATGATTGTGAGTAGGATGAGGGATGATAGTGATTTGGATTTGGATTAGGGATGATAGTAAGTTGGATGAGGGATGATACTGAGTTGGATTATGGATGGTAGTGATTCGGATGTGGTATAATAGGGAGTTGTGTGAAGGAGGATAGTGTATTAGATGAGAGAGGATATTGAGGGCGTAACTGTGTTTAAGGAGTTGGGTGTGAGAGAATAGTGTGTTTGAATAAAGATGATAATGAGTTTGGTGAGAGCGGCTGCTAAGTTGAATACCAGAAGATAGTAAGGTGGGTGAGGGAGTGTAGTGAGCAGTGAGAGAGGAAATTGAGCTGTGTGAGATAGGACAGTGAGTTATATCATAGAGGATAAGGAGGAGGATTGGAGAGGAGGGTGAGTTTGAAGATGGAGGAAAGTGAGTTTGATGATAAAGTATGGTGAGTTTGATGATAGAAGATAGTGAGTTGGCAGATCGAAGACAGTGAGTGTGAGAGAGGATAGTTAGGTAGGTGGGTGGGTGGAGATAGTGAGGTGGTAAAGTGAGGATAGCGACAGTGAGTCTGATGAGAGAGGATAGTGAGTTTAATGATAGCGGATGGTGAGTTTGATGAGAGATGATGATGAGTTTGATGTAAGAGAAAAGTGAGTTTGATGATAGAGGATAGTGAGTTTGATGAGAAAGGATGGTGAGTTTGATGATAGAGGAAAGTGAGTTTGATGAGAGAGGATAGTGAGTTTGATGATAGAAGCGTGTGAGTTGGAAGATAGTGGACAGTGAGTTTGATGAGATCGGACAGTGAGTTTGATGAGAGAGGACAGTGAATTTAATGATAGAGGATAGTGAGTTTGATGAGAGAGGATAGTGAGTTTCATGAGAGAGAACAGTGAGTTTGATGAGAGGGGATAGTGAGTTTGATGGAAAATGATATTGAGTTTGATGATAGAGTATAGTGAGTTTAATAAGAGACGATGATGAGTTTGATGTAAGAGAAAAGTGAGTTTGATTATAGAGGATAGTGAGTTTGATGAGAAAGGATGGTGAGTTTGATGATAGAGGAAAGTGAGTTTGATGATAGAGGAGAGTGTGAGAGGATAGTGAGCAGGGTGTGAGAGGATAGTGAGCTGGGTGTGAGGGGATAGTGAGCTGGGTGTGAGGGGATAGTGAGCTGGGTGTGAGAGGATAGCGAGCTGGGTGTGAGAGGATAATGAGATACGTGCGAAAGGATAGTGAGCTGGGTGTGAGGGGATAGTGAGCTGGGTGTGAGGGGATAGTGAGCTGGGTGTGAGAGGATAGTGAGCTGGGTGTGAGGGGATAGCGAGCTGGGTGTGAGAAGATAGTGAGCTGGGTGTGAGAGGATAGTGAGCTGGGTGTGAGGGGATAGCGAGCTGGGTGTGAGAGGATAGTGAGCAGGGTGTGAGAGGATATTGAGATACGTGTGAGAGGAGAGTGAGGTGGGTGCGAGAAGATAGTGAAGTGGGTGGTAGAGCAAAGTAAATGGTGATAGAAGAAAGTGAGGTGGTTGTGCGAGGATAGTCAGGTGGGTGTGAGAGGATATTGAGATCGGTATGAGATGATAATGAGATGGGTGTGAGATGATAGTGAGGTGGGTGTCAGAGGGTAGTGAGCTAAGTGTGAGAGGATCGTTAATGGTCCCAGAGGAAAGTGAGCTGGGTGTGAGATGATTGGGAGTTGGGTGTCAGAGGGTAGTGAGCTGGTAGTGAGAGGATAGTGAGCTGGATGTGAAATGATATTTAGGTGGGTGAGAGATGATAATGAGGTGGGTGTGAGGGGATAGTGCAGTGGGTGGGAGATTAAAGTAAATGGTGATAGAGGAAAATGAGCTGGGTGTGAGAGGATAATGGGCTGAGTGTAAGAAGATAATGAGGTGGATGTATGAGGATAGTGAGGCAGGTGTGAGAGGATAAAGAAGTGGGTGGGAGAGGATAGCGAGCTAAGTGTAAGAGGATAGTGAGCAGAGTGTGAGATGATAGTGAGGTGGATATGAGGGGATAGTGCGGTGGGCGTGTAAGGATAGTGAGCAGGGTATGAGAGGATAGTGAGGTTGGGGGAGAGGATAGTAAATTGTGATAGAGGATAATGAGCTAGGTGTGAGAGGATAGTGAGCAGGGTGTGAGAGGATAGTGAGCTGGGTGTGAGAGGATAGTGAGCAGGGTGTGAGAGGATAGTGAGGTGGGTCTTAGAGGATGATATGGTGGGTGGGAGAGGATAGTGAGGTGGGTGCGAGAGGATAGTGAGATGGGTGTGAGAGAATTTTATGCTGGGTAAGGGAGCCTTGTGAGGTGGGTGGCAGAGGATGGTAAATGGTGATAGAGGATAGTGAACTGGGTGTGAGAGGATAGTGGGCTGAGTGTGAGAGGATATTGAGGTGGGTGTGAGGGGATAGAGTGATGGGTTGGAGAGGATAGTGAACTGGGTATGAGAGAATTGTGATGTGGGTGGGAATGGGTAGTATATGGTGATAGAGGGTAGTGAGCTGATTGTGAGAGGATAGTGAGCTGATTGTGAGAGGATAGTGAGCTGGGTGTTGAAGGATAGTTAGGTGGGTGAGAGAGGAAAGTGCGCTGGGTGTGAGAGGATAGTGTGTTGGGTGGGAGAGAATGATGTGTTCTATGAGAGAGGGTCGTGAGTTAGGAGGGGTAAGTGTGTTGGACGAAAGTGGATAGTGTGCTTTATGAGAGAGAGTAGTGAGTTGGTTTGGAGGGAATAGTGAGTTAGGAGGTAGAGGATAGTATGTTTTATAGGAGAGGGTCACGATTTACGTGGGAGGGGACAGTGTGCTGGATGGAAGAGGATAATGTGCTGGATGGGAGAGGATAGTAAGTTGGGAGGGAGAGGATAGTGTGCTGGGTAGAAGAGGATATTGTGCTTGGTGGAAGAGGAAAGTGCGCTGGGTGGAAGAGGATAGTGTACTGGGAGAGGAGGATATTGTACTGGGTGGGAGAGGATATTGTGCTTGGTGGAAGAGGATATTGTGCTGGGAGGAAGAGGATATTGTGCTTGGTGGAAGAGGATATTGTGCTTGGTGGAAGAGGATATTGTGCTGGGAGGGAGAGGATAGTGTACTGGGTGGGAGAGGATATTGTGCTTGGTGGAAGAGGATATTGTGCTTGGTGGAAGAGGATATTGTACTGGGTGGGAGAGGATATTGTGCTTGGTGGAAGAGGATATTGTGCTTGGTGGAAGAGGATATTGTGCTGGGAGGGAGAGGATAGTGTACTGGGTGGGAGAGGATATTGTGCTTGGTGGAAGAGGATATTGTGCTTGGTGGAAGAGGATATTGTGCTGGGAAGGAGAGGATAGTGTACTGGGAAGGAGAGGATATTGTGCTGGGTAGAAGAGGATTAAGTGCTGGATGGGAGGGGATAATGTGCTTGGTGGGAGAGGATATTGTGCTGGGAGGGAGAGGATATTGTGCTGGGTGGGACAAGATAATGTGCTGGGTGGAAGAGGATATTGTGCTGGATGGGAAAGGATATTGTGCTGGGTGGAAGATGATATTGTGCTGGGAGGGAGAGGATATTGTGCTGGTAGGGAGATGAAAGTTTGCTGGGTTTGGAGATGATAGTGTCCTGGGATGTAAAGAAAGTGTGTTTTATGAGGGAGGGACAGGATTTGTTTTGGAGAGTATAGTGAGTTTTATCAGGTAGGGTCGTGACTTGCTTGAGTTGGGTTGAAGAGGATATTGATGTGGGTTGGAGGTCGTAGTGAGTCCGGTGGGAGAGGATCGTGTGTTAAATGAGGGAGGGTCGTGAGTTTTTTGTGTATAGTGAATATGTCGGGTGAGGATAGTGAGCTAGGTTGGACAGGATAATGAGTTTTAGGAATTGATTGTGAGTTCGGTGGGAGAGGTTAGTTTGTTTAATGAGGGAGGGTCGTGAGTTGTTTGGAAGAGTTTAGTGCGTTTTATGAGGGTGGGTGGTGAGTTGTTTGGAAGAGTATAGTGCGTTTAATGAGGGTGGGTCGTGAGTTGTTTGGAAGAGTTTAGTGCGTTTTATGAGGGTGGGTGGTGAGTTGTTTGGCAGAGTATAGCGCGTTTAATGAGGGTGGGTGGTGAGTTGTTCGGCAGAGTATAGTGCGTTTTATGAGGGTGGGTGGTGAGTTGTTTGGCAGAGTATAGCGCGGTTTATGAGTGTGGGTGGTGAGTTGTTTGGCAGAGAATAGTGCGTTTTATGAGGGTGGGTGGTGAGTTGTTTGGCAGAGTATAGTGCGTTTTATGAGGGTGGGTGGTGAGTTGTTTGGCAGAGTATGGTGCGTTTTATGAGTGTGGGTGGTGAGTTGTTTGGCAGAGTATAGCGCGTTTTATGAGTGTGGGTGGTGAGTTGTTTGGCAGAGTATAGTGCGTTTTGTGAGGGTGGGTGGTGAGTTGTTTGGAAGAGTATAGCGCGTTTTATGAGGGTGGGTGGTGAGTTGTTTGGCAGAGTATAGTGCGTTTTATGAGGGTGGGTGGTGAGTTTGGTGGGAGAGTGTAGTGCGTTTTATGAGGGAGGGTCGTGAGTTGTTTGGAAGAGTATAGTGCGTTTTATAAGGGTGGGTGGTGAGCTGTTTGGCAGAGTATAGTGCCTTTTATGAGGGTGGGTGGTGAGTTGTTTGGCAGAGTATAGTGCGTTTTATGAGGGTGGGTGGTGAGTTGTTTGGCAGAGTATAGTGCGTTTTATGAGGGTGGGTGGTGAGTAGTTTGGAAGAGTATAGTGCGTTTTATGAGGGTGGGTGGTGAGTTGTTTGGCAGAGTATAGTGCGTTTTATGAGGGTGGGTGGTGAGTTCGGTGGGAGAGTGTAGTGCGTTTTATGAGGGAGGGTCGTGAGTTGCTTGGAAGAGTATAGTGCGTTTTATGAGGGTTGGTGGTGAGTTGTTCGGCAGAGTATTGTGCGTTTTATGAGTGTGGAGTGTGGGTGTTTGAGTATAGTGCGTTTTATTTGGGCAGAGTATAGTGCGTTTTATGAGGGTGGGTGGTGAGTTGTTTGGCAGAGTATAGCGCGTTTTTTATGAGGGTGGGTGGTGGTGAGTTTGTTTGGCAGAGTATAGTGCGTTTTTTGATGAGGGAAGGTATAGTGGTGAGTGGGTGGTGAGTGTTTGGAGAGTATAGTGCGTTTTATGAGGGAGGGTCGTGAGTTGTTTGGAAGAGTATAGTGCGTTTTATGAGGGTGGGTGGTGAGTTGTTTGGAAGGTATAGTGCGTTTTAGAGTGATAGAGTATAGTGCGTTTTATGAGGGTGGGTGGTGAGTTGTTTGGCAGAGTATAGCGCGTTTTATGAGGGTGGGTGGTGAGTTGTTTGGCAGAGTATAGTGCGTTTTATGAGGGTGGGTGGTGAGTTGTTTGGAAGAGTATAGTGCGTTTTATGAGGGTGGGTGGTGAGTTGTTTGGGAGAGTATAGTGCGTTTTATGAGGGTGGGTGGTGAGTTGTTTGGCAGAGTATAGTGCGTTTTATGAGGGTGGGTTGTGAGTTGCTTTGGAGAGTATAGTGCGTTTTATGAGGGTGGGTGGTGAGTTATTTGGAAGAGTATAGTGCGTTTTATGAGGGAGGGTCGTTAATTGGGGTGGGGGATGAGTGATAGTGCGTTTTATGGGGTGGGTGGTGAATTTGCTTTGGAGAGTATAGTGCGTTTTCGGAGTGGATTGTGATTTCGTTTGGAGAAGAATAATTTGGTTGATGGGCGATAGGAATAGTGTGGTTTGTGGGCGAGGAATATTGTGATTGGTGGGCGATGAATAGTGTGGTTGGTGGGCGATGAATAGTGTGGTTGGGGTGGATTGTTAGTTTGTTTGTTTGGAGAGCGAATAGTTGATTTTGTGGGCGTGTGGTGGTTTGTGGGCGAGGAATATTGTGATTGGTGGGCGATGAATAGTGTGGTTGGTGGGCGATGAATAGTGTGGTTGGTGGTTGATAAAAAGTGTGGTTTGTGGGGGAGGAATAGTGTGGTTGGTGGGTGAGGAATAGTGGGGTTGGTGGGAGAGGATAATGTGGTTAGTGGTTGATGAATAGTGTTGTTTGTGGGGGAGGAATAGTGGGGTTGGGGGGGGGAGAGGATAGTGTGGTTGGTGGAAGTGGATTGTGTGGTTGATGGCGAGGAATAATGTGTTTTGTAGGAGAGAATATTGTGTTTTATGAATGAGGGTCGTGAGTTGATTGGGAGGGGATAGTGAGTTGGGTGGGGAGGGATAGTGTTATGAAGAAGGATCAAGCGTTGTGTGCGAGAATAAAGTGAGTTTCGTTAGAGAGTGTCGTGAGTTGTGTGGGCAAGAATAGTGTGCTGGGTAGGAGTGAGGGTCGTGAAATTTTTGGAGAGAGTGGACGAGTGAGGGTGGAGAGGTGAGCGTTTTTATCGAGAGGAGAGTGTCCCCAATGGAGAGAGGATTTGACATTGACATAAGATTGACAACATCCGTTGTGAAAGTGACAGGAGGGATGACAGCACATGGAGTTTAAGTCATTGGTGAGCATTTTGAAGTGAGTTTCATGACATATCCGATTTGGTGACACAGCAATTAATTGGTGACAAGAGCCATATTGAAGACACGTATAGTTGCATACTTGCTGACAAGATTGGCATCGCAGTATAGGCTGGTGACAGAATGGATAATGCTGATGACATTATTGAAGAAGACGCTGAAATGATGGATGATGCTGATGACATTATGGAGAAGATGCGGACATGATGGATGATGCTGGTGACATTATTGGAGAAGATGCTGACATGATGGATGATGCTGATGACATTATTGGAGAAGATGCTGACATGATGGATGATGCTGATGACATTATTGGAGAAGATGCTGACATGATGGATGATGCTGATGACATTATTGGAGAAGATGCTGATACGATGGATGATGCTGATGACATTATTGGAGAAGATGCTGATATTATGAATGATGGTAATGACATTATTGGAGAAGATGCTGACATGATGAATGATGCTGATGACATTATTGGAGAAGATTCTGACATGATGGATGATGCTGATGACATTATTGGAGAAGATGCTGATACGATGGATGATGCTGATGACATTATTGGAGAAGATGCTGACATGATGAATGATGCTAATGACATTATTGGAGAAGATGCTGACATGATGGATGATGCTGATGACATTATTGAAGAAGATTCTGACATGATGGATGATGCTGATGACATTATTTGAGAGAAGATGCTGACATGATGGATGTGCTGATGATTCTTGGAGAAGATTATGGATGATGCTGATGCTTGACTGATGATGGATGATGACATGATGATGCTGATTTTTGGAGAAGATGATGAAGGATGAGCTGATATTATTGGAGAAGAAAGTGATATAATGGGTGATGCTGATAGGATTATTGGATAAGATGGTGATATCCTTTGTGGTGATAGTGCAGGAAAAGACATACTGTTTACTTTTGTAGTAACAAAGCACATTAAGAAATTAGAATGAGTTTATTATTGACAGAACAGGAAGAACTCATATGTAACCAGAATCTGTAGGAAACCATGGATCTCTCCCCAAATATATCCCCCGAGCAAGTTTAACACAGAAAACACTTCAATAACCCTGTGTTTCGGATTGTGAAACAGCATCTGCCGGACATTCCAGTGCAGCACAAACAGATAGCGAATATTAAGTGGTGGCTGTGAAATAGGAAAGAGTGCGGACAATAACTGTGCAGATATGCAGCAAACTATCAGGCCTCAACTACAAATAGTCAGATAGTGCTAAACCTCAGGTACGATGTCATCATCCTGATGGTGATCCTCATCCTCCTACAATCCTTTGAAACGAAAAAGGAAGTTGATCTCTCTTAACCCTCCCATAGCTACAAAAGTGATTTGTTCATTGACACCTCACAGCATCGACTACTGACAGCCTGCAACAATCCCACTACGTTCCCAGCTCTTCTAAGGTCGAGATGCCGATATCCAACGAAACACCATGACTTTTAGCACCTATGAGTGCTACCCAAGGGATGACTTCTTACAAGTCTCCTGGGCAAATCGATCACAGCAACTGCGAAGTGTTGTTGAACAAGAGCTTGTTTTATTGATGGTTGTCAGGATTAAGTGGTTTTTCCTGAAAGTAAGTTTTCCATTTTCCTCAGAGCAGATAAAGTAATCGCCTGTGTTGTGGCCTTAGCAGTCCGCAACCATGCAGTCACAGCTGATTAGCAAGTCAAATGCTATCATGTGGAGTTTCTGCTCGCCCAAAATTATTGAATTCTTTGGAAATTCACACCGGTTCTCACCATGTGAGTCAGACACCTTATCATCTTGGTTAAACCAGTGAGTTCGTGAAGGCGGACGTCATTGCTCGAGAAGGAGAGCTAAAGGTGCAAAACATTGCCCACATCCTCTCCATCTTATCAACGCCCATCGGGAACCAATGTCCACTCACCCACCACGACATTAAGACTCGCCCATGGGGTGACCAGTCCAGGTCACGATTTGACATCTGTGCTACGTACGTTCATCAGGCAGCCGAGTCGTTTTTCGTGAAGACACAAGCTACAGCATCTGATGCTCTTGCTGCCGTTCCACCAAGAGCACAAGGCCAACAGCTTATTGAACCTCTGGAGGAACCGCAGTCCAAGGCTGCCTTCCTCCAGGAGTCAAGATGGGAGCTATTTGGAAGTACCGAATGGATACGCACGATGGTGTTGCAAAGAGATGGTGGAAAACAGGAGGCATAAGAAGATGCGATGAACGATGTTGACATGAATAAGCAAATGGACTTACTTGTAGGAGATTTGGTTGTTTTGTGTTGAGAGGGAGATGTGAAGGCTTAGAGAGTTGAGACGGTGAAGACGGTGGGCGGTAGGAAGTTCCAGTTTGGGTTGGTTTGTGAGATAAGTGAATTTAGAGAGATGGACGGTGGAATAGGGTTGGATTGGGGTTAGAGACTAGAGTTCCATTGGTTGTGGTATGTGATGGGACGAGACGGAGTAAGATGGGGTGAGATGGAGTAAGATGGGGTGATACGGAGTTAGATGGGGTGAGACGGAGTTAGATGGGGTGAGACAGAGTAAGATGGGGTGAGACGGAGTAAGATGGGGTGAGACGGAGTTAGATGGGACGAGACGGAGTAAGATGGGGTGAAACGGAGTAAGAGATGGGGTGAGACGGAGTAAGATGGGGTGAGACGGGTAAGATGGGGTGAAACGGAGTAAGATGTGAGACGGAGTAAGATGGGGTGAGACGGAGTTAGATGGGACGAGACGGAGTAAGATGGGGTGAGACGGAGCAAGATGGGGTGAGACGGAGTAAGATGGGATGAGACGGAGTAAGATGGGGTGAGACGGAGTTATATGAGATGACACGGCGTTAGATGTTGTGGTGAGTTAACGCGGACAGGCTGGGTGGTTGTGAGTTACAGTGAACAAGGTGGGTGGTTGTGAGTTACAGTGAACAAGGTGGGTGGTTGTGAGTTACAGTGAACAAGGTGGGTGGTTGCGATTCACAGCGAACAAGCTGGGTGGTTCTGAATTAGAGTGAACAAGCTAGGTGGTTGTGAGTTACAGAGAACAAACTAGGTGGTTGTGATTTAGAGTGAACAAGCTAGGTGGTTGTGAGTTACAGTGAACAAGCTAGGTGGTTGTGGGTTACAGTGAACAAGCTAGGTGGTTGTGAGTTACAGTGAACAAGCTAGGTGGTTGTGAGTTACAGTGAACAAGCTAGGTGGTTGTGAGTTACAGTGAACAAGCTAGGTGGTTGTGAGTTACAGTGAACAAGCTAGGTGGTTGTGAGTTACAGTGAACAAGCTAGGTAGTTGTGAGTTATAGTGAACAAGCTATGTGGTTGTGAGTTACAGTGAACAAGCTAGGTGGTTGTGAGTTACAGTGAACAAGCTAGGTGGTTGTGAGTTACAGTGAACAAGCTAGGTGGTTGTGATTTAGAGTGAACAAGCTAGGTGGTTGTGAGTTACAGTGAACAAGCTAGGTGGTTGTGAGTTACAGTGAACAAGCTAGGTGGTTGTGAGTTAGAGTGAACCAGCAGGTTGGTTGTGAGTTAGAGTGAACCAGCAGGTTGGTTGTGAGCCAGGGCGAACAAGCCAGGTGGTTTTTGAATTCGGGCGAAAATCTTGGAGGTTGTGAGTTAGAGGGTTACGATGTAGTGGCTGAATAGTTGCGCGTTGGTTGGTTGCCAGTTAAGGCGAGCAAGCTGGTTGGTTTGGAGTTCGGGCCAATAAGTCGGTTAATGTGAGTTAGGGCGAAGAGACTGGGTGTTTTTGAGTTCCTAATATGGTTCATTAGTAGTAGAGAATATCGAGGAGAATATGTTGGGTTTGTATGCCTGGATGCTTCCCTGACTATGATGTCATCGAGCCACATGCTGAGACCAGTTGGATGGCGGCTTCACGGACCAAGCTTCTATTGTAGAGGCGATTCTTTCTGCTGAGTCAGCGAGATGGGTGGCTTTTCAGGGACTCGTTTTACACTTATGTGTGGAAGATTTGGTTGCTGTAGATTTAAGAGATCAATAATATTGTATATTTATAAGACATTGTGGGCCATTGATGAGATGAAATCGGGCTCAAAAAGAAGGGTGGTGTGCGTTTAGACAGGATTTTGATGATACAATACAATACATATTTCCTTGGCTAAATGGGTTATCGCGTCCAAGTCACCTCCCTTCGGAGGCAAGTCACATCAATGCTTAATGAATACAGAATTCTCAACGGGAGAAAAACTCGGGGCGACCATAACACGTCTGAAGCAGGTGATCTATGTGTACTATACACAAACTAGATAAGCCCACACCGACCACGAATACGCCGCTCGCCCCGCTCGCCCCGCTCAGCAGCTCTACTCTCCGTGGAAAGCTTGCCTCGCGTCTAGCCTGAAGCGGTGATACACGGAGGAAAATGAGCTCGTATACTATCGGTATGGGTCTTGGTGGTAGGACTAGCGCCCCCCTGTGGTGAACCAAGACGGCTACCCTTACATTGGTAACGCTGTGAAGGGGAACCCGTGGAGAGGATGGGAGCTCGTCGGAGGCTAGATGACGGCAAGGCCGGCAGGCTATATACGTGTACACATATAGTGGGGTGGATTTTGATGGTCGGTTTTGTACGGGGTGTGGAGGGAGGGGGTGGGGGTGTCGTTGCAGGGAGTGAAACCAGTGTAGGTTGTTATAGACAATACATCAGAAAATCCGACGCCTTTGATATAAAAGCAGAAACTTATATTGTCGCGTAGATCAGATGTTCCAAGCTGTTTGTGGGCTGGTAGAAATGTAGGAGCCGTCTAAGCAGGATTTATTCACCTTTCCTAGGGACTTACGCTGTCTCCTTGATTCCAATTTATGCATTCTATCATGAAATTAACACCGCTTTCATTGTAAATGGAATGCCACTGCTACAGTACAGACCATAGTGGAACAGCGAGAGACATTGATAGCTGGAAGGACTACGTCAGTCGGTCCGCAAACCTCATTAAATGGCTAACTTTGTTTTCATTTTCCTTTAACACGGTTCTTTCCATATAAATTCGGGTTTTATCCGTGAACCCCTCATAAACAATTCAACGCTTGAAATCGTTCGTTTAGCGCCAGAGCAAAGCGTTAAATCCAAGCGTTTGAGAACGTGCACACTGGGTGTAAAACCAGCGTAAAATGTATAAGTTGTTAGGTATATTACTCGGAGCGCAAACCAGGCGCTTACGAATCACCCTATGTTCACCTACGATAAAGCTATTTGGCAGTTCCATCCGAGTTGAGAATCGACGTTAAGTGGGTGTCCTGTGGAAAATGTTGGGCCCTGTGTCTACAAATTTACCTTTGAATTGTTATTTTTAAATAATATATATACTTGAATAAAAATCGCTAACTGTAAAGTAAAATATAGATATGAGTATTATTCGATCTAATTTTATTATTTGAATTTAAATAATGTTATTATTAATTTTCTTGATTTCTAACATGTGAGCTTATTATTTTTGTTGGTTGTCTGAAAGGAAGATCTGTGTTCGTGGAGAAATAAATGCAAAGACTGATACCGAGCTGAACCGTTATAATGCACATTCGCTTGGTTACAATTGCCTTTTTCTCTATTTCGGGATATGTATTTCATCTTGGTCAATATTTGTAAAACAGACTCGGATTTGACAATGTAGATTCATGAGACGGCGTCCCCGGCGTCAAGAGGTACTCAATATGCAATCAATGGAAATCCTGGAACCTCTACCAAAACTTTCTGAGTACGAATCAAGAAGAAACCAACTTAGTGTCAACAATAATTTATATTACTTCCATCCTCCGCAGAAAATTCACCAACCAAGGATTTCTAAGCAATCTTGGCAAATTAAAAAAAAAGCGAGTTTGATGACGGCAGCGGACGCTTGGTTGCAATGTTACAGTCCGGGATTATACGCGTCTATCGGGAAATGGTCCGACACAGGCGGTCTGCGGCGGTGGTTACAGAAATCGACGACGTGGCAACGCGGGCCCAGTGTTGTTGATTTCAAAGGGAAAGAAAATGGCTGCCGCGCAGAAAGTCGTCAAAACCCGAAAAAAGTGATTTTGGAAAGGGGCAGGGTGTTTAACGAACACGGAAGGGCCGAGAATTGGTTTGAAAGTGGTTTCATTAAGGTAAGAATCTTAAATTATGTCTCGAATGGTGTATTTTGGTAGTTTTTCTTGGGGTCAAATTCGGCCTATGGTATCGCAGGAGCTTGGTTTAAATTTTCCCTTAAAAATAAAAGTTCTATGGATGGATTACTTGTAGGGAATATTGGTCATCAAACTTCTACTATTACTTGAGTGCAGATAATTACAAAATTTCTGTGAAATCGCATGCTTTTGTAAATTATGCTTACCCCTAAATTTGGCTTCTTGCTGACATCGACGACTTGTTCCGGGTCGGATATTATCATCTGTTTGTTTGTTGACTTGTTTTTCATCTAATTTTTTTATCAATTTATTCTTTTCTCACACAATATTCGGGATAAAATTTTATAAATGAGCGACACAATTGAAAATCAAGCAAAGCTAAATATTTTTTTTTATATTTTTCAACTGGCTGAATATTGGTCTTCAAGAAAAAAAATACAATTATGATTAACTGTAATATTACTGCATCACCTTAAACCGCATGCTAATATTAAGTCTCACATACCTGAAGGACCGCTTCGGTAAATTCTGATATAAGCCCAGGGCACTATAAACATTGCCAATTATGACATTTATAAAGTGTGGCATATTGGGTAATCAATCAGCGTCCAGATATCTCCGTTCATCCTTGAATATACTTAACAAATATCTGTGGAGGTCCTTCATCCATGGTACAATTACCACTGATAAAATCCGCCTTGGTAAGCGACGACATAAGAAATCCACTCCGCGCTAACACACTGCAACAGTACTTGACTGTTGCCATGGTGTGGTTATTGGAACCGACAAATCAAAACATTTGTTATTTAGATGTTCCGAATACGTCTGGGGTATACCGCTAATTTTAACCCTGAATATTTCGTGACGACCATCGCGTGAGAAGAAGGACATATTTTCAATGATGCAATATATCTATTATCTTGTATAACTCTGTATATTCACATACCTGCACATTAGGATATATTTTTAAACTTATCCGATTATGATGAACCTACAAGAGGTTTTTTTTCTCTATTTCTAAATTCCATTTCCGCAATTATGTGGAGTCAGGGTACATACGAAAACGATTGGTTAAAACCTTCAAACAAATGTGTACAGTATATAACCGTTGACGCCAAATCATACATCAAAAGACTGATTGATACGGCTTGCCATCAAAGTATCTATGCCCATGCCCAGTGTTTGACATATGTACGTACTTGAATAAACTTTTTTTTCCATTCTACGTGAGGTTTCTTGTCCTTATGGTTGCATCAAACGATTGCCGATATTTACATTATATTTTTCTTTGATATATGTAGACATTTCCCCAATAATATATCATTTTATTTTTCATATGTCTATAATTATTTCAGTGTGACGGGGTGTGGGTTGTAATTTATGAATCTCGACGAGTACGTTTCCGTACCATCTTGTGTTGATGCAATCATTAAACATATCTCTCTTAGTAATGGCTGTATATAAATACACTCCATTGCGCAGTCAACCTTCACAAAGAGATCATCAAACTCATATAAAAAAAAACATATCATATTTAGTTTGTCATTAATTTTTAAAATTTTCTTTGTCTGTATTCTAGTCCGAGTTGGCATGTTCAGGGAATTCTATGAAATGATTACTATGCAGGGATTAGATCAATTATTGGTACTCCAGATGAAAAAAGACATTGATGCTAACCTGTAATAAATTAACTTTTTTTTAAATATAAATAAATACGCCCTTCGCGTGTACATAAAACCCCTCTTCTATTGGTAATATCAATTTTACGCATTGGTGGCAACTTAAGATGAAAACGCTCAGAAATTCTCCTCATGTTGATTCTGGAATTCACCTCGACTTTTGACCCCTGCATACTTCCGACCCATTGACCTTTGCTATATATAGAGGTTATGCAATAGAAACTCCTGGCTGGGAATTGGTGGAAAAGCCACCAGTAACGCAGTTCAGAGTGTCGCATTTGAAAAAGAACTAGTGTTGGTTTTATATTTTTTACTGGGGTCTTGAAGAGGACGTTTAAGACAACAGTGGCTGTCTAGACTTAGCTAGACCCACATCTGGTAAACTTGGGTTTATCTTTTAGATATAGGTGTGAGTGTGAGGTGGGGGGGGGGGGGTTGTTGAACAGGAGAACCTGGGTGGGGGCAACGTGACCTTACCTCACACCCCCATCCGATCCTGCAAGCTTTTGTGGCTGCTCGATTTACAGCCAATTTAACCTCCAACATTTAACATTTATAGGTGGGCGTCATTTTTGATTCGCATGTTCCGCATTTTCCATTCTTAAAAGGGCAAATTTATTACGATCGCTGTAAAATATGGGAAGTTTTGATTCACCCGCTGAACTATTTAGTAGCGGCTAGTCAAGGTTCAAAACATCATGTAAAGTGATTGAAGCCTTTCTCTGCAGACCATGCTGGAATATTCTTCAAACATATATACACGTCTCTATGTCGGGTCAGACTCGAGACTGATAAATCTTCAGACGTCTGCAAATCTGAAAGTTAATAACGTCAGTTTCACCCCACGTGACTTGTCAGGTGCCGCGCGCAGATGCTTTAACCTAATTAAGATATGCTTCCTGTGATTTCGTTATGCGTTGTGTACGATATGTGCGTGGTGTGCGTGATGCGCGGGAGGCGACACACGGTCGTGCCTGTAGTCATGTGCGCTGTGTATGAAGCATTCGGCCTCGTGCTGTCACATCGCGCTCCATTAAGAAAACCAGTTAACCAACAGATTCCACTACACACCTGAGTCAATATTAAACATTTACATTACAGTAGACTCACCCCTCACCCCGACAACCGCCATATTATGTATATATGTCTTTCTTCATAATTAGTCCCCCCCCCCCACCCCCGTAGCATATTTTAGTCAAACACATATGTTAATTGAATTACGAAATTCAGTGTGAAAAAAAAGGCTGATATGACAAATACCACGCTGCGATGTCTCGTGTAAATGCGGAAGGTAGTATAAATCAATATAACGTTGGCTATAACGGTGATGTTCCTCAGCATAGCGCCTCTTGCTAGTGGCACTCGTTGAAATAAATACCATAATATCAATTTGGGTTGTCAAGAATGCTTTATCGCCAAGACCAGAGCACTCAGGCGCCCGCTTGTTGTAGGAGCTTAAGGGGGTGAGTATAACCTTAATTATTAGGACATGGTCATGGCCACTGACGGGCGCCAAAATAAAAAAAATAGTATGTACTGCGCTTATACCAGGAATTCACAAGAGTTAGTTGCTTGTGAGCTATGGTGCAAACTCGAAACATGCCTTCATTTCCTGCAGCAATGGCTGCCATACGTATGTGTACCGTGTCTTCGATTTTTCTTTACCTTAAACGTGTTCTATGGGTTGTGGCAATGGTTCAGAATGAGCTCGGTTGATTCAGTTCCAGAAAACTCCAATATTCACGCGAATGAGAACTCGTTCATCACTTTTCAATAAACAACTTGCTGCAACTCTGTTGCGACTTCCATCTTCCTCTCCAGCTATCGCGACCCAATCGTCGCATGATTTTATTAGCACTGTTACTAGAGAATAGCGCCATCGGGAGGCGAGAAACACATAGAAGTCAGTTTGGGGGTGAGGGATTATAGTGGATTAATGTTTGCATTGGTGGAGAGGGTTTTTTTAAAAAAAAAATGAAGAGGATATTGGGTGCAGAGCGGTAAGAGAGAAGAGAGGTGTCGCCAGGTGGACATCTGTCAAACACTCAGCCAAGAGGCTCTGCTTCTATAGCCGTGGGAGCTGTGTTGTGAATATACGTCATTGATGTGTGAGAATGGAGAAGGTTTGTTTGAGAGGTCAGTTGGTTATGGCGAGGTATATTAAAGGATAGAGAAAATGCTGACCTCTGAATGTATATATATATACGGAAGCGTGGATTATATGTGAGTGAGTGAGTGTGTGAGCATGTGTGATTGATTGAGTGATTGATTTAGTCAGTCAGTGAGTCACTGAGTATTGCGAGGGATTCAAGAGTAAGAGAATGAGTCAGTCAGTGAATGGTAGAGTTAGTCATGTTTAATGAGTGAGTCAGTAAGTGAGCGATCCAGTCAGTGTGTCAGTGTGTGAACTAGTGTGTGAGTCAGTAAGCGTGTGAACTAGTGTGTGAGTCAGTAAGCGTGTGAGCTGATGAAAAAATAGTGATTGAAGGAGTAATAGAATGAGTCAGTCAGTCGTTTAATCGGGAATTAAACTCCATAACCTACATAACATGGACCTATTGGGTGGCGGCAAGATTTATTCCCTTTTTTTAATAACATCACATATAAATGACCAAAGTTTAACTCGTCCAATCTTTACTCATTTCAAAGAAAATACAGCAATGATCAACGGCTCGCTGGACACTGAATGATGCTATAAGAGCGCCAAGGTGTTAAAAGATTTAACATTAGCCAATACATTTCTTGATCAGTCGCCATTGGTGAAAAGTTGAAACCGACAGGAAGAAATTAACATCCATGGCGTCAGTCACGCACAAGGGTAGCTTTCCAATAAGGCTGACCTAAATAAACTCACCCGGGCTGAAGAACGGCGCGGTGAAGGGTAAAATGTGGTTGGGGCAGGGATGATAATTGTGAAGTGTGGCGTAAATTGTATTTGGAATTGCCCCAAAGACAGAACCGCTTTTCGGATAACCAAATTACTTGTCGGCGATATAGCCTCTGTATAACTAGATATTATCTATCTAATTGAATTTGCATATATTCCACTGACTAAGTGCTTCAGTGCTGAGCAATGCCATCTACCGCTGATTTTTTTTCGTCCGCCATGATTCTTAGGTATGAGCTGTATTATATTACCATCCCGACATGTTTGATGCGGTTAAGCATAACTATATTACGTTGTGTATACGTGAGTGTTTAATAATCATACATAAATGTTATTTTACAATATATAAGTCAGTGAAAAAAATAAGCATTGATCATGAATCTTTATTTTAAGACAATTTTAACCATTTTATTTTGATAATTCTTGTGAAATTAACAACTGCTGTAAGTTTCTTGAAATGTACTTATATTATTTTGCGATATATTTACAAAAAAAAACACATTTAATTTGCTTTATAAAAAACATTTGGCAGACTTACCGTGAGCTAGCATATTTTATGTGGTGGAGCAAATATTATAATTGTTAGACCAGATTGATATACCCGCTATTCCCGCCAAGTTGTCCTGCATGAGACCAAGAATATGCATCACTTATAAGCTTAACTATCATAATGGGAAATTTATAAATCTATAAATCTGGGACATGCGCATTAGAGGTAAAAACTGGGCATATCCGAGTCGTAAAGCTATACGTTTAAGCTTCACAATGAGTACCGGACAACGGAAAAAACGTACATATTTCTTTCGAGATGCATTTATGAAATATATATTTCTATTTTGGAGTTGTCCTGAAAGCCATTGCCCTTGTGTTATGGGCCTATAAAACATAAAGATGACGCGAGAGATGTCATGGTGGAGCAATTCTGTGGAATATAGTTTGTTTAATCCTAAAGCGGAAGTCTGGAGCAGGATACAGCCTGCTTGTATAACCCGAGATAGTGCACATATTCCAATCTGGGAACAGGTGTTTTGGCGAGGGTAACTAGAGACTGTAGGGATATGCGCAGCCTTGAAATGCATCCATCCTCGCTCGCGGTAAAGATTTCAAACTGAAAGAGAGCATGTTTTGTGTTCAGGATGGAATATATTTATTTTTTTTGCAATTTTTTAAATATTTTTTGGAAGGATAGCGTGGGGTTTAAATCAAATTTTAAAAGTGCTACTGAGCCAAAAAGCACCTGCCCGGCGTCTCCATGACAGCTAACTCGCCGTGGAGGTCCCCCACTGCCCGACCGCAAGCCATTAATTTCCAAATCCCCCGTCGACATAAATTCTCGCCATATTTCATGCACGTAATATCTGAAGGGAGATATTTATGCGCTCGATAGATATCACCGCACGGATCTATAAATCAGGCGGCCGTGTGAGAGGAGACGGTGCCTTAGATCGTCAATGCCTCACTACGTGAGTTTGCTTGGATATTGGAAAGCCTCGCTTTTGGGAGGGGGGTGGGGTGGGGTTCGGGATATAATAAATGTCTGACCTTGTCTCTAACCCCATCCCACCCCCCTGACCGACCGACCGACCCCCTGCAGTTTTCATTTCACGTCTCTCTGTCTCCCATGTAATACCCGTCTTCGATATCAGCTTACCGTATAATTCCGATCTAAACTACCACATCCTCACAACACACACAACCTCACATCTGATTAAATAAAGCCAAGGTAATGCTTTCAACTAATGAGTGACCCCAACACCACGTTCATGCTTCCGATCTGTATTTATCTCGGACGCTATTTTTTTTTTTTTTTTTGCTCCGGCGTGAGCGTTGTAATCTACGCTGTGCCTGGAAATGAACACTTCATGCTGATCGCGCCAGGAGGGGAACACAAAGGGACTGGGGGGCCGGGAGGAATAATTAGCGAGGGAGGGACAAGGGGCCCGGGAGAAATCAACAGTGACCTTGCCCCCGTAACCTTACTGTTAGTCTTATTTACGCATACATTTCATAAAACATGTCAGCTAATTTGATGTTTATGTTGTAATATTGCTTTGTTTGTTCAGGTTAAATAGTAAAAGGCTAGGCAATAGAAAACGTTATTCTTCCATAAAAATTGGCGGGCTTAAGAACACCTGATGTAATTTCTCCTTTAAAGGGATGCTTTTAGATTTGATCATGCACACAAAGGGTGCGTTAATCACGGGGAGAAAAGGCGGAACCTCGACTTGGGATATCTAACAGGAGGACAGTGACTTACTGGCCCCCAACATGCGAACTGTTGGTGACAAATAAGTGCATCTGCAATTGTTGAGGATACTTAATGTCATTAGCTCAGCGACTGTCTTTACTTTCCACGCACCTTCTGTCTGTACCCCACCCATCCACCGTCCATGTTCCCCACTCACACCCACACCCGACCCGTCAAATTACACTCCACCCCATCACCGACCCGCCCCACCAGCCTGCGTCCATACCACCCCCTACCCACTTCAGCGTATGACTAGCATATGCCGGCTATTACTCTTCAAGCGCATCAGTGAACAAACAACACGAGTCACCACTTGCATGCATACTCGCTCAATCGCCTACCGACTAATACATATTCACATGATACGCATATGCGCATGCGCTGTGGAAGCACCAATACTTTCACCCTCTCTGAACTCAGACATTCCCCTTACGTAAGCACTTCCCTAACTCACACATTCCCCAGCTCGCACAATCCCTGACTCGCACAGCACCCAACTTACACATCACCCTAACTCACAAATTCCCTCAACACACCCCTCCCCCTGCTAACACATCCCCAAACTCACATCACGCGTTCTGTACCCATATCATCAGAGCGTATCCCGCTTTTCGGGCCTAACATAAAAACATCACATTACATTGCATTACAAAAACGGACACAATAGGAGTTCACATCTAAAACATAAAGCCCGCTCGACACGAGCCCACGCTCGACCTCCCAGCTAACATGTCCATTTCATAAGCTCCTGCCTTCCATATAACATGCACCCACCCCCCAAAAAACAGCCCATGAAACCAGCATAATTTTACACTTCCTATTTAGATGGGCAGGCTAACTAGGTATTTGACTCTTAATAGACAATATATGTGATTTAATATGAAATTAACGGCATAAGAAGCAAACCTGTGACCTCATCGAATGCCTCGAATATACCATCTACTGATATCTGTCATAATAAGTCAAAATTATACCCCTTATTGCAGCCGAGCACATCAATATGAATCCAGGCTACTTGCCCAGGCGTCATTCTGAACATGCTCCGCCACGAGTCATAGACCTGCCCGCTTTATCATCTGTCAAAAACGGGAGCAGTTTCGAGTAGCCTCCCAGCTCTAGACAGGGGCAAACATCGCACGAATTGCGCCCACTAAAACACGTTTTCGCCCTCGAAGCCGTAAATTGTCATTTGGTGGCCAATTTGCCGCCGATTAGATAGGTTAGTGAGCGCATAGCTCAGTCAACACGATAGAGGTCTTGTCAGAAGACGCTTACTCGGGAGGGATATCAGTCTGCGTTTGGCCAGACGACCCTAGATGATACTTGAAGCGTGCTGTACTGTTCAAACCCCATCGCCCTTCTCATTTAGCGCTGCACGTCCCTCTTACATTCCCCACAATGCATTGCTAACCCTGATTCACATAATGCGATGGAAAATCAATAATCTGATGCGCCCAATACAATGGAAAGAAGATATGATGTTTCCAATAATATTATATAAAGTGCTTAATACGGAAACTCCTATAGTACCGACTTTATCGACAGCGAGCATTCAAATTTCTGTACACTTTTCTCGGGTACTCCGGTTACGAACTAAGTCGTAAGGTCTACCGACTTAAGGAGTACATCTCTCTGATACCTATGACGCAGCAATCTCTCTCCATCTGGGTCCCCTGGAACTCTGGTCAAGGAGAAGGTCCCCTGGTTATCAACGTGTCCATCTTCTGGATGTCAGCCTCTGTAACAGGTCCAGTGTTTCCTCAATAAGAAGATGATCATCTTGTTCTCCTTATACGAAGCTGGTGCTCCGGACGTAGGTTGTACACTGAGTCTCTTTGGCTCACGTATTGATATGAAGATCCCTTGGTGCTCTTGTTATTAAAACGAACCCATAGGTGGTCCGGTTCCGCGCAGTCATAAAGTAGGGTTCTCTAATCAGGAAATAGTTTATCTGGCTCTCCAGTCAGTAAGAAAGTCTGCTGGTTCCCTAGTCAGGAAGTAAGTTCTCTGGATTTCTAGTCAGGAAGTAAGTCCTCTGACTCTCTAGTCAGGAAGTAAGTCCTCTGACTCTCTAGTTAGGACATGAGTGCTTTGATTCTCTAGTTAGGACATGAGTGCTTTGATTCTCTAGTTAGGACATGAGTGCTTTGATTCTCTAGTCAGGACATGAGTGCTTTGATTCTCTAGTCAGGACATGAGTGCTTTGATTCTCTAGTTAGGACATGAGTGCTTTGATTCTCTAGTTAGGACATGAGTGCTTTGATTCTCTAGTCAGGACATGAGTGCTTTGATTCTCAAGTTAGGACATGAGTGCTTTGATTCTCTAGTTAGGACATGAGTGCTTTGATTCTCTAGTTAGGACATGAGTGCTTTGATTCTCAAGTCAAGAAGTATGTCCTCTGATTTTGTAGTTAGCAAGTAGGACCCCTGCTTGTCTAATCAGGAAGTAGCTTCCATGGTTGTTTAAACAAGAAATAGGTACTGTGTTTCTTTAGTCAGAAAGTACGCTCTCTTATTTTCAATCAGAAAATAGGTCATCTGACTCTCCAGTCACACAAAAGGTTCTCCTGGTTCTCTACTCAAGTGGTAGGTCATCTGGCTCTCCAGTCACGAAGAAGGTTCTCCTGGTTCTCTACTCAAGTGGTAGGTCATCTGTCTCTCCAGTCACGAAGAAGGTCCTCCTGGTTCTCTACTCAAGTGGTAGGTCATCTGGCTCTCCAGTCGCGCAGAAGGTCCTCCTGGTTCTCTACTCAAGTGGTAGGTCATCTGTCTCTCCAGTCACGAAGAAGGTCCTCCTGGTTCTCTACTCAAGTGGTAGGTCATCTGACTCTCCAGTCTCGCAGAAGGTCCTCCTGGTTCTCTACTCAAGTGGTAGGTCATCTGACTCTCCAGTCACGCAGAAGGTCCTCCTGGTTCTCTACTCAAGTGGTAGGTCATCTGACTCTCCAGTCACGCAGAAGGTCCTCCTGGTTCTCTACTCAAGTGGTAGATCATCTGTCTCTCCAGTCACGAAGAAGGTACTCCTGGTTCTCTAGTCATTTAGTAGGTCATCTGACTCGCCAATCATGAAGACGGTCCCCCTGGTTCGCTACCCATTTAGTAGGTCATCTGGCTCTCTAGTCACGAAGAAGGTCCCCCTGGTGCTCCACTCAGGTAGTAGGTCATCTGGCTCTCCAGTCAAAAAGAAGTTCCCCCTGGTTCTCTACTCAGGCTGTTGGTCATCTGGCTCTATAGTCAGGGATAAGATCCACTGATTCTCTTGACAGGAGGTAGGTTTTCTGGCCCTCTAATCAGGAAAAGGGTCCTCCGGTTCTTTGGTAAGAAAATATATAGGTTATCTAGGTCGCAAGTCAGGAAGTAGGTTCTCTGGTTCTTTAGTCAGGAAAGATATTGTCTGGGTTCCTAGTCAGAAGGTAGGTCCTCTAGTTCTATAGTCAGAAAGTAGGTTCTATGTTTCTCCAGTATAATAGGTTGTCTGGTTCTCGCGCTAGGAAGCCCCCTGGTTCCCTTGTGAAGAATTGTGTCAGCAGGTTCATTTGCCAGAAAGATCCTCTAGTGCCCTTGATAAGATGTTGGTTCTCTGATCCTCTTGTTAAGGTGTGAGTCCTCTTCATAAGATGAGCTCTAATCAAGACGTGGATCCGTTGGTATTCGTTTTGCGATTTGAGCCCTCTGGGACCCTCATTTAGATGCAGTTCATCTGATATCCATTTTATGATTGGTTCATCTGGCTATAATCCGAGGCTATTGGTTGCATTCTGAAAAAAAATTAGGTCCTCTCGTGTTTTGCTCAGATGTGGGTCTGTCGGTTTCCCTTGCTAAGATTCGAGTCCTTTGGTTGTATCCATCAGAAACTAGTTCACTTATGCCTTTGTCGTCTGGTACTCTTGTGTAATTGTGAGGTATCTGATATGCATGATAAAAATAGGTATCATGGTTATAGTGTTAAGAAAGGGGTCCTAAAGCCCTTGTTTAATTGTTGTTCTTTTGGCACTCTTGTTAACAAATGAATGCACTGGTGCCCTTGTCAAGTATTGTTCTCTTGTTAAGAAGTAGGTACTCTGGTACCATGTTAAGATGGTAATCATCCTTTGTTAATATTAGTCACCTAGTACCTTGGTTTAGATGTGAGTTATTTAGTACCGTTGTTAATACATGTCTTCTAGTACCCTTCTTAAGATGTGAGTCATCTAGTACCCTTCTTAAGATGTGAGTCATCTAGTTCCTTTGTTAAGATGTGAGTCATGCAGTACCTGTGTTAAGATGTGAATCATGTAGTACCCTTTTAAAGATGTGAGTCATCTAGTTCCTTTGTTAAGATGTGAGTCATGCAGAACCTGTGTTAAGATGTGAATCATGTAGTACCCTTTTAAAGATGTGAGTCATCAAGTACCCTTTTTAAGATGTGAGTCATGTAGTACTTTTGTTAAGATGTGAGTCATGTAGTACCTTTGTTAAGATGTGAGTCATGTAGTACATTTGTTAAGATGTGAGTCATCTAGTACCTTTGTTAAGATGTGAGTCATGTAGTTCATTTGTTAAGATTTGAGTCATCTAGTACCTTCGTTCAAGTGTGAGTCACCTAATACCTTTGCTAATATGTGAGTCATCTAATACCTTTGTTAAGATGTGAGTCATGCAGAACCTGTGTTAAGATGTGAATCATGTAGTACCCTTTTAAAGATGTGAGTCATCAAGTACCCTTTTTAAGATGTGAGTCATGTAGTACTTTTGTTAAGATGTGAGTCATGTAGTACCTTTGTTAAGATGTGAGTCATGTAGTACATTTGTTAAGATGTGAGTCATCTAGTACCTTTGTTAAGATGTGAGTCATGTAGTACATTTGTTAAGATTTGAGTCATCTAGTACCTTCGTTCAAGTGTGAGTCATCTAATACCTTTGCTAATATGTGAGTCATCTACTACCTTCGTTCAAATGTGACTCATCTAATACGTATGTTAATACATGTCATCTAATGCCCTTGTTAATATGTGAGTCATAAAATACCCGTGTTAAGATATCAGCCATCTAGAACCTTAGTCAAGATGTGAATCATCTAGCACATTTGTTATAATGTGAGACATCTAGTACCTTTGTTAAAATGTGAATCATCCAGTATTCTTGTTAAGATGTGAGTCATCTAATACCTTTGTTAAGATATCAGTCATCTAGTACCTTTGTTCAGATGTGAATCATTATGTTCCCTTGTCATCTAGTACCTTTATCATAATGTGAGTAATCTAGTACTTTTGTTGTAATGTGTGTCATCTAGTACCCTTGTTAAGATGTGATTGATTAAGTACCTTTGTGAATACATGTCATCAAATGTCACCAACTACCCTTGTCCTCTAGTACCTTTTTTAAGATGTGAGTCATCTAGAACCTTTGTTAAGATGTGAGTCATCTATCACATTTGGTATAAAGTGAGACATCTAGTACCTTTGTTAAGATATGAGTCATCTAGTACCTTTGTTAAGATATCAGTCATCTAGTACCTTTGTTCAGATGTGAATCATTAAGTTCCCTTGTCATCTAGTACCTTTATTATAATGTGAGTAATCTAGTACTTTTGTTATAATGTGAGTCATCTAGTACCTTTGTTATAATGTGAGTCATCTAGTACCCTTGTTAACATGTGATTGATTAAGTACCTTTGTGATTACATGTCATCAAATGTCACCAAATACCCTTGTCATCTAGTACCTTTGTTAAGTTGTGAGTCATCTAGTACCTTTGTTATAATGTGAGTCATCTAGTACCTATGCTATAATGTGAGTCATCTAGTACCTTTGTTATAATGTGAGTCATCTAGTATCTTTGTTATAATGTGAGTCATCTAGTACCCTTGTTAAGATGTGAGTCATCTAGTACCCTTGTTAAGACGGAGCTGTCTGTACCCTTGCTAAGATGTTTGTCGTCGGGTACGATATGCGTCCTCTTGTACTATTAGTCATATGATGGGATTGCTTGAGTACCCACTCCTATTGATGAAAAAAAACTAGTACTCTGGTAATCTTAATACGATGTTATTTGTTTATATCTCAATCTCATTTGGTTTGTTATCCCAAACATCTAAGGTTCAGTTTTCTTCCTGGCATGCGCAAACGTCCTGGCTTGTGACCTACTTAAGTACTTCAATCAGGCGAAGACTTCTTTTGTGACTCTTGTTAGACAGTCAGTCACTTGTCTGATAAAGCACTCACTCATTGGTTGGTTTGTTGTGATAAAGCTGTAGGTCACATGTTGGTATGATGGAGCAATCTATCACTGGCTGGTCCATTATATCCGTCGTTCACTTGTTGGTCTGATAAAAAAAGTTGGTCATTTGTTGGTCTGACAGAGCAGTAATTGACTTGTTGGTCTGATGGAGCAGTAATTGACTTGTTGGTCTGATAGAGAAGTAATTGACTTGTTGGTCTGATAGAGCAGTAATTGACTTGTTGGTCTGATAGAGCAGTAATTGACTTGTTGGTCTGATAGAGCAGTAATTGACTTGTTGGTCTGATAGAGGAGTAATTGACTTGTTGGTCTGATAGAGCAGTAATTGACTTGTTGGTCTGATAGAGCAGTAATTGACTTGTTGGTCTGATAGAGCAGTCGGTCATCCGTCGTAATCGACCTTCTTCCACGTTATGCATGTTAAGGTAACATCCGAACAGATGGCGAGACAACTTGAAGGTCATCGGGCCATTTGTGTGGACATTATGGAAAATTGACCAGTAGCATCATTTCTCGTTCTGGCACTTACACTGAGTGACCGCCAGTCCATCTGGCACGGCAACTACGAGACACCAACATGGCCAACAGCTGGGTGTGTGTTTGGGGGGGGGGGGGGGAGTGTGGGTGTGGTGAGAGGGGGGAGGGGGGTGGGGTATTGCCAAGTCTCACTTGTTCCTCGCTCACCTCATGGTGGTCAGGGGTCATCTCAGAAACCATGGTAGAGCATTGGGACAAGATTTGCTGCCAGAAATGCCCGGTCAGACTGAAGCAATCAGGCATGAACGCATGTCAATTGAGGTTGTTTCCAGCTTCATTTGTCGGTTCCCAAAGCCAATCTCCCGCGCTTTATAGATATCGTGGGGAATGTATTTTTGTGGCATTGGTCCTAGCGCTACAGATTGGAAATCGTGTGTTTTTATATGATCTAGTTGAAGTTTTTCCCTATTTTTTGCCAAATGAAGTGAGATGTTATTTCTGTGCTTTAGGCATCAATTGGAATGGTATTGGGGTTTTTAAACCTGTGGAGAGGGAAATGTCAATTGTCTTGCAAATCAACATTTGTTTACGATATTGTTCAGGCGCTGCTGGTGCCCAATATCAATCTGACGTCCCTGCTCGTGTTCGGGTAACTGAAGCATTATCATGACGTCATTGATAAGGCAATATATGACCTCAATTGTTCTATCATCGCGTGACTCATATCATTTCTTCATCATCTCTTCAGCTATGACACTAATCTGGCCGATGTGTGGCGCTCCGATGAATGCTGATCGTCCAAGGTGACATTAATGGCGCTTGCTACTATTGAGTTACAGCCATCTCGATTGTGATATCGGGAACTTTTATAGTATATTTGATATGTATCAAGCGTGCTATAAGCGCGGCTATGATAGGTAATCATTGTCATCTATCCATATATTCGTTGTCTCCAAACACAGGGCTAGTTCTTTATATGCGCTTGTCTGTTCATGTGTTATATTACAAACGATCCCTTAAGCACATGAATGCTCTAACAGTATACATCCTAACGTGAATTCATTCATTCTTGAGATAAATCCAAACTCCTGCATCATTCATTCATAAATTTCAGATTCTATCGAATCACATCTGATCACCGTTGCTCCTTGGTATATATTCATGTATGCTTTGATCATTGTGACATTGATGATTTATTCATGACGTGGAACATTCATGGGCCACCCGATATTCAACCTTACTGAGTCGTTTCATTTCCTTACAAATTGATTCATTCTTGTATACATTCCCTCATGCAAATGGCATCCTTGCAAATCATTACTCCAACATTACGGTCGTCTTATTTCTAATTATTGACCTGATTAAGCATCCAATTAATTGACCATATAAACATATATGTCCGAGTAAGACTCTACATCAACTAGATTTGACTTTCGCACTATTTTCCCCCATACGAATATGTACACTTGCCTTGCCTCAATCACCCTTGCAAGAGGAAAACCCTCCAACAGTGCCTCCACCTCCCAGGCGACCTACACAATCCCCTCCCATTCTCCCTGCTCCCCATCCCCCCTACAACACACGCAATCAAGTTTAACGTCACTGATATACGGGCCCGCAATGGGTCATTAGCTTGACTTGCAATCAGCACTCGTAAGACGTACATCTTAGTAGAGCCCGGGCCGGGGTCATCTTATGACGTGCGTTCGGGGAGGACAACGCAATGTGACGTTCGCTGTGAACGGTTAGGATAATACGCTTAAGCACCGTTTTGAACAAATATATGTGCCAAGCTGCTCTGTGCGTATGGATTTATCTGTGTGGGTGCGTATGAACCTTTGAAAGCCTAAGTGTGTAATATGTTAAATAATTGGGAAGTGAGCATAATCACTCTCGCTACGCAAACCCCCCCCAATAAAAACACATAAAACGAATCCACACCGCACAGCCACTGCCAATTATAATGTATTATTTGCGTCTGTAGTAAGCATCTGTATTGTTCTCAGCCATCAGACTGTGTATCCTCGCTTATTAGCTTCCCATCAATCGGCGTATTGTTCTCCACTAGATCCAAGCGCGTCTATATATAGGAAACACCACCAACGCTCCAGTCAGACTAGATGTCACATACCCTACCTAGTCTTACACCGGTGAAGCCAAGTCATTACAAGGCCTCCCATCCTCTGTATGTATACCCTCATCCTATTGAATCAGAAGCCACCATAGCCTATAAGTAAAGCCTTCCCGCTATCTCCAGCCAACATATGAAACCCTGACCCTCATAATCAAAGTGACTCAAAGCTTTCCACTTTTTATCACCGCGGATAACCAAGCGTAGCCTGTTCCTCATCCACTAAAACCCCAGATATAATATCCCCGCGTCAAAGGCGGCATATCGTTGATTGTAAACCCGCTATGGATCAGCGGCCATGACAGTCTACAACCCTGGCCAATTGTTGCCCAGTTTGACGAATCATCGCTTCCAGCGCCCTCTCCCCTGGCTCGCCATTATCCCACGTTGTTTATGCGATTGCTAGATCCGTATTCCAGGTGCCATTCTCTAAATACGGATCCAGTCATATCGAGTGTTATCAGTTGTGTTACCCTAAAGGACACCGACAAAACGACTTCCCCAGCTACGGCGCCCATCGATCTATTTGCATATTTCCATGGTTACATACTCGGTCTTAAAAGCTATAAAATGGAAATAAAAAGGAAACTATAGCCACGTGACAGCTTCAAATAAGTGAGAAAGCTGGAGATGTCCTTTAAGGGACTGAGCTCATTCCTCATTGGTTAAGACGCCTTCCTAATGCGATATCATCTAGTCAGGCTGCTAAGAGAGACCAGATCTGACATAGCCAGTGGCTAGTCTCCTTTTGTCTTCACTGAAAGAATGCCTCCTATATCTTTAGCTGCTTTGTTTCGTGCTTTTATTGTACTCACATATCCCAACACGCTCAGTTTCAACGCGTCTCCCCCCGTATCCCGCCCGCACCTTTTAACTTCGCCTATTTCGCTGACGCTATAAAGCCGTACCAAGTCCTCTTTCGCTTCAATTTAAACGTGACGTATGGGCTTGTTGCCAATTGACCCGGTCATAACTCTGTCTCGAGTTTTGTCTCCTTTTGGGGTATATGGTGGTTGAGGTATGAAGGTGGGATGCCAAACTTGGAGGGTATATGGGGTTATTTGGTGGGGGACACACGGGGTGGGGGTGGGTGTTTCTGAAAAGGGTGTTTCGACACAGGAACGGCCGATTAGCGGGGATTCTTTACTACTTGAGGTATTGGCAAGCGGAGGAAGGGATCGACGAAAGCAAGCCGCTCGTAAGTCGACGTTTTATGTGGCTCCTGCGAGAGGTTGGCAATGAGGTATGGGCGTTCCTCTGGTCTAGGGGAGGATATAGGGGTAGTAGAGTGGGGGTGGGGGGGATTTCGTGGGATTACGGATGAGCCTTCGTTGAAAGCACATTGCCTGTATGGTGAGGATGTGACGAGCTTGATGGGAAAGGCAAACTGGGGGAGCCAACAAGGGGAAGAATGTAGTTAATCAGGGGGTAAAAGGGGAAGGGATTGAAGTGACGAGACGAGTGCGTCTAAGGGACTGGGGAAGGGGTGTCGAGGGATTAGATAGTAATGCTGACGGAACAGGGGAGGGGGATGCATCAACTTGTGGAAGGGTGTCGGACGGGATTTCCATCCTGCATTACCGCCAAGGTCACTCTCTTATAAAGCTTAACATTAAAGCATCCCGTTGGGATGGCAATGGCGAGGAAGTGGGACAGGAGAGGGGTGAGTGGGCGGCGGGGGGGGGGGTGGGGGGGGGGGCTGCTCTGGAATGCTCGAGCTGGCGGTTGTAGGCTATACAGCGTTAATGTGAAGGAGCAGAGTTGCTGAGCGGGACTTGATGTACGCTCCAGCGGCCCGCGGCTGCTTGAGCTGCCTCCATGATAACACGTGGTTACTGTAACAGCCGCATCTTCTATCAACTACAGCAGCCCTGTTGATGCTATGGTTTTGCATTTTCAAGCCAAAATATTCTTTTAAGGGGAGTTTTACAACTCTCCACATATGAAGTCACCTGACTCCAATTGACAAACATACGTGCTGTAAGAACGAAGCCCTGTCTTAAACAGTCACATGGTAACCTTTAAAGTCACCCGCCATATCCAGAAACCACCTGGGTAATATAACCACAGCACTAAAAAGTGCTCTAGTACCGCCCTTTAAATATTTTCGTAGTGTGCAGTAATTTATCGTACATTGTTGTGGCTAGTTAGGTTTTTTTTACATCAGAATGCGTCCATATTTGCCCCTTTAAACGAGCAACACACAGTCTTTAATTCACCCGCCATATTTTCAAACCACCCGAGTAACATGTATTTGGGTTGAGAGCGGAACCAGACAAAGAAAACTATAAGAGCTTTGCCTGTTTCGACTTGCATTAAATAGTTCTGGGTTGTTTGGGAGGTGGGAATTAGGAGCAACACCTGTAAACTAATATTCCATTTACGTCATATGCACCTATAGAAGATATAGCCATATTGAAAATTATACATTGGAGGCTGATGGAAGACGAGTTGCGATAGACCCTGTCCAGCTCTCGTGGGGATGTCTGGATAACTCTGATGACGTCATCATGGACTTCATTGTCAGTGTGGGTGACATGAGATCGTGTTGTGTACTGCCAAGTTGTGTGTGGGGGGATGGAGGCTATACATTGTCTTGGAATATTGGAATATTCTTTTGACAAGCAGAAAGAAATATAATACTTGTCCAATTAGTCATGCCAAATATATTTCCACCCTAGACATCCACTCCTCCACCCCTCCCTAAGCGCACCTGACAACATGCTACATCGACTTATTTTATTACAAGATTTAAAGTCGCGTCAGGCTCCGGCTGGCCAAAAATATCAACCGTCACATCAAGTGTATGTTTGTAACAATAAAAATCATGCTAGCTGTTGGGCGACCTTTGAGCTGACGGGAAACGAAGCTGGCAGTAAATTACACGGGTATGATGTCACAGTCTGAGGGAGGAATCCGTCATCGCTCGCCCTCACCCCTCAGTAACCTCCACCTATGACCTCCACAGCTCCCCTATCCCTCCTCCAACGCTCAACATACCCTCAGACCCCCCAGAGACACAACGAACCACCAGCAACTCGTTACCATAGAAACCACTGGTCATTTCACTGAATTAAACCTATAAATTTCGTGACTACCCGGATGGGGTTTACGATCCAGCGCTGGCCAGTGATTGGTCAAGATACCACGTGACTCATAAAACCGCAAAGTTCCACCAATCACTTAATTTATTGAACACATCAATCAGATATAAGGCCAGTTGTTTTTGAATTTTTTGTACTTTTCTTCTAAATCGTTAAGGAGTGGACACAATAGGAGGACGTCCAGGTTCTCAGCCTGATCCTAACATCCGAGGTTTGGTGAGTTGTAAACTTTGCTTTCGCCTTGTTCCTCTATTTTATACTCCCTGGCGTCCGCCACCAAATCTCTAACAACAGGCTGGGTCCATTTTCAATCTGGTCTTCGTGTACAAGGGTTGTACTAGCGTTTGAATAACAGCAGAGATGCAATTATACTTCTGAGATGGAGTAGTGTTTGGAGGTTATTTTCATTGCCCCAAAACCACTATAATGTCACGACCTGTCATATGTCAGCGGACATGTTAGTAAAGTGAATGGTGTCATTTTTTTCTCCGCGTCTCTGCGAGGAAAGCTTCGCTATATTGGAACCGTGTGCTTCCAATTCAGCTCAAGTCAAATACGTAGCAGTTGCTTTCCACCGAACGGGATTAATTTAGTCGATCGATAGAGTTCTGTATCATTCCCACGAGAGGGCGCAAGCGTACAGTAATCGTATTTTTTTGGGTGTAGGAGCAAAAAGTAATTTTCAACATGGCGGCGCATGCGCAGTGAAGCCTGCTACAAGGCAACGCAGACGACCGTTTCGCAGCCCTGAAGCCGCCATAATCTGACTGGAAAAGACCACTTTTCACTGCCCGTTTATAACCCGTGGCTAGAAAAAATTGCACCATAACCAGAGGCTGCAAACACACTTATGTTTCGCTACTTGGCCATGTAGTCCACATTTTATACTCCGACCACGCAATAAAAAGATAACGCCCGCGTATTTACCCTATACACACCCCGCCGCAATACACACTCGGACAGAACCGTTGTCAGAAATCACAAGTCGCCATGTTGTTTTTCTTTAGCCTCGATCCTTGTTCCACGGACTAACCCTAATCCACGCTCAGCGTCTCTCTGAAATTGACAAGTGGGGTCGGCTTACCAATGAATTGGCACAGGAAAGGAACACTTGAATATCAGAGAGGTTGGTTTTATTCTGTCTGGGTAGACTGTATATGATAACGCGGGCCGATTATAAAAAAAATGGGTGCTAGGTTTTTAGCTGCGTACTTGTAAAGATAAATCGAAACCCTTTTTTTGACGTTGTTGGTTAAGTTCTGTGAATAACTAAGAATTTAGAGTAGGTCCTTCTTGTAAACATGTCTGAGTGTGTGCGATGGTGGCTATTGTTGGAATCACGCGCGCGCATTCATTAACATATTTAAGTATTTCTAATGTGCGCATTTCCTAACCTTTGGTCAGCGAATTGTCTTGTTCAAAATCAGCCTGACACAAATGAAATCGGCGGTGTGTACGTGAAATGTATACTCCGCCCTCAGCGACAATGTTATGCTTTGAGTTGGTCCCCGTACAATCGCTTACTGATCTCAACGATGGCGTATCATGACGTCCCTTTCCGCATTAAGTTTTGTCTCCATACATACCGATGTAGCGTCGTATGGAAGATACATCATGCGCTAATACATTTCTATTAAAAAAATCACGGCTCTATTCATCGCTCGGCGACAATACTGGAATCACATTTTTTCATTGCAAATTAGATTTCGTAAATTATTTGCGAAAATTTGCTTTAAAAAACTTCGATAGATAAAATTGAAAAAATTATTTCTATCTTGTTTATTTTTGTCAGCTGCAAGAGACAGCTTGATAAGAATGGGTTTCGGCTGAAATGCAATATCATTGAAGTAGAAGTCATATACGTAGAACCTAGAGTAGCAACATGTTTGTTTTCTGGGTTTAATGTGATACATTTGCCTACCGTAAACGAAATTTTCGCCCCTCAGTTCCCACACTTACGCTAGATATATATCATGGACGGCAAACCAACTTTCCTCAACAACACATCCAGTATATAGTTACTCCGAAAAGCTTCGCCAATGTATTCATCGGCGCAAACTTCTAAAAGTGCTACTCATGACGGTCGAAGGATCTGACGTCCAACAGCATCTGCCATACTTTTAAGCCGTAAACCAAGTTAGTATTTCCCCCCAAAATATAGGAAAATTCAAAATATCTTAAATCATAAACTAGGATCAACTACGGAATAAAAATCATCTTGAGTTAATTTTTTTGTTAAAAAAACCTTATATTCCTAGCTGTTTGCTTTAATGTGCGGTTGTTTCCTGATATATATGCCTATAACTCATTCTGATACATCACTAATAAAACTAATAGTCCCCACTTGACTAGAAATCGTCGGTTTATATATAATTGAAGAAGGTAATAATGAAAAAATAAATGGATATATTTATTCCTGACATCATGGAACCGTAGAACATTTAGGTCTGTTGTAATTAAATAAAAAATCATAGGCCTACATTGCGGGAGAAACAGGGAGGGTTGATTATTTGACATTTAGCTACGCAGCTTTCTTCCCATCTTCCGTGATTTGTGAATGAGGGAGGGAGGCTTCTATATTCGGTTAGACGGCACACCAACACTTGTTACGCGGTGTCTAAAGGGAGGACTCGATGACGAACTCGGATGTTTTTTCGCTCCCTTTTTAAATTCAGTTATATCTGAATTAATTAATTATGGGAATGATTTGGGCAACATTTGTTAAAGACAAATAAAGCTGATGAATAGGAATAATATGTCAATTAGGTGAATACTGCAAAACTAAGGCCAGGCAAAATTTAGTTCCTGGAACGCGAAATATTTTAGGGCAAAAATTCGTCCGTCCGCGATTAATTATTGAAGACGCGAGGATCAGCCAGGACTCGGTGCACTGACCTTGAACCAATCCCTCGAAGAAAAGTGATATTGTAGAATAATCCCTCCCGCATTGGAAACTGGGCCTTTTGTTGCTGTCGACTAATTTGATTTGCCTTGCGATAAATCCTACCCAACAGCGGGAATTGTCTCTTTCACGAGTTGTGTTTATCAACGAATATAAGTTGATCCAAATGGAAACGATTCGCGTACGGTCTTGACAAGAAACGACATTTTAACAATAGCAATTAGATTTTTACAACCACTCTTATCCCGTCGGATGGAATTTGATAATACCCGACTAGGTCGCCTTAGTAACTGAATGATTCACCGTAGTTGTTTGTTTCAGGAGGACGGAAATGGTGCGATTCATCCGAAAATGCGTGGCAGCAGGTAAGATTAATTAATTTTGGCGGAATCGAAACAACATACGTTATGTATCTCGCTCGCGATTCTTATTTCGCTATGATTGACACCGAAAAACTTGTGGAGGAGGGGGTGTACTTTTCCGGCACATGCCCACGAGAAAGGTCATAGAGGTCATAGAGGTCATACAGGTCAAAACGCGTGCTAATTTTCCTCCAACAGTCACTATCAATGGCGACCGAATTTGCAGCATCATCGCGATGTACGGCCGAATTTACAATGGAGATTTTTAATTACGCTTTCGCGCCATCGTTATTGAATTAATTAACGATGAATTCTTACTAGAAAAATGCTAGACCCTATGGGCTATTTGCACCTTGTAAGTCTGTGGTCGTTAACCGGAAGTATTGAATAGCTATGTGAAATATGGCATACATATGTATGTCTAAGATATTAATTTATTGAGAGTGTTTCTTGCTGGCCAAGTTGATTCATATCTGCAGAACCCCCGCACTACGAGCTTACAAATGGTTCACTTTCCATAACGTTAACATGTTATTTAGTTCGTTTCTCATTTTCATCTACAGTTGATAAATATTTAGAAATTGATTAATGACACATATTCTGAATTAAGGAGACATTTGGAAAATTCCGATAACACAAATTTATAAATATTCAATTATTTAATATTTTTTTCTTTTCATTAATTAGAATTATGACTTTTAATACATGAGCAGAATTCATTGATAACAAATTTAAATTTACTGAATTGATGCATATTAGATTAGGAATGGATACTTTTCCTTTTTCTGCATGGACGCGTTACCATGGAAACCGTGTCGGCAATGTAAGGAATTCAAAACTATTTCTCTGCTATATTGATGGCATGAGGTCTATGGGGGTGGGCGGGGGGAGTGGGAGAGTGAATGTCTGAGACCGTTAATTAATGAAGACTGGATGGAAACTGGCATTTGTCGTTTGCTGTCCGGCTTTTGTTAACTTTTTTAAGAAGTGATTGACGCCTAGTCGGTCATGTAGTATCTGAGTGTAGTGTGGAGCGGATAAGGATTGTTGGATTGGTGAAGACAGCTTATTTACTGAGGCAACATTTGACCATAGGGACTCCGTGAGTGATAGCTTCTCCTTAACAGAACATCAAAAGAGTCTTATATTACAGATGAAAATTGTCTGCATCTTCAAAAGTAGCAATCTTGCCTTCATCCTTTCAAAATAAGGAAGATTCAAGAAGATTTATAGTGTTCGTTTTGGCTGTCTGTTGTGTTATTGGAGTAAGCTGGCAGATGCTCCCCACTCAGAAGACACGCTGCCTCATTCACACCTGTATGTTTGACATGTGTAACACCTGGTAGATAGATATAAACAAGCACGCTCATTTCAGACACACCTGTCCAAATCTCAACTCCACCTTGCTATATGCCAGGTAGGGTGAATGCTCGATTGTTTTGTAGAGATATACACATGTAAATAAGAGTATATGGACGTACACTCGCTCTGGTTACCGCTGCCCACCGCCATATTTAATCTCGCCATCCCGCACGTGTCATTCAAAACAGATTGGTTTGACCTTCCCTCTTAACTCGGCTGTCCATATGAGCCTCTGTATAAATCTACATCAGTATACTCGAGGCGCAGCCCGTGTCAAGGATTGAGTATGAGTTGTAGTGCTGTTCCCTGATCAATATCGCACTATATCGCAGTCAGTGCCTCCTCCAACTACCTCAGTTATTGCCGCCTCTATAACCTACTGTGGATCTTTCACTCCTCCATCCCCGAGGAATACGGAGGTCACATCCCTCATGCCACAAGGTCAAATGTCCCTACTAAACATATCAAAGAAAATCTGTTGCTATCAAGCTATTGATATGAGGAAAAAGGTCTGGGGTGAATGGTCGATATTGTATCATTTCGTGACATTTACAATCTATTCACTTCAAATAAACTCCTACTAGAATAACTGTAAGCCAATCTCATCTGATCAGCCGTAAAGTATAGTGTTTACCGGGCGATTGGCA
>CM067357.1:26802702-26832702 GCA_034190875.2 Urechis unicinctus | reverse complement strand
AAGATGAACATTCCAAGGTCACGGGTCTAACGTCTAAGGTCATGTAATGGTGACGCATGGTTTTGGATACGTGGCAGACAATTGGATTACACATGTTCCTTTCACTTCACGATACGTCAATGTGGAGGTTGGTTCGCCTCAATACGTGTCAGTTGCTTCAATAGTACAGCATTTGGTTTCGGTCATTTGACTTATATATGTGTCATAACGACTCCTAATGTTGGACCTAGCGCCTATCGTGTTCTTATTGCGAGGATACCAATAGTTTGAGTTGCAATTGAAGCATATATCACAACAATCAATCACGTTGTCCCGTCGAAGATCCCCAGAACTAATTATTTTCTCTCATTAATTGTCTCATATTTACTACAGATGATCCCAGTGTCTTTGTTGAATAACCTTCAAGCGATGCTGATGCATGGTGGATGCTGATGCATGGTGGATACTGATGCATGGTGGATGCTGATGCATGGTGGATACTGATGCATGGTGGATACTGATGCATGGTGGATGCTGATGCATGGTGGATGATGATGTCTTAGCGTGGCATTGTGTCAAACATAGCATCAGATTTTTTTTCTCATTTGCATACAAAGAGGAGTTTGCCAAGCGAGTGACGCCAGCCAGAAGTAATAAATGTCGACGTGAGAGGACAGATGACCTCGCCAACACCCCCCACATTCTTCCTCTCTTCCCCATTACGTCCACATACAGGCAACAGTTACTTAAGTTTACGGTTAGTATAATGATGTATCCTTTTACTGGGCGACGATTAAGAAAATACTCATGCACAAGGGACCAGCAGAGATAATGCAAATGGCAGCACTCCCTTAAGTGACCTCTGTTCCCCCCTCTACAGGACCTCCATGGCGGGACAGACGAGTGCTGATGCCATTTATGATGCGTCTTCTAATTCACGCCCTACACAGGCAATTCGTATTCGCCCAAATTCTCCTTTGTTGCTCCGGGTTGTCAAGTCCATTACGTAAGACAAGTTGAAAGCTTTATGCAGCGTGTGAAGATGCTGGCGCTGAAAACGCCCAGGTACAAACCCTGTATGGTTCTGTTTGAGAGATGCTGATGCTGGGTGAGAAGACATGATGGCGATCTTTTTATCCGCTGGACAAACGTCTCAGCACTATTTCTTCGGTAGCGGAGGGCGTGTGTGGGAGGAGGGGTGGGTGGGGGGGGGGGGGGGTTCGTTTCAGTGACTCTCCCAGTGAACACTTTGCTTTTGTACGTAAGGAAAGCAAGTTATTCGGGGGAAGTCTCTGCTGTTCGGCGCGTGAGAGAGCGGCGAGCTGCGGAGTAAGCTGAGTTGTAAGGTTCACAGCAGACGAACGGGCGCCTGGACATGGAACCAACAAGTCCTGTTAACTTCCTGTGGAAGTTCATCAACTCGTATTCCATTGTCCTCTCTCTGTCAATGTATATCCCCTGACCTAATTTAGATATAAAAGAAGCCATTTTGGCCCTCTAGAAAAAAAACATTACACTCAATGAAGTCTGGAAAACAATTTTGTCGGGGATTGAGTAAGGTTTCTTCATAAAGGACCGGGCAAACTATTTCATTTAAGCAGGGGTCTTAAATTCATTATACGGAATTGCATGCCTTCAGTTGAATCCATGAGCAGGTCTTGTAAGGAGTCCCTAGCCATTAGAAACGTCTTAGTGTTGAGGAATTAATGCTCATTAATTTATGTGAGGTTGACATCACCTATACGAAGCGAGAAACTGAATTACCTTGTAAGTTTTCAAAGAGGATGGGAATTGTTTTACCGTGAATGGCCGGTGAACTTTGAACTTGATATCTGGGCAGTAACTAGGAGTTATATTCACGTAGGTCACATCAGAGAATGAAGGGTGAAAGTCGCGTGGTATACTGGAGGAAACAGATCCTCAGAGGCAGGCAAGAACGAGGCTGATGAGTTGGCAAGTCACAGCCAGGATAATGAAAAACATCAGTTGAAAGCTGCAAGTGGTTAGTAGCAAGAAGAAGTGGTTAGTAGCAAGAAGAAGTGGTTAGGCTTAGTAACACACCAAATTAGATAGAAAACATGACGTGGAGTATGACAAGACATTAGTTGCATAACACGACATTGTGTGTCTTAGTTAGCCAAGGCTTTCTTTGCTAAAATTAAAATTGTGTGTCTTAATAAGACAAGTCATTGTTCGTGAAACACGACATTGTGTGACTTAGTAAAACAAGTCATTGTTTGTCAAACACCACATTGTGTGACTTAGTAAGACAAGTCATTGTTCGTGAAACACCACATTGTGTGACTTAGTAAGACAAGTCATTGTTTGTCAAACACCACATTGTGTGACTTAGTAAGACAAGTCATTGTTCGTGAAACACCACATTGTGTGACTTAGTAAGACAAGTCATTGTTTGTCAAACACCACATTGTGTGACTTAGTAAGACAAGTCATTGTTCGTGAAAAACACCACATTGTGTGACTTAGTAAGACAAGTCATTGTTTGTCAAACACCACATTATGTGACTTAGTAAGACAAGTCATTGTTCGTGAAACACCACATTGTGTGACTTAGTAAGACAAGTCATTGTTTGTCAAACACCATATTGTGTGACTTAGTAAGACAAGTCATTGTTCGTGAAACACCACATTGTGTGACTTAGTAAGACAAGTCATTGTTTGTCAAACACCACATTGTGTGACTTAGTAAGACAAGTCATTGTTCGTGAAACACCACATTGTGTGACTTAGTAAGACAAGTCATTGTTTGTCAAACACCACATTGTGTGACTTAGTAAGACAAGTCATTGTTCGTGAAACACCACATTGTGTGACTTAGTAAGACAAGTCATTGTTTGTCAAACACCACATTGTGTGACTTAGTAAAACAAGTCATTGTTTGTCAAATACGAAATTGTGTGACATAGTTAGACACGTTATTGTAAGACCAGACTTTGTTTGACAAACATAACTTTGTGAAACTGAGACATTTCTTATGCAATACGACATTGTGAAACCTAGTTAGAAAAGACACCCCGGTACAAGATATAACAAAACATTCCTTATCAACCACGAGATTGCATGACTCGATGAGACAAGACGTGAGTAATTCGTTGTGAAGCATGTTATTGTGTGGCTTTGTGAGTCAATGACGATAGTGTAACCTCTACTGGCTATATCTTATTAGACATAATTCTCAGTGACTTGATAGGGTTTATCTTGTGAGATATATATCACAGTGACTTGAGAGGGTATATCTTGTGAGACATATCACAGTGACTTGAGAGAGTATTTCTTGTGAGACACATATCGCAGTGACTTGAGAGGGTACATCTTGTGAGACATATATCACAGTGACTTGAGAGGGTACATCTTGTGAGACATATATCATAGTGACTTAAGAGGGTACATCTTGTGAGACATATATCAGTGACTTGAGAAGGTATTTCTTGTGAGACATATATCACAGTGACTTGAGAGAGTATTTCTTGTGAGACATATATCACAGTGACTTGAGAGGGTGTATCTTTTGAGACATATATCACAGTGACTTGAGAGGGTGTATCTTGTGAGACATATATCACAGTGACTTGAGAGGGTGTATCTTTTGAGACATATATCACAGTGACTTGAGAGGGTGTATCTTGTGAGACATATATCACAGTGACTTGAGAGGGTGTATCTTATGAGACATAAATCTTAGTGACTTGAGAGGGTATATCTTATGAGACATAAATCTCAGTTACTCAGTGACGGTGACCTCAATGCAGTTGGAGGGTTTATTTAGCGATAAAAGACCTTTATGGAGCGGAGTGAATGGATTGATTGTTCCCCCCAAAAGGTCAAATTAACTGCCACATTATGTACTATACGGTAATGGGTTGCCATTGTTCGTTAGTCATTAATATCAATAGGTTTGACTAAATACGTCGGCCTGAAAGCGATTATTTGGCGTGAGCGCGTTGGTTAGAACTGGCCTATTTCTTGAGCCTGGCACTGAAGTAGGATGGGATAGTGAAGAAGAGGCACTGAGGTAGGATGTGATAGTGTAGAAGAGGCACTGAGGTGGTATGGGATAGAGTAGAAGAGGCACTGAGGTGGTATGGGATAGAGTAGAAGAGGCACTGAGGTAGGATGAGATAGTGAAGAAGAGGCACTGAGGTAGGATGGGATAGTGCAGAAGAGGCACTAAGGTAGGATGGGATAGTGTAGAAGAGGCACTGAGGTGGTATGGGAAAGTGTAGAAGAGGCACTGAGGTAGGATGGGATACTGCAGAAGAGGCGCTGAGGTGGTATGGGATAGTGTAGAAGAGGCACTGAGGTAGGATGGGATAGTGTAGAAGAGGCACTGAGGTAGGATGGGATAGTGTAGAAGAGGCACTGAGGTAGGATGGGATAGTGTAGAAGAGGCACTGAGGTAGGATGGGAAAGTGTAGAAGAGGCACTAAGGTGGTATGGGATAGTGTAGAAGAGGCACTGAGGTAGGATGGGATAGTGTAGAAGAGGCACTGAGGTAGGATGGGATAGTGTAGAAGAGGCACTGAGGTAGGATGGGAAAGTGTAGAAGAGGCACTAAGGTAGGATGGGATGATGAAGAAAATTGAATTGGGTGAGATGAGCTATCGGGGAAAGCTAACTGAGGTAGGATGAGATGTCTAGGAAAGCTAACTGATGTAGGATGATATATCGAAGGAGAGGCATTCAGGTGATATCCCGAAGAAGAGGCAGGCAGGGTGAGATATCGTCGAGAAGGGACTAGGGTAAGATGAACTAGCGATGAAGAGGTATTAAGGGAGAAGGAACATGTCCGCGACTATAGGTAAGCGAGGCTTTGGACATGGTACAAGTCGTATGTGACCTTTCTTAACGAGACAGACTTAGTCGGGACAAAGCGGTTGCTTCTTTGATGTGGTTCGCATGACACCACCCAGGTGTAGTCTAATAGATGACGAGAGAACAAGGTGGACTTTCTCTTTTAGAAGAAACTCGAAGAACATCACAGGTGGATTTTCCAGTTTGACATTTGTTGTCAGACCTTGTGGGACTTTATTAGTAAGACACTGTTTGTCAGATCTCTTGGACATTATCAGTCAGACATTATTTGTCAGACCTCGTGGAACGTTATCAGTAAGACTTTGTTGGTCAGACCTCACGGAACGTTATCAATAGGACAATGTTTGTCAGGCATTGTGATACATTATCAGTAGGACAATGTATGTCAAAGCAAAGAATGTATTCTACATTTGAGTATCAATTAAAGGCTGTACTGAGTTAATCAGATTCGGGGAGGATTCAGAATGCTTGTCAGACACTGTCTGATAGACACTATTGGTTTGGGCGCTGGGGCAGATAGTATCTGATGGATACTCAGGTAGAAGCGGAACACGAGTGGAATTTACTGACCCGGTTAGAGAGGAGAAGGCCAGCGAACTGTCACTTCAAAGTGAATCTCGTATACCTTGTAAGCCTATCACGTCTCCACCGACACCAACACCCCTCCCCCATCCTACCCCCCACGACTTCGCGAGCACTCGCTCCCCGCTGTGTAAACACTGACCAGCCGCCTGCGGCGTTATTGTGTTGTATTGTAATGTAAGGTCGAGAATAGACTAGCTCAAATTGATGTTTATGTGCTACGCCGAAAGCAGCTGGCGTTGGCGATAAGTAAGTCCCGAATGAATCTACATGTACAGTTAAATAGAGCAGGCATGAGGGAAGGGTTCTGCTGTCAGGTGAAGATGGAGTAGATTCGCATGTATAGGATAAGCAATGGTATGGAACTTGAGGTGGTTTGAGCGATGTAGAACCTTGAGAGGGTAGATGGGAGAGGGGGTGTAGGGAGGTGAATCGCTGGTTTGTGGGGAGTAGATCCCTACGTGTTGAATAAGTATTGGAGAAATGAATATTCGTGAGTGCTTTGACCACAGGCACTCGAGTCATCAAACACCTCTTCTCGCTGGCTTCTTGTATGAAGAGAATATCTACAAGAAGCCAGAGAAGAGGAGCATTTTATGACTCGAGTGCCTGTGACTCTGGCCTATCAGGATCGGTTCAGCCGGATTCTTAGACGTTGAAACGATTTGGGGAGCCGTTGACGCGTAATGACAGAAAACTGAGGTAGTTAGAACGTCGCGTATGCGAGTGCGATTTGTGAAGTCCATGACGCGTTGTAAAAGAACGCGTGACAGAATGCAGCACGAATGACGCGTCAGCATAGTCTCTTCTCATTCGGGAATCACGTGTTTGACGTAGCCAAGCTCATCTCACTGTGGTACGAAGGCTGGTTGGCTTTAACGAATGGCGAGACAGCCTTGATGAGCGTATTGAGGGCCATGGGGTGGATAGAGGCTCGTGTTGGCTTCTGAAGTGGGATCTCTAGCAACTAACGATACACGCGAGACTCCTTTTGTAATTCCAAACGCGCTAGGCGAATTCCCAAAATGATTTGCGCTGATGGGGCTGAACTGCAAACAGCGCCGACTGAAAACCACCTTCAGGCGCCTGAACGGCTCTCAAACACGACAGAGCGCGGAGGGGAGGAGTTACCGTGAAGACTAATTCGTGCATGTCGATTTCAATCAGGAAACCACCTACTTCCCGGCCGCCGCCCATTTTAGTTATAAACACATCACGTACAGTTAAAAAACTATAATCAAACGATTCAGGGAGGGGTGGGACTTCAATCAAACTGCAGCCTGATTGGATGAGTTGAAAATGTGGGTGTGAACAATGAATGACGTCTCTCCGTATGTTCAAATTTCATTTTAAATTATATTTTCATGACCGAGGCAGTGCTAGACTTTAAGACACTGTCGATGGAAGGTCGAATATTTGAGTGGCGGGCTTTACCAACTGACCGTGAATGAATCGCAACGAGAAAATGAACCATTTAACGCTTCCTGACTGAGAAACGTACATCTGTGTTTGTGTCCAGTCTGAGTCTCGATCTATCGGTTATAACCGGTGTGTATTCATAGCATTTTGTGTCTCTTTTATAAACGTATAATTGATCCATAACTAGGTTAGGGAAAATGCAATTCAATTTTAATCATATACAATGTTATACCTGTGAATCATAGTATACAATCTTAGGAGCTAGTTATATCGAGAAAAACTTTGTTTAAGCAGGGTGTACTTTGTAACTCAATATGAAGCCACGTGGATTTCCAACAACAGGTGTGTTAAATCAAACAGACATCTACCTGTTAAGAAACACACGGGCTTGAGGCAGCAGAGCCAAGACAGCAAGTTGGACCAAGTTTAATGGTGAAGCAAGTGAAATCTCGACGAGCGGGTGTATACAGTGTCGACTTCTTTCTTAACTCAAACATTTCATTGGCCGGTTATTTTTGCTCATCAGGAAAACCCCGAAAGTCAAACAATCTTCTCAGAAGCTCCGACTATAGCACCAAAATATATGACTCTCCATGTTGTAAAGCGTTTCATATCTTTATATAAATATTCGCAAAAGAAACTGACTTTCCAGGCTCACTTTTCACCCACGAAATGACCTTGGAATGACCTTGGTGTTGTAACATTACACAGGCGGCAGGTCGGTTGATTTGTTTGTAATAATCGGCTTATAAATAAGCCCGTGGTGCAATAAGCTACCCGAGACCCAGCGTCTTTAAGCGCTTTAATCACACTTCTTATTGCTCAATATCAATCTCCGTGTGGCGGGGGCTGCCAAGCGCCTAAAACATTAAGATGCCACCGCAAAAATATACTAGGCTTGGTCACAGAATGAAATTGATGATTTGCGAACAAAAGACAATATATTCGGTCAAAATTATAAGCGTGATGTAGGATTATATCTCCAACTGTAATTGAAGGCTATGAGACTTGTATAATTCATTTATTCTTGAGTTATACGTCTTTGTTAATTCTTACGAATTGGCGCGAACAGAAGCTCTGTGAATCACTGAATGCAGTGTCTTTGAATCGGACAGCTGGGCCCGGGGGGGGGGGCGGTTCTTGACAGGCACAAGACTGATTGGATGTGAAATCCCAGTATTTCGCTATCAAAAATAAACATTTCTTTATTTCCTCTATTTGAAATGGACATGCTCTGATCTCTGCATAAATAATGGGGAAAGTAGCCATGGCAACGTCACATCGAGAGATTAGAAATCAGATTCGAGGTATCTTACGCTGCCTGAATTCCTTCTTCATCTTCAAACGAAATCATTGCTATTTTTCATTTTAATTTTCGATAGATAACTATCTTCGTCAGACGTTTAATTAAGGTTTCTCTTCATCCATAAAATTATTCTTCCCTTGAAACTGTCACTTTAAATATACCCCCCATGGCCAGCGCGGCTGTGTTTTTGGCAGATTGGGCGGGGGTATTGATGCACGTTAGATGGGACTATGGCCTTCAGGGGAGGAAAACACCATCTTTTTCTTGTAATGGGGCCGTGTCCTTTTCATAACCCCGATCGGTAGATTTATACTCGAATCTTTACCTGGCGACCGCCCCGCCCCCGCCCCCGCTTACCCTCCCCTACCCCACTAGCCTCACATGGTACGCCAGCTGCTTTTTCATACACAATTCGCAGCTCCACTCTTTATTTCCTCCCCCCTCCCACACCCCACGTCCCACAAACCAAAACGGAGACCTAAGACGTCTTTGATATAGCACCCCATTGCAAGCGCCTGACAAGATGGGCTAAAATGCCACCCTTACCAATATAACGCTCCAATTGCCCCATCACTAAATCTGCGCTCCCAATATGACCACAAGAAAAATAGAGAAGGAGAAATGGACATGTCGTGCTCGATTCGGGCCATCCATTTCCCCCTACACCAGCCCCTCACCCATCGCCCTGATTTATATGCGACAAACCAAGGAAGCATGCGTCCCCCGTATTATCTCCCGCCCCACCTTTCGGACGGTCGCTGATAAAACCAGGGATTCTTTTTTGGAACACTGGGCCGATCAGGGATCCAGCCAAGACGACCCTATATTTCACAGGGACCTTTAGTGTGCCTCGATTCCCTCGCATTCCAAGGAGGAGGTTTTCCTGATAGAACCTCCGTTGTCTTATCAAGAGACAGCTTACGATATGACGCCTTCACCTCAAGTGTTTGTGCGATTCCAGTATGATAATTCATCGGAGCCCTTGAAGATACAAAGACCTTACTCTTGCCAGATACCCCAAGATTAACTCGCGAAAATAGAGTAAGCACCCAGCTAGCAAGCGCCCAGGGTGAAAGGAAAAAGCGGTGGTCGATGGGTATACCATGCAATATAGTTTCAAAGGCGTTGTTTTTCATTCATCACTGGAAGGTAGAGCTTGTTTGTCTATTAGCTGTCCCGGATCGATGGTGTATGTTGACAAGACATCTATATATTGTTTAACAGGCGCAAACAACCTACAGCCAATACCCAGCGGTATTCTGAGTCTTAGTTTTGAGGAAGGTTTATCTTGGTTAAGTCCTATGGGCTCTCGTTTACTTCAGATAGGAAGTAAAGGTTTCTGGTGATGGAATGTTTTCCGATGAGAAATCAGCTCAATCCGACCTGTTTTCTGCACCTTCTGCTGTTATGAACTACCATTTAAATATATAGCTCCAATCTATATAGATATATCTTCCTATGCTATGGCCTTACGAAAGAAGATGGCAAAAAATTCCAATCGATAAAGTCAAAAAGTGGCTTGTTTGGGGACAAATCCGCGCCACTTCAACGTACGGGTCATATTTTATTCATCTTAGTCTTTAAAATTGACAGAAAAAAATCAGCATTTTTTAATCTTGTTAAATTCGCTCAAATTGGCTGCATTTATTTTATCACACAAGTCAGCCAATGAGAACGTAGAATGAATCCCTGCAGAGCGTATTTTTTTTATAGCGGGTTTTTGTTTACGGCTGGCTTGATATTCTTGATTGATTTGGAGATATATAGTTATTTCAAAATGAATACCATAAAAAGGAAGGAAATAATGATAACAACGCATGATATGTGCGCATAAAGGACAATTATTCATAAACTCGATGATTGAGTATTTTGGATAATTCATAGATTAGAACAATTCTCCAACGAAATATATCCATGCTTGAATTTTTGAAATATATGGAGCGAGAAGTTCGTTGTAAGCAACCCCTCCAAACATACCGATGCATCGCCCGCGGCGGGATGTGTGATATTGCGTGGCGCCGCCACGCGGTCGCATAGGCAGGCGTCTAAATCGAAAAGCTCTGAGCAGTGGAGGTATTTCCGACATCGAAAACTCTCTTTGCGGTGGGCTGGTTACAATCGCATTCGATGCTCAGGTCTCTCGTGTGCTCACTTAAAAAAATTCGTCCTCAATTACCATGAACTGTGATATATAAATTTGATTTTGTCGCGGTTGTTTAGGAGTTCATCATCACTTACCGCCAGCATAGTCATCTGTCTTGGAAGAAGACAACATTTGTCCGTAGAAACTTGACACAATCAACCGTGGTGGAGATTTTTTATAGGTGGAGATAATAAGAAAAATGAATGAAAAAATACCTTGAAGGCACACACTTATTATAAACAAAATAAACGGAATGACTCCTTATAAAGTACATCAATAAGCTAATGATTGTTTCTAAATATTTTCAATTTTTCCTAGCATCAAACACTAGATATTGGAAAAGCTATAATGTCTTAGCAACAACAAACAATTAAATTTCTCACCAAAACACGTAATTTTACACAGGTTAATTTTTACATGGGATATTGAATAAAGCAGTCTACTTTTTACCAGTAAGACTGTTGGTATTCATTGCATACAAACAAGGTTTTGGCAGTGAAGCCCATTTTTATGGAGTAATAGATCAAGGAAATAATTTGCAACGGAGGGAAGGTCATTGTTAATCTCTGTTCTGTCTATTTGTTTGAAAACTAGCGCTGAGTTATTGTGTATTCAAATGTATTAGTTAACCAATTGAATATATGTATTCTCAGCACAAAACTTGCATCGACTTTTATTTGAGGCGAGGAGTATTTTATGCGTTTAAACCCCTAAAGTTGATGCGACAGAAGGATTTCTAAACGGGGTATTTATGACCGATACCCGCCACATTAGCAAGGATAACCGCTTGGGATAAGGTTTTATCACCATGGGAACAAACCCACAGAAAAAAAGACTCGCTTAATTCGCGAAGCAAAAAAAACATTGGGCTTAATTAAACTATATAGACACCCAGAATGCTAAAGCAAATCCTGTTTTTTTTCTTCCTCCGTGACCTAGGTGACCCCTTGTCCACGCAAATCTAAAGGCAGCGGTCATCCACGTGATTTACTGTGGCGGCCTTATGAGCCGGGACCGTCAATATATTCGCCTAACCCCCTGTGGGGTTGTCCGAGTCCCGCGCCCATCAATACTGCCCTGCTGAAAAGCAGACGACAACTTGGCCGCCATTTTGAAACTTGTAGAATTCCGCATTGAATTTTCTTTCTCTACTCTTTTTTTATACTCGAGAGGGGTAAAGGACCAAAAGCGTGTCTTGTTTGGGCGATCTGGCATCCTGGGGTCCGGATTTAGGAGGCCAATTTCCGGCATGGTGCCCAGGAAGAGGTAAGGAAGATTGCATTTGTTCGCGACCTCCCCACCAATCCCTTTCCATCACGTGGTCGCTTTTCATGTCTATTTCGATCCAGCCCGTTGTCGCCCGCGGAGCAACTCTTTTCAAACAACCGTTGAAATCTACACGCTGAATTAACGAACCCAAAAAGTCACTGTTGACTAGACTCTTGCAATTGCGCTTGCCTTTTTTTAAAGATGTTAATATCCAAATTGATTGGACAAGAAAGTCGGGCGATCCCATCACGTTAGCAAACCAAGTTTCAAAATGGCGATTGCTTGGGAAATCTCGTGATCTATTCAGGTTAGCTACCAGCTCTCATTAGCCGGCCTGTGTTTAATAATTCAAAGGCAATCCTTTGAGGAGCTAATCAGTGTTAAATGATAACTCATTCGTTTCCCTTTTTAGCTGAGGTAAGCATTATTTTTTCACGGGAATTGCCAACAAAAATAGCTCAGATTTGACGGCCTTGTTTTCGGCGATCAATTGACGCGGTCTTTGACTGTCGGAGGGCGCCATCTTGGAATTGCCTTTTGGGAGTTAAGCTTCATGTTTTTTTCGTATAAGAGAATAGAAATAGTCTTCAGATGCCGAGAGCATAAATTGAGTTCAGCGAAAATTGTTCTCGTGAACAGAATAGCAAATAGATCTTTTTGTCAGGAATATACTTATCTGGCTTCTGTTTTTTCGTTCTTCTTTAGGCTTTCTGGGGTGATGGTGATTTTCTTCCAGTGAAAACATTAATCAAAAACATTTCTTATCTAATGTATTCCGTGATCGGATATTGTATCGGCATCATTACCCTTAAATTAAAAAATTATGTCCCGCATTTTATATTTCACAGCACTTTATTTGACTATGCCATTTTAAATTTTTTAATCATTTATGTTTGATAAATCCATTCCCAGAAACCATGGACAATTTTGTCATATGTGACCTCTTAGATATCTTGTTGTTTAGTGGGTTAATATATATCGCTTAGGTAAATCAGTTAATTATGCATCACAGAAATTTACTACAATGAATGCTCGACGATCTCGTGCATCAGACTTTCTACTACGGACGACTTTCCCGATTTTATAAATTTGTACAACATTATCTCATGGCAATACTTAATATCTATTTCAGGTGAATGATTCGATTACGAATATATAATAATTGTTTGTACAGATCGAAGGTAAAAAAATATATACATTTCAGCCAATTGATACTATTTAGGGTGTGTTCTGAAAACGAAGGTTCTAATATTAACTTCAAGATATGAATTATTTCCCCAATCCCTGTATATTGAATAATTAATACTCCCTCGCAAGTTACACACGAATTTAATGTTGCAAAACGTGCATATACATGCCACCGATAATACTTAAACTTATCGGTGAAAATAACAAGAAATCTCCATGCCAATTAAATTACTGTTACAATTATGCACCAATATATCAGCGCAGTCGATTCATCATGTTCGCACGGAAACAGATGTATTAACACCACATGAAACCGTTGGATAGCGCTGCTGTTAATTATAATTTATTCATTTGTGTATTTTTATATTCGCCCGGTGATGTTGATTGGTTAAGATATTTAAATATTGCGATATTTTTTAAATCCCTCGTATTTAGGCCAGTTCCTTAAAAACCCACTATGAGTAGACTCCGAGCCACGCTCTTAACGGGATATTTCTTCCCAATAATTTGAGAAACTTAACTATTCTCCAAATTATGAAAGTGATGAGATCATAGTATATTGCTGCATTCTCTTGTTTATATATATTCATTTAAAATCGAATGAACACCACTGCCGTTAAAGAGGCGTATTCGGGAACAACTCCGTCTCTATTTGTGTATTTGATTCTGGCAAAGTGGGAGGGAAAACACCTGTGATGTGTAACCATGGCAACTGAATCTCTCCCTTCTACCACACCCTCCTCCACTGACCTTCAAGGTGCCCAGGGGGAACGGGTATCTTGCGTGTGGACTAATTGAAGGGGAGAGCGGTGCCTATGCCTGAATGAAGGTCCTTATTTAAAGTCACTGTCACCCTCATGCACACTCCTACTGATCAGAGCATTGTCAAGGTCATCCTATCAAGCCTTACATCAGCCCAAATGTCTGACCTCTGACCCTTCATTCCAGGTGCATTTGATGTGTGGTTGATTGATTGAAGCTGTTGATATGAGACGTTATTCAGACATGGAGGGGTGTTCTGCGTAAAATAGGGAGTGACATTTTTATGGTATTGCAAGATCAATTGATCCGAAATATATTTGTACACAGGTACTGTTATTTAACGGCTATTCTGGATTCAGAGAATGGTTTTGATTTGTGATATTCCATACGAGTAACCAGACTATAACATTGTAACATCTGTTAACACCCTCTTGGCCTCACTCAAAACCCTCCCCGACCCCCCGACCCCCATCACTACCCATGCGCTAACATCAAATAGAAACTGCACCCTTGTATAACAACCAATTTATTCACATAAAATGACAGACTAAGAAAGGATGTTAAGATTAGCAGATGTTTTGCCGCAATTAAAATTCCATTCTGCCTAGCTTCAAATGAATTGTATATATATATATATATATATATATATATATATATATATATATATATATAATATATATATATATATATATATATATATATATATATATATATATATATATATATATATATATATATATATATATATATCAGACCCATATATATATATATATCAGACCCATCTGCAAATGGGTCAGACCCATCTGCAAACGGGCCAGAACCATCTGAATATGCTTCTGACCATTTCTGAGGATGGATAAGACCCGACTGCTAAAAAGTATCACATCATGATTACATTTATCGCCATATATTATTTTTTTGTTTGCCACAGAACCATAAGAAATTCTGTGTTTACCAACGCCAGAGAAGAAAGCTATTGTGTCAAATATCCTTAAATGGGTCAGAACCATCTGCAGATGGTTCAGATCGGCAAATGGTTCTCTACATATATATATATATATATATATATATATATATATATATATATATATATATATATATATATATATATATATATATATATATGTATATATATATATATATATATATATATATATATATATATATATATATATATGTGTGTTTAAATTCAGTTTTAGAATTGCTGAAATATATTCATGTTGTTTTGTGAATTTAGGCTGGATTGTGAGAGACGCCTTGTCTTAGTGTACTTGTTTGTTTCGCCAAAGAGGGAACCATCTCGATTAGAAATTCAAAGCCCCCGACATTTTTCATTAACTGAAAAACGGAAGGCTATATTTGCTTATCAAGAGCTATTTGAAGCGGTGCGAGCTGGAGATAAAGAAGATATTGGCAGATGAATGACCTCATTGCAAGGAGAAAGCAGCTGACTAGATGCGATGGCGGTGTGGGAGGGATATAGGAGCTTGGGTGTTGTATCAGCTGATTCTGTCACTGTGTTTAGATTCAGGCATTAGCTCTATCTGATGTTGACGCAGACTCAGGCGGGCGAATCAACGATCATCAATGATCAAGGTCGACTTGCGCTAATCATTCGCATTATTTAGCGAATGTCTTGGAGTAAATTTCCTCGGAGATCAACAGAGCGCTTATGAACCAGGAACAGAGATTTAAGTTGACATAAATCTGGCGGCACCTTTTGCTTAAAATACCTTATAAATATCCTCCTCCGTTCGAGGTTATATCTACGTTAAAGTTATGGACTAGATTCCATATCATATATTCTTGAATTTTATGCAGTCCTATGATTGATTCATGGAGGATATCGCACATGTAAGGAAGGTAGATATCAACCCGACTTACGTCACCAGTCAACACCAGTTGGCAGTGGGACAACTTAATTGATTCACAGCTATATTTGTGCATGTATGTAACATCTCGTTGAGGAAAATGAACTTACACAGAAGCGAACAGATGGTTACAAGTATTTCATCACCAAAGAGCTTCTTGTTAATGGAAACAGTGAAGAATTTGTGAGAGGGGTGTGCGGTATATATAGAGAGATATATAGATATATATATATATATATATATATATATATATATATATATATATATATATATATATATATCTATATCTCTAGATATATATATATATATATATATATATATATATATATACTTTTTTAAAATATATATATTTCATACATATACTCATATATATATTTATATATATATATATATACATATATTATATATTATATATATACATATATATATATATATATATATGTATGTATATATATTCCTATAATTTATAAAGCGCTCTATCCTTATCCTAGACAGCTATATATATATATATATATAAATATATATATATATATATATATATATATATATATATATATATATATATATATATATATATATATATATATTATACATATGTATATGTATAGCACCAACCTACATGTATATCGATGTATTTATTCTCAGTTACCTGGGCTCACATTATCCTTTGCACATGCGCGCACACTTCAGTGGCTTCTGTCATACGAGTTTATCATAACATCATGTCTGTTTCGAGTGGGTGATGTGTTTTTCCCTATTTATAGTCAAAGCATAAACCAACGCGTCTTACCGCGTATGAATACTAATGTCACGCCACTTACGTGAGCTGACACCCCCTGACCGCATGCCGTCAGCCTGTCTGCCTCCGCGCAACGCAACGCAGTCCGTCGCCGTTTCACTGAAAAACTGAACAATCCTTATCCCCACGTCCACGTGCTCGACCTTGACTTTTTACCGCTGCTGTGACCTTGAGCGAGCCGGTTTGTAAGCCGAAACCAAGTACATTTGATGTACAACACCCCAAGTACGCATGCTCTTGCCAGTGCGTCAGTTTAGACCAAAAAACAAAGCTTTCTATTTATTTCGGTACGGTAGCTCCTCGCCTCAGGCATACACGACCTCAACGAGCTACACGCAAAAACCTCCCTCGTAAACAACGCTGTTTTCATCCACGCTGTGAGTGGGTTTGGCATACCAGAAATGAGACTATGCCTAAGCCTTTTGCCGAGGCTGCGAACGCTAGGGATATATAAGTTGCCTTCAATAGCCGATCTGCTGGTGTTCCTGGCGAATTATCCATGTGGGGAATTTGCTTGTGTAGCTCTGGTGTGAGCAAGGTCATTTATTGCATTACAATGAAGGTCATGGTATGGGACCAGTGCATATAAAATCGTTCACATGACAATTATTGCTCTATGTATTTATCGCATTGTCATTGTCATTGTGTGATTCCTTGTAAATCAAGGACGTGAGCCTTCATCCAATTATACGTTAAATTGATCTGTATAGTATTCCCGATGGACATCTTTAAAGCCGAATAATTCACATATCGTACATCTGGACTCACAAAGCGTTCAGATAAATGCAACCTTGACCTTCACTCGGTATCATTTCAGTGGATTCACCTTAAATTGATTATCCCAAATCCAGGGTTCCTCTTCCACCCATTCACCTGACGCCACATAAAAACGATTCACCTTGTCCTTATTAATTAGAAATTCGCATGCTCATCTTCTCCTCTAAGGCCTCCATATGAATCGAGCCTATGAGGCTAAAAACTTCCGGATTTCGAAAACGACCTTAGCAATGAAAGCAGGATTTTGATTACGTTGACCTTGACCTTGACCGTGTTTTGTTTCTTAGGTGCTCCTGCCGCGATATGATTTATGTGGCATTTACTGGCATTGAGGTGTGCTGTTTAAGTCGCCTCGTACTGCACCCTATGACCCCAAGTAAATGTTTAATTGCTCTAGGGCAATCATGGCTGACGTTTTGAGTATTATAAACAATTTGGGAGACAGCGTACTTGATTAACACAAACACAGAGAGAGAGAGAGGCAGATTCATTGAGCACGAGACGCTGATGATAACCCCGAAAAGTATAACGATCAGTGAAGCTTGGATACATATATGGTAGTTCTACAACGAATGCGTATACAGGGCAATGATGAATTCAAACAACTACGCCATGAAAACTGTCATTTATGTTATCTTAAGCGAAGACACGTGTGGAAACTTACCACTTGTCTGAGTCATTCATGGTTAATCGATTTAATGCCTCAATTTTTGTCGTGTATTAATTCCTGTTATTAAAAGACTTTCGAGCCACAAACAGACACGCTTATGTCACTAGCAAACACACTGATGTTACAAAACAGACACACTCATTTTACAAAGCAGACGCAACCACTTCCTTGCGTCTGAGAAAGATATATTCACGTCACAAATTACCCACTCGGGTCTTAAACAGACACAAACAAAATTGGTTTAATGCCCATCATTCCATATGAAACAGACACACTAACCTCACAATTATTGGTACTTAGATAATAAAAAGGCACGTTCACGTTTAATACGATATATTCTCATCTCAAATAGACACATGTCGTCCACAATAACACCCACAATAACATCCACAATAACACCCACAATAACACTCATAAAAAGACATATTTGTCCAAAACAAACCCACTCAAACCACAAATAGAAACTATGACAACAGATGCACTCATATCACCTTCACAATAGACCAATGCACGTCACAAACTACACACTTACATAACAAAAACAAGCTCACGTCACTAATAGAAACACTCACGTCACAAACTGTCAAACTCATAACACAAAATGGCGACTGCATGCGAATGGTAGTTTCTCGTCACAAACGCGTACATTTGTGTCACTAACACACCCGCTCACTTCACAAACAAGCACACTCACTTCACAAACAAGCACACTCACTTCACAAACAAGCACACACGTCTCAAACAAGAAAGCTAACATCGCCAACAAGCACACTCACGTCTCAAATGAGCACACTCACGTCGCAAAGAAGCACACTCACGTCGCAAACAAGCACACTCCCGTTACAGACCGAAAAATCTTCATGTAAAAAAACCAGACGTACCCTTGCCACAAGCTTACACACACTTAGCACCAACAAACTCACATCATACAAGACTCGCCGCTCAAGCAGACACACTTACGTCTCAAAAACACTTTCACCACTCAGAGACACTGAAATCACAATCAAACTCATTCTTGCTACGGAGCTAGTGGGTAAACATGCATAATTACTCAACTTAACTTTGAACTCACGGACCTAACAACACTGACAAAAGCAAACCGATAAAAACATTCGGGTAAAACTATCTGACACTAACACACTGACGCAAACACACTGACACAAGCACACTGACACATACACCCCGACAAGAGCACAGTGACGTAAATGCACTGACACAGGTTCATTGACACCACCACACACACACAAATACACTCACACAAGCTATATGAGCAAATGGCACAACTTGAAGGATCAATTGGCAAGTATACACACTCGCATACCAAGCACTGATACCGAAGACAGGTCACTCTTATTGACATCCCCACACCTGTTACCTGTCAGCTCTGATATGGACAGGTGAACATCGGTTGAAGATAACCGTCGCCAGCTACAGACTCACTCACTCCCTCTATGAATACCATCAGCACTCTATTTCGCTCACAAACCCACACACCCAGCCGCCCACGCCCTGGACCTCTCTCCCTGTCTATATCCCTAAATCCGCCTCAATCTCCTCCCTCGTCTTCCGACATCGTCATCCGTCAATTGATCTATACCAGTTTCCCGTCAGCCCCCAACGTCTCGCCAATCAAACGACCTTGAATACTTGTCAAGACTCCCTCCCCAAACCTCACATAAACGTCCACTTTGAAGACGTGATTTAGACGCTATACATTCAAGGTTGGAGGTCGGCGGGCCTCTTGCGACGGATGCTGGGGCCAGTTCATTAGCTCAGCGGATGGAAATGATGCTTTTCGATGTTAAAAGCTCGCGCCATCTGCGGTCGTACAAATGAGAAGAAACTGGCCTTTTATGGTGGGGTGAGCTCGTAAAAAATACCAAATGCGAAGCTGAATCTGATACAATATGACATGTTTACAGCAACCTGCGTCAGACACTTGTTTAGTAAGTCATCACTTGCGTTCAAATGAAACTAACAAGTTATGAATTCTCCATATTAGAGCGGCTTTATTTGTGTCTTGGGGATTTGTTCCAGGGTAAGCAAATAGCTATTTTATCATGGTTAGAGTGATGGGATGTCGACCTGTGGATCGCTGATAAATAAACCCCTATATCATCGCTTACCCAGCTCTAACGCATTTGGTGTAGATTTGCACCGCGCGTCCAGTTAGTCTCATTGTAGTCCCGAATTTACGGTCGCTTTATAGGCACAATTCTGATCACTTAGTCCTTCAAGTATGCTTTATGCACTTTTAATACTACGATATATAACTGCATTAATTCCCAGCCAATTGTCATTTCAGATTGTATGTAACTAAACATATGAGTACTTAGTATAAAAGAAACGCGTTTATCAACTACCTCTAGGTTTTATTCGACTCGAAGACTCTTAAAGGGCGTGAGAAAGCGACATCAGATCTCGAGTGAAGGTTCGTTTCTGTCAGAGCGATTGAAAAACGACGCCGTCTTAAAGATAGGCCACGATGTGAGCCTCACCTCAGCCAGCCATGGGTAGCCTTCAGAGAGAAAGATGTTACGTGATTTGGACGCTTCATCAAACGCAATGGGTCGTCTTGTTGCCTGGCAACTATTCAGTGCAATCTTAACCGGAAGTGACGGCATTCTAGTTGTCTTTGAATGCCGTTCTTGTTGCCAATCAGGGTCGTTATAAAAGTCAGGCGTCATCAACAAAGGCTTTTCCTCAGATTCAGACATAGGAGATGTATTGAAACGTAGAATGTAATCGATATGTTCAGATTATTGTGCAGGTATATGAAAACGCGCTGTGTGCATTTTGTGTGTTGTTTCAAGGGTAGGAGGGGGCTCTTTATCGGCAGTGAATATTTGCATATCTGTGGCAGTAAGCTAAATTGAACAGCATGAGCCGTATGTATGGATTTGAGAGGTCGTTGGATTAATCCAAAGCTTCTAAACGGGCAATAGGGATCTATGTCTGTTGCACCGAACATTCTGGAGGGTGACGCGTGCACAAGTGACATACGCTGACAAGGTCAACGAGGTCATCTTCGTTATCATCATTGCGCGCTTGTAAGCTTAGATGATGCCTCTCAATACGCCTATCAAACTTGATGACCCCCGGGAAGTGCCTGCATGCATGGCAACACACGCTAATCCATGGCAACGGAATCGACAAGATGTTGACGATTTATGCAAATCATGACCTTCCTGGTATTGTCTCGTCAATAGCCACGATTTTGCAAATGTGATAAACAAAAATTCATAGAAGCGGTTGATTCTGTGATGCACGAGTCCGCGCGTTGGCAGATCTGGTGTGACAATAGCGATCATAGCCAGGCAGGTACTTCGGGGAATATGACAGATGAAGAGCGTGGAGGATCAACACCGCTTAGCTGATCAGACGCGTCAAATGAAACACAATACTTTTGAGAGGGGTTCTATTTTCAAAAAAAAAGACTACTCCCATTTGGGCATTGTCGGGGAAACAAGAGCTTTGAAACTGACACCTACCGGTCAGGTAACAATTCACAGTAGGATGTGGTAATGGTAGGGGGGAGAGGGGTGTGGTCATTTGTGGGGAGGAGTTGAAAATGGAAATTGGATGAGATGGGGGAAGTGTTCGGTGGCGGTCCAAGGACATGCGACGTGAATTATTGCCTGGCGAAGGCGTCATCCACGAGGATAACTCGTTCAACGAGGGATTGGGAAAATATGTTAAATTAGCAAGCTGAAGGCGACAGCAGAATTCCCTTTGTTGCAAAGGGACGTAGACTATTCGTAACACAAGTGAAATGATGATGGGTTTTGGGAATGGCGGATTCTGATAAGCTCTGTGCGTTGCTTGCCATTAATTGGCTTTAATTTTACAATGACGGATTGTTCGGCACGGCAGATATAATTAATAGTCTGTTTATAGTGCGCAAAGCTGGAATAAATCTTCAGATTCTATTTAAGCAACGTCGTCGGATTGACATACACGCCTAAGGGTATGCTTGAACAGGGAAGCATTTTGCGTTGGCAAAAGCTTCGTCTTATTCATATGACATTGCCATTTTTTGGGTAGATTATTCTCATGATATGTAGAGAAGATGTTCAACGGGTTGTTCAAGATCTGAAGTCAACAATACATACACATTCGCTAACTAAACAACATGGTTATCTCGTTGAATACATTTTTTTGGTATGCGTAATGGAAGCATTGTATTTTCTGTATGATATCAACTGCTGTGAGAGAATATCAACTTCATCTATAAAACACCAGAAAGTCGAGGCTAAAAAGTTATAACGGGGGAGGATTTTAAGTGACAATTATGCAATTAATCTTAGATATACTCGAAATGACACTGAGCTTCAGGTAGCTAGTGTAATGAGTATCATTTACATACGAGATATTCCCAATGAAACTGGGGAACGTCAGTCATAAATTAACAGAAATGAAAATATATGAGACCTGCTAAGCCATATATTTGTACAATCTGTCAGCCTCGGTCTAATTTGAGACAATTTTGTTCATGCTTTCTTCCTTGGCTCGAGTCATTACTGGGGTGCAATCAAGTCTATTTTGTCCAGGTCGTGAGTAGCGCAATTTTGTTCATTATTCTTGTCTGGTTATAATCATTTACGAGTTGCCCCTCCGTGATTCACCTACCAACGGGCCTTGTTAGTTTCAGCGTCCGCCAGATGGCGCCGGGGCGCAATGGCGCTTCAAATGCACCTTGGACTACAGTGGTGATTCCCTCCCCGGCGCACTCTTCTGTGCTTTTGAAAATGGGTAGCCTCGGAGCCATGTTATTAGTCTGAAAAACCGCCTCGGGAAATGGCGCAGGAATACCAATTTTTTTATCTTCTCATGTAAGTGAGGAGTGAAGCGGCGGCCTTGGCGGAAGGAGACAATGCGTGTTGTGTGAGTGTTTGTCGCGGGAAGGAAGGGTGGGGAGCGTTGTGGGGGGGGGGGATTCACAAGGGTGGGTGTATCGATGGTGTCGGGGGGTACCTAAAGAGGTCAAAGGTGACGTGTGTGGCGAGAATCCGCGCCGATTGACGCGATGTGTCTGCAGGTCTCCCGCAGGAGACCTCCGGGTCATTCCGCACCGGGTTTTATATCCTCCGCATTATTTTAACGGCCGCTCTGACGATAAATTCGGGCTAAAATATGCAATAACGCACGTCAAGCAGAGAAACGAGAAGTTGAGAGGCCGATGACTTCTTGAGACTGCGCTTAATATGATTCTCGCACGCAATGACCCCATCCTTCAGAGATGGGCTGGTGGCAAAGCTTGTAGAGGCAAATGACTGGTGAACAAGGTTCAGAATTTAAATGTTCGACCTTACTTGGTACATATACGAATGAATAAATCAATATATATATATATATATATATATATATATATATATATATATATATAGATATATATATATATATATATATATATATATATATATATATATATATATATATATATATATATAATATATATATATATATATATATATATATATATATATATATATATATATATATATATATATATATACATGTAACAGTTCTATGTGACCGCATTTACGCTTGATATTATACAGCCTTACATGAAATAGTCAATCGTCATCTTTTAAGTAAATAATTTGCTTTAAGGTGCATCTTGTTAAGTCGCCGACACATTTGGTTTTCAGCAGTTCTCCGTTTATAGGGCAACCATTTAAATACAAGGAGTTCGTGTTGTGCGGTACCAGCTCCACACTAGCGCTCTTATCGATTAGAAATCGGACAGTCAGCGTGCAACTGAACGTCGATGGTCGCCATGGCACCGATTTTAGCCCAAGAAACCCCAGAACCACATAATATTGATTAAATCCTACGCACCCACAAATTAATATTCTCTTCGAAGCTATGTTGTAAATCTCGCAAGAGCCTTACAAAGCATTTGATGTCTCATTATTTTTTTACACGCCCCAAAGAGAAACCCTGATAAAAACTAATCTAATCTTCCCATCGGGAGTTGATATGTAGGGTACGACTGTTCTTAAGTTTCCCGCGGTGGAAGTACCCAGCGAGAAGTCCCAATAAATACGGCTGGAATGGGTGACTACGCCTATTAATGTCCGGGATTTGTGCAGGTGCTAATCTGATTATTTCACACCTGTTTGACAAGATATAGATAATATTGATCTCATGGGAAGGATGGTATTCAAGCAGTAGTCGTTGGGTTCTAGAAAGCACGCTAGTTTTCTAATCAGCGCGGCTGTTTGCATGCAGAAATAGATCCTATTTCCTGGGTCGGTTGCTTCGGTGGGTACATTATGAAGTTGTCTGTGTATGTACATTGGTTATATCATAATGTAGCCGCTAGCCTGTGAGTGATGTATTACATGGGCTCAACCATAATTTGCAACAGCTAAGCGTCGCACATGACCCCAACGCTGCAATAAATGAGCTGTTCCTTTTTATAACGATTGTTAAAGCGCCATAAAATCCCCCTAACTGTCGCTTTAACACTGACTTAAGGGCACGAAATCAAATACAATTCTATAGTGGATTTTATGACAAATGAATTGGGCACCAAATTGCATTGTTGATAATATTGACAGCCCGAAGGGGAAACACATGCTATTTATTTACTCACAGGTTTTTATGCATCAACTAAAAATGATAGATCACAATAAAAATATGACGCGCTGATATAGATTTCTTCGACTTTGTTTTGGGTAATCGTGAGATATTCAAAATTAATCTTTTATTATATATTGATTGCTTTCATCTGTGTTGTAGAACCATGTGGACCGGAAGCGAAATGAACATGCTGATTGGCCGTGACCATGGAGACGGGAACGCGAGCGAGCAACCATTTCAAGTGAGAGTTTACTTTAGATTTAATATTGAGATTGAACTATTTTTTAACAAATGTTGCATTGTGTAATTTTCAAACGCAAAATTTCAGCATTCAGAATGAGGAATATTTTAATTGATACGAAACAGAGGAAAATGAAATATCTCATTAGTTTATTTCCTGTTGGCTACTAGAATTCGTAACATATTAAGTTGAACGGATCCGTGCTTTTAGTTAAAGCAGATTTCCACAAAATTATTATTTACAATATTTTAAAATCAAAACAGATGTAAACCTACCCCACATCTCGCGTAAATTATAGCGAAGTTTGGAGGCGGAAATGAAATCTTCGATTCTGTTGGTCCTCGGTAAATGCGATGATATATGTCCCTTTCAAATGACATCGGGGTTATTATATACATCTTATATAACTCGTTTTAAACCTATACTATCAGGTTGTTTGTATCAACATCTTGAGATATTGTTGCCAAAACATAAGCGGCTGCTACCCGTCTCCCTCAAAACCCGGCCGCCATAAACTAATTCTAGTCAGAGAGCCTGATTTCCTTTGCTTTGCTTGAAAATACTGCCTTACGCAGCGAAAATAAAACTAATGTATCGTGAAATACGAGGGATAGTTTTGATATCTGTGAGTAAAATCAGCTTGTTTTCTTCTCGCGAGAGGCATATTCTGGGTGGGTGCATGGAGACGGGTTTACAGCGAGGATCACGGCGCCGATGTTACAATTTAATTCTTGAGCAGAATCTGGTAAGTACAAATCTTATAATAATTTGATGATATCTCCACACATTTAACTAAATTTCAACTTCATCTTCACATCATGGACAGCTAAGTTTCTGAGTTAAAATTAAGCGTCAGACCACAACGAAAATCCGAACGTGTCGCTTTACTGCAAAACTCGAAGTAAGGACAAATCGGTTGCTCCGCGAGCCTTTTAATAATTCAGACGAGAATAGGGCGATACGGCTGCTTGGAATTCCCTCCTGCTTTTAGGAACGCTGCTAATTCCCATGAGTGATATTCTACACTTGCTTGCAATACCTCAGTTGTGTATTAGGAAGTTTGTTCTTGAATAATGAATAGAAGACTAAGCGTTACCCAGCAGCATCTCCAGACTCCTCCCCTTCCGTCTAACTCGCGCCCCTGTCTTCATCCGTTACAATAAGCTGCCATTAATTTCCACTTCAGGTGATTGATTTGTGTATTTACCACAGATAACATACAGACACGTTAATCTGGTGGACTATTAAAAGGAATTGCAACAAAAGCGCACATAAATAAACGTAAATAAAAGTCACCTATTTGCTTCGCGCTGGCTTTGATGCTCTTTAGAAAATTGTATCATATTCTCTTACCGTAAGATGGTGCAGTTATAAATCCATGTTACCATTAGAATAATTTTACAAGGATTATGAACTTGGAATTATGGCAAAAATATATATATATATGTAATGGGTACATTTATGGCCTTTGTAGAGAGATAGCTTGTTTATTTATGGTACCCATGGGCGTTTATTTCTACAGTATTCTTTAAAGCTGACGCCCAGACAAAAATATAATTTGCGCCAAGAAAAACACAGATACACAAGCGTATATTTATTTTCAACAGTCTATATTCTCCGTTTATAACCATGGACGATGGACCAAATTTTTACAAAAATTGCCCAAATAGTCTCTTTTAAAATTAATTCTCCTCACGAGTTTCGCTTAGTTGTGTTTATCGGTACTGTGAGTGTTAGGAGAAATCGTCCTCTTATCCTACCAGTCACATCAAAGGAAAGTGATGCTCTTCAAAGCAATTTATTCCTGTGAAAAATTCTCGCTCTTGAAGTAGCGCTTGAGTACTGTACACCATCACGGGGGCTTGTTGCTTCGTCGAATTATACCACATGATTTCACTTAAAATGTACACGGTTTTAGGTGTGTGTGTACTTGGTGTGTGTGTCTGGATGGGAGAGCGGTCCCTCCCGTTAAGAGTCCGCTTAAATTTTACAACAGGGGGTGTATACAATCAGTCTATCTTAGGGGATCACTGTTATTTTATTTCAAGAGGTTGTAAATTTCAGAAGCCGTAAAATACGGTAATTCAATGATGACCGTTTTTACGTTATATTTGAAGAATGTGTTTCAAAATTCCCAAAGCCATGCTTGGTAATAATTTAACCTCTTTCACATTATAAATGCTTCTTCTGCAAGCAATTCCGAATAATTTTTTCTATTTGAATATAACATAAAATGCTAAATTTATACATGTCAACTACCAGTCACATAGATTTTTTGTATCTTATTTCAAAGTCAAATTCCTCCAATAAAATAATAAATATTTATTACCTACTATAAGGGGATGCTCGGTTGGAATATTTTGGGGGAAAAAAATATATATATATGACCTCTTGAATCGGAAATTAAAATACAGGTGTTCCGGATGGGTTTGGCTGATTACAAGAGTTTTACTTTGGACCACTTGTTCATGATAAGTTGTTGGTTTTTCAGATAAGAGAATCTTTATGGTCGCCCGTAGAATATTACCAAGCTGTATTTGTTTGGCCTAGCGCTTTATTGTCTCTGTTTCTCGGGGCAACAAGGGATATTCACACTAGGCTATATCGTGCACTGACCCGCGCAGTTGGTTTTTTTTTTTTTTTGATATGGGTCCGTTCGAATATTGCTAGATACGGTTTCAAACAAAGAAGTCTCGATGCCGACTCGAAGAATGCGCTCCGCGTCTACAATTTCGATAAATCTGGGTCACAACTATGGAATAAAGCGCCGTGATTGGCCAACTCTGTACCACGTGGATTGTAATATTGAAAGGTCACAAGAATTACCCGCTTTACGCTGAATTTTTCTTGTGTCGTATTTATCAAAAAAATATACAGATATGCCGTGTATGTAGGAAAAGCGGCGGGAGGTGATGTGTTGTGCCTGGCTGCGCTCTTTGGTGACATAATCAAGGATGGGGAATAAGTCCCAATGTTTAGGGCAAAATAGGTGAGTGCTGCCCAGGCGTAGGTTAGCGTCTAATGTTACCGCGAATGTCTTCTTTATCGGCTCCAAACGTCCCCGTGGAACGCTAAATTGTGGCCGGTAAAAATATAGCGCTGACAGGTTTGTCATTATCTTAGCGTCGAAGCCGCTGACACGCTATCTGTGAGTAAGATATATTAACGAGTGTTTCAATGGGCGAGTCGATTTCTTGAACGTGTTGTTGTGCTCGCTTCATGCTGATATTATCGCCCATAAGTGCTACCGTAAAGGAGGCGTCCATATCCATATTATTAGCTGCCTTCATTGAAATTGACAGATTGGTTGCGTATATGATGACGAATGGAACTACTCGCTGACTAATTGATGAATTCCCTCTTTCCACGCGCTTATATATATATATGACTCTTAAATAAAATATGCTGATAAATTGTCCAATCTATTCAGCTATTAGATAAACGATAGAATCAAACGGTCGAGGTTAATTTTTTTGCCTTACCATATCTTGCATAACCATTCCCCCCCCCCACCTAACGGAAGATAGCGTGCATTCAAACAATACAGCACATGTCCTAGAGTTGATTGCGGTGACGTGTCATTTTTATTTCTCTCTGATCACACTGCGTCGCCTTCATGACACGATTTTATGGTCAACATCAGCAATTATCAACGATTGACCATCTGTACCGTGTTAGTGGGCGTTTGTCGGAAGTGGACTGGGAGTGGTAGGGGTGTGTTATTCGTTGTATGAAACGAACACGCTTGTAAGCAGAAGAACGACCTTGTTTGTATCGGGTTGATAGCAACACTTATATCATTTCCCAAATATAGGAAGCGATTTATACTCCTTTTAGGAACAATTGCTCTGTCAGTCCTTTTCGGTACTCCCCATGTCACTTGCCATGCCTGCTGCACACCCAAGGTTATACCGCCTTTTAATTAGTAACAAGGTACAGCTGCAAATCATTTTAATTTGATGAATTATTGCTGTGCGAAGTGGTGCAAACTATGCGCGTTCACAGTTTCAACCAGAGGTTGTTTATAGCAATCAGCGCGTATGTTGATTCCGCCAGGCGTTCCTTTGCAATCCGAGCGATATCTGAGTTCACTTCCTTTCAGTTATCCTCCCCGCGTTCCTTTCCACTCAAACTCCTCCCCCTTTTTCGGAAACAGGTGCCAACGATGACATATCATATCTCTAAATATAACTCAAAATCCAATTACGCATTCCGCTTTGATATACGTCCGCGAAGATACGCAGATTAATATTCTAGATAACCCGAGACCTTGAAATGCTTGTCGTCAGGTTTTGATATCACCATGGTAACGTGTAGGATGTGAGACGCTGATGAAGATACGCACATAACCTAGCGATGACTTCATCAAAAAAATGTATTCCAGAATATGTCCTCTCACCTACACGAGTGGTATTATCGAGAACGGACAATTATTGCGTAACATATTTAATTGGAAACGAGTCATACATAGCAGTATAAATATGAAATGAGCATATTTCACTCACACAGATACACGCACACATAGACACACACTTTGATAAATATACCCATACATACACACACACATATATGCATATATATATATATATATATATATATATATATATATATATATATATATATATATATATATATATATATATATATATATATATATATATATATATATATATATATATATATATATATATATGTATATATATATATATATATATATCTGTGTGTGTATTTGTGTGTATATATGTAGAGGGTCGACCATCTGTGGATTTATAAACGGGTCAGACCCATCTGCAGATGGGTCAGATCGGCAGATGGGTTGTAACATATATACATATTTACATATTCATCTATAAACATAAATAAATGTGTCTATATATTTGTGTATACGTAAATATAAATATATATATTTATATATATATATATTTATATTTACGTATATTTAAATATATATACACATACACTCATATTTTTATATATGTATACACATCATGTATTTATATGCGTATGTATAGATATATAGATAGATACGTATATATAAATATATATATACAAATAATGTTTTTATATATATACGTATATAACAAAATATATATATATATATTTATCTATATTTTATATGTAATATACATATATATAAATATATATATGAATATATATATATAAATAAATGTATCTATATATATATATATATATATATATATATATATAATATATATATATGAATATATATATATATATATGTGTCTCTATATATATATATATATATATATATATATATATATATATACATACATATATATATATATATATGTATATATATATATATCTGTGTGTGTTTGTGTATATATACATATTCACATATTCGTCTATATATATCTTGATATTTCCCAGTGATAAAAATGTTTTGTGAAGGTCTCAACTCCAGATTGACCCGCTTTGATAACTCCCGCTATGAACACCAATACCTCCATATATAATGCAGCCCTATACGTATGGGGTCACGCAGCCAATAAAGTACGGGTAAGACTGGTCACTGGCGCACTTCAAAGGCCGACCAGACCAGACAGTCACAA
>CM067357.1:26360202-26797702 GCA_034190875.2 Urechis unicinctus | reverse complement strand
TAAACAATGGCAACATTTATCAATATGTGCATTTCTCAATATATTTTGTCTAACACAGCTCCGCCATTTTATGACCTAGCGTCTCAATAGCTCCCGGGACGTCTGTCACATAGGTATATATCATGCATTGCAATGCTAAAAATTTCACTTGAATTTGGTTAAAATTGTGGATGCCTGTTTATATCAGGGAGATATTTGAACGGAATAAGGGGGTCGGGGATGCAAAAGCATAATGCGTACCCTTGCTTTTGGAGTTGAGTGTATAGAACGGCGGCCAGTGTTTGTAATGCTGCTATGTCAGGTTTGACCGGGGGCGCGTCGGCGGAGAGAGGGGGGGGGGGGGGCACTCTATCACACTCCTGTCATAGCACTGCCACCAACAGCACTGTGTATTGCTCCTGCTGTCACCGTGTTAATCATCGCTTGGTTGGGGTCATGAGGTTACTTGGAGGTCCAGTACAAAGAGGCATTACCCTAAACGCCCCTCGCCCCCTGCGCAACCTCTCGGCTTCCTGCTCAAACCTGGTATCTCATTGTTCAAGTTACTTGAAAATTCCGTAAGGATGTTCGGTTTCGTTCGTTCTTCAGTTCATTTTGTTGCTTTCAATGTTGCTAATATCTCGATTGATGGTAATACAAATAAAGTTTCTCAGACGGAGGGTAACGCAACGAATGGACGAATGGCATACATTTGAATATTGCTTAACGTAACCTTTTGTTGCGAAAGAGCAAAGACCACTGAACTGCATTTGATTAATTCGTGGTTTTCGAGATTTAGTGCACTGTCTGTGTAGAAGGAGATCAACGAGCCTGATCATGCAGTTTTCTTCCAGAGTCATTTCTTTCTAAATTGTTTGATTAAGACATTGTCAGTCCTTTCATTGGGGAAGTTTTATACTTTGCGTTTCCATTTTTTGGGGGCTGAGAATACAGACGTTAGCAAGCAAAACGAATAACTCGTGATCTAATCTATTTAAGGATCTACTTAGAGTGACGATACAGATCTCATATGATCCAATATACAGAGCCTTGATTGCACGCCCCCAGCACCTCTAGTAAAAACAATGGGAATGTCAGGCAGAAAAGACAATGTGAAATGTCATTTGCGATTCCAGCTGGGTTAACCTTAACGCCCGTTTGAGGCACAGTCTTCAGTACAGCGATGTCACGAAACAGTGCAGCCCCCTGGCGAATGCAGCGTCAACTACATTTGTAAACAGAGCCGGCCTATTTACTTCGGCGCGGAGTATTTCAGCGCACGCGGTGGGTGGAGATTTTACAGCGGCGTTTATTGTGGCGGAGTGATACTTCAACAAATACCCATGCGCGGTATTCATTTGCATGTGACCCATTTAAATCCTCCGCGCCACGTGCGCTTGTTTACAGCGGATGAAGACAGCATCTGATGACAGAACGTTATCTAAACCTATATAAAGTAAATGTCGCACATGTCTCAATTAAAGGAAAGAAACATCAATTCATATTGATTGCCATTAACCTGCTTCGTAATTTTTGTTCTTGTCTTAAACGAGTTAAATTACGATTTTCCCATTACGCCCTGCGTGTTGGAGAAAATGTCGTCTGCTTTTGGCGCAGTAATCTGCTGGTTGGTAAATTCATACGCGTCAAGCCCAGCCTGAGAACGCTCGCGCCGTTAAGGCATGCGAGTCTTCGAAAACTCCCCTCGACGTTTAAGCAACCCGTGTCATATTTTCATTTTCAAAGTTTGACTTTCCTAAAATTGACAAGATCCCTTAAGCTGATCAAATACCGGTAAAGTATAGCTTTTAATCCGGTTTTTATTCGTTTCAAAGCAACGGCTCTGGAACTTATGCGTTATAGGGGTTCTTCAATAAATTGTCTTCACTAAAATGCACCCAGTTACATAAGCACCATGATGCCACCAATGGTGCTGAGGTTTATTTGGCTCACTCGTCGCGGATGGTTGAAGTTGAGTTTTAAGTCTGCATCTCATTTCAATACTTTTGTCGAATACAGCTAAGCTTTTAGGATCATTGCTGTGAAAATTCTAAAGACTTTATTTCAATTGAAGTTGAACTGCTTGCCATAGAAATACTTCTCCTAAGGCGGAGACTTCGCAAAGACTTGAAATCAACACCTCTACCTTCTATCAGCGATGAGGAAATTGCACTGTTGCGGTACATAGAATTCAGTTGGTCGTAAATCCCGAACAAAATTGTAGGCATCTATTTAGTCTGGCAACAAGCAACAGTTATTTGCAAGTTAGTACCTTCATCATTTTTATCGTCATCATCAGTGCTCTCCATCTTAGCAAACGGCCGTTGTGTAGTTTGCCATGCCTTGTTCCCCTGAATTAGCACCCCCCAACTCCGCCCCTTATGTCTCCCTTGAGGGACCAGTCAACGAGGCCGATAGCACTCAACAATCAATATCGCCCTGAAAACACCCGCTCGTAAAAGAGACACGCCAACCCTACCCTACCCTACCCCGGCCCCCACCCCCTCCCCCCTCCACATCCCACGCCACGTGAAGGGAATACCACGCTTACTTCCCGCACGACCTTGAGTCTGAGAGACCCGAATGCCCGCGTCCGATTTACGACGGCGCTGCGGAAGGCGTCACTGAACCAATCTGATATCCTACAGCCCCCCAACAATCACAACCTCGCACTTACCTCCCCCCGAACCAACCCTCACCCCCGCGCCATACCACACTTGCCTTAACAACCTCCTCCATCTACAAAACCCCCCCCCCCCCCAACCAACCCACCATTACAGCCCGTATGTATACTTTATTTCTCAAAACGCCTCTAGGTCGTCTTATATATATATGACAGCGGCACCACCTCTTCCTACTTCTCCTCCCTCAAACTTGATCCCCTGACGACTCACAGAGGCTATAAGAGAGGTCCTTGTCTCCCGGGGGAGGTCAGAGGTCACGAGTGCCTCCCATGGTAATATAGATGCATCCATCCCTCATATATCTCGCCCTCTAGGGGCGGGCGTTCGCGTGAAGGGTTCCTCATTTTCGAGATAGGTAGCTTGGTAAAAAGGCTATCATATTGCTCGCATTCAATCCGACTACAATTGAAAGACCTGCGTTTCCTCTCCGGCTCGTCCCAGCGCGCGGTAACAGTCGACTATCTCCCTGTCAATGGGGCGCCCATAACACTCGCACTAACCCGACTCTAACTGGCCGTATAAACTGAGAGTAATATTCTCCTGAAATATCGGAGTACCTCTTTATCTCCTGGCCGACTGTATACATGTGCATTCTCTCTGACGTTAATAGCATCTTCATGCGAAATTACACACCCCCTGAAACAGGTGTTTGTGGGAAACTAATCGATTTCACTATTACCTTCCTGGTGAACCAGCCTTGATACTCGGCAACTTGAGTATAACGCCAGGTAAATCCTTGGAAGGTATGAGTGTGAAACTATTTATTGCAATCATAAGTTATTCCTGATTGAATTGAATAGCCGCTGTTTGGGGAGAAATGAATTCGACCCCTACCGGTCTAGACATCGTCTCGGTTATGACGCGAGAAGCAAACCGCAAGCGACTCGAATCGCAGAATAATATCTTTCCCACAAGATTCATTGGTTTACTTTGATTGCGGAGTTTTTCGGGTGCTAATTTTAATTATTAAGATTCAGGCGATTCAAATTAAGCGAAAATATTGTGCACGTCAAATTTTTCACATGGCTTGGTCTGTCTCTTTAGTTAAATAGACATTATATTTACTGCTATATAATCATAGCCTAACAGGGGGTCATTTGAGTCAAAATGTCAAAAGAAATCTATGTAGTATTCCTAGGTGTGCAAAGGGTCAAAAGGTCCTAATATTAATAACAATTATCACCGACATCCTTTTTAGAGAGCAGCTGGCGTTTTTCATCTCCCCAGGTGTATATTAGGTAAAGTGCCTTTCGATTATGTCATGTTAAGATCTCGTCCATTCCATGGTTAAGTATATTTTTCCGTGTCGTTTTCATCCTAACGACATGAATACGCATAACCACGGAAGCGTTTTTAAATGTTTTAAGCTCTAAGTGAGCATTTGATCCACATCAAGCCATGGCGCGAACTACATATCTGTTTTGGAAATGGCAGTGAATTTTTTATTTGTATTTTTTTTGGGGGGGGGGCGGTCCATTAGTCTCCACTCAAGCGTCTCACTATCCTGCTTAAAGCTGCGCGCCGCCTCTTTTATATTAAAGCGACACGTTTCCACACAACAAAACATCAGATGCTTGTAACGCGACAACCATGTATTCATGAGACATTCTGGGATAAAAAAAATAGCCCACCCTAGTCGACGCAATTAGAGGTCGGTTTGTGCATGAAATGAAGTAATTTGGCTTTTAAGGGTATACCTCTACGCATATAAACGACGTGAAATGGACGAATTGATGATCATTAAATGCCTTCGCGGAGCGGCTGTTTTCTTAATACTAGGCATTCAAGTTATGAAAGAGGAAAAGTGTAGCATATTCTGCAAATATAAACGGTAGCACAGCTAAGTGTAGATAACCGCTGATTGAACGGGACGCCCCGCTCACGATATTCCCAGTTTAAAGTCAATGTGCCGGTAAAATAATCCCAATTAAATTCCCCTTTTCCTTCCCCCTCAAAAAAAGCCCACTGTCCGTGGAAACTGTCAAGGAGCCATAAAGCTTATCCTGAAAACCGTTCAAAGAGCGAGGCTGGGGACTTTCTCGTTCGGTTAACTGTTCCATAGCGTGACAATTCCATGTGAAAAGCAATTCCTTCTTAATTCTAATCTGCATCTGGATTTTACTGACATGAATAACACTTCCCTGGAGCTTCCAGCTCACGAGTTCCACCAGCAAGGATACGATCATCTTCATTTATATGGTTAACTCTGCAAGGGGGGGGGGGGGTGCACTGTTTGCACCTGGTTGGAATCAGAATACTTCCACTACTGAGCCTGGGAGAATAACCAACTCATTTCTCTTGCGAGCACTCCAATTTTTCAGCGTTAATTTTGTTAACTTCTGCGAAAGCAGGACGTTTATTTATCTCAATTGCGGGCTGACATCAATTAAGCTGCTTCAGGTCGGATGATTTTCCCCCTCCTTCACTCACCTGGATTTCATTTGCTCGGAATCTGCATTTCGAGCCTGGTCCACAAACACAAACAAACAGCTCTCCATGAAACCACATAGTTATCCCATAAAATCTGCCTTTATATTCCTCAACTTCAACTTGAAATATTTTCAAAAGAGGTCAAGTTGCAGGTTTTCTGGAGTCATTAAAAACGCTCCTCCCCTTGAGGTGAATATCTCGCTCCGCCCTCCTCCAATGCCTGGCGACAGAATCAGAAGGATTTATGCAGCATTCGTTTTTGTGTTAACCCACCGAGTGTATGAAAGGCGTAGTACTCAACACTACCGCCGGATGATAACCCAAAGTGACAGGTTATTATTGGCGGCCTAGCCAGAGAATGGCCGTCAAACACAGGGCAATAGCTGTTTATGATCACAGCACGACCTCCAACGGCCTATATTATTCACGCACAACCATTGCGCGGTAAATTGTCGATAAAACGCAGCTAAACTGAACATATAACCTAACTGGTTAATCGTTTGGTAGACTGTAAACATTTGTAGGGTATGAATTTTACGAATAATATATATCTCTTATTATCTAATTCCCTGCCTGGATGGCCGCCCTGTGAAGTAGAGAAGTAACGGTAACTGAAAGGAGGAGAGTTATCTAAATAGGATCTTTATCATTTTCGTGAAAAAGATATTGCCTCATAACGATATCTGAATTGATTTCTGGAGTTGATTTGGAGCCAGTCGATGGATGGGATCGACTAGCGATTGATGGGGTCAGTGGGAGCGATGATTGAGCGGTGAGTCTGTGGAGGGAGAAGGCTTATGATTGAAGGCAGCGGCTGCTGCTGCAGGGAGGGATGATTGGGGATGTAGCGGGGTCAAAGTTCACAGAAGTCGAGTGTTGTCAAATATCAAATGCTGAGTACTCTGTGGTGCTTGGGTTTAGTTTATTGAGTATCTTTTTGTGATATTTTACTTTAAATCAACCCCACTGGCTGCCCATCTTTCACGCTCAATCGCTCGGTACACACCTCAGTTTACCTTTTTCTCGCCCTTTTAAAATGTTAACGTCTCTTTTTTCTCACCAGGTGTGGCCGGCCAGGCTAACACCCCCATCAGACTCAGCCGTGGTAAAGTCTGGCCTAGGCCACTATATACCCAGGGGTGTAAAGTATAGCCTATATATGCTGTTTTATACCCCGGGGTATATTTCAGTCTGGGCCAGACTATACCCCTCTAGTCCAGATAATATCCCCCCGTGTATTTCATAAATAAGTCAGTGTAAAGAATTTTTTTTTTCATCATAATTTTAAAATTACCTTTTTGACCTGGTCATATACTATAGATCTAGAGCACCGTGAGTGCATACAATTCTTTTACAGCTCGGTTATCAAAGTTTTCCATTAGTTTTCAATTCTATAATTTGATATCATACGCATATGACTGAATAATAATTAACACCGAGTTTTACGTCCAGTGCAATGGAGTCAGATGTCGTGCACGTTTCACATTTCCAACGTAGTCAACAAATGGATTATGGCGACGCTCGTGTGGTGATGCTGTGGTCAATTCGACAGTCGAACGCGCATATAAGCACGTAGTATTACTACGAAGTAAGCTGCTACGCGCACTTCCTTCTTCCTGAGGTGTTGCATACCCTGCCAGTTTTAATCTTCTCAGTGCACACAATGTACCTTGACAATGTTTCGGAGCACTCTAATATTAGCATATATATATATATATATAGATATATATATATATATATATATATATATATATAGAGATATATATATATATATATATATATATACTATATATATATATATATATATATATATATATATATATATATATATATATATATATATATATATATATATATATCACTATATATACATTTATATACACATATGTACATCTCTTTCTCTCTCTTTATCTAGCTATCAACTCTCACTCTCACACTCTCTCACACTCTCTCTCTCTCTCTCTCTCTCTCTCTCTCTCTCTCTCTCTCTCTCTCTCTCTCTCTCTCTCTCTCTCTCTCTCTCTCTCTCCTTCCTTCCTTCGAACTTACATAAATGATCACAGTATCAGGGTCTACGGCGTATAAGCTAAAAACGACTTCTGTTGTTCATGAGCTAACAGCCCTACAAGTCTCACTGTCATCCCGCCTTCATTATCACAAATATTTTCACAAGGGAAGCCAACATTAATGGGAAACATAAGAAGTATATATATAAGCACCTTAAACTCATTACTGTTGAGTCGCGCGGTTTACGTTGTTTCTGAATTACAGAGGTAAATATGCATTCACTTGTGTGGTCGACATATATTTAGGAGTTGTCAAGTCAGGATTTTAAAAAACGAAACAACGAGCACTACCGCTCTATTTATATGTGAATTTCAGTCCTCGTTTTGTGTTCCGTTAAGGACAGATGAGATTCGGCTTTTGAATTTGCGCCCCCTCTATGGGCCATAAGATTCTTTTTTTCCCCTTTCTTTTCTTCTGAAAATTCCATGGCAACGTGACCGACGATTGACCTACTTAGCCACCATACCACCCCAGGCAGACGGAGGAGCAGAGATTCCATTGTCATCGTGATATAAAGGAAAGCGTATGCAGATTTCAAAAGTTACTTCAAAGTATTTATGACAGTCCCAGGATAAGAAGCATTGTTACTCGAACACCTTTTATTATCGCCCGAGCTTTTTCTGTCCTCGGCTTGGATTACTATTGGTCAAAATCAGTCTTCTTTCCATAGCAACGGAATATATTCGCAGCTTATTCGAACGTCCGGGGACGTTTATTTAAGATATAAAGGTTCGTCCAGCCTGAAATTAGTCTTAACTTTAGTGCCATGACCAGGATTACTTTGGCCTCTCTTGGGAAATTTACTCGATATTTGGATCTAGGAGCTAAAAGCAGACGACATTTTCAAGCTTGGGTAAGTTTAATGGTTGTCTTACGATTCGGGAACCACACTAAGTAACGAAGGACATCTTCCGAATTAAATCGGGAGACTTGCAATAAACATTTAATATTGGAGTGACTCACCGTTCAGCTCCTTTCTATTCACTACGATTTATTTTTACGAAACAAACGGCATCGATCGACAACGGTTGAATTTGTCTTCCATTTGGAAATACTTTTGCGTGTTAAGTATAACATCCGGGCGTTTTTACATTTATTTATTTATTGTTGTTGAGCAGAATAAGTTTGAAATACGTGAATTTGTTTCCGAAAAATGTTCATCGTCTCGGAAGTTTCTGCCCAATGAAAATGATGGAGGGATGCAAAAATATTCAAAAATCCGAAGACGGCAAAAATGATTTACCTAGTCAACAGGAAGGAATTTTGCATCTTAACTGTCCGTCAATCTATGAAAGAGACAATTATCCGGGGCGAAAACCTTTTTTTACGTTCAGCAGGCCTGCTCCTGTTCGCTTTTACCGCTGACTCAATATCATTTATTTTCGCCCATGAAGTGTATACATTCCACGACCCTGTTATATTTCTGATCTCGAATTGAAATAAATATCTTTCTCTCGGAATCTGATACAGAGAATATTCGAATAATACGAATGTATATTCTTATTTTATTTATTTAATACATTTCATCATGTAGTTTTTATTTCGCTCGGAACTCTTTCAGTTTTATAATACATTGCGTCCAAATGAATTATTATTCTGTACTTAAATAAATATTCTATGCGTAGGATTTAAAATATTAATATACATGAAAAATTCCAGGCGTCTGCCCGAGCTGAGCCAGATGATGGATTTGCTTCTTGCGATAAAGCGAAAATGGTTAACGCAAGAAATTTAGAGTTTATATTCCTATCTTTCAGAATTGTCGGAATCGACATTGGCGGGCTTTTGTTTGATGATATGAATCTTACTAATTGATATAACGTTTTTCATTTGATTTATCGTTATTTGATATTTCCTTGAGAATATATTTATAAATTCCCTTCATTCATGTTAGTACGTAAATAATTCAAACATGCGACAAATAGGATAAATGTCACCAGGGTTTACTGACTATTTAATTTTCTAAAACAACCAAGCAATTAATTGTCCTGTTTGCTAACCAGTCTTATACAGCAAAATAATACTAATATATCATAGCCCGTCTGTAAAAGATGCTCGGAAACTCAAACGAAATTTTTATAAAACTCGAAATAATTGTAGAATTGTCTGTACATCGCGTGCGATATTCATTCTCTTCCTGTGGCGCCCAAGCAATTCAAACCTCCTCCCCAATTTCAATTTGGTTCAACAGGTTAAACGTGTGTACAACTCGGATATTTCCATCGCAGCTCTGCAACCACAGCTTGAAGCTGTACACACGGGATCGTCCCTGGCTCTGTCATGGGGCAATCATTGGTAGTCACGGCAACGCTGCTTTCTTTATGGCCGGCAGTGAACATGCACTGTTTACACAGCTATCATAACGTTCTCTCGTCCCCCAATTGGACATCGCGAGGTTGCTCGGTGCAGAATAGCCCCTCCTAGTGGTCAAGATTGAATGTCAATATTTCTTTTAATTATAAGGTTGTATATAGGGGGCGTTAAAATGATTAAATGACGGGGTTAATTTTAGAATAACCACTTAAACACTCGCTTTTTTATTTATCCAATTACATTGAAATATAGACTGCTATCGGAGTACTCTTTTCGATGAAAAAAATATCATTCTTGGCAGCAATTACGACGTATTACTTTTAATTACTCTGCCATCGCACACAACACGTCTATTTATCGTATTGCTGGATATTTATCTGCAGGTTTTCAATCTATCGATGCTACTAAATATATCCTATAAAAAGATAAATCAATAAGTAGATTTAAAGCCTGAAGCGGCACATAAAACACAACTTGTTCACGAAATAAATCTATAAAATTGTTGCTCGTAATTCCCAGTAGATATTGTCATGCTCCATAAAACAAATATTTTTTAAAAATAATATATCTCACAAAGCATACTCATTTTGCCGTATTAAATCCGATATTATTCCCTATTTCTGCAGTCAACGAAGGATGACAAGTAGTAGATGGCAAGCATGTTTTGAAATTATTCGAGATGAGATACCTGTTTCAAAATAGAAATCCAAGGGAAATGGATTAGAGAAATTAAGAAGTATGGCTCAGGAAGGAATTTAAAATTTCAACAATTGGTTGCCATGGTAGCCATAACAAAATTCAGAGCAAAAAAAGTCTAATTATAGAAACCCTGTTTTTTCCCCAAAAACTAAAGCGCAATGTCGAGGACTTTCCGAGAGAATGCATTCAGTGCATTTCGGGCCACGTGACGTTTGTGCGTCGAGCAGACACTCAGCTGAATCAAAGGAGATCTTGACTCTGGTGTTAATACGCATCGCCGGAATAGTGACTCGTCAAGAAGTCGCATCCAGTGATTGATAACAACCACATCTGACGGCCAAAGTGCGCTTCACCTGGACCGCGTACACCACGCTCCCTGGAGCAATACCTGTTAACGAAAGGCTAATGTATTTTTTTACACACACACATATATATATATAAATACATACATATATATATATATATATATATATATATATATATATATATATATATATATATATATATGTATATATATATATTAGATATATATATGCATATATATTTATATATACATATATATTTATATCTATGTATATATGTACACATATATGTATATATGTTTATATGCTTATATATAATATGTATGTGTGTTTATATATATATATATATATATTATATATATATATATATATACATACTTAGAAAACATACTTATATATAATATATATATATATATATATATATATATATATATATGTGTGTGTGTATCATAGATATATATATATAGATATAGATATATATATAAATATATATATATTCATAAGCGTAGCTTTCTGAAGGTGTGTGTGTGTGTGTGTGTGTGTGTGTGCTTGTGTGTGTGCTTGTGTGTGTGTGTGTTTTGGTGAGGGTATAGGTGTAGAGTTAAAGGTACAATAACTCTATACATTGTGTACTTCTGTGCATTCGTCACTCTTGTATAACTCTGCTCGTTTGACCCACACGCGCCCCTTCCCAGTAACCCATTACGCTTCCAGTACGCTTGCCATCATCGGGCTTGCTCCGACTGCCTCCTTAACACATATGAGCAATTTACATCTCTTCTTAAAAAAGAAATTCATCGTGCCTCATAAATCGCCACCAGTGTCGTCCGCCTTTGCGTTAAGCGATTTATATGCTAGAAAATCAATTAAGGTAGAGCCGTTTGCGTATAAATCGTGCCAAAAGATATTTCAATATTGGAATTTGTTTAATAATGAAACTGATATAAACTAGACTTGATTCAATGCAATAACCTCCAATAACATTCCCTTTTATAATTCATTTGATCCCCCTTAAATTAGGTTGGATTGTAAATAATTGAAACATATTTATGTATCCTCTGCGGGATGTGGGGGGGGGGGGGTGGGGATCGGGGTTGGGCATGGTGGTGCTAGGAGATGTACAATATACAGCGGCTGCAGTCACCACTATCACTCTAGCCAGTAACAGTGAGTAGCTCATGGATCCGATTCGTCTGGATTGCAATATGCTGACACTGGCGCGACTCCCAAAAAGGCAGGGGCCATTGATGGGAACACGTAATACCACTCAAATAGGGCTTTACTTTCAAGTAGGAGAGGGGAGAGAAGAGGTCGTGTGTAGGGCGCTCTCCCGGCGACGTTCAATTTGAGACGCAGTAAACGGTAATTCGCGGATTAGGGTCCGGTTTCAAGGCACGCTTGCTTGCTCTATGCTTTATAAGTTGCCAATTTCAACATTTTGGGGTGATATTCATTTTTATCTCTGCTGAAATGTATCCGCAAACCCCTATTTGAGATATGACGAATAGGGCGAGGCCGTTGATTTGTGGCCCAAATGTCCCCGTATCATGCTTGTCAGCAGAAGGGGCCTATCCATCACGGAGGTTTTTGAAGAATGCTTTATGGAGGTATTTTTTGTCAATGTTGAGAGACCCTTCTTGAGGTACTGTGGCACAATAAAAAACCCATGACTCGTAATGAGTAGGGAGCAAAAATGACGAGGAGTCGTGGCAGCTTCATGTATACTACGGCAGCTAATTGACATTTCCAATTGGTGTGAGCTGAGAAAAAGGCTATTTATGAGGTCCAACTATGTATATTAGAAATAAAGCGGGGTTTGTGTTGGGGGTAAGGTGGGTGCAGTGATGGTGTGTGGGGGGGGGGGTGGCGCATGCAAGGAGGATTATGTTTGAGTTGTCGGGAGTGGTGGTGTTGGAGAGGGGGTCCTTAGTTGACGAATGATGTAAGGGGATACAAATATGCAAATGAGAAGAAACCACTCCCCAATGTTTGCACGTGTACCACCTAGTACCTTGCGTCGCCCCTTACATTTTCCCCTTTTACCCCTGCAAGCTGCACGCTCCAGTTGAACACACACTGGCACAGTTAGCCCAGTACTGCGCAGATCAGAGCGGCCACACGCTGTAAGAGAGGAGACAAAAAACCTCTAACGAAACGCTGATCATAGTCGATGGAATGGTTGGGTGGATGCTCTGAAACCCGTGGCCTCACCTCAGTTGGGACTCTAAGCACACCATCTCTCCACAGCCCCCACACCCCACCCACCACCACACCACCCAACACGAAAAACAATTGTCGAGTTTTTCCGTGCAGCAACAGCCAGAAACACGATCGGCGTCTGAATATTTTACGTACAATCAATTTGACTTTTTCCCATGTTGTAATGCGCTATTCTCCATGTCACTCTGCAGTAATATGGCAATGCAGATGAGTAGGTGAGAGCGGCGAACGCTGTCCTAAGGTCCGACATTTCTTCTCCCTACCCACGCGTCTACAAAAACAAAACGCGAGCCGAAGCGGACCAAGCCGGCCGAATAGTGTTTTTTTCTGCAAGCACTGCGATTTTTTTGGAATCGAGTCGGCTCTAGGATCGATATCGGAATATTTTGGCAACTAAATAAATCAATTGATGGTCGTGTTATAAGCGAAGCAGAATATTTAAATGTTTCGCACAAAAGAAAATGGGCTAAATGAAATTGAAATATTAATGTAGGCATGTGCATATAATTCAGGGGAATTTCATATATTAACAACAGCCAAGGATATATATTGACTGACGACGACAATAGCACATATAGGTCCAACCTTCAATACAGGCGCATTAGAAAGCGCCATGCAATGCACGTTGACTTACTACTCAATATATTGATCATAACTAAAAGTTATTTTTTGTACCATAACCCAGCTCTGCCACATCAGTATATTTTAGTATTCCTACTAGCGTTTATTTTGCACCTATTTGACCCTTCAGCGCTCTCTTCACGCGCGCATGTGTCATTTGCGGTGGTGCCCCTCCGCAAGGATTTGTCACCCAAATCACTCCCACACCCCGCCCCTTCCCTTCCCTTCCACTCGTGTGTTTTTCCCTTCTCCTCCACTCGTGTATTGAATCTGTAATTGCTGTGAGGATAACTGCTCTCTCGGATTGGGCAAGTCGAGAATAGAAGCGAAAAAGAAGTATTTTGCTGCAATGAATGGTAGATGTTGGGATATGGAGGGAGCCTGGTAATGTATAGGTCCCCGCGGAGAAATAGGCCGCCAGGAAAGCAGAACCCCAGCTTTTGGCGCCTGCTCTCCGCGCCCATAGCTAGGTCTTGTATGTAAAGCCCATTTCTGTTTAGTCCGGATAAAGAACTGAGATTTTCGATGCAAATTATCTCAAATCTCGGGTCCTCCGAGACTCTGCGAGAAAATCAGTTGGTGAGGCGACTTGAATAAATTGACGGCGACAATCTCTTTGGCTTTGCTGTCTCGCCTCGTCGACTATATACTGACCACCACCGTTAACTAATCCTACCCCTTCCACATTAAGCCAAACACGAACGCTACGACAGCATTCTCGAATGTGATTTTTTTTATCCTTGCCAAAAAGAAGACCACTTTTCTCATGACAACGAACCATTCCACTAATTGGGCTGCATTTATATAAAAATATGGCTTGAAACCCCGAAAGCGAATGAAAGAGATTATTTTAGAAAACGGTGTGACTGCATGCGCATGTGATGCCCACATCTGGTTTGTGATCTTTCAATTCTTGCTCTCTTCTTATGAAGCCTTTGTAATTTTCCTTAGCGACAAAGGCCTTTCGCGGCTTGATCCGTCCGAGAGAGGCGCCACAAACAAACCAATAATTATCAGGAGATGGCAGAAGATGGCAAACCATCCCTTAGACTCTGATCAGCTTTTCTGCATATATACATCAAGTCATGGCTTGGACTCATAATTCTTCTCTGGCGCAGACAGATGCCGGCGAGGATAAGGACTATAGTGTGATGACGATCGCGCTCTGATTTCTCTCCTAATTCACCCGACCCCACCCCACTCATACCCCGCCTCCTCTGATGAACATCTCAGCCACACCCAACCCCTCCAACCCCGCCCACTATTACCCCACCCCCACCTCCTTTCTATCTGATTTCACCCAAGGGACTCTTCATTTTAAACGTAGACATTTCGGAGCCTTCATGCCCATCCCACGACCCCCTTAAGCCGGATGTCTTCACCAAAATCTACGACCTTTAATGTCCTGTCGAATGACCTTGTTGTTTATCCCCTACCAAAGGCGTCAGTGTCCCGCTTTCTCTATCATCAAAGCGAGGCCAGATCCAAGGAAACTCGCAGGTACCGGCAGCAAAATGATCAGGGACCGGAAGAAATGGACCTGGATCCTGCGCCCCGGGATCGGATCAGCGTCCTTGGCCGTTCCTCTGGATAATGAAATAATTACCTCGATCAGAAAATGACCTCGATTTCAAGCAGGTAACGACGCCTGCCACGTGTCACGTGACTCATGGCTTTCATAAATGTAAGTCATATGCGAAATTAAAGGATGGCGGTAAGGGAAAGGTATTTGGGTAATTTACATTATGCATCATTCTCTATCGGAAGGATACCCCACTGTGCCATAAAAATATCTTCCTATTACCAATAGACTATAGCGTTATGATGTAGACCCATTATCAATCATAGCGTATCCTGTCGTGCGGTCGTGTCAATAAAAAGCGAGACAAGGGAGGAAGTTCGGCGGGGGCACCTCCCCAACGAACTTCCGTGCCTTATAAGGGCACGAGATGATATTGGCGCAGACTCTCTGTGTGAAACAAACGAGCTCACTAGATGTCGATCATGTAGCTGCAAGTAGCTACTTGGCACGCACACAGATGACTAATAGCTCATAAATAAACGGATTGTGTCAAGATATATACATATAAATTTACTTGGGTGAAACAAAGGAATGTCAGCGTTAATTACGCCGCAAGTTACGCTGGGATCCTCTGGGCAAAACTTAACGAGATAATGGAGAATCTTCCAAAGGAACTTAAAAAAAAAGAAGCTTGCATGCGAAGTGAGGGGTGGTAGTGCATGCCGGCTGCGTTGCTCCCGCCCCCTAACCTCATTGCTTCCTAGCTTACTGGTCTGTTTTCTGCCCACTCGCAATAAGTGCCATGAATTTCTTCCGAACAAGCCACTCAAATTTCTCATCCCTTGTCAGATACTGATAGAATGATTTACCTGAGATGCCTACCCTAGCATACCTGAAGAGTTTTAAGGCACTTGAGAAATTTTGGGGCTGGCTTTAGAAAGCAGTTTGGAAAAGTTGGATGCATTAGGGATAGAGGTGGGAGAGATAGCGCGGCATGGCCTGAGGCAATCTGCATATCCGGACCTCAACGCATATCCAAGTAAACATCGCAATGGCGCGGATCCCACAAGAGCTATGTGTGCGATGGTAGCTGAAAGCTCCTAAGCTCCGTGGTTTTAGTCCGAGGTAATTTGAGTGGCAACCTGTCTGGTTGGTATGACTGTTCTTTGGAAAAGCTGAGAGGAAGTGCGTTAGGTGAAGTTAGGTAGGATATATAGTTGGGGAGGATGAGGGTTACTTTTAGCTTTGTTTTGAGTGAATGGAGTTTGGGTGGAGTTGACGGATGTATTGTGGACAGGCTCTGTAGCTATGCCGTCATTATCCAGCATCCCACATTACGTCATAAGTTGCATACATCGTTTACTAGGAATGATTCTCTATCTTTATGCACATAAAAAAACAAACGATCGCTTCATATCTACTGCCTTTCAATACCCGACGTCCACAAAATCCCCATGGCATCTCTCTGGAACATAAGCGATTACGTGAGAAAAATGTTAATCAACATGTTCTCTCTCTCTTTCGCACTCTCTTTCTCTCTCTCTCTCTCTCTCTCTCTATCTCTCTCTCTATCTCATCTATAGCGAGAGATCTCGAGAGATCTCTCGAGAGAGAGAGAGAGAGAGAGAGAGATATCATTCGCTCTCCTTGGCTAGAGAGATCTCTATTTAGAGAGAGGGAGAGATCTATCTCTAGATAGATCTCTCTCTCTCTCTCTCTCTCTATCTCTTTTCCTCTCTCTTTCTCTCGAGAGAGATGGGGATCTTTAGCTCTCTCTTTTCTCTCTCTCTCTCTCTTCTCGCTCTCTCTCTCTCTCTAGATCTCTCTATCTCTCTAGCTAGCTATATATCATGGTCTCTCTTTAGATCTCTTTGCTCTCTCTATCGCTCTCTCTCTCTAGATCTCTCTCTCTCTATCGCTCTCTCTTTCTATCTCTCTCTCTCTATTCTCTCTCTCTATTTGTATCTCTTTTCGCTATCTCTTTCGCTCTCTCTTTCGCGGAGAGAGCTCTATATTTTCGCTCTCTCTTTTTCTCTCTCTATTTCTCTCTCTCTCTCTCTCTCTCTCTCTCTCTTTCTCTCTTTTCCTCTCTTTCTCTCTCTTTTGCTCTCTCTTTCTCTCTCTCTCTCTCTCTCTCTCTCTCTCTCTCTCTCTCTCTCTCTCTCTCTCCCTCTCTCTCTCTCTCTCATTGTCTCTCTTTCGCTCTCTCTTTCGCTCTCTCTTTCGCTCTCTCTTTTTCTCTCTCTCTCGCTCTCTCTCTCTCTCTCTCTTTTCCTCTCTTTTCCTCTCTTTCTCTCTCTTTTGCTCTCTCTTTTCTCTCTCTCTCTCTTTCTCTCTCTTTCTCTCTCTCTCTCTCTCCCACCCTCTCTGCCAAGTGATGACGTCATCCGCGGAGCATCATCGAACCCAGCAGCAGCGGTCATCATCCTATCTTAAACACCATGTTAATGACTGGAGTATATTAACCTGTGCTCCCATTGTCATTATACGTCCCTTTCCAAAGTATCGTTTGTTGATCTAATCGAACCGGGTTTTTAAGCGCTTCGTTTAGCAAGAACCAAAATCAATGCTAGCCACCTAAACGATAGCAGTGATGTAATTACTTCGCTTTAAATAATTACCGATCTGCATAAGTAGCGTTATGGATTTCAAATTAAATTTCATAATTGTACGCATTCGTGTCAACCAAAGTAATCGACCTAGGTAGGAGGTAGCAGCTGTGTTTCTCTGCCGTATCACCGGGCTGATTGCTGTAGTCACATGGCGTAATCCCTGCTTGTGAGACGGAGATCCGCTTACCTACGTAGACAGCTGTCTGGAGCCTGTATTCAAAAGAAACAATCACTTCTACTTTACTCAATCCTTCCTAATACACATCAAATTTGCAATTAACTTCGATTGTGCAATTCACCATACTCAGCGGGGATCTGCGTACTGCTCCATGGACTCGCGGTTCAATCTTATGTCTTCAATGAAACTAACCAACGACTTGCAGGAGGTTTTTTTTTCTGAGGCGACATCTCGCTTTCGAAACGAACCCGCCATAAATTAGCGCAAAATTTCTCAGGAAATTGTTGCCGTTCTCTCCGGAGATCAAAAGCCTGACTCTGTTTCCTCATTACGGCTTGTAAACTCCGAAGAACCAATGCATGGCCGAGGTAATCTACATATCTCCTATGCCCTCTGTTGTTCCGTTTCTTGTTTAAACCAAAAGAATTAGTCTTTATGACTCTCCCTTCGCCCTCGACCTTCAAATAGCATATGTACACACACAGGGCTATTGGGTTTCCCAATTCATAGCACTTTAATCTTGACTTTCCTCCCCACTGCGCCCTAAATCTTCCCTGTAGCTGGTCCTCTAGTCGTTTCAACCTTCCTGAGTCTAACAGCCAAGGCCCAACATGGCCATAAAAGGGATTGACCCTTGTTTGACCAGTCGCCACCCCGATAGCAACCTCTCCCTCACCCCCTCTGTCTCTTCCCCACCACACTTCTAACTGGCCCCCGTTCCCGAAGTCATCTTGGCGGCAACCCACTGTACATATCAACCACGACCCCACTCCTCTTCCAACCCCCGCCCCATGGTGGATGCACGTGTGTGTGGAGGGAGGGAGGGGATACAGGGGGTCAAAGTTGTTCCTCGATATTCCATCGTCGCTTGACCACACGGCTATTCGCAACCTATCATCCACTATCCCAACTTTCCCTACTCCCCTCCGCCCCTATGCTCCATTGCCTTGACCACAGCCCCCTATGTGTCCCCTAGTCACGCTGACGCATCCGGACCCCGGCTTTAGATGACCCATTCAGCGACCGGGGTAGGTGCCCAATAGCCTATTCCAACCGCGACAATTGTTGTCATGGTGATTAGGACATTTAATACCGAAGGCGCTTTGCGAGGTGTAATGAACATCTCTTGTTGATTTCATCTCTGACTCCTGCGCTCGTAGACTTATTAGGCGTGTCCTTTTCGTGGCCAGTTTCCCCATCGCTTCTGCTAGGCCGCCACCTGGAGTCGCAGCTCAAACTAACCTCACCCCCTGCCCTCCTTGCCGACACCTCCGTGTACAGTAAAGCCAAATTCACCGTTCCATCCAACTTCTCCAACTAGCAACTGACGCCGACGACGCTAGGGCGGATCTCCATAAACTGCCCCTCGTAAATAATCGACCGCTCCCTTTATGACACACACCCTTCTTAATCAAAGTCACTCGTTCATCAAAAGTCTCAAAAAGCCCATTCCAGACTTCTCCTCCTTGCGCCCCAGTGTTCATCCACGTTTTTACGGACTGGCACCACACTACCTAATATGGTTGACGGCCTAGGTAGCGCCACCTTCCGGTGGGGGCATGATTTGAGAGTGACATGGGTGGGTCTGCGTTCTGGTCTGATGCATCTAGAATCCCCTCAGGTCTGGGGATGTCACGGGCCTTTGCTACACGTGATGTATGCGCGGACAGAGAGTCTAACTCTGCACGACCTAAGTTGATTGATCACGAGAAGTATTTGAAAATTTGTCACAGGCCACGCTGGCTGGGTTGGGTTTTTCTGGAATATATAAATTTGGTTCGTGAAGGTTCCTATTTGACTTGTGCGATGAGGAATTTACACGGGGTGGGGTCTACGAGGAGTGTCAGCGTTTTTGGGACGAATATGAATGGTTTGGTTAGGTAATCGACATGGCTGCGGGGTTGCAGATAGTCTGGTGCGTAGATGGACCGATAGTAGTATTATGTAATCATCTAGCTGACCCACATTGTGTGTGTGTGAGGGGGGGGGGTGTTCACTCCTCTCCCCGATCAATTACTTCATTCTCTCATTCGTTCTTGCCTAACTGACGCTATCGTCCTTGCATTCAAATGACCTCTTACTTGTTGACAGTATACCCTATCCTTATTCCATCACTCACTGAATATATCCCTCACTCACTTACTCATTCCAGCACTTACTCACTCATTCATTTACTCATTCTAGCACTGACCCAATCATTCTCTTACTCATTCTAGCACTGACTCACTCATTCTCTTTCATTATCACGCACTCACTCTCGTACTCATTCGCTCACTTAATCTCTCATTCTTGCACACTGTCACTCACTCACTCACTCACTCATTCACTCACTCACACATTCACTCACTCACTCACTCACTCACTCACTCACACACACACACACTCACTCACTCACTCACTCACTCACTCACTCACACACACACACACACACACTCACTCACTCACTCACTCACTCACACACTCACTCACTCACTCACTCACTCACTCACTCACTCACTCACTCACTCACTCACTCACTCACTCACTAACACACACTCATTCATTCACTCAATCATTCACTCATTTATTCACTCACTCAGCCACACCTCGCCTCCCCTGCTTGGCAAACCCTTCCCTACCCTTTACCGCTTACGCATTCTCTACCAATCACCCCACCAAAAAAGATTCAAAAACTCGGCCACAGCCACATCCCTCATGTGATTCTCAGCGCATCCAACGTCTCCAGACCCAGTCACTAAGGTCGCCTACACTATAAATTCCGTGTCTACCATTGTCATGCCCGCCAATAGATTACTCATACGGATCATAGCCTTTAGAGACCATCACAGGGGTTGATATGTTTATAACTTTTATGAAACTGCTAACTCATTCGTCCCACTTACATAGACAGACCTTACGTGGCGTGAGATCTACAGTCGTCAAGTTGAACCCTACCGCGTGTGCTCTCATTTCGCCCCCAGTACCAATACTTTCCGCTCGTTATCGGTCACGAGGTGGCGCAGTTTTTCGGTGTCTCTTACCAGAGACAAGCATCCACACACGCGTTACTATCGGGACTCTGGTTTTGTTCAGAAGGGGATGCTTCCATTTTCGGCATATTGTGACCTCTGCTGTGGAGGGTCACGCGATAAGAGAGTGAAAGCTTTCCGTTCGCTGATGAGATGACACCAGGGGTCGCCCTGATAGCATGATTTGTAGATTTCTATTAAACGAGTTTAACATCTAGGTCAGCTCAAAAAACCTTATTATTTCGGTTTTATTTATATGGCAGGTATTTCCTTATTTGGCGTTTTAAATAGTATGCCTTCATTTCTCGGACGTTTGGGGTTATTGAATTTTTGCGGAAGTCAAGGTTTCAAATCTGTGAAATTGATATACAATTTTTCGTCCAGACAAATATGCATAACTATACATTTATATTTAATTCTTTCATTCGCCTTGCGTTGTTCACACTTTTAAGTGTAAATATATGCCAAATGTGCGCTTCTTATGAGTAAAATGGAGAATCAACTTTATCCTTAAGGCTGGCGATTATAATTAAAAATCGAAGAAAAAATTAACAGGGTTCCGACAAACATATTTTTAAAGTATGGTTCAATTTCATGTGTGTATTTCTTTACTGTACAGGTTGAGGCTGAGGAAAGAGGCACGTTAGTTTATATATTTACTGTTCATATCCTTTGAGTGGGTCGTTTTCGACCAACTTATTGCTTTAAAAGTATGCGATCACCGACACACTCGTATTTATTATACGAAGAATTCTCTAAACACATTGCGTTTACCCCGCGAGGTGTTCATCAATTGCAATATATCAACTGGTAGGACCCGAATCGCTCTAGCTGACAAGTACAATTCCAAACAGTGGTTCCCGGAAGGATCTCTGGATATATTCCTACTAACATATATCATTTCCTTCGTATTTTATAGGGTATTTATTCTCAGGGAAACATAAACTTTCAATCAGTCTAGCAGGTTCTATTACCTCTGCAAGGCCGCCGCTAAACCTCCTGACCGTTCCGCAAATATGAAGTCATTCCAAAAGATTACCATATATGGAATATATCAAATTTGTTCAATTTAGAATTGTCCTCTGATAAAATATTTTTATATATATATATATCCCATATATGGAAATGCAAGGTCCACCATCGAATCATAAAAGGCACCTTTCTAAAATTCGATGCCATGTTAGTCTGCAATTGCATATGTTTTTCCTAGAAAATAAAATTATATGAATTTATCTTTTATGGCCGCAAAAACACCTGTCTTTTTGTAGATGTCTTTGCAACGGTAATTTTTGCAACGGATGCTGATTGAAAAAGATTTGTATGTTTCATAATGGAGTTGGGCGGGGGAAATGAGGATGCCGTGATGTCGGGATATAAGGCTGGATTCGAGAGGTCGAAAGATCGGATAGCAGCTGATATTTACTTCCTATCCCACTCCAACACTCGCCCCAACGAAAACTTACTGGTAGCAATCACAGTCTCCATTTGAATATTTGATCCAAGCAGCTTAAGTCGCGAGCAAACCGCGCTTCTACATTCGATAATACAAAAAAATCGATGAACACCTTGGAGATAGCCCCTTATCTTCGCTTCTATTGATTCATAAGATCAAATTCCAATTTCGATCAAGCGATCTCGCCTCGATTTTTTTCCCTCAGCAAGCCTACGCGGAATAATACCTTATATGGCGTCCACCACGGAACGGCCGCCATTTTGATTCAAAATCACGGCTTAATGTCGTCTGCTCGGATCAAATTTCCAACTGAGCAGTGGACAGACCTGTCTCTTTCGAATCAGTTATATCGAGATTATATTCCAAACCAACAATTGTTCTTTTGTTGGTGTGTTTCAACAGCTTTTGGAAATTACGTCCCCAACGCGACATTGCTTTGACGTTATTACACTGAGATGACGTCGAATGTCGAGGAAAATAGAAAAGGTTAGAGGTCACGCCGGATCTACTTTCGTGGGGGTAAGTTTGTGTATACATTCTCTTTCTATCGATAGGAGCACTGGCTTAGGGGGGGTTCGTGTAGTCTTTCCAGCTGAAATGTACATATTAATTGACCTCGAAGTCGATTGGTTGGACTCAATTAGTGTTTCTCGTAAATTTCCAGCGGTTATGCGCCCAGCAATTAAAACTAATTTGGCAGCGATATCTGTTGTATCGATTTCCGAATAAGGAAATCCTGCGACAAATGCTCCCATCGCGAAATCCGACCACCCTCCCAATTCTCACCGAGCCATAGCATACAAATACACAATTATATATATAAATCTTTCCCGCCGTATCAAAATATATTCGTTTTAATTCATAGTTTTCCATGCCACTTGAGTTCAATTACAGCGAGGATATATTTATGATGACGATTTCTTTGATATCTTACCGCTTAAGGCTTACAAGCCATCAGCTCTTATATTTTACAATCTTTTCAAGGCAGCGATCTTCTGTTTTACGACATGACATACCCGTCACGACCTTTGCTGTAAATTACAGCATGTTTTAAATTCGTTTGAACGAAAGTCTGCGTGTTGCAACGACTAAATATATAGCAGTGGTTTTTGAAGCATTACTTCAAGCGTCTCGTGTGTGTTTGAAAAAAAGCGGCCCACCTACGGGAGCGAATACACGAGAGAGCTATATCGAATCGAAGTTCAAATACGGACATTTTACCATTGTGACGAACATTGTTTTAGATATAACCTTATTTGGAAATATATTTATCTATGGAATAGCGGACATTTGCAAAATATTTATGTGCGGAAGGCATACGATAATTAACCAAGCATTGTTGGACGAAAGCAGCATCAAATTAGATATTACTGCCAAATATGGCCATCAGAGATATTGAAAGAAATGTCGTTAATATATATTCTTGATTTCTTTTGGCGACATATTAAGCACTAATTATTTGAAATAGATATAAATATTACCTGGTACTGTCAGCTGAATTAAAAAATAAATTTTGAGATATTCCAACCTTAAAAGGAGAAATAATTGAAATCCAGACATTATCCAGGAATCTGGTTGGAGTCACTCAATGGATTGGATCAAATTGGTATTCATCCATTTACCTGAATAACCTGGGTTCAAAAGATACATCGCACGATTAAAGTTATTTGAAAACTCGCGTAAATTGGAACTTTTTGACAGAGAATTAAGAACGATCTGTGCAATGGGAATGATGGTTTAATTATATAAATCGTCGAGGATTAATTGGAGGGAATTAATAAACATTGTAGTTCCATGGTTATTCTATTTTAATGCAATTAATATGCATCATTTAAGGCCAAGTAGCATTAATCTCCCATAGGCTGAAATTAAAAGCTGACTCAGCATAATAATAAGCAGAGAGGAACATACGGATGATGCCGCGGAATCTTCCACTTTCTTGTAAAAAGTTCCCAAACCGCCCTCTTCATTGAAAATAATTTCAGCGAGCCTATTTATGAATCTCATGTTGTTGCTGTCCTTCAGAGACTAATATAGTAATGATATATAATGATGTTGTGTTGGCCATATTTCCATCGTCGGTTGAGGGTTTTCTGGGTTTTTTTCCGCTTCCCCAAGTGTCCGAAAGTCCATGTCCCGAGAAATTGTAGATCCTTGTAAATGTCGTCAGAGAGATATGCTCCTCCCTTATATGGCGATATCTGTCAGACGTTTGTCCATTTTATTGTTAAAGATCAAAGTTGGCAGCAAATAAGTAACTGATCTTTCCACCCGAAGAGCGCTAGCATAGTCACCCTCTTTCATATATTGATATCTGTGTATTACCTCACAGCGACCCGGAGTGTGGGTTTACCAACCACAAAAAACGCGACAAACCCGAGTCGAAATCCCTTCTAACGAGGTGACACATACACATATGTATATAAAGATGTCTGTTGAAATGGCTTCTGATGAAATGCAGCCAAACCGACACTTATATAGATAGAGGATATATATATATATAGATATATATATATATATATATATATAGATATATATATATATAGATAGATATATATATATAGATATGCTCATTTGCCTTGTGTATTTGTATTGTCTTAATTTGGAAGTGCCATTATTGGATCGATCAAAGAGAGTGATTTAGAAAAGGCGGCGCTGTATTGGTATTTAGAAATATTGTATATATAAAGTTACCATGGTTCATATATATATATATATATATATATATATATATATATATATATATATATATATATATATATATATATACATATATATATATATATATATATATCTACATGTTCAAAAATATATATGTAATCATTTACATTCATATATATATATATGTATATGTGCAAGTTATTTTACACTTTCGTTTGGATCGACATAGTAAACTGGGCAGCTGTATATGGTGTGGGGTTGGTGGACATAGTAATCGTCGCTTATTATAGAGGCCGGATGGGCGGTCCCCGAGATAAGATCAGTTGGGGAAAACATCTGCCCTTATTTGATGATGTGGTAAAATATTCGTATGTCACGATATGTTGGTTCACGGAACATCGGATCACGAACCTGGCTGCTGATGGGGGAGTTTGTGGGGGATCATTTAAAACTCTCACGGCTTCATAAAGTCGCCAGTTCTCACTTGAAGTTCCCCACCTTGGCAATGTTACTTCTGGTGGTATCGACGAGTGGGCCACCATTTGTGACCAGCCGAGAATTGGAGCGGATTGTGTATATATAGCCAGGAAGGTATTTAGGAAGCGTTTTTGTGTATAAATAATTTATTAATTCGGTAATTTAGAAAAACAGTATACAATGATATGCCACCCCATATCACCCCCACCCCGACCCACCCCCACGCCCACCTAGATTTATGGTACAAATCTTACGTATACAGCATTTGAGACAAGTTTTGTTGAGTAATTACACGGTGACTTGTGAAATATTGAACTCTTCCGGTGTCATGTGATTTACTTGTGAGATTCTGCGGGATGAGAGCACTCCCCTTTCTTTGTTCACTTCAACTTGATTACACACAAGCAACTTTTCAGCGCCAAAAGCGTTTCCGTTTGTTTGTTGCCCTTCTTCCATACTTAACTAACTGCTAAATATAATGCTGACTATGAAAAAAAACCCGTCCCGATTGAATCGTGAACTTTCCCTGCAATAAAGAAGGCATTTTCAAACGAATTTGATTTATAATCAATTTTAATGTCATTTTGTTTATCTTGAATGCCTGTGGTCACGTCCAAATATGGAAATTTGGCAGGTGTCGCTCGCGGTAGATTTCAAGATGCAGCGACGATCGGCTGAAAGCGACGGGAAGCTGTCGTGATCCATGAAGCATTTCTCTTGCGTGTCGACTTCACCTGTCACACCAAAATTATAGCGTGCATCAGGATGCTCCTATAATGGTCTCAGGTCAATACCTAGCACGATCTATAGGTTTGCAGTTAGTATATTTTCTCACGACATATTATACCATTAACTTACTTATTTCATGATGCGATGGTCCATCATTATATTTTTTGAATTTCCAAATATGGTCATAGGCATATATATTATCCGTTGTCATTCAACTATAGGACACGTGATAAAAGTTGAAGGGAAATGCTGCCCGATGCAATCTATTAGATTCGCAAACAATATCAAACGAAATGTATTTTGTTCGTGGTTCTATTAAATTCCAAACGATTTTATCATATAAATACAATATTTATATATTAAGCCTGTACAATAATTGTAATATATTGCCCACTCATATCCAATATATGCGAGTCGAAAATTCGGTTTAAATTGTATATATGTGCTCCTCTCGATATACCCATATATGGTCATGCTGAACAAGGTGTTTAATACTAGCAAACAGAGTGAATCAGACGACTTTGCTGTTAAAGAAATCTACCCCAGTTGCTATCCAATAAGATGTCGCTCTGTCGCTGGTGATAAATCCGTTTCCCCTCCGTTTCCTATTTGCATGAAATGGACATTTATAACCCTAAGCTGAGCCAGATATATGTTGATTTCCCGTTTATTAAATTATCCCCGGCTTCTGAACCGAGGCCGCATTGCGGCTTCAGAATGTAGGGAGTTTGCAGAGACAATTCGTAGCCAATATTCGTCCACCTTTCGTTCTATACGCGCCAAGTGAAATTCATTTAGATTTATACAAAGGGATCAGAATATATGATGGGAATAGAGTGTGTTTTATGGTTGGCTGTCTTTTGTACATGTTTGCTATGTGGAAAATCGGAATTTCATGAGTCTCGAGACACACATATAATGTCGTATATGAAGGGTGTTTTCGGTCGCAGAGATAGGCTCTGCTTGACTCGTTCTTACGGTCAGATTATAGCCCCCCACCCCCACCCCCCTCAGCGGACCCCAACTATTTCCTTGCACTTGTCAAGTCGATTTTATTTCTGGTAGGATGAGAGCGTTCATGGTTAGGTAGGGAGCTATGTCTATTTATAGGAAGGTTTATATGTACTGAGGAACATGGAATTAGAGGCGATGGGGGTGAGAGTAGTCGGTGGTGGGGTGGGGGGGGGGGCATGTTGGGATGTCGGCTATGTTTGGAATTGGATGCAGTCTGTTATTATCGAATGCCCTGTGACAGGTCTTCCGATTTAAGATTTCCCCAGTCCGGACGTCGGTGAAGTTATGTATTTTCACCTCATCCATTAACGTCGTCAAAGCATCGATCATCATCGGCGACGATGTCATTTTTTTTTTCTCCAGTCTAAATGTGAAGCACTTTCAATTCATTTGTGAGATTCGCAGGGTTCAATTTTGCTAAACTCTTAAATCCTCGCCAACACCTTGGACGCCCTTGTCGGCATTAATGCGGCTAGCAGTGTGCATAGAAATGCGGCTATTACTCCTGGCTTTATCTTCCAAGGCAGAGCCAACGCTTCGTCCTTCGTCGCGCCTCGGCTATCCGACGTGAAGCATCTTAATGATACCGCATATCAGCCTCGTCCGTGCACTTGGTTGTCTTCTAGCATACTGCTAAATCAAAGGCTATAATGCTTGTTATACTTAATACCATGCTGACTTTATAAGGAAGGAGCTTGGTGATTGTGTCCGCCATCCTCCGTCGACGATATCAGGCCAGCCCATATATGGCGTGTAGGGATCCATGCTTGATTGACGTAAGCGCGCTAAATAGGGAACGCCAGTGAACGGGGAATAGGTCAGTCTTAGTGGGCGCTCCGACGATGGTAGCCTTCGTGTGTGGTGGCGAAATGGCGATGAGGAGGTGGGTGGGAGGTCTCAATAAAGCCCGGACGAGAGGTTTCTGCGGACGAATTGTTTAAATGACGCGAGGTCTTTGATGGAGGTGAGTTGGTGCGTGTGGGGTGGGGGGGGGGGGGTGGAGTTGTGATGGATAGGGTGCAATGCGATGCTGATGGTGATTTGGCATGGGAGAAACAGACTCAAGGAGTAGCAGCTTAGCTCCAGAGGGTCATCTCGAAGGAAGTGAAAAAGAGGGTTTCGGGGAATAAAGATTGAAGAAGGTCATTGTATTGGACTGCTAAACATGGCCTGTGAGCAAGAGATACGCCGCGCTTGCCTAGATCACTTTAACGGGACACCATAGCTCTTTGTTTCGTGACCTTGAATTATCGCTGGGCCTATCACCTTGACCTCGATCGATCTTCTTCAGTGATCCTTAACTTAAGAGACAATAGGTGATCTAATGAGGGAGTCGGAAACTCGCGACGTTACGACAAATTAAGAGCTTACAATCTCCCCCAAGCGTCAAATTTCACTCCAACGGGAGAAAAGTGGGCTTTGTTCCCATCTCTTGTATGTAGATTTCATTTTCTTTCCGGTTTAATCTCGCAAGGGAAGCAATAAATTCACATAATCCAACCCAAGTCATGTCCGAATTGGATCTCTTGAATAGTCGGCAGAAGTGGATTCGCGTTCCACGACCGGCTGTGCGTCTGCGCGTTGACCTGATCAAAACGCAAGGTCATATAATTTATGATTATATATTACGATATATATATCTATATAAATTTCTGGTCCATAATCATATTCATTGAGTAGTTTGAGATGCATGGAATTTTGTGGGATTTTCTAGTCGGTTTTTATGTTGACAAGTGAGACCAAACTCATGGTTTCGTTAAGATTGTTTTATTCCCAATAGCCATCGAAGTTAGGCTGTAGAGTGGGCCATATATTAAGACAAAGGCCTATTCTTTCGACACTTAGGTAGCACCTATATTTTATCACTCATGAATGTAATTGCACAGCGGGGTCACAGATGCTATTTACATAGAGGAATATATCATCTGGTATAATTTGAACGGGTGAGAATGCTTATATTGGTACGTTCATAGCTTACCTAGTTTGGGCATAAATTCTTAATTAGGCTAAATTTCGACACCTAATTCAAGCTACAAAGTTCAAATTTAAGACACAGCTGCTAATAATCAATTCAAAACAATGAAATGGTCCCACGTCGAAGCAGTTAATGGCGTAGTTCTTGATGCTTCGTGATTTAAAGAGTTTAAAAACTGGCCTTACAATTCATTTTTCCGTCATAAAGTCCGATAATTTTTGGTCACATATATTTATATAGCAAAACAATTAAAATGGCTCTCAATCGCTCGCTAATATTCTTAATTCATGTGCCTGACAAAAAAAATACAAATAAAATGATGCAAAAGTGATTGAATTATGACAAGGCACATTGAACCGTTTTCACGTACAATTTCTTCCAGCCCGTTTTGGTAGATAAAGCATGAATGAAATTCGCTATTTCCTTTTGATCGTCTCTGTTGCATTATGGGAATCTTGAGGTGCCATCTACCCAATTCGGAGGCCACAAAATTGGAAATGAATGTCACATCGAGCATCAGGCGGAGCGTTTTGATAGCGATCGTAAAAGGTCCCAGAGATGGCAGAAATATGTCTCCACAGCAGGAGAGAGGACCACAGATTAGGTGCCATATTAGTGTTGTGAACGCTGCCTTCCTTCCTATTCGCCAGGCGGCGCCAGTGTACAGGCTTTTTTTATGGGGGTTGGGCGAATTGTTACGGGTTGGATCCGGGGGATAATGTATCGTGTGTTTCTGTTCAATCTTTGTTGATTATAACATGCACCTAATGTGTACAATGTGCAATCTCCCAGTCCGTTGTTTGCGTACATAGCATATGGTTAGCTTCAAGAGGAAAAAAAACATTATGATACAGGGCTTGTTCGCCTGGCACGATTCCCTCTTTGGCTTTTCTGCATGGATATTTTTAGATTCTTATTGAAGACCACATTTGATACAAATTCCCTTATATGGTCATCTTAATGAAAAAACTCCAGGTTAGCGGGCGTCGTAAATCGACCTTACGCAAATCACTTCGCCCCGTCACCCCTCACGTGAGTGTCTCTATCTCTCACTCTCTCGTTTTCTCATGACTAAAGATATGCTAAGAATTCTTGTGAATAAGACAGGACGCGGGACGGCCATGAGTTTTGTCACACCGGAGTCGATTGGCATTCCACCTTGGGTGTTCCTGGCGTGTTGTGGCAATCACTCAGCAAAACTACTTAATTGTTTTCATTCAAAACGTGTTGCTTTCCCAGCGTATTCGCCCCACCCTACCCCCTTCACGCAAGTGATTGCGTTTTCACGTCATCCTGATAACCATGTTAGGGCCAGGATGATAGTGTTCTGTGGCTAGTCGAGATTCTCCCCTTGATAAAATGTCTCATATTTTAAGTCTTGATTAGCTATCGTATAACCTCACTCCCCTTGTGCAATATATGGAGAGGGGAGACTTAATTGTTTTGATTAGGCCATTTGTAGTCGGGGTCATAGGCGAGTGGGGTGTGAGGGGAGCGATATTATTTCATTTAGCCCCAACAGCTCCCGTTTGTTGCATACCAAAGCATGGAACAAATCTAATCTTCCTCCCTTGTATGACACCATCGGTTTTTCCCATTTAGCGTCGCGTGCTTACATCTTTTTGCCTCCCCTCCCTCGCTCCCTTCCTCCCACCTCTCTCATTGCTTCGACCTGAATTCGTTCCGCGGCCATTGCTTCTGCAAACCACCAGTTGCCCAATCTAAATTCCTAACCAAACTCCTCCGCCTCGCGCAAGGATACATCTGTCAAAGTAGTTCACGTAGGCGGAGTGATTTCTGGCCAGTGCCGTCCGGTCTAGACTTATTAGCATAAACCGTAATGTATTCCTGAGCGCGCCGCAAATCGGACCCGGCATGGCATGGTTGTCGCGAAAAAAGCTGGAAATGTATGGCTGGCCGATTGAGTTTTTTTCGGGGGGTGCAATTTATGCAGGCGACTTGGCGTCACGACTGCGTCCCGTCGGGGTGAGGATACCGGCACACACAGGCGACGGACATTCAATTTCACGCTGTAGAATCATGATTTTGAAGACATCAACTACCGATCTACTTTTTTTCAGTAAACTCAAAGTGTGTGCAATTTGGATGCGGACGGATACATCACACTCAAAAGGTCAGTGAGGCGCTTGAAAACGCTTAACCGAACAGTGATTGTTTGGGGAAGCGGACGCGTTCACGCGAATTGTTTTTCGAGTTACGTTTCTTGCTGCATGCTTCTACGCGATATTCGTGCATCCTTTCTTGCTTAGGGTGGGGAATCTCATTCGTTCGATACGATCGAAGTGATATGCGTTCCCACGTGCAGTTGTTGACGTATGATATTATTCCGCGTCTGGCTCAGCCAATAGGGGGGCGTCATTGACATCGGTGATCAAGTGAGAGAGCAGGAATGCGTCGAGCGAGCGTTGACCCGTTACAGACCACGCTTAGGTCTGAGTCGCTCCATCACTTTCGTTTTTAGCGATTGACATTCGATTGTATTTAATATTAGGTTGATACGGGTGACAAAGTGTATGCATATAGGTTCTGCTGAAACCACGCGCATGTATGTGTATTGTACAACAGGCAATGATCAATTTGTTCGTAGCTTAAATGAAACTTCTGGGTTGTAGAAGATGCGAGTCACTTCTCTCTGGTCAAAGTCCCCAAATTTGCCCTATTTCTCATCTGAAAGATGCCACATGTATATATATATATATATATATATATATATATATATATATATATATATATATATATATATATATATATATATATATATATATATATATATATATATATATATATATATATATATATATATATATATATATATATATATACCCAAATGCATCCCGCCATTAAGCCATCTTTTTAGATACCTCCCCCTATCTGCCTCTCCAATGACCCATCCCCTCCACTGGCACTCAACACTGCAGCTCACGTTTGAATTTCTCGATAAGGGGCTATAAGACGATCGTCATTACACCTCCCCAGGTGCTCAGGTTCTTCCATCGGTATTCTCTCCCTACCCACACATCACTTCTCTCCTTGTAGCTATGACTTATTATCATAAACATTAGCCCCTCACTCCCCGGCCACAGAGCCCGTTCCTCTCCTTCACTCCCCCCCCCCTCCCCCCTCCACCTCGCCTACGTACCCTCCTCCTACATCATACCTCCATTTCATTTCCTCTTCCTCGACATTTTCATCCCATTCCAACCCTCTCTCCTTTACCAAATGACCTTGCCACCTAACCATCCTGCCCTTCCATCGTCTTCCTGGAAATATGATTGGCAAGCGCTTTACCCCACTTGTCTTCGATACGAGCTTGTACGGGACAATAAGAACGAGTGGATGGGGAGAGTATGTGTGAGGGGAGGGGGTAGGGATGGGGGTGAGGCAGAGCCCCAATGGGTTGCCGATCATACATATACTCGGTATGATCGCACAGCATGCGACATGCATTATGGAGGAGGAATCGCCCGACATCAGAGGCACTGATGGAAACTGACAGATTGTTGTCCTATTTATAAGTGGGCTGGGTATGGAGGGAGAAAAGCTTTGATGAGGTTGTTGGAATGGTGAGGGGTTGGGGGAACGATATGATAGATGATACTAGTCGGAGGCGTGAGGGTTATCAGCGTCGGGGCGTCATCTGGTGACGAAGGAAGGAAAACCTACAGGTGGGTCGTTGGCTGAGAGAGTGGGTGAGCCAGTGAGTCAGTTTGTCAGCTTTTGCGGCTTTGTGTCTGTCATTCAGCTAGTCAGTGAGGCATACATACTAGCATTGAAGGAAGTGATCTGCCGTCAGCCGCTTGTATGCAACCGCGGCGCGTGACCATCAACTGGCTGTCACGATCTCCTCTACTCATAATACCATAAATCAACTCACACCTTCACGATCTTCCCAGGCTCTGTCCAAACCTTAACATGACATCCCTTTGATCTCATGTTACATTTTTTTAGTTACAAAAAAACCCCTTAACGATAACGATCCACATACAGGAGATATATTTGGCTTGGACACGCGAACTCGCTCCCAGAAAAACATCCTACCTGCTACGGGATCTGTATAATTCAATCTCTACAATTAACCTCTAAATCCCCCGACACATGCATCGACGGGCGCCTGGGGCCTAGAGGCAAATCAGCTGAATCCTCATTGATAAATAGACCCTATACAGCGCCTCTCACACCCTACCTCCCTATACCTCCATCACCGCTCCATACCGGGTATGGGTTCGTGGACTAAATTGTATTATTCGGTATCGACCTCACAGCACTACGCTGAAAATGAATAGCGGGTGGACTATTTTATCGTCGGGGGCTGTGAGGCGGACTGTTCCGATTTGGATTAGATTTTTGGATGAATTGTTGTGATTGCCTGAGGTTGAGATGTGAGTTCAGGGGTTGGTGACGATCCGGATGGGGGTGGATGGCGTGGCTGAGGAGGCTGGATGGAAGGGTTGCCAGAGGTTACGTAGCAAATGTAGCTGGCTTTCATGTGTGAAGGGAAAGGTTTCTTCTCAGGCGAGCTGCGCTATCTGTGAGTGAATGTGGTATTGGACACATGGTCGTAAATCCTTCTGGCAGCACCCCCCCCCCCCCCCCCCCCCTCCCGTGTAGACAGCTCCATGACGGCTGACCTTCCTAGCGGCTAGTGGCTGGCTGTGTCCGCTGCTCCACACTGAGACACGACCCTGTCTCTGTTGATAGTGCTGCACGCCTCATGATGCGACATCAACCCAACATGAACCATAGATACACAAGGCGTGAGTTGGGTAGGAGTGGGGTGGGGGTGGGGGGGGGTCTGTTCTACAGTTATAGAGGGACAACGCCCTATGGGTCTATAGATCTTCGTCAACCTCACCCGCCCGCGCCCACAATTCTATGTAGTAAACACACACCTCAGACCACCCCCCCCCCCACCCCCACACCACCACCCCCAGTATCCAAACTAACCTGCTGGTCTCACCTCATATATCCATATAAGGAAAGTAAGGGCGAACAAGAGCGAATGATGTAAAGCCGCCGTCCCTGACGCCGGCGGCCAAGCGAATAGGGAGGCTTCTAACAGACTAGATTGGCGCGTTATCTCCTGGGACAACACGGAAAGCCAGCTTCCGGGCTGCTGCAGTTTAAAGCGTGGCGAACGTGGCGATGGGGTGGGTCGGTATGATAAGGATTTACTTGGACTGTCCCAGAGAGCGTGGTGTGTCCGACAGTCAACCTGCAGGCGGGCCTGTCCTTGGGCGCAGCTGGGGGTGGGGGGTGGTGGGGAGCGATAGGTTTAGTTTGGTCATTGGCTATATGTAAAGGATTTCTATAGGGTGTTAGGGAAAAGTCAAGTTGCGGGATGCTGTTAGGGGGTGGCCATAAAAAACCGAGCATCTAGGCTTGTGCGTAGATTTAAATTTGACGAGACGTTATGAAGGGTAAGGGCTAAGATATGTGCACTAAACTATTTCATCTAATCCTTTGCTGGGAAATTACTTAGATATATGAGTGGCGAGGTGGGAGGGGCCTTGGATCGTGTGGAGGGTGTGATCCTTCTCCGTAATGAGGGCGTTTTGTTCTTAAGTCTGAGGGACACCTTGGGTACAGTTGGAGGGAGAGGAAATCCGTTAGAGGCTTCACCAGAGACTGTTAAGTTTTATCTCCAGTCTCAAATCACGCCAGGCGGGTGATAGAAAAGCAACACAAACGAGAGGTCTGTGGGTTTGGTTCTTTGCTGAAAGACTTTATACTCAATTTAATATGCTTGTAGTTTCTGCAGACCTATTTGTGTATATACATATGTGAATGTTCATGTACGTATGTATGTCTGTTGGTGAGAAAACGTGCTCAGGTGCGAGATTGGTATACGCACGTGGGTTTTGTTTACATGTATGTTTCTTTTCTTTGCCGCCAAATCTCAACAGTATCCGGTTATTTCATGATTACCAGTAGACAGGAAGACAGGACGCCGCTGTAATAAATTCAGTTCCTGATTCAGTCTCCAGTCCAGAGATGTGATGTATGGATACACGAACTCCGCCCCAGGCGGTCCATCACACGCGCTCATACCACCACTTCTCTACTGATTATAACAAATAGCGCATGCGTATAGGTATCATCAAAGCTTTATTAAACCTCCATGTTTGTAAGAATTGTCCTTTTTGAAGGTCGGTGTTTCCATGTTGATATCGATGCTTCAAGGTAAAATAAATCAGAGACATGTCATTGCTACGCAAGAGTTCCGCGTGACTGGGTTAAATCTTGGCGGCAGGTGCGAATAACGGGGGGCGGGTTTATTGCTCAGCCAAGTGACTTTTATGTGTCTGGAACCGTGATGAGATTATGAAGTTCACCACCAAGTGAACTGTTGCGGGTAATGTGCGAGATTTGCCCATCAATCATACTGATGTCTGATCACACGCACATGCGCACTCGCCAACACGCCGACAGACACGCACACACGCAGCACACACACGCCACACGCACATTTTGACACTTACATCCGCGCTTATTCACACGTGCATATGTCCCCCCCCCCCAATCCATCACATTGTATAATAACCACATTGCAATTTGACCCGCGTCAGTTGCCACCGAGCAGACCAAACTGCCAATCACACGTTTTCCTACAATCTTTCATTTCTTTACGATATGAAAACAAAACTCGCGAAATGAAGTTAAAACTCTGATGTCGCAGCTGTTGGTTGTCGAGGCAGATGATTGCCTTAGCTTTAGATTGCTGTATGAAATACAGAGAGGGTAGGAACAGCTGGATTCGGGACAAGAAGGGGTGGATTCAGCTTAACTAAGATCACAATCAATTATACAGACACCTACATATATATGCGACGGCGTGCTCCGTTTATAAATTGGCGGAGTGTGTGTGATGACCACGAGGAAGGCGGGGGCAGGTGTTATAGTCGATTAGTTTACTCGGCGGGGGAGGATTTGTAGGAATCATAGAGATGAATTCATTACACTTCCGTGTATTTTATTATGATTGGAAATGTTTCTCCCCATCTGAAATTAACATATGTAAATTCCAAGGCCATCAGCGATTCTGATTTTTATGTCCATACTTTTCCTGTTTATTTTTTTTCCCCAGGATGTCAGGTATTGTGGTACTTTGTGTTATGTTTTTTTGGTATTTATTGGCGAGTTGTCGCGTATGTCTCGCCTGAGGTCACGTGGGTGATAGCTGTGGAATGTCACAGTCAGTGACAGAACCATTAATAGCCAGCCACCCGATCGTGAGGCTTTTCCCAAGTGACCACCAGGCCCTTGAGCAAATGGACTGATTTTGAGGTCAACCATGACAATTCATTTCCATGGCAACCCGTAAAAGTCTTCGTCTCGTATGACATAACAGCGCATGCGCTAGTGACAATCAGCCAGACTCCTCGCCCACACTAACAAACAAATCACTGAAGTCGTTAGAGCTCGGTGTGTACTTACATGCATATAGCCTCTGGTGGGACGGGTCTGCAGTCAGCCGACTCAGAGAGGTAAGAATCACACTTGGCTATGATTTGAATACCTACACACCCTTAACTACTCCCCAGTGCTTCCCAAGAACTACAAACCTAACCGTCACCCTCATCCCCTCACCCACGCGCCAACCAAGCATGACAACGACTTCCCGCTATTGTCTTGAAATACTCCCGGTTCAACTGCAGGAGACAATGCCAAAAAAACGGACCTCCGAAATGAGGTCCTTTAAGAGGGTTCTTTGGCACTCCCGGAGTGTTTCGGTGACCTCAGCCATCTCTTACCTCACGCGTTAAAAGAAACCCTGCGTTCCCCTTGTTAAGGTCGAGATGCTAGACCTGAGTGAATGGGGTTAGCTACTCCGGTTTAACTCAATATAGATATATCTGACGGGCAAATCAATCTTCTCCACTAGTGGTCGTGGTGCTAAAACTACAGTGTTAGGTGTGGTGTGTAAATTTGGTCGGTTTCAGTTGATATATCTGGGTCACGCCCGAGAATTCTTGCTTTGACATGGACGCAATGCAAATATTTACCCGAGGAGGAGTTCTTTAACAAGGCAAGGTGCTTGGTGAGCGAAGGCTACAGGTGTGTTTCATCAGGTGATTGTGAGGCACTTAAATTCGGTTGCATTCTCTCTTGCTTTTACAGATAATTGTAAACCTGTCTGTGTATCTCTCTCTCTCTCTCTCTCTCTCTCTCTCTCTCTCTCTCTCTCTCTCTCTCTCTCTCTCTCTCTCTCTCTCGTTCATCCCATCTCTCACAATCTACAATCTTGAGGGTATTTATTTCTCTCTCCTCACCGTTTCTTTCGATCACTCATTTCTAACTAAGATCTCGTTTTCCCTCTGCCTCCTTCTCTCTCTCATTCTCCCCAATAACTCGCATGTGTACACCTCCACTAAATCCCCACCCCATTTCCCTCCATAAACAAGATAAACGACCTGCCATTGATCTAGCATTGATCTTACTGATTATTCATCCACAACTGTGTCCTCAAATCCCATTCCGCTCGTAGCTTGCTAAGGGGAACATTGTAGCCGAGATCAAGCTAAACCTGCGGAACACATTGTTTCTCCTGTAGTATTAAACAGCTACATTTAACCTGACACATTTAAAGTACACCCTATTGCAATGTTCACGATTGTAACAAAACTGAACTAGGCCGGTGTATGATGCTTATACCACTCATTCGAAAGGCGAGCGGAGTCAGCTGATAATACGACCCGATAAGGTAGATTTATAACCAAATTCCACGCCCTTATCGGGCGAGATAAGATCTACACTAGTAACCTTCTTATCTTATGGTAGACAGGCGGGGAGATCAAAGAAATCGTTGCATGTTTTCGTCCCGATAAAAACGTGAGCTCTCCGCCTGAATGAACCATTTCATTTGCATTTTGTGTATCGACCATCGCTGGAATATTATTGGTGGTATATGAAGTGGGATTGTGCTATTTCAATATGCGTGCACGTTGCTAAATAATTCGCTTATATATGAGTTTGTATTTGCTTGTGTGGATTGTGGTAAGGAAGGGGAACTGTCAATTGGCTGATGTTGCTTCCAGGAATCCGTAGCTCGCCGAGCTGGCAAGCAAAATGCATACTGCCGTATACTAATAAATAATAATGATTAAAATATATTTATATATGTATATATATATATACATATATATATATATATATATATATATATATATATATATATATATGTATATATATATATATATATAGAGCTGCAAACGTATATATATATATATATATATATATATATATATATATATATATATATATATATATATATATATATATATATATATATATATATTTACGTTTGCAGCTCTGCCCTATTTCCTTTCTCGTCATCCCATCCCATACCACTACCTTTACCAGTCTCTCTTTTCATCTCACATACTCTCTCTCCTTTCCGCTCCCCACCTCCTTCCAGCTGGTTGTCCCTCGTGGAAAAAAACCCGTCTACCAATCACTTTCGTCTTCCATCGATCGGCACCAATATATTACCAGGTTCCATCTACCGTTCAATTTCTCCCGAGCATGCACCCTCCATCCCTCATACCGTACCGGCCTCTCTCAACCTCTCCCCTAACTCATCCGTGGCTGGGTCGGGATCATTTCCTCCCCTGTCCCCGTGTGCATTTCTCCCAATCATACAGTCAATATAATCGGACCTTATCCCCCAGAAATCCGATCAATCTCCAATCCCAATTTGCAGGAAAAAATCCACTTGGAGTGCAGCGATGCCTTCGGTTAACTGCATGAAAGCTCACCTTGTTAGATTTCCATTTGCAGAGAAGCTCTGAGGGATAATTTCGAAATTATCTATGCCCTTACTGAGGGGATGCGGTGAAAATTCAATTATCGTCATGCATCTACTCGGCTACATATTTCTCTCGACACCAGTTGATTATAACCTGGTGTAATAGTCCCAGTTTTTATGTCAGTTTTTGTCAAAGCCGACTACTGTCAGCTCGTGGAGTTTAATGTTCTTCAGAGAGAAACTTGGTTATCATTGCGAGACAATAAAATGGTTGCACGATCTTAGAATAAACCTGAGGTGACCTCCTCAGGTGCAGATTACTGCAGTTACACAAATAAATAACATCCTAGTGTATTTTGTTTACTTAAAAAAAATGGAGTGTTTCATTTCACTCATCTATGTAGGATTACAATTGTTTCTTCGCATTTACAGCGAGGCATCCAGCAACGGCCCAGCCTCTATTAAGACGGAAAACTCGAAAATTTGTATATATTTCTAACTTTAATATTCATTTAATAGCAATTATAGAGCGGAAATAAATAAATTTATTCATTTAAAAATGAGATCGAGTTGAGTTGAGCTGCAATTATTTAATTTTTCTGATATTAAGTAACTGCCCCGTACCAGTCGGGGTCACTAGCCCGACATGCATTCTAAGTTTGAAACGGTCTCTTCATTGGACCGTGCAAAGTAAAAGATGGTGGAAAGACTACGGAAAAAGATATCTGAGTGGAAACCAACGCATCTCGACTTGGAATACAGCAATGAAGAACGAGTATTCATACTTGGGAATATGTGCTACATCGCCTAACCTCATAAATAGGAGCCGAAAAAAACCCTGCATTGTCCGGTTACATCGCGCAGTGAGCGATAAATGGAGGATGGAAAGTGGCGTGGGCGAGAAATCTAGGTCACGGAGTTGAGAGTAGAATGCCTTTACCCTGTTGAACCGAGCGAGTGAACTCATCATAAAGCTTGCACCCCTCGTTTCACAGGGCACAAGTATTTTACGGAAATAACATCAAGACCATAGCAACGAGACATCAACAAACAGCCTCTGGAGCCCTTGCATCCTGTCCCCGACCGCCGGTAAGTTGTGTTTATTGCTTTAATTCGTGAAATCGACAGTTGTTTGAGTTGAGGTTTTTTTTCCCCACACCAATATTGATTGGCAAGACCTTATGGGGACGCTTATGGGCGGGGTTTCAGCAGTTATTGAACCGATTTCACAGATGGTCATGCTTCAATAACCAATCAGAATCATAGCGCGATTATACATGAATATTTAAATTCATAATCGATATTTGGGTCAATAACACGCTATGTCGCTATGACAACAACAACACTATCGCTTGGTATACACAGATGTGGTTAAGTGTGTTTTGATTATAATCCTAAACCGTTTCGAAAATTTAGCTAAATGTTATTGTCTGAAATGAAGACATTCCTTGTCGATGCTGTTGTGATTTAAGTGGTACTTATTAAAGGTTTATTTTGATTAGAAATGCGAGCTTGGCAATTTGGTAGGCAATTAAAAATCCAGTTATGAGAGTTTTTATACCATTCTCGCACATAATCGTCACAAAATACACCTCGATTTCGAACAGTCATGCAAGCTTGGTGAAACATTAATTATATTTAGACAAGACGGCAATATTTCTATACTAAAAGCAGCACTGGTAGATTTATTTTATTTATGCCTACAAGAGAAAAAAAAATATAAACCGAGCGGAAATGCGACAGCGGTTGGTCGATTTGCCAATGCATATGATAGTAGATAAATACCTCTTCTCTCTGACAATCGGTAGGATAATATGTTAATTTACGATGCATTAATATTGATATGTTTCATGGGAAATGAAAAAGGCATACACACATCTATATACGCTGCCATCATCCCAAGCAATAAACAAAATCAACGCAGCGCCACTTTGCACCTATTTAGGACGAGGCTTAGTGGCAGCGATTCCAGGATATATGTACACACACGGTCGTGACTCATTCTGTTTCAACTGCCAAATCTCGGCCTAATAGATTAATAACCTTTGCGTGGGGTGGTCGCGGGAAGAGATTGGGTGGCGACGTGAATCTGGCCGTCGATAGGAGGTGATTCGTCGGAGGGAAGCGGGGTTTGGGAGAGAGGGTCAGTCAGTGGTATGAACGGTGTGGGGTTTTATTTCGATTCTGCCGCGGACTATTTTCCAAGTCGATTTCTCTCCCTGATAACGCAACTGAGATGCCCATGTTTTCCCCGACGTGATAAGAAAGATAATACAAATCTCCGGTCTTAATTGGGTTAGGCGAACGTAAAGGCAATATCTCCCATTTAACTATCTGATGAAAACCGATAATATCAAGAGCAAAACTAGTCAGGAAAATTGAGCGAATGGTCTTGGCCTGCGAGAGGATGGCCGGGTGACGGAAGAGTGAGGTGCATGCCCCCGACTCAAACCGAAGGAGGTATTTCTGGGTCGCTGGGTAGATGAGAGTTTCAACAGTCGTTCATGTCGTTTTCGGTTACGGTGAGTGTCGTTGAAATCTTTTGAAGATTCACTGATAGCGTGGTATCAAAAAGGCGCCTGGTCGTAGCTTAATTAACGATCGTTGATGGCTCGCATGTGAGGCTCGTGATCGGCTTCTATCGGTTTCATCGACCGGGGCACGAACTAGTACGAGAAAAAACCCATAAGTATATTTCAACTTGCGTGAAATTGTCTCGCTAGGATGCTGGTGATACAAGCTACTGAAGGGAATCAATGATCGTGGAATTTCCACGCGGAATCTCCTTTGGATTCACCGCGCGATCAAACACTTAAAATCTATCTGTCAATTAACTTAGACCACGCCACGAACGCATCTAGGAACAGATTCATCGAAATGAAAATCGGCACGCGAATCAAGAAAGTGTAGATTTCGTGCGGAGCGATTTAACCTACCTCGCTGCTGTCATACAGAGCTCTCACGAACGGCTGCCACTAAAGAGAAGCCATCTTGGATTTTTAGATTCTCCGCGTCAGCGTTGTATTTCGTTGGGCCGGGTGATATGGCTCCCTACACAATAGCTAATAAAAACCCCAATGTTAAATCCACCTTATCCAAATTAAGACCAGCATCCTCCGTTATTCATCGAAACATATCCTCCCAGGATTGTTGGACATCGATGAATAAAATAAAAGCATGACAGTCAAGAGGGAATGTTTACATCGCTACGAATATTTGAACGCGCGTCGTGAAAGCCGCGCGATATATTCAAGGGCGACTGTAAATCTAAAGCGCTAAGTCTGAGGATCAAAGTCAGTCACTCGCTCAACTCTTGACATTGTATATGCATCATTAACTATTTATACCCGGTGTATGGAGAGCACGATAGGCGCGCTCGACGAAGGAAATGAAAGCACCACGCAGGTCGAAATAGGTACATTTGTAGGTTTGAAAATATATACACGATTTCTGTGCTATTTATTTTATTTGGAAAAAATGTCTTTTTTGTCATCCGTGAAATATTACAATATATCGAAACTAGGTCGCGTCATCCCGTTACAAATTCATGACGGCTTCGCGTGTTAGTTTTAAAAAAAATGGAATACCACCAATAGAATTGCCAATCTGAATACTATTCTCACAAAAATATTATCTATATGACGACCAAAAAAATAAAACCCGAAATAAAGATGTCGATTTCACGTGGGTAAACATGCCTGGAATTTTCATGAGTCCATTTGGAAGAAAAAAATTACCTAACTACAATATATTTCTTTCGAAAAAAACAAGAGCCGTTCTCACAATTTACGATGGCTTTCGAGACCCGTGAACTCAAGTGGGGTTTTGTCATTATCTCGAGATCTCGCTGATAACGAGAATATCAGATAAGCGAGATCTTGTTTAACAGCTCGCTCTATATTTTCATTCCCTGGCAATGCTCTTCTTAGAGTGTAAATATGAATACATAAGGGTCTGTCTTCACAAATGCCACTCGAGTGCCCATCTTATAATACTGGATTATTATTGTTTAGGAGAACAAATTTGAATCTTTTCTCGCACGAATGATAAGTAATTGTTTTCGCTGACGTTAACATCCGAAATATCACCTTAATATAGAAAATGTGGCTATGTCAATATTAGAATAAAATGAGTCAATTTATTGACCGCGTATATTTCCCGGCAATATTTGTCCTACCGAGAATATAATAATTTTTTTAATATTTTTAAACTTACGAAAAACATTGGTCATTGGCGTCTTTGAAAATATATAAATGATGAACTTGATGTGGCTCGGTGGCTTGTGGAGATGATTGCGTTGTACAGTATGGATTATTCTATCGCCATGTTGTTCGAACGGATCAGCGATCGTCTCTAATCCTTCGGCTTGGGTCGCTTTGTGGTGATAAGTGCGAGATAATTTGCATGGCAACACTTAGAGAAGCAATAAGCCGACACTGAACAAACCTTGTAGATCATTTCTTCTGCCTAGGATCTACAAAGTAACATTAACGGGCGCCTTTTTAACAAGCCTCTTGTCCTCTGCGAGCCCGCAGCTAATTATAAACATTGTCTGTGCACTTTGACCCACTAACCCAGATACCAGTTGCTCCCCGCCCTTGCTGTCACTGTGTACATGTGCACGTCCTCTCTGTCTCGGAAGCACCTATCATTCCTTCAATATATTATTTTCCTTTTCTTTTTCTTGCGTCGCTACATGCCCCGTCATATTTTCCTCCCCCCACCCCACTGATACAGAACACATCGGCCTTTAACCTTACTCTCTCTTTCTCGTTCCCTCTCTCTCTCTCTTTATCTCTTTCTCTTCAAAGCTATTCTTGATTACAAACAAACCTCACACATGCATATTTCAACAGAAGCGACTCCTTATAACTGGCAGCTTCAGTCAATTTTTATTTTCCATTTTTTGTGAATGATGGTTCGCTTTCATGCAGCGGGCGGGTTCGTTACACCCCGAATTACTGAAAATACGACCCTCTTTCGTGGTTTTGAAGTAGCGCATTTTAACCACAAGAAATAAATGCTTACTTAACGAACAGAAGGCTGACTTTTGAAAGGCTAAAACCAAACGTCTCGGTAAGAAGAACGCCATACTGGTGAACACCACTTGAACACAGAAGACGGAGGCGTTCGTTCGGATATGAAGAAGAAATTAGCATGCTATAATCAAAATATATCTAAACAATTCCGAAGTTATGCTAAAATAGAAAAGCCGCATTCGGTGTGAAATTCGTCTAAATTGACCTTTGTTCTTCTATGGTGTGACCTTGTGTTGTGGTTTTCTTTACGATCCTCTTTGGAGATTGAATTCCATACATTTGCATATACAAAGACCAAGGTCAGAGTTGCACCAGTTTCCGCTGTCTTTGTTCTTGCGAGCTATACGCGTCAGTATTCGCTGGGACAGATCGCGCTATAAATTTCAACTTTACCAATCCTCCTACAGTATGATCCCATATGATCGACTGATTCCAGTCCCTTTGATCTGACATGTCGTGAAGGATCCAATAAATAATATTGAAACTTTTGCAGATAAACCCAAAAGTGCAGGAGAATTATTAGAGACGACAAGTAAACAGAAAATTGGGATTGTTGTCGTCAGGAAAAATTACTGTAAGTCAGAAATTTTCGACTGGGTCAAACAGTTTATCTTCCAAATAAAACCATGAGTAGGAACAAGGGTTGACAGCGTCTGGTAGGGAGCTTCTTGAAGGAGGCATAGGTCGGTTAAGATGACAGACTGTGAGGTATGTGAGGTCGTAGGGTCATTGAGTAAGCCGAGGCAGAGCGTGGAGTGAAGTGAGGTGTTATATAAGTTAGCCGACGAGACGAATGTGTGTGTGTTTGTGTGTATGTGTGTGTGTGTGTGTATGTTTGTGTGTGTGTGCGTGTGTATGTGTGTGCGTGTGTGTGTGGGGCAGAGTGTGTCCTGAGTTGATTAAGTGAAAAGATGAAAGGTGTTAGAGGGCTGAACACGTCGAAATATATCTTAATTAATTATGCAAAAGGGAAATAGGAATCACAAGAGATTAATGGGTATCTTTATATAAATGAATATTGCACGATACACCGACCCAGGAAGAACTATGGTGCAATTGTGTAAGCTAGAAGTAAATCTTTTCTGACTGTGAATGAAAAATATAAAGGAAGGAGAGAAATGACTGTTAGACGAAATAATTGAAAATGAGGTGTTATAGAGAGAGAGAGAGTGGGGGGTGAGTGTTGAGAGATAGAGCGAAAACAGTATTATGATAAGTGAGGCCTAGTCAAGTCCAATAACCGACCTCTCTCTCCCTTACACGAGTCGGTCTGCAATAGAACACCCCGTCCCCTCCCAGCTTCCCCGTCCTACCAACACAACAGCCCCACCCCACACCCCAACTCTAACAGTCTTTCCCAGGAGTGTCAAAATTCAAACACGATTCTGCACTCAGGAAGTGCTGTATACCCTGTGTGCCCTCGACCTGAGTTGCTATAGTCTATACTGAAACCTCGCCCAAACAGCTCGAGTCAATATATATTCACTTAGATTATCATGCACAGACTGGCTCTGAAATAACCAGTCTCCCTTGTTAGCTGGGCTCCCCTGGGCCTTATAATGGAAACAAATCGAAACTTTCGCAAGCTGAGCAATGGAGAAACACGTCGCGGGCTCATAAATACAGATCCTAAAGGCCGGGTCAAAATCTTTAACTAATAGACGACGATTAGGCCTCACAGAATAGACGTTGATTATCACGGAATTTAATTAGTGGGACCTTGAGAGTACAGGGGAGGGAGCGGGACTCGTCTTCTTCTCCGACCTTAGCAGGATGCTTTCGGAGCGGAACAAGGCGCTAAATTCTATTAAAGGGGAGCTAATTTGATTAAGAACATAAGGGGTCGAAAGAAGGGTGAGTTTGGGTTAGATTTTGAGTGAGAAAAAAATGTTCTTTACAGTTTGTTGTTTTCCTGGTTATTGGGTCATCTTGTGTCAAGTTTCTTGTGTAGGAGTGAAATAAAAGATGGTGTTTATTGTTGGATTAATGAAATGTTTGTTTGACATCCAATTAAAAGGTCCCTTCGAAGGCTCGCGGCTCCCTTGGATGTTATTGATTGATTCGTACACGTAAATTTTGATGATAGCATATATTTATTCAAACGAGCCTGGCCTTTACCCCAAATTGAAACAGAACATCAATTCACGATAATATTCGTTAACCTATGTTGCTATCCGTGGGTGTTATTCAACTCAAGGAATCGATCTGTCCTTAGTCGTTAATATTCACCTTGTGTATTATTCATATGCATAAATAAATATATCTATATCTATATGTAAAAATATATATATAGATACATATATATATAGATATATATATGATATTATATATATATATATATAAATATATATATATATATATTTATATATATATATATATATATATATAAATATATATATATATATTAATAAATATATATATATATATATAAATATTTATATATATTTATGTATATGCATTTTTCTATTTCTTAGTAGTTTAGGTTGTTTTTTACGAATGCGAAAGGCCACGCCGAGCTGCGCAATAAGTGCTCATGATAGAAGCGGAAGATATGGCCATGGATTCGTGTCTGGCTGCCGCTGCCTGTTGAGATATACACGTGTTTCACTTGTTGAAGTATTCATTAGAGGAGCGCTATACATTTAGTATGGATGTACCAATTTAGCTCAATCACTCCCACGATGGTCATGTACTAAAGCGTCAGCATTCACCCCCCACTACCCCCCCTACCCCCCACCCCCACCCTGTCTATTTCTTCCCCTCTTCCTCCGCCCTTCTCAAGAAATTTACAACCGACAACCCGCCTCCAACATTCAACTGCTCTTCTAGTTGCAATGCAGCTTCGATAAAAAAAACCCTCAGACATTCAATGCATTTTGGCCGTCAAACATCGCCGGTGTTTGCAATTTCTCGGATGTTTTTCCCCAATCACGAGACAAATGCATGCAACAATACGCTGCTCCGCGCTTTCGGGGCATTACGAATCGTGAATGTTTGCAATTTCTGCCATATTACGATGCGGTGTTCGACCCCTATTCATCAATCACGGCTGGAAACGCCATAAAAACGACGATCAATCATATATATATATATATATATATATATATATATAACATATATATATATATATATAGAGATATATATATATATATATATATATATATATATATATATATATATATAGAGAGATATATATATATCTATATATCTAGATATATATATCTCTATATATCTCTATCTCTATATATATCTATATCTATCTATCTCTCTCTATCTATCTCTCTCTCTCTCTCTCTCTCTATATATATATATATATCTCTATATATCTATATCTATCTCTCTATATATCTATATATATATATATATATCTATATATATATATCTCACCACGACTCGCCGATGATAGAGAATATGCTCACTTGTTGTTATAACAATCTGGAAATAATATGATACAAAAGCCTACATTATATTTTGAAGGTATTATCTATTATTGCATGATCGGAAGCGGGGAGGAGAAATCGTCTCGACTTTACTAGCATGTCTGTAAGAAGTCGCAACGGAATATTAGATTCGATATAAATCACAGGGGTTTTATAATTATCATGCGTCCGGGGGGAAACGATGAGAGAGATTTTTGATGGGGGGGGGGGGTCTATTTGACAACGTTCTTGCCATGGATGTAAAAAAATGGTAAATGATCAAAGGAATCCGACTGTCGGACAGGAAGGGCTTTGGTTTTCTGCAATGGATGTATTTAATTAGCTATCTAGATAAGACATGCTACATAAGAGAATTATAGCAGAGTCAAGAGGCTGCCATGGTAAATATGAAACCAATTTTCTGACTCGATTTGTTGTTGATATTGTCCTTTCATTTTAGACTGTGAACTGTAGATTGAAATTTTAGATCGCAACAGTCTTTTTTTACTCTGCATATCAAAATATGAACGAAATTATACTCGAATAAAACTTGTATAAGACCCGATCTCTTCATTGTAACAGTATCGTTGCTTCCTACAGCGGTATCAGGCCTGTCTCTCAAATATAGGTCAAAGTTCAAAATTATATAACTGCAAAATATTCCATTATTTTCGATTTATGAGAATGTATTTCTGTTCCTTTATTGCTTCGCTGGTAATCTCGTTTTCAAATATAAATTCCAATTGACAAGAAACTGATGGTTTATTTGGAGTCGCTAATCCAGAGCGAATTCATTGAACTACTGTGAAAATCCTCCTATGGTAATTTTAGGCTTAACCCAGACGTGTCGATTTGGATCGTAGAGAAAATATAGATGGCTAAGCGGGTAACAAGGGGTCACTTGATGATAAACCACTGAGGGAAAGCCATGACATTTACTCATAACGCTGTCGAGGTTACAAGGTAGGACTTTTATCTGATAAATAGGATAGTTAGACCCACCTTACAATACTAAAACACATTAGCGAAGAGACCTTGTACACACACGCATATATATATATATATATATATATATATATATATATATATATATATATATATATATATATATATATATATATATATATTATATATATATATATATATATATATATTATATATATATATGTCTTATATCTATATATATATATATATATCTATATATATATCTATCTGTATATATATCTCTATATATATATATATATCTATATATATCTATCTCTCTCTATATATCTATATATATATATATATATATATATACATATAAAAAAAATGTGCACGTATATTTATGAGTATTTGGGGAGTTCTATTTATATTTGATGGTGAAACTTGCTTGTTGTAGTATTTTTGGGGTATGTGAAAGTCACTGTATTTTTCGAAGCATTTACTCAGTTCGAATCGCGCAGAACAGACTGGTTTATGTCGGCTTATCGGTAAGCGACGCGGGGTCTGCCCACATGCTTCCTTTCAAACACTGCAAATCCTCACGACGCGTCCTAAACTTTCTCTCCACTTTGTATTTGAGACGTTCACGGCATTAGCAACTCCTGTGGGAGATTTCCAATCGCTACCAATAAGCCGTTTTCATTGGGAGAAAATTGCCGGTCATTCCCCAGGAAATCGACACAACACGAGCTACATATTGAAACATGTAAGTCGGCGACGCGGACGATGAAAGAAAAATGATTATGTGCATATTAATATTTGCTTAAATGCTTCCGTTTGAAACTCTGGTAGACTCCTACTGCAAGCGACGACTGAGAAACCGCGCTATTCAAGGTTATTCCTGGGATTAATCTCGAACTAATGGAATAGCGCTTTTCAAGAAAGCCTCCCTGCTGAGTCAGTTGCCATGGGAACGAATGCCAGGCGCCGATGATTGGGTGGAAGCGAGCGCCGTGTTGTTTACGAGCAAGCGCGCCTCATGTCGGTTTCGCGGCGTCCTTGAATTCCCTAAAGGTCATATAAGGTCGATAAATGGGTCAACAGAGTGTCACGTGATTGCTCGCCGCTACGACTTTAAGAAATCTACATGAACATGGGACTCGAGTGAAGGAGTTGAGGAGGAGGTCGTAAACTTCACATTTATTTCGTCCGGCTGGCAGGAACAAGCGCTTAATATTTGACATCCCTGGCCCTCTGATGCTTTTCTGAAATTGCTTACTTCAATATTAACATGTGACAAATTCTCTCTGTGAACTCGACCGACAGGCACCTTTTCCAGAGCTGCACCCAGCCATAGCTCCATGAAATACAATTTTAGGCACCTCATTTCATTCAACCAGTAATCCATTGGATATTTTTTTCTGGAATTATATTGATCCAAATATAATCTGATGCTTGTGGCGTGGGAAGTGAGAGAATGGAACATCCATTTAGTTTTCCAGTTCGTCGCTAGGTGACAGCACAGATGGCAAAACCGAATGGCCTTATGGGATATCACTCCGCCTAGCCTTCGACTCGAGACACAACCTGAGTGGAAGTCTCTGACGTCATCAGGCCAAATAACGTGTCAAGCCTCGTTATGGGTGGGGAGTGTATAAGTGGGGTAGGGAGGAGAAGGGTGTTAATGGAATGCTGGAGGAAAGGAAACTGATTCCACACAGAAACGTGCAACTGAGGGTTGACTGGGTTCAAGGCTGCAGACGTGCTTGTGTTGGGAAAGCAGATGTGCTTAATGAGTTAGCTGTGAATTGCTTCACCATATGCGAAATGATTACGTGCAAACGGGCCGCAACACTTCCACGTCAAGGCAGCACAATTTCCGCTTGCCTGCTGTAAGGTTTTCATTCCAAACCCTCCCAGTGCTGTGGGCATTCATTACCCGGCAAAAACTCACTCCTTCCGATAAGAGTTAAAAAAACTCAGCTAGCTCGTCCGAAACCTGTTTCCAGACGCGTAATGCTAACCATCGCCTATTGAAGTCTTGATATAAGTCACGTGACCAACTGAGGCTTTGAGGCAGTGATCCAAATGATTTTCATCGTTTGAAGATCTTCCCCAGGGGATCATCTGATGAGACTCGCTTACTTTTCGTCTGTGGGTGTTTTTTTTTTTTTGCTTTCGTGACGTCACTTCCTTTCTCTTGTGCCTTCTTAACTTACCAGGAGCTCATCGATCATCGAAGCCAAAAGCTCCCCTGATTCTCCGTGCAGTCAAAAGCAAGTTGACATGTGGTATATATCATGTTTCTCCAGGCGTACGATTCTGTTGTGCCAAGGCAGGTGATTTAGGGCTTCAGTTTTTAGGGGTACAAAAGTTATTGTGAGTTGGTTAGGCGGGGTAATAGAGAGAGAGAGAGAGAGAGAGAGAGAGAGAGAGAGAGAGAGAGAGAGAGAGAGAGAGAGAGAGAGGGGGGGGGGGGGGGTTGAGATGTTGAGCTCGAGGATGACTCAAATCATGCTACGTCAAGGGTGCTATTGACGCCGTTGGTAGTATGCCTCTTCAGGGATATCAGCAATCAGACGATTCGATCAAAGCGAGCCACATGCATGGTATTTTGAAGCTGTATGTGTATGTTACGGAATGCCAGCTAAAGGTCGCTGAAACTTCGAAATCCATCCCATAATATCCTCTCTCGGCGACCTTCGGGCGGGATATTGTGAGCCTCATCATCGTCAAGGCTGGTTGCTTCAAAGAAAAGCGAAAAGGGATGTTGGGGGGTTTCATGGCACGCTGTTTTCGAGTCATCTGCTAACTTATCCAGTCTGTACACGCAACACCCCGCGTCGGAATACACTCAAACGTCTGCGCATGCTCCTACTCGTCGAATGAACGAACACGCGAATCCAAGGCTATTTATTTGGGTCAACTAGAAGCGTCTTTTATCACCCCCCCCCCATCCCACACTCCCTCTTCCTTACCCCACCCCACAAGGTGAGGCCGTGCTCATTGGTCACTAATCTCAAAATGTTGGCCATTTTTTTGCCTCTATCATGCCGCAAGCCGTCTTCATTACGACCCGTCCTGCAGTTGATCTGACTTGGTCCGTTCTGGCATTTCCTGTCGTATTTTATCACCATGGTAAACCCCTTGTAGCCCCCCCCCCCCCCCCCCACGCAGCGCATCCACCCCTTGGGGTTAGATCCCTCTTCTGACCAAGCGCGTATCATCACCAATTACACAATTACACGGCGACCAGGCCTCCCCAGGGAGACCTGCCTACCAGCTTGTTTATGATAGCTTTATGTAAACTGTAACGAATAAAGAACTAATTTGAAAAACAGCCTATCCTGTTAAGCGACCATAAACGCGCAGTAAAGTCGGGCCGTTCGGGACTTTAAAAACGCATCCTACTAACGGATTCACGACAGGGGGTTAACTTTGTGTACATAAAATCGTGACGTATTACACAATAAAGGCGTCAACCAGCACGCGTCGCTAATCTATTGGCCATGTAATTGGCCTAGTTGCTTGCACTTGCATCTCCGAGCAAACTGCAGACTTTATTCCCTCAGATGAAAGAAACTACACTACACTAACAAAAACTTCCTCCCCAACAATACTAGCAAAGCAAATGGGAGGCCATATAACCGTGATAAACATTTACTGCCCAAGTGTCGTGTAAGTTCGGTTTTTAAGTGTCATGCGGCTTGCTTTGGCCTCCCCTTATGTGCCAATTAGAATTGACATTTATACGGTATGTTCGAACATAAATGCACAGGTTAGTGACTGTTTAATTGCGAGAGAGAATGCTAATACATACCATCGATGAAGAACGATATTCTGGCGTTGAAGGGTAAGTGGCTAGCCTTGTTCGGATTCGGCTATCATCTTCCATCCCGACTTCTTTACGGCATATGTGAGATATCGCTAGATCTTAACAAGAAGTTACCATAAATATTTCCCCGAACGAAATTTGCCAGGATGTTCCACGAAAGTTATTAGATAATAAAAAACGATAATGTACGATTGTGGTTGTAATTTGCCTAATTCATCGGAAGATTGAAACACGAAGTATATTATAATATATGCAGAGAATAAACAATTCTTTTGGGAGTGCTAGAACTGAGAGGGGATGGTGGGCATTGAAGGATAGACGCTATTTGAGAAGTATCCGATTGGCACATATACTCACAAAATACAATCTAAAAACCTACGAGCCTTATAGCGTCATGTTGGTATTTCAATAGCGTATGGGCGCAGACCCTCGACGCCGTCTCTTCTTTAAAAAGAAGAGACATGCAACAAGATTTGATGGTCTGGGGTATAACGTCAACTCCAATAATTTCTAATTTCTATAAGTGACAGACATATACACAGACTTGTCGCTGACATCAGCTGCTTAGGATAGCATGCCCCTTGTTGCATGTAGGCGGAATTTCCCGGGGAGTCGCGTGCGGAATTTAACGTAAATGGCTCGTTGGCGTTTTCAGTAAATTTTAGGTCTATAATTTAGTGGGAACGCGTCCTCATTGAAACCTCATCAGACTTCTTCCTCACCCTACCTCACCCTATCTCACCCTACCTCACCCCCGTCCTGAGCGCGTCCACGCAAGCGTAAAACGCATCTCAGCCATAATTTAGTTGTGATGCATGCCGGTAAAACAGCCTTCACGCTTGGATGGGCCTTGCTTGAACGGGTCACCCTAGACACGCCCTTTGACATTTGACCTGGAAAGTCATCCTTTGTTTTTGTTTATGTCAGCATGAGTTATTGTCGGCTTGTGTGAGAGTAAGATAGTCATTATGAGAAAAGGTGGATGAAAAGACGGGAGAAAATATGGTGTTATTTTAGTATGCGAGGGATTGCACGTGAGATCACGTGGCCAGCCGTGTTTTTTCTGGATCACGTGAACAGTCAAGTTACTTACAACCGTCTTGATTTGTAATCCATCTTCACCACAACCCCTCCCCTCCCCCCGACCAAGCTGACCCCCACCCCGCCCGCATCCTCTCTTTTCTGTGATGAAGCTCAGACCGATGACGCATTGACCCTTCAATTCTAACCTCGCCTTATCACATTATCATTGTTATCACCAATCCTCAAAGTCACAAATCACCCATCACCATATCACAGCCTCCCTATGTCACGCCCGTTCCACTGCCGCAATATCCATCCAGACTTGTCGTTCTCAAGAACTGCTTGAAATGAATCCGACAGACCTGTTTAAGAACTCATAGCAATGGATTAACTTGCATATATAGCGACCAAACCCCTCATCAGCGTCTGCCTTGTCGGAGAGCATCATGTGGAAAGAGAGGTTCGTGTTTCAAACTCATCGCCATTCTTCTTACTAGCCCAGCCTTGCTGCGCAGTACATTCACCAGACATCTCCTGTTTGCAATATAAAAACGATATTTTTTTGATATAAATAAGGCAAGGGAAAAGTCCGTATTTCCTGTGGTCTTGGCACTGGCTGTAACAGGATGGAGAGTGTGTGTGTTTGTGAGTAAGTGTGTATGCATGCATGAATGCATGTATGTATGTATGCATGTATGCATGTATGTATGTATGTATGTATGTATGTATGTATGTATGTATGTATGTATGTATGTATGTATGTATGTATGTATGTATGTATACATGTATGTATGTATGTATGTATGTATGTATGTATGTATGTATGTATGTATGTATGTATGTATGTATGTATGTATGTATGTATGTATGTATGTATGTATGTATGCATGTATGTATGTATGCATGCATGCATGCATGTATGTATGTATGTATGTATGTATGTATGTATGTATGTATGTGTATGTACGTATGTATGTATGTATGTATGTATGTATGTATGTATGTATGTATGTATGTATGTATGTATGTATGTATGTATGTATGTATGTATGTATGTATGTATGTATGTATGTATGTATGTATGTATGTATGTATGTATGTATGTATGTATGTATGTATGTATGTATGTATGTATGTATGTATGTGTATGTATGTATGTATGTATGTATGTATGTATGTATGTATGTATGTATGTATGTATGTATGTATGTATGTATGTATGTATGTATGTATGTGTGTATGTATGTATGTGTTTGTGAGTGAGTGTTTGTGCACGCATGCATGTATGCATGCATGTATGTGTGTATGTATACATGTATGTATGTATGTATGTATGTATGTATGTATGTATGTATGTATGTATGTATGTATGTATGTATGTATGTATGTATGTATGTATGTATGTATGTATGTATGTATGTATGTATGTATGTATGTATGTATGTATGTATGTATGTATGTATGTATGTATGTATGTATGTATGTATGTATGTATGTATGTATGTACGTTTATCTATGTATTCATGCATGTAGATAAATCTTTACTGAAGCGGTGTATACATCCAGCCGTGTGCCTTTGTGTTCATCTCAATTGTTGCATTCCTAACATGTCCTCGGACAAGCCCTCCATAGAATGGCTCCTCAGTTTTTGTCTCCCTATCTCCTCACATTAGCATCCTTCATAATCTCCTCCAACACCAATTTGAATTGTCACCTAAACCCGCCCTATCCATCACCGCGGCTTTGTTTCTCTTTCCAAAGCATAACAAATAGAGGCATCTGAAAAGAACAACATTACGTCACTTGCCAGGAAAATGTACTTAAATCACTTCCGTAGAGAAGAGTGGCGAGCGAGATGGTACGCACTTCTTCCATTGCCGAACATATTACCAAATGTGCCATAACGGTAACTGACAATTACCCACACGGGTGAAACGGACATATTGTGCTTGAATACCTTGCTCGGTATCTCCGTACTGATATCTTATTACACATTCGGTGTCGCCTGTTATTATGTATGTATATATATATATATATATATATATATATATATATATATATATATATATATATAGATATATATATATATATATATATATATATAGATATATATATATATATATATATATATATATATATATATATATATATCTATATATATATATATATATATCTATCTATATATCTATCTATATATCTCTCTCTCTCTCTATATATAGAGAGAGAGAGAGAGAGAGAGAGAGAGAGAGAGAGAGAGAGAGATGCTGTGGAGTTCATTTGATAGGAGGTGCCTACTCCAAGCGGGTTCATAAAGCCATCCGTTAACTTTTGTCCTCGGTGCCAGCACGATTTACTAGCTACATGCCTTTTCTTTCCCTGGCTTATTGTTCGGAACTACAATAAAGCAATCAACTAGCGGCTATATTGACCAATTAGATCACGGAGAATCGTGGCGTCATAATTCAGGATTCTCCGCAGCAACAGCCCCACGGCAACGCATTTCTACTCACTTCCCACGTCCATCCGTCATTCGGTGCGCCCTCTTACACACCACCAATCCACCCCTCCCCATCCTCCCATCCCGTCTCCCAGCACCCTAGCCCCCAAACCCATGCCCCTGCTACATGTGCGGCTATGGCCCATAAAGAGCCTTAGCCCTTTCTCTCGCACTCTCTCTCTCTCTCTATCCTACGGACAGTTTCATTCTCCCGTTATACATTTTCCCAATAAAAATCACCAGTTTCCTACGGATGTTGGAGGGACGGAGGCATATAATGAGGCTACTCCAATGTGACCTTCAATTAGGGTGCCTATTGTTGCGGAGGGAGACAATAGGCAGTTTCCCCATCACCATCTCCACTCTCATTGTCACAAGTTGGCTGACTCGTCCATCAACTCTTCACTACGTCCCCATCAAGATCTGTGCGAGTGCGCCTTGTAACTGTCACCCATGTCTATATAACAGTCATCTCTGTAACGTCATTCCTTTACCGCCATCTCTGTAACGTCATTCCTTTACCGCCATCTCTGTAACGTCATTCCTTTACCGCCATCTCTGTAACGTCATTCCTTTACCGCCATCTCTGTAAAGTCATTCCTTTGCTGTCATCTTTAAACCTTCATACCTTTAACGTCATTCTTTTACAGTTATACCAGTAATCTGTAGCGTCACCCTTTTACCGTCATATCTCCATCCTTCGTCCAGTAACGTCATCCTATATCTAATCCTTCGTCCCATAATGTTATGCCTTGTTACCAGCTTAATTCATGCTTCATTGATTCACACCCCCCCCCTCCACATTATCCCGTCATCCCCCCCCCCCCTCCACATAATCCTGTCACCCGTCAATGCTTATCCAATGTCTTATCTATGTAATGTCATCCCATTGTAACGTCATATACATTATGTCATCTCTACGTTACGTCATCCCATTGTAACGTCATGCGCACTTTTCTTTCCTATATTTCATCAACCCCAGACAATAATAACGTCACTTCTATTTACCATTCATTTTGATCCGTTCACACATCCCTTAAATCTCGAACCATATCCCCCCCACCTCTCCTCATCAACCTCCCCTCACCCTGCCCCTAGCCCCATCCCCCCCACCCCCATCTGTACCATCTGCCATATCCAAGCAATAACTCTATCGAGAACTCTGTCTATATATAACATCTTTAAGATTATGAACATTTTTACGACTCTGTCGGTCGAAACGGAAGTCACAGTCACTTGTCACGTGACTTGTACTCGTAAGAAGTGACTTCCTTTTTCGACTGATGGCAATTACCTTAGCAAGCATGCAAGCAGCAACTCAGACGTAGCCAGTCTGTGGTAACTTACTTTATTTTTCGCAAGAACAAATAACCTAGACGTGTACTCTGATACATTAGCACGGGATTTGGTCGCAATGTGCGCGCGTCTCTTTTATCATAAAAATGCATCTTTGTGTACTTTAATTAAGCTTCCTCTGCGATCATGAGAAATATACAAGCAACAAAGGGGAGACTTCTTTTCAGGTAACAGCGAATGTTTTATGAACTGCCTGAGGTTTTCATCATTCTTGCTTCGCTCTAATTAAATGATCGGCTTTGGGTCTTCGAATATACACCGATCTTAAGCAGCGGGTAAATCTCATCCACTGTTGTGCTGCATAGAGCGTTTGGTGACAAAAACCTAATCTGTCATGTCTCCTATGAGGTACGAGCCAGGTGTTGCACATGGATCTAACTTAACATGTCATCGCAAATGTATCGCCCATTTAATCTCCCGCCCATTAGCAATAAACCAATTCAGTGTACTCTGTAGATAACCTGGTACCAGCTAGTGAGGTTTGGCACTCAACACCCTGGCGCTATCACCGCCTCATAACCACGCCATCAAACACGCATAAGCATTGCATTTTATTTCCATTTCATGGTCTAAGGTTGCCTCGTAAAAAAGCGACCAAATCTCCGAGTTGTAAGCGCGGCTCTTCGAAAAAGGTAACTTGTTCGCCTGTGAATGAATACAAAACATGTTTGCTACCAAAGCACGTTGCGCGTGGCTTTTGTAGCAAATTAAGTCTCTTTTTCTCTGATTGTGCAACCATTGAAGGTTATTGCGCAATAAACCTCCTGTGTGAGGCTATTGAATGAGAGTTGAGCACAGGGGAGTAATTGCATGATGGCGCGAATTTTGTTGTATTCAAACTTCAACCTCAGAAGAAGAAACCACTGCATGGCCTTCTGGTTGACGGAGGAGGGGGAGTATTGGAGACGTGTCCTGCTTGGGAAAAAAACACAGCTACTTGGTGATAGAGATGGAGATATCACGGTGCTTAGAAGAGGCCACCACAGAGAAACAGCTGGAAAAGTTGCTCATTGATGCATTGTGGGGCGAGAGTTTATGGTACACGAAGTAACAGTGTCATTTTATATGATCACGTGACTGCACGCTAACGTCATGAAAACAACACGAAATTTCTCCACTTCTCACGTACTGGAAACAATTCCTGAAGATGTTGATACTCAGAAACAAAGTTAAAAAATTCACGTCTATTGAGGTGTAAAACCTTTGCATTCTCTTGTTTACCAAAGGGCTTAACAAAGCCTGTTATTGTGACCCGATGGAATTAAAAGATGCCTTTGAAGAGAATCAGATTTCGAAAGATGTATCACAAGTATTTGATGACGTCATGCAAACAGAAGTTACCAAGGAAACAAGGAGCTAGCACACTACCACAAACATCAGCATCACCGCGACACGCACCAAATCTAGCATCTTTAAACGGCTTTTAACCTCGCTCCCCAAAAAACACCTTTGTCTTGGTCTGTGTATACAAACAGGTGAGTTGATTGGCTGAGCGGTGACCAGCTGAGTGGTAGCAGTACGCCTTCGAACACGCCAGTGTTTCCTTCCTGCCTTTAAATGGTGATCCATTTCTTTGCCAACGTTGGACATGAAAACTAGCGACGTGCTTGCCTTTATTTATCAATAACTAATTATGCCAGTTACGAGGCCAGAGATAAAACTCACCACAGCCTCACCAGAAGATCGTCCATCACTACACCTAATGATGGCAATCAGAGGGGGTGGCTCCGCTCAGGAGATCTGCATATGTCGCCATGTCAGTAACCAAGGCGTTGTTGCTGGGGGACTTGGGCGCTAAATAGCAGGCCAGCATTTCCTGTCCGCGGAGAGTGATATCCTCTTTTGGGAATGACGATGTGAAGTCATTGTCGTAAAGTAGGTCTAATGATATAGTGAGATGACGACCGCCGAGACGCTACAATGACATTTGCACGGAGAGTTCATTCTCACCAGGGAGGTGTCGTTTTACCCGGGATGCGTCATATGATTAACAATATCAGACATCCTTTACAATTTTTTTTCCCAAATTTTTTTCAGTTGAAGTTGTTAAGCTCCACCCCTTCATTCTTTTCATCAAACCCTCAGCCTCGTTTCAATACGCAGGATCATCGCGAGTAAGCCAGACATTGAAGGATGGCGCATGCGCACAACGCTAACGAGCGTTAACGGCGCTCGCTCCTTCCGTCCAACCACGGCCTCTATCAGAGGAACATCATGTCAGCAGGGATACTTGCGTAATTGCATGCATTTTAAATGGTGTTTTTAGTGTTCTAATGGCTTACAAGAAACCGTTAATGAGTTACAAAAAAAAGACCAAAAGGCTACAAGATTACGAGTTTATTTCTCATCAGACACCCGCAGGCTGGGTACATATGGACGCTCCAATCCAACGCCAACAATAATGACAACAACAACAATAACAACAACAATAACAACAACAGCAACAATAAAAACAACAATTGAATGACAAAACAGGAATTATACACAAGCTTCGAAAGAAAACCTATCATCTGAGTGACATGACTCACTGGCTGACTCATTGACTCTCTATGTCACTGACTGATTAATTGACTGACTGACTGAATCACTCACTCACTCGCTCAATATATCATTCATTCAACCAACCGCGTGACAATCCAGCACAGACTGCCATCACACTTCACTGAGCTCACGTGACCTTTCCTTACAAACCATAACCCCTACTCTGCCCCAGACCATGGGTTTTCCCAATGCTCCTCCCACCGCCCACCCCACCCACCAAAAAAACCCATCTGATATGTTTATATGTATTCATCAACCCTTAGCACAACTTCATCCCACGCAACCCCATCTACAGCAGGTATCCCCAATAACACGACTCCACAACACATCAACTTACACATGTATACAAACAAATATAAACAAACAAAAAGCAATGGTACGTTTGAGACTGAGTCTGAGAAAGGTGAGCTGAAAGCGCAGCCATTGTATAGGCCATAGATGAATTGGAAGAGTACGCGTCAAGTTCTGGACGAAATCGTACTTGTCTGTCAATAGGTCATAGGTCATAGGCTAACCTAGATTCACATTCCTTTTTCGACATTGCCTTGTTAGAAGATTGCCGTGCAAATAGTGATTGTCAACACTTGCTGGCCTCTCTTGTGGCTACTAATGTAAGAGAAGCGATGGAACCCTAGCTGTATCGCCACTTTTACAATCCGCTAATGCCTCCCAAGACTGTTGTCAAAATCCGAACTGTCCAAGTAAGATATTAAGTCATAGAAGTTGTGACGGTGACAGGGTGGTGGGGTGGGGTGGGGTGTAAATGGGTACAGGGGATGGGTAAGAAGGGAGGAAGGTCAGGCGACTGTACTTATAATTATGATACCAGCAAAATGCATGCTCCAGATACCTCCTGAGAACCCCCCCCCCATGTCACCAACAGCCCCCCTCGAAGCCCCGCTCAACCGCCATAACCCCCGTCCCCCCCCCTCCCCCACCTCGTAACATTACGTTAACCATAGGGCCACGCTGCAATCACACACCAAAAAAAGTGAACTCCCTTCAGTCAGTAATTTGTGTTGCTGCCGTGTTCTGTGGTCTGGGATGGTGACTCTGTCATTTGCCCCGGAGCCTACAGATGTGTTGGGAGGTGGCGGGGCTCGTGGCGGGGCTCGTGGCGGGGTGGGGGGTAGGGGCTGGGCTGACTATACTATGGATAGAGCATACCACTTTCAAGAGACAGCAGTCTACTAGATTGGAAGGTTCACATTGGGGATTCATCAATGGTCTGATTGTGTGAGAGGAGAGCTCAGTGGCTGGATAGAGGGTCACAACTCGTGTGGACGGACGAGTCCCTACCCTTTTTGTCTCCCTACCTCATACTACCCTCAAAGCCTCCTCTTGGCAACACGAGCAATCACACTTCACTCCTTACTTCAATTCAATCTCCACTCACTATTGCACTCCATTATCCACTCACCATTCCCCCACTCTCCATTCATCATTCCCATCCACTCTCCACTCATCATTCCCCTCCATTCTCCACTCACCATTTCTCCCACTCTCCGCTCATCTGTTCCTTCCATTCTCCACTCACCATTCCCCTCCTTTATCCACTTACCATTCCCCTCCACTCTTCACTCATCATAACCCTCCACTTTCCATTCATCATTCCTCTCCACTCATCATAACCCTCCATTCACAACTCATCATTCCCCTCCACTCTTCACTCACTATAAACCTCCACTCTCCACTCATTATTTCCCTCCACTCCCCACTCATCATAACCCTCCACTCTCCACTCATCATTCCCCTCCCCTCTCCATTTATTATTACCATCCACTCTCCACTCATCATAACCCTCCTCTCTCCACTCACCATTCTCCTCCACTCTTCATCATTACCATCCACTCTCTACTAATCATTACCCTCAACTCTACACTCCTCATTCCTCCCCAGTTTCCACTCACTAATCTCCTTCACATTCCGTTCACCATTCACTTTCTCTCTCCATGAAACATTACCCTTCTGCTTCCCACTAACACAAACCTCCCCACCCAAGTCTTACCTCAACTTCATTTTCAACACTAAAAATTTCTTTAAAAAAACGACTTAAACTGCCATGAAACCATCCCTGTGTTTCGTAGAGAGTGTTTTTGTCATTTTGTGGACATAGCACGTGATACAGAGCGACCATATGGTCACGTGACGTCAGAGCGCAGATCAGTAATTGTATTCGTGAGTGGAGCGCGTCCCAGCCCAAGATGAAGGAACTCATTACCGCTTTACCTGTATAGCTCTCCCGCATCCCCAGGTGCGCTAAGTGATCTTCAGCCGCGTGTATATAAAAACAGACACAGAGCCACTAAGCTAGCACAAAAAGGGTTTAGCTTCAGTCGCTGTGAGGACGACCCACGGTGATCACGCGGTAGTCACCACTTGTAGGTTTCAGTATTCGAGACGATTTTTTATGACTGTGTGCTTTCAGCGCGGCAAGTCGTCTCGTCGTATGTGGAGAGAGACTTTGGGGCTCTCTTGCCGATTGGAGCTGACTATTGTACGGACGAAGCAGGCACCTTTAAAAACCAACAGTCAGCAAGAAGCTCGACAGACACACGTCGGCTGCTGCCTGAGAGGGAGCAGGGGCGATTTCACTGAGAAAAGCCTCAAGGAGATTGGTGCAAGCCTGGCTCACAGTGTGTACCCAAGCCGCTACAGTAAGCAGATACATTCAGGCGGTGAATTTGACCCCCGCAAACCACAAACCGCTCTGGTGGAGCCACGCATCGAACGCGCAGGCGAGAAAAACTCGGCCGGGGCTGACACATAAAATAGTCCCTCCAAACACATCGTTATTTGGCCATTTCATTGTGGATTTACGAACAGGAAAGTGTCATAATATAGCGTTGTGGGTCTACAGTGAGGCAGATATCCCGCCTCTTGGCTTTATGGATGGCAAAAATCGCGGCCGCTTGGGCAATCTGTTGGTTGACACTGCTTGAAGAACGACGCGGAGTTACACATCTCCAGACGAGGTGCGCACTGCGGTTGCCTTAGGAGCCGAACGCTGATTGGCTGTTGCCTCGGTGACGTCACGAGAGCGGGCTGGTCTATTTGTCGGCCAGCCTGGAAGTTTACGCTTTGGGTCGCAAATCACTCGACTCGCTGGGTTATGGTGCGTGAGTCTGCTGTGGCCAGTGCTTCGAGCAGGTATATGGCTTGCCGTTAAACTCGTGTAGCTACAGACATCAAACCTGGCCATAGTATGATGGATGCGTAAAAAATGAATACGTATTTCGCCAACCCGTTTTTAGGGCCCCCTATGCAAGGGGACCCGCAGGGACAAACGCAAAGCAATGGACTATCTTGTGGCGGTGGAAATACAGGCTACGGTACGGGACTTGCGCCACATCGCAACACCGGATACCACCATGAACAAGCGGCGAGTGCCAACGGACAAGCGTACATGTGTGCCACGGCGGGTGGCGCGGGCAACGGGGTGGCCGGGACGACCAGCCTCCACTACGGACCCCCGAGTTCCCCCGGGGCCGCCGATCACACTTGCAATCCTCAAGTATCAAGGGGACACGAAATGAACGGTTATGGCGACGCACACACGAACCCTCATCTGAGTACCCCACCGGGAGCTGCCGGGCATCACCACCCTCACCAGGGCGGCTGGAACGGTTCCCCGCCCGGCCAGGAGTACCCCGGCATCCCGCATTCAGCCGGACACTGTATCGGAGGCGGTGGTGAAGTGCTCAACCCGGGCTCGGCCGCACAACACCCCTATGGCACCCCCACAAACGCTCAACCAATCCCCTTCTATCCCTGGATGGGAGTTGTAGGTAGGTAACTAGTACTTATATCTACCCTAGCAACAACCTGACGACGCGCTTGGTGCTTACCCTTGTCTTTAATGGCCGCTATACTCCCGAGTTAAGACCTGGCCCAAGCTTTTTACTAGCGAGTTACATCCCATTGATGTGAATAAAACCTGGAGTTATGGCCGCGTTATTGCTTGCCTCATAAGCCCGGCCCATGAAGGCGCTCCCTAAAACCTCCCCGTCAAGCGGAGTGCCTTCATCTCACCAACAACCGCACAATTCTTCATTAATCCTCCGCCATACTCGCAGTGTTCACTCAATGTGACCAATTCGAGTTAAGTTATGAGCATTGAGGTTCTGTTGAAGCGGGTGTGTACAAAGAGAAGGGTGTAAAATCAACAAGGGGAAAACCTCATCATCTTTAACATAACATTGCATCACGTGTAGGATTCCTGGTGTCCAACTGGTGTCGCAAATGTGACCTCTTGTCCGATTTTTATTCGAGTGTTTTATAGGCATGAGAGCAGCCGAGCATAAGGCATTAGCCCTGTGCCCCGGACGCCCCCATTAGTCTCGCCATCAAGCCGTTCATGCCTTGCGCATGCAGAGATGGGCACCATGTGAGGAGATAGAGGACTGCTAGGACACACTGGTGTGGGCACTATTTTTCTCCAGCAGAGAGACACCTAAACTGACAAGATGTTAAGAAGTCGATTGCGAATTCACTAGTTTTTTCCCCATTCCTATTGTTGAATCATCATGTTACGCCTTAGGGGGAGGGATGAGGGGGGTTTGTGAAGGGCAATGGGAATTGGCAAGGCACCGCCCCGTAGCAGTTCCGAAAAGAGGCACATTATCAAGTGTCTTTATGGACCTCAATTGAGTTCCATTTTCTGCAACACCCTCCGCAGTAGCCTCTGATACTACGATGAGGCAGTAACTCAGCGCCTCCAACGACACCTGAGGCAAGGCAAAGAAATAGACCTCCTCTGTGAGGATCATCACTGTCGCATCTAATCCCTCACTCTATATACTATACATACTGTCTACTTATCTCAGCACAATCCCCGAATAATCCCTCCTATATTACACATACACGCAGGAGGCGAGTTCCCGTATAAGTCTCGTCTTGTGTCGTGCTCCCTGTTCCTTATCATAGGCGCCTCATCTTGACAGGGATTCCGTTTACAGCCTCTGCAAACCTGAGCCTCATTGAGGCACCTGATTCCAGCGACTGTCAACTTCTCCTCTTTAACGGCATCCCTCGTCTTTAATTGGCAGCCCCCCCACAACCCCCTCCCCAACACCCCCCCCCCCCCTCCCTCCAGATGTTAATACAGCCACGTCCCATCGTTTAGGGAGTGGCTGAATGCTGCTAGGAGCAAAAAAACATCTCCATTATTCATAAATTATGCACCCCTCCACCTACCACCTCCACCCCCCCCCCACACCCCCATCGCCTTCACCCCGCGCCACGCCATGTCTTTGCAGTTGACACCCGAACAGCATCTGTATCATCCTGTGCTAATTTGTTGATTTCGTGCGCGACACGATGGGCAAGTAGGGAACATTCATTATCCCCCTACCCCCTGCTCCAACACCACCCCCATCCTCGATCCACACACAGCTCACCTGAAAACACCCCACTCCTCCCCTCGCTACCCCACTACATCCAAACCGCACCATGAATTGGCCACCCAGCACCCCCCCCCCCCCCCCCACGGACTCACTCATCCATCCATTAACAGAACGGGACACGTGCATTGCCCTTCCACCACATCTTCCGCCTGGCTGCATTGTCCCAGATAGCGTACACCTTTGAGTTATGACTAAAATCAAGCCTCCACCAGCCTCAGTCGCTTGATGTACCTATGTCATGTTGTCTCAAATCTCCCGCGAGATGGACCCATCCCCGGACTTGCTCGCCATGAGCAGGCAACATTTCTCAGTAATTACTCGCCTGTTTTTCTAACCTTCTTGATTATTTGATGTTCACAACGAGTCCCCGACCCACTCGTCCACGTCGTCCCAGCTCTACCCTTCACCCCATCCACGCCAAATCTATTTATATGCCCCAACAAACTACAGCTAACCACGTTTGAGGAATTCGGCTCTTTCCATACTGAGTCCGTCTAGAGATTGAATTATCTCTGCCAATTGCCTTGTACTATATATTATGAAGAAAGCCCACTCGATGACGGACATCTCGCTTGCCCCGACCACTTTCCATAGCCAGTTTTCTTCTTGTGTAACCATACCAGCGGTATTACCTCTGGTATTTGCGTTTCCGCGTCAAACCAACAAGCGTACATTGATAAAAAACACTGAAAAAGATTGAGGGGGGGGGGGGGGGGGGGGGGGGTGGTGGGGTAACGAAGGAGAGAGCGAGAGAAAAATCGCAATTCCACCAACAGCCATCAGAGCTTTGTCATCTTTTGGGTGGTCCGGGTTTTTTAGATTCTCTAAAAAACCTGCCCCCGCCATTGAAATCAACAAGACGCTTTATCAACAATCGTAATTTGCCAACTCCACCGCGCGTGATCCGGTTGCACTCAAACCAATATGTCATAATTTCTTTTCTTAATCATGTACCATTGAATACCTTTATACGCAAAGTGACGTGTACTTTGTTGTTACTCCCATGAGGTATAATGCTCATGTCTGAAAATGCAAACATATGATTGTAGATATATGATTCCACACTAGATTCTATATTCGTCTGAGTTCAATTCCTGCCGCTGCTTCAGGTTATAAAGTTATCACTTCATTAATCACCTTCCATTCGATAACCGACTGAGTCTGATACTTGTCAATGACTGCTGAGGAGAACTCGCCTGACTTCAGACCCATTCCCCATCCTTGAGCAAGTTGCTGCATTTTCTGTTGACTTATCTAGCGAAGACATGCGCGCAATTAGCAAGTCACGCGGAGGCCCACAAGCCTCCAAGCTGCCCTAACATCTGTAGATGTGTGTTTGATCCACTTGTGACGGTTTACACAGCTAATTAGTGAATCCCGTGAGTCAAGGATGTGCGTGTAGATGGACCAGACGGACGTTGAGGGGGTTCACTCCCACAGACGACTCAGTGATACACCACATCACATTATGCTAAGGTTTGTTTGTGAAAGCGCAGACGTGAAGTGCCGGTAAAATGCGAGTCAATGCGTGTGTATGTGAGATGCTAGTGGTCGCTGGGGTGTTAGTTGAGAAGGTCAGCGAGAGAGGGAGAAACGGGGATGGAGGTATACGGATACAGAGGCTGGGCTGTGAGGTATTTCAGAAGAACATGATGACTTGGCATTCCAGACCACTCTCTTGTCAAGCTAGTGCCGTCCGTCAATGCCTCGCTTAGAATGAGGCGACATAACCTCCAGACCACCCCCCTATCTCCCACCACCATCCCAATCGGTACCTCTTCCTCTTAATGCACCCCCTCACCTTCAAATTGTAGTACCACTATCTTATTGACGGTAAAGACACCAACTAACCCCTCAGTTCTCCCCTCCACCCCCACCACCATCCCTTTATCACCCCGTCACTTCGTGGCATCCCGCATATCTCATCAAGACACTCACTTATTCCACTCCACTGCTAGCGCTCAACCTGCCTAGGGCAAATGAAGCCATCTCCACTTGACCACTGGTCAGTATGGCCAGTTATCACGGCATCCTGGTGCTGCAGTGGGGGAGACAAACTGACCAGTGATCATCGATGACGATGAAGCGGACGAAGACGACGACGACGACGATGATGATGATGATGATGATGATAACGACGGTGATTATGGTAATGGAATCATAAGAAATAATAAATGATTATGAAGTTAAATTATGGTGGTAATGATGACAGTAATGAGAAGGAAAGAGGTCATGATGGTGATGACGTTGATAATGATGATGATAATCTTGTTATTGATGTTATGGATACAAAAAGGCTAGGACGACACAAACTATTGCATATCAGTGATGACGAGGACGACGAGGATACAAATTATTACATCTTGTTGATTGACGTTATGTGGATACAAATCATTACATAAGTGATAGGACGACGAGGACACAAATCATTACATACCAGTGATGACGAGGACGACGATGTCACAAATTATTACATACCAGTGATGACGAGGACGACGATGTCACAAATCATTACATACCAGTGATGACGAGGACGACGAGGACACAAATCATTACATATCAGTGATGACGAGGACGACGATGTCACAAATCATTACATACCAGTGATGACGAGGACGACGAGGACACAAATCATTACATACCAGTGATGACGAGGACGACGAGGACACAATCATTACATACCAGTGATGACGAGGACGACGAGGGCACAAATCATTACATATCAGGGATGACGAGGACAACGATGACACAAATCATTACATACCAGTTATGATAATTATTAGTTTGCTTCACCCGATGAGTCCAATCGCGTCCTGACGAATATAACCGATGGGAGATATAGGTGGACTGGCAGTGAATAGCTGGGGGTAGGGTGCTTTTAAGTTGTTTATACTTGCCTCATTGATGTCATATAGTGTCACGTGATGGGCCGCGCTCCATCTATCAATCCATGCCAGTATAGAACTGAGCAAGTCGAGCCCAGCAGTCACTTAACCTACGTCTATCTGTCAATGCCACGCCATAATTGGTGACCATTTTCCAACTAATGACTCGTCCCTGAAATATGTACAGCTTTTGTACATTTAGCTTGAAGTCGAGAGTACAGTGAGGGATGCTAATCAACGGTTGAAGTTTTGTCTTGGAAGCGAGGGCTTGACTAATCAGTGTTTTTCGCCATCCTCAACATTATTATAATTATCTTTGTTATCATAATTATCATCATTATTATTCCTATCATTATCATAATTATTATCATCATTATCATTATCATTCTCATCACCATCATTTCCATACAGACTATTAATGATAATGATCATCATTATCAAAACAACAACAAAAGAGAATAAGTTTTTGCTCCCTGCCATTATGCACATCTGTATGGATAACAACCAAGCGCTTATAAAAATAACAACATTTCTTCATCCTCGCCATTTGCAGCAATCACAAACTACAATTAACAACAGCCGTACCCATCGATATGTATAGAGCAACATTGGCTAAATGCATACGCTAGTAGTAATAGCTCATTATTCACCCACGTCAATTGTACATCGTGATTGAGTTCAGGTAACAGCTGATGAGGCAGTCAAGAGTTACCTGAATGTTCAGCATGACAGAGCATATATGTCACTACGCTCACATCGATCCCGAAATGCTCATATGCATATCACGTTATATTTGTGTTTATCAGATTAGCTGGTTTGGTTTGAGCTTCCTGACAGCGATGATATTGTCATGATGATATTGTCCTGATGATATTGTCCTGATTAGATGTTTAGTTGGTTGAAGGAGATGAGTCAGGCGTGCTAAGACAAAGGGTCATTAGCCGTGGAAGGTGGTCGGCGACTGGCGAGTATTGGTAAAGATTAGCAGGGTGTGGTAAAGATAGGCTATGATTGGTGAAAAGAAGTGAGGATTAGTAAAAAATGGACGAGGATTGGTAAAGATGAATTATTATTGGTAAAGATGGACGACTATTGTTAAAGAAGGAGTGATTATGGCCGAATGCCGTCAAAGATCGACGAGAATTGGTACATATTGTCAAAATTGTGAGCTGTAGTTTTAGGATTTGTTAATTTGGTCAGATGAAAGTGCGGACGTAATTGTTTTTAAACGACGTAGGTAACATCGTGAGATGAGGGGGTGGGGGTGGGGGTTGTTGAGAGGGGCTCGGTGTAGATGGAATGGCTATGATGGATGGACTTATATCTTGAGACGGGAAGAGGATGAGATGAACTGTGATTGGTGTGGACAATCTGATAATGGCCAGTAGAGGTTGCATATTGCGCCAGCTTATTCAGGTGTGGCATGACTCATGGCTACCAGTGATAACCTACCTCGCTCCAATCACTCAACGCCTGGATTTACCTGCTGCTCAGATCGCTTCATACCACTGTTGTTCCAAGCGACACCTCAATCTCCCCACTGCCCCATCCCCCACCCACCCCCATCTGCACCTCCTCACCTCCTCACCTCTATACACCAGCACAACCCACAGTTAACCAAAGATAAGAAGATTGAAATCATTCGCATATCTACTAACAACCCACACAGGTCTGTCTGTATCCCAACCCCTTAAGCACCTCACCATCTAAGCAACACAAAGTATGCCCTCTATCCCAGTCAGCTGCTGCAACATAGCGACGCAAACTTCTATGATAACAGCATATCAATAATAATTTGCACATCTCATCATTTTCGCCTCGTCCATCGTTTATGTGCCCAATTAAAGGGTAACAAGTTCAGCTGCGAGGGCCCTCATTCGAGTCAAAAACAGAGGTCATGTAGGATTATATCCCCGAGAAGATGAACTTGGTGACATATTTCTCCAGGTATTTCAATGTCATCATATCTTTTACCTGACAGGTGTGGCTAAAACTTGTCGAAATAGATTATCGGTGAATTTGTGTATCACTGAATTCCTATATACAGTATGTGGCATAGTGAAAATAACTTAAAAGTGATATTAAGATCTGCCAGATACGATATATCCACGCAGAATTTGTTGTTGTTTGCTGTGGTCACACACAGATTAAGGTAGATAAGTTCAGCTTGCGATAACGTGGCACTACAGTGTCGAGGAAAGGACGAGAATAAAACTCACATTAGGCCCGGACTCTATTGTGACGATCTCTACAACTAGGAGAGATCTCTGGATCGTAAACAGCTGATAGGCTATAGCAGCTACTGGCGATGAATCATTGAGCCCCCCCACCCCCCCCCCCCCCCCCCCCCAACCGACACACACACACCGCACACACACAAAATACAGCACCCACGGGAGATGACTTGTGTGAATATTGATCGTACAACAGTCTGGCCTCATCTCTAGCATGACCACCCCACCCCCACGCCCCGCTCTCGTCAACACACCACCACCTCAACTACGCTCTACCATCCCCCCCCCCCCCAACCCCCTCACCCCACACATGCCTTTCTAGTGTCATTCTGTCAATTCCACCACCACCACTACCACTACCGCCACCACCACCACCACCACCACCACCACATGTATACCAACCAATCCCTACGCCATTAGGGGAATCCCTAAACTCCCCCTCACAGCGCTTGCCTAACTCCTCCGCTGACCGTTTGGTGGCGCCTCTGTGAGGGCTTGGCGCCCGTGGACCTCAAGCCCTGGCAAACATTCCTCATCACCGTGCGGTTTCTCTCAGAGAACGCCTCACAACAAACTCCGAGGGAGTTTTTGGACTGCTAATAAAGTGAACAAGACGTGAGAGGCTTCATCTCTGTACCCAATCAGCGGCCTTACATCTGTAGGCTATTAGTAATGCAGACCACACAGACTTGCCCTCACACAGTTCTTAACAATTGTTTTCTAGTTGCGTTAAATACCCTCGCTAATTTGTACGATTCATATCCGTCTTGTTACTAGTAGCAGTGTCCTCGTAAGATGCAAATAGCATGAAATTGTTATGTTATTCCACCACAAATACGACTCAAGATAGAAAACTATTATTTCATTGGGAATGAGTCGACAGAAGGAATGATCTTTCCTCTTGTGACATCATCATGAACGGAAACTCATTCAATGATGCATTATGGTTATCTTTAGTGTTCGTGGAGCGTGGAAACCCGAGGTAATCACGGCCAAGCCAGGCAACAGGGTACATGATCTAAGCCAGGACGTCTCGTGACTTAGCAAACAGTAGGATCCCCAGGGTTGGGGGGGTTCTTTTGGGTGAAAAAGTCCTAAACAATCGGGGAGTTGCGGGGAGATATGGGTGCGAGGAGTGTGTATGTGTGTGTGGGGGGGGGGGGGGGGTGGGGTGGGGTGGGGAATTGAGTTACTTGTGCTGAAAGGGGGAGGGGATGCATCCTCCAACTCACAGGCGCCAGCCCAACACCTGCACCAAGTTGGCCTCCTGTGATCATTAAGTTCATTAATTAAGCCAGGTAGATGTTTACCTGTCGTCCTCGCTCGTCCGTCTGGGTGCTTAATATTTGACGAGGTAAGTGTCACCGGTGTGAGGGGTGACGCGCTAAGCCAGCGGTCTAGGGGTCGAGGTTGGCATTGGAATTAAGGGATGCCTGGAGGGAAACTGTAGCTAGATTGGATGGCAATATTTGCTGATTCAGCAACCTCGGGGGATAATATGGAGAAAGTAATGTTATGCAGTAGAAAGAGAGGACGGTAGAAGAGAGGACGGTAGACGAGAGGACGGTAGACGAGAGGACGGTAGTCGAGAGGACGGTAGACGAGAGGACGGTAGAAGAGAGGACGGTAGACGAGAGGACGGTAGACAAGAGGACGGTAGACGAGAGGACGGTAGACGATAGGACGGTAGACGAGAGGACGGTAGAAGAGAGGACGGTAGAAGAGAGGACGGTAGAAGAGAGGACGGTCATACGGTAACCAGATAACGTGCTCATCGCTCCACCGTGTATCAGAAGGGAGCGTATCAAAACACGCTTCAGACAGGCCCCTCACAAACCAAACTTAACATCAATCAGCCCCCTCAGAATTAACAACAGCCGTGAGATGGTCCCATCAAAGCTGCCTGAAAATGTCTCTTGTAATTACTAACAGCCTCGAATGTACCATGTTCGTATTGTACAGCCCCAATCCTCAGCCGCCAACCACCACACCTTCACACCCTACCAGCACCACTCCTCTACCTTCCCATCACCGCAATCACATCCTCTCGGCCAGCTGTACAGTTGGCAATGAACATATCCTCACCACACAGCTCCCCCTCTCCCATCCCCCAACCCCACACCCACTCCACTCCACCCACCAGTCCACCAGACAGCCAGACCTTCGTCACGGCTGTTGACCCCCAGCAAAGTGACCAGGGGTCACAAGGGTCAAGGTGAGTGGACAGACATCTGGGCTACAGCCAGCTGGGTCCAAACGGAGTCTGGCGAGGCTGAACTGGCGACCTTCGTTCATGGATCTTAGGGTTTAGGGCGATGATTGGAGGAAAGTGGGATGTATATCGTGAATTAGGTGAAATGTACCATGCTAGTGTGAGTGGGTCTATGGTTTATGAACAGATATTAGCGTAGAAGCGGTGAGAAAATGACAGACAGGAGGAGCGTTTTTATATCACGAGAGGAGGAGTAGTAATTAAGGTAAACACAGTAGTAGGAGAGTGAGTGACTCCTCGTGAGGCTATATATATAGTAGATTTGAGTGGCAGGTTTTATTGGGAACGGGTGCATAATGTCGGCTATGATAGGACGCATGCGCAATCTGGTCGCGTTGCTCCATGTCGCCGACAAATGGCGTCCGCCTACAGTTTGGTTGACAAGGATATACATATATTGGTTAATAGCTAATTCAGAAGTGCTCTTAACACACATAGTTGATTGCGCCATTCAAAAGCCTCATTGCGAAGGAATCATTTGAAAGGATGCGTCTCACGCCCACCCCCCTCCCAACCCAACACACACGCACCTCAATATCCATTAGCCATTGGATTCAGCCAGTCATATTCAGAGCCTATATGATGCCAATAAGTTGTGTCGCCTGTCACAGTCTGGCGAGTCCATTCTCATGGCTTAATCCACACTAGCATCCCGGGCTTTGATCCCGACTCCAAAGCAAACACAAGACAAAACCTGATCATCATTGATGTATTTCCACTAGGGGAGGCACAAACAAGGTAGAATGAGGCAGCGAGCTTGATCAAGTAAGTAGACACCCAGCGCCATCCTCTGTGTCTGTCTGCCTACATGAGGACACCGTTAATACCTCAAGGTGCGCATAATTAATCTCTTGGCAGGTGAAAGAAAGAGACACCGACAGTAATCAATCTGACACGAGTTGGGTACGAGCCAGTGGATGTCTGGCTCGCTGCAAACCAGACTTCTTTGTGGAATTATTTTTTGTGTTCGTCTGCTGTGTAATTGTTGCCTTGTCAGATACAAATGAGTCGTACGGCTGGCAGGGGGGAGGGGTGATGATGGGGTGGATGTAGTGGGGTGGGGGTCTGGGGTGGATGTAGTGGGGGTGGGGGTATGGGGTGGGGGGAGGGTTGATGGAGTAGGGGCGTTCCTGGAATACGGTATTTTACATATACTACTACCATTGCAGCTGCAACAAATACTGCTGTTGTAGCTGCTGCTGCTGCTGCTAATGATGATGATGCTAATGATGATGATGCTAATGATGATGATGCTAATGATGATGATCATGCTGCTGCTAATCCTGATGCTGCTGATGCTGATAATTATGCTAGAGATGCTACTGATGATGATGATGATGATGATGATGATGATGATGATGATGATGATGATGATGATTACGAGCATGCTGTTGTGTCTTGTACTATACGGATTTCTTGCCTGGTCTGCTAGTTAAAACAATGCGTGTCATCTGCATAACAAGAGGTGTTTGGAAAACTGGCGCGCTATTCCGTTAAGAGATGCGATAAGACTCACGGTGAGCCCGGAGTAAGCTTCATCGCTCATCACGCAGCCTACTGTTTCTATTAAGTAACTTCAAAAGCCATACAACCTTTGTTCATGCCTCTTCCAATCTACTAATTAGTAAAACTTGCGCATGGGTTTGGCGTCGGTAAGCGCTTAACGTTCCTACCTACCTCCTACACCCCAACACCGAGGCCCCCGCCTGGCTGACCTATTTGGCGCTCACATGTCCTTCCTACATGATTATACCCAAACCGCGTTTGATCTGCATAAACACTGCTGTGCAAAATCAGATTGCCTGCCTTGCCCTTAAATATTTAAGCGAATCAACACACTTCAATAAACACACACCATGCGAAATTGGTAAACGGACAATCGCAAAGCGTTCTAATTGAATCATCCAAAAAGGCAACAATTGAGGAAAACATTCTAATGGCACATTCTTTTTCTGTAAAATGGACTATCGGGCGTGAATACATGAAATTTACAAAGGTGTAGGTCTTGTCACACAAGGGTGCTCTCGCTGAGTGGGCGAAATATATCACTGCGGAGGAAACTGACATTTGCTAAGCCAATCTACGAGTTTTAGCTCGCAATTCATGTTTTGAAATTGACAACATCGACATTAGCCTCTTTTCATGGTGTGCTATCAACAATCTGAAGTCGTAAAATACGCGAAGTTTTTCAAGGTAAACTTGTTAATGCAAGCTGTCAACTTTTCAGAAGTCACATATGGTCAAAGTGAAGAAAGTTGGCAATTTAGAACGAACTTGGAATAGCATTAAGCACGCCAATACGTCGTTGAACACCAATCACTTCTAACTAAAAAAAAAAGTAGCACTTCCTCTGGTTGATAATGATTTTGTCATAAATGGGGACATATAACTTGAGGTCACTGAAAAGTGTTCATTGGGTTTAAAGGGTCTATTTCTGTACTCGGTTTGAATCATAGATGATGGCAGGTTGACTAAGATATCGTTGGTCAGTTGGGGCTTCATTTAGAGCCAGGTAATGTCAACCCTGTGATGCGTACGCACCACACAGGATGACTCAAGAAGAGAAACACCTGGGTTTCCTTTGCTTATCAGAATGCTATAACTTTCTACAGGTCATATGTTTGTATGAATATGAGTCTTGACGAGTATGCTATGTGTGTTTGTGTGTCTCTGACAGGTCCCAACTCATCACAGAGACGGCGAGGAAGACAGACATACAGTCGTTACCAAACACTCGAGCTGGAAAAGGAGTTCCAATTTAACCATTACCTCACGCGCAAGAGGCGAATTGAGATTGCGCATGCGTTGTGTTTGACTGAACGTCAGATTAAAATCTGGTTCCAAAATAGGCGAATGAAGCTTAAGAAGGAACGACAGCAGATTAAAGACTTGAATGACATGGAGAAAACCATTAACAACAATCGCGAAGATGATGACGATCTCCATAGCGACGACGAAGACGACGAGAAAGAAAAATCCGACTTGGGGTGATTTCCAGGCCGGATGCTTTGACTCCATTGTAACCACGTGACTATGGCACTTACGTCACGTGACTGTTGTGATCACGTGATCAGTTGACCATAATGATATTTATGACGGTGGTGGGGGCGATGACACCTGTGGTTACAATTCTAGTTGCCATGACAACGACACCAGCAACTCCGGCAACAATGAGCGACTGTTGTCATCAGCATAATCTACTTCTCTATTCACCGCAACAACAAAAACAGACTTCGCACATGATGTAATCGCTTGACTGTGTGTTGCCATGGCGACGCGTCGATAGCAGCATCAATATTGGGGACTTGGATGTATCCCAAAACAATTCCCATCCTAGAATCACTTCCCTTATCGACACAACATGATTTACCAAATCTTGCCAAAACAGATACAAGCTGCCACAAATATAGAGATGGTCAGTTTTCTAACTGGATTCGTTGTGGCTGCATTTTTATGCAGACTCGTTGTTCTGTTAGCTGCGTCACAGCTGTGTTGTACTTAAATGTACCTAAAATGGGTAAAATACAAATTGAGGTAACTTCCGGATAAACTTGATGCTATGCTTCCAACATATTAATAATTGTGTATACAAAGAAGGTTTTTTCATTTCCATAATTTTTGAAAACGCTTTTGCAAACAAATGTTATATTAAACTAATGGAGGGTAAATTGTTGACATCAGAGGCAGTCGACATAAGGGAGTGTTGTAACGGTCATAAATCTCTGTACCATTCTGTTAGACGTGTTTTCTGGTAAATATTGAAAAAAAACGTGACATTTTTGTTTCTGCATTTATATGTATGTACATACGATAGGATCATGGTAGTGAAGTCGTGACGGTTCAATGCAACGTCCTGTAGCATTATATGGCATCATGAATATTCATCAATGGTTAAGTTGCATAATTATGTCATTTGTGAAATTGACATCTGTTTGTACCATGTCGATTTCAATCACGCCATCACACACACGAATGTGCCACCGAATTGGCCTTTAATTCCCACATCTAACCAAACATTCTTTGTGCTTTGAACGAACAGATCTGAATCTCTCGTGGCTCAATGCTGTCATTGACTCGTGCAATGAAAGCCAATTTGACGTCACAAATACTATATCGAAACTTTTTATCTGCCAAATTTCTCACCTGCTTTTCTATGCTCATAACAAAAATTATCGAAAACATCTTGTGATAAGGACGGGCAGCTGATAACTGTTAAAGTGACATCAATTCCTAAGATAGGGTAAATACTCATTTCATTTAGCTGATCAGTGAGTGCCAGGGACAAGGTGAGGTGTGATGGCATTTAAGTGGCATTGATAGAGTCTACTGGACCCCTAGTATCCCAGTCATTCGTCCAAGGAACCACCTCTTAAGTTGTGAGCTTTAAAAGACATAGTTGTCAGTTTATGTTTCCAAACAGGCACACAGGTACACTTTTGATATTTTTGCCTTTTTACATATATATTAATACTAAGGGTAAAATTGCACCATTTTGGAACAATGCGTGACATCTGTGTGGTACAGGACGGCAACGCATTGTTGACAGTCTGTCATCGTGCCCTATGAGTGTGTGTGTGTGTGTGTGTGTGTGTGTGTTTGTTTCATGCTTCATGAATATTCATAGATGTGTGAATATGATAATGATCTGTTGCAGGCATCTGGTATGTGTAATGCATTGTATATTTATGTGAGAATCAGTGTCGCCATTGCCTGATTGGTTAAAACACTTCACGTGGTGAGGTTCTCATTATAATTTATAATGAGATAAAAACTCAGTTGTTATTTTCATCAGTATGTAGTAAGCGCAATTGACATTGCAGAATGTCGGATACTGTCCTCCATTTTGTAACTGAATGTGTGAATATAAGCGTGTGTATATGTTTGTTTGTAACAACGTATGTATGCATGTATGTATGCATATATGAACGCATAAATGTATGTATGCATGCATGTATGCAAACATACATGTATGCATGCATGTGTGTACGTACGCATGTGTGTATGATCGTAGTACAATCATACACACTATTGCGTGGATGACCGTGGGATTGTTCATTCCGATGTAAGTATCATTAAGAATGCATTTGTATGAATGTCAGTATGACTGATATGGCTATTTGGTGAGCTGTGTTTCGAGGGTAAATATCTATATGTCGACCCAGGGCATCGTTTGATTGTAACGTTCGTTTTGATCCTATTCTTTGGTCGTAGAGGGTACTGAGATATTCACTGTACATACACATCGAACCAGGTAGCAGTTACTCCAGCTCATTAGGAACCAACCATAATCCACGCCAGTTTAGTAGAAACTCTCTTTGCCTCTTACATTGAGTTGTGGGGAGCACAAAGTAACCTGACCGTTGCTTTACAGATAGATTAAAAACATTGTAGTGAAAACAATCCATGTAAAACTCTGCAACATGACCTTGCACTGATGCAGATAATGACCTTGGACACCACAGCGGATAAACAGCCGCAAATATTGGTTTGGAAAAGTATCATTGTCCGTCAGGTATTCCTCGATGTAGATTGAACTCAGACAATCACGGGCTATTATTAACACAGTATCATGTATGGGTAGTTCCACAATTTCTGTTCTGCCTTTAGAATCAAGCTGGTACAGAGAGAAGCAGGAATGCTCGTGGACCTAGACTGTACCTGTGGTGTACGACGAAAGGGTAAACTACCTCAGTATTCCTCTAGGTGTCCTAGATGACCTGTCAATGTTCAGGGTCATTGAGTACGATTAATTGTTCGTGATATGCTGTCAGTGCTGTACACAATATATTGCAGTTTCGTGGTGGTCGTTTATGTAGAATATCAACAATCTAATTCTATTGAATGTGGATATCATTATAGGATTATATTCCGTGTACTTGTAACTGTATGTTGGACGAGAGCGAGTAATACAGATGTTTCAAAATAAACCTCATGGTTTTGTTTATTTCCGCGTCAACTTTGAAAAGCCTCTATATATACACTTAACGTCGCAATAACAGACAGGGACACGTTACATCATTAACGAATTCCTACATATGTATGACAATATATATCATTGACTAGCACGTGATGCAGCATTTAGAATATAAACCAGCAACTTAACTGGTACGTCATAACTGAGGGCGACTCAGCTGGCTTCATTCCATACTCCAGATACACACAAGCTAGGCCTGCACGTCGGCGAAGTCGATCAGGTACAGCCGTGTGAATACCACCCCGGCGTTTTTCTGCTAGCCAATGATATGACACAACAGATAATGAGGGCTTAAGGTCTGGCGCTACATTGATTAAATCACCTGTTAGTTTGCACACGGGGGCAAGGCAGTGGGGGCACTACTATACCAGCATTGCAAATCGGAAAAAAATCCCTGTCTTGGGTAGCTTTTTGTATTGAGATGATATACAAACGTGTCTGTTTCATGTTGCCTGATGCAGAACCCAGCAATAAAATACAATTTGGGGTGTGTTGTGTTATGTAACTGCGGGATGGGGGGGCATGCTGGCTGTAAAAATACGGATAAGTGATATCTTTCCCGGGGCGTTATGCTAAATCGGACTGAGAGGAATACATAGATGCTGGTTGGAGGCTGAGCTCTAGATTCTGTTGCCTAGTGACGATATGAAGAAACCGAGAGAGCAATTGACGATAAGAGAACGCTGTATGATATGGTATTGTGTATATTGCAACTGACGAAATCACCGACTGAATGGAGTTACAAGGCAGCTAGTGACTTAATGAACGAATGACAAGGCAGCTTGTGACAAAATGAACCATTCAGTAGGAGTTATAAGGCAGCTAGTGACAAAATGTACCATTCAGTAGGAGTTACAGGGCAGCTAGTGACAAAATGTACCATTCAATAGGAGTTATAAGGCAGCTAGTGACAAAATGTACCATTCAGTAAGAGTTATGAGGCAGCTAGTGACAAAATGAACCATTCATTAGGAGTTACAATGCAGCTAGTGACAAAATGAACCATTCAGTAGAAGTTATAAGGCAGCTAGTGACAAAATGAACCATTCGGTAGGAGTAACAATGCAGCTAGTGACAAAATGTACCATTCAGTAGGAGTCATAAGGCAGCTAGTGACAAAATGAACCATTCAGTAGGAGTTACAAGGCAGCTAGTGACAAAATGAACCATTCAGTGGTAATAGCAATGCAGCTAGTGACAAAATGAACTATTCAGTAGGAGTTACAAGGCAGCTAGTGACATAATGAACCAATCAGGTGGTGTTACAAGGCAGCTAGTGACTTAATGAACTATTCAGTAGGAGTTACAAGGCAGCTAGTGACATAATGAACAATTCAGTGGGAATAGCAAGGCAGCTAGTGACATAATGAACCAATCAGGTGGTGTTATAAGGCAGCTAGTGACTTAATGAACTATTCAGTAGGATTTACAAGGCAGCTAGTGACATGACATAAATGAACAATTCAGTGGGAATAGCAAGGCAGCTAGTGACATAATGAACCAATCAGGTGGTGTTACAAGGCAGCTAGTGACTTAATGAACTATTCAGTAGGAGTTACAAGGCAGCTAGTGACATAATGAACCATTCAGTAGGAGTTACAAGACAGCTAGTGACATAATGAACTATTCAGCATCAGTTACAAGGCAGCTAGTGACAAAATGATCCATTCGGTAGGAATTGCAAGGCAACTAGTGACAAAATGTACCATTCAGTAGGAGTTACAAGGCAGTTAGTGGCATAATAGCATAACAGGAAGTAATATGGCTAATGAAACTGGCGAAACAAGGGACATACAGAGCAACTAACATTCTATCTAATTGAAAAATTATAAGAACAAATTGTCCTGATAATGAAGCAAACAGCAATTGCTAAATCAACTGACCAGGCACGTGCCACACATAACATTAAGTATCGAATAAGTTTATGAGCGCACGAGGAATTTGATGATGATGCTGATTTTGTTATTATAATGTTTGTAGTATACAAACGATTTAAATACATTCCAATAACTATGAATGACATTACTTATATCGACAGCTTACTATCAGCATCAACAAGAATATTATTAGCATCAACGTAACAGAATAAGGGTCACTGAGAACACTATCGCAATCAATGATAACAGTATCTGCATCAATGATATTCTATCAGCATCAATGATAACGCTATGGGCATTAACGATAATACTATCAGCATCAATGATAATACTATCAGCATCAATGATAATGTTATGGGCATTTAGGATAATGCTTTCAGCATCAATGATAATACTATCAGCATCAATGATAATGTTATGGGCATTTAGGATAATGCTTTCAGCATCAATGATAATACTATCAGCATCAATGATAATGCTATGGGCATTAAGGTTAATGCTATCAGAATCAGAGATAAAACTAACATCATCAATGATACTCATAACAGCATCCATTAGAATACTATCAGCTTCAACGGTTATGCAATTAGAACATCATTGTGAATATTGTCTGCTTTATATGAAGGCTGTCTGCTTCAATGAGAACAACTGGGAATAACTTACGATCAAAGCTTGTTCTAAGCAAGGTTGTCCGAGATGACCAATTTGATTTGATATCACTTGTATGAATATGCTACCAGGCGGTGTCATAAATGTACATATCCATCGTAGAAAGAGCGCACTTCATCTAACGACAATCAGTCGGTAATCTCGCCAATGTATCTCTGCGGGAGATTACTAAGGCGAATAAATGTATTGAACTGTAAGTACTTGGACTTATACCCGGCAGTATAGAGCATACACAACAACACCTTATTGGCTAGTTATGCCCCCACCCACGGCAACACACACACATAGAATCACACACACATACACACACACACACACACACACACACACACACACACACACACACACACACACACATATATATATATATATATATATATATATATATATATATATATATATAGAGAGATATATATAGATATATATATATATATATATATATATATATATATATATATATCTCTATATATATATATATATATATATATATATATATATATATATATATATATATATATATATATATATATATATATATATATATATATATATATATATATAGGCCCCGTATCAAGGCGTATCAAGCTCTTTGTCTGCTGTCCAGTAAAGGCTACGCTGGATTGATTAATGTCATGCTAAGATACAATGTCACTTTTTGTCAGGCCAAGAAGAGTTGCACTTAGGTATAAATAGCTCGACCTTATTTAAAAAATCTATGGCGAGCCATGTCAAGCTGTTTTCAGCTTCAGGTGCGCTGAATTACGCTCTGTCAATTCTTGTTAAGCACTGTCATGTATATAAGCTCTATACTCTATGGCAGATAATGTTAGGTCAACCAATGTAGTGTGGGTATATACGCAGGCGCTCTGAGCAAAGATGCCATACCTAGTTCAAACAGAAGCTGCAGGGTGTGACTGAAGAATGATCTCGCCAAAGTGGACCCCGCCCCCTCACACTTATTGGACTAGTTATCAAAGGGCATTGTTGCATGATGTCTAAGTGACTGTTCGTCATGTTGGAGGTCGACAACCGCATGTCTATTTGGATGTATGAACATCAATTCCCACCCCCTGTCCTCACTCTATATTTTCAGTCGTCCCACCCCCTGCTCCCCCGTTCCCACCCTGTTCCCACCCCGCTCCCACCCTGCTCCCCTGTTCCCACCCTGTTCCCGTCCTGTTCCCACCCTGTTTCCACCCTGTTCCCACCCTGTTCCCACCCTGTTCCCACCCCACACATCCCCCCACCCCACTCCGCTCCCAACCCGCTCCGACCCTGCTCACTCTGTCATATCCCATCACTTTATCCCCCTCTCCCCACCGTGTCCATACTCCTCACCAGCCCGATTCATGATTTCCAAAAAAACGCCATCTACTCTAAGAACACGCTTTTGCATTATACCTTGTCGCACCCAGACATCCATCAGTCTCTCGGCTCATGACATATATGACCATCGGAAGAATGACACTAGCTGGTACTTCCGGAGAGCTCCTTCCTACGCTCCCTCCCCTCACATAACGCCAGCCTCCACCCCTCCCCCCCCCCCCCCCCACACACACACAAACCCCATCCATCGAACCGACTCGCTGATCCTCAAACTCACATCCCGCACGACAAAGCCCAACAAAAGTTTACATCTCAAACTAGAGTCGGAAATCCTCATTGGGTTTTGAGTGCCAGCCATGCGAAGGGTACAGCATTTGCCACTTTCCACTCTCACTCGTAACCCTTTGAAGATATCCGCTCGTCGGGCGCGCGCATCTTTCTTATCCCTTCGCCTACGTCATAAAGCTTTAAGCGACATGGGAAGTTAGGGCGATGGGGGCCGCTTCTCCGTAAGAAGCAGATACAATATCGCCCAGTATATGTTGTGATTGCGTAAGGCATCAATCAGACAGTTTTTGCAGATGGTGCCATTGTTGCTTTGGCGGGCGGGTCATTGGCGAATAGCGGCTTCACTTTTGCGGCTATTGTTCTCGCCTAAGGATCGGGCCAGTTAAGTTCGCTCTGGGACGCTTTTCGACATGCAACTCGGATGGAAGTTTCATTAAGGCCCTACCGTGAAGTTATCTCCCTATACATCTCACGTGTACAATGCCGCTCAGCAGCATTCTAACCTTTCAACGTGGTTTTCCTAAACGTAATAGATCTACCAATGATGGTTCGACCCATACGGAAAGTCGGAAGAAGAAAAACCGACAAGAATGGGGTGGAAGGGGGGGGGGGGGGCATTAACTGGGTGTTCAAACAACTTGATTTTCACTTCATTCGACAGCTCCCATCTCTTCCTTTCTCTTTCACGATCATTCTGCATCCCTGCGTGTGTGTCTGTCTGTCTGTCTGTCTGCCACCTCTCTCTCTCTCTCTCTTTCTCTCTCTTTCTCTCCCTCTCTGTTCATCTATCTCTCCCTCCCCCTCTCCCTCTATCTTCCTCTCCCTCTCTCCCTCTACCTACCCCTCTCTCTCTCTCTCTCTCTCTCTCTCTCTCTCTCTCTCTCTCTCTCTCTCTCTCTCTCTCTCTCTACCTCCCTCTCTCTCTGTGTCCCTCTGTCTCTCTCTCTTTGTCTCTGTCTCTCTTTCTCTTATCTCTCTCTTTCCCCTCCACTTCCTCTCGGTATGCAGCATGTATATATATATATATATATATATATATATATATATATATATATATATATATATATATAGATATATATATCTCTATATATATATATATATATATAGAGATATATATATATATCTAGATATATATATATATATAGATATCCCTCTATAAATATATATATATATATATAGATATATATATATATATATCTCTCTCTCTATATATATATTTATATATATTCCACCCCCCCCCCACCCCAACCCCACCCACCCACCCCACCCATCACCACACCCACAGCAGTAGGGTGCGAATTGCGTCGCAGCGCGCTTCTTAATGTCAGAGTTGACGTGGATATATCAAAGGGGAGTTCGAGAGTATTCACCTGGCGGGGTGCAAGTGAGAAGCGCCACATGTGGCAGGAGTCCTAGCGATAGTTCATGATAAATATCATCACAAGACATTTCACGGTATACGGACGGCTGTTGGCCGCACATGGCGTTAGGCCGCACATGTTTCCCCCATAAGAGTCGAGTCGTGTACTATTTGTTATAAGAGCAGCGTCTGTGGAGTCCAGGGTTTGTTGTTTGCCCTGATGCGCTGACTTGGCACCCTCCTATATTTCAATAAGACGTTATTCAGTGTTAACTTCGAATAAATGACGAAAATCATGCCGGGGTGATGTTATTTGCGAGGTAAGGTCGATTTCAAAGGTCACTATCTGGTCTACACTGATATGCAAATCAATCTGTAATTGATTTGCGCGATTTGTCGGGAAAAGGGAGGCGGATCCGAAGAGTCACGTGACATATGTATGTACTGATAACTACAAGCTCAATTCGTGGAGTGAGGAACCGAGCCAAAATGAGGGTCTCAATTCGTGGAATGAGGAACCGAGCCAAAATGAGGGTCTCAATTCGTGGAGTGAGGAACCGAGCCAAAATGAGGGTCTCAATTCGTGGAGTGAGGAACCGAGCCAAAATGAGGGTCTCAATTCGTGGAGTGAGGAACCGAGCCAAAATGAGGGTCTCAATTCGTGGAGTGAGGAACCGAGCCAAAATGAGGGTCTCAATTCGTGGAGTGAGGAACCGAGCCAAAATGAGGGTCTCAATTCGTGGAGTGAGGAACCGAGCCAAAATGAGGGTCTCAATTCGTGGAGTGAGGAACCGAGCCAAAATGAGGGTCTCAATTCGTGGAGTGAGGAACCGAGCCAAAATGAGGGTCTCAATTCGTGGAGTGAGGAACCGAGCCAAAATGAGGGTCTCATCAATTCAAATGCATGTGCTTGTGAATCCTGACATAAATAAACATTCGTGGGCACCAGCTTCTCCGGGATGCAGTCGCGTGAAAGTCAAATATATGAAGTCAACAATGCGTCTTGAGTGAATCTATATATAGCATCAACTGCCCCTGCTGGGGAGACTGAATGCCAGAGAGTAACAGAGTGTCCGGTCCTTCGTCCTTCTGACAGTCGAGGGCAATTCTTCACAAGGCTAAGAGTTTCTTTGAATTATTCATCGCAAGTACACACCCATAAGTAAAGCATTGTCAGCCACAATACACTTCTATTCCATCAACACACTTAGCTTCTCAGAGGCGGCACGTAATGAACAATATACACTAGGCATTTCGCCGGCGATTCCCTTGCCGGCTGATTACTACTCAATCACGCCCGGTTTTAGAACAAACATCAGCTTGATCCACGCCAATCAAACATGATTGATGATGCCAGTTAAGCTAGGTAATTAAGCAACTTGAACTATACAACGCTCCCTTGTTGTTTTTGCGCCATATGTCTTTTATAGCGGCAACCTGTCTATTTAGATTTTATGTAAACATTGATCAATCAACGTGAACGACATAGCACACCTGTACATTTACCTGTGTGCACCTGCAGCATTTCCCAATCAAGAGGTAGATTTCACCACAGCAGTCAGCTCTTAGTGTGTCGCTCCGCGTTGCGCATATGGGAGGCCACACACAGCACGCGATCATCTGAGCTGCTTGAAACAATCATATCGATTTTTTAACTCCCGATTACTAGATGTATGATACTTCATCAGTGATAAGACGATCTTGTTTTTTTTTCACTTATACCAGCTCCAGTTAGTGGGTGACTCATTATACCAGCACTAGTCAGTTGGTGACTCATTGTATACCACCACTAGTCAGTGGGTGGCTCATTATACCAACACTAGTCAGTGTGTGACTCATTATACCACCACTAGTCAGTGGTGAATACATTAATACCAGATCAAGTCAGTGGTGAACACATTTAAACCGGCACAAGTCCGTATTTAACACATTCAAACCAACATTAATGTGTTGATCGATTATCAATACCAGCTTTCGCAAAGTGTGAACACATTTGTGCTCGCGAGGGTGAATTGTTTACATATTCATATCCAAATTACCACCAAACTAATAAAAGGAACAACCCGTACCAACATTGATGAGTTCAATTCCCATTGATAGCGCGCGCCAGAGAAGAGCTATGAGAGCCTCGTCCGACAGTGATGTCACAATGACATATTTATAGTCGGCATTGATTGACAATGTTCCCTTATGGCCTATCGTTGATATGATGGAGGACATATTTAGGGCGTTATTGATTAGTTTTAGTCATGTACACGTGTAATAAATGGGAACTCATCGGGAGTGACAATAATGATTCACGCGAGGACATTGGTCGCTAAACTGGATGACGTCATATCCCCAATCGTTAGCAGAACAAGTTATATTGGTTTCAACCCATGCTGGTCAACCGCAATCATATTTGACATCAGCGATCCGAACAAAATATACGTCTTGATTGGATTAATGTGAGAATGTATGACGCTGATTCACTTTTATCGGAATAAAGATTGAAACGGACATGAAATCGGTCGAATTCTCCTTTCTCTGTTTCTCATTTTTGGCGTTTCAGGAATGCAAGCTCCACTTTACTAGGTTATATGAGTGATGCATCAACTACCCAAGCGAACGGACTGTCCATATGAACAGAGCAAGCGAGGACTTCAAAGCGGCCATCAGTTTCTAGCTAGACGCAATCCATTTATTTCATTCGTGGACTCGCGTTGACGTTGCAAACATTGATTGAAGCTAGCTGTCTTATCGCGAGCCGGCAAAGTCTTGACGCGTGCGCAGTTCAAGGCGCATAGCGTTCTGCAATCTTCGAACACACCGCTGCTGTAGCCAGCATACACAACCGGGTCACAGGGTTCACCCTTTCATATAAATACGCATATTTCTGACCGTTTCAATGTTTTGTAAGTACATCAGCCCAAGGATAAGGTGTCTGAGGGGGCATATTTCTAATAATACCTTTCTTTGATGATTGCCATAGCAACGGAAAATGACTATACACCCAACTTATCACCCATGACTGTAGTTCTTAACAAATTGAACCAGCTATGTAGCTTCAAATTGCAAAGAGTATCGCAAGTATCCGTTTCATTGAAATCAACGACTCTAAATAGATTCACGTGATTGGCACAGAGAACATGAGACGATGATACACTGAGTGTGAGAGTGATATCAAATTCATCGCGTTGACCCATATGACCTTGTCTACATTCGAACCAAAGTACAACAAGGTCAACGCGGGTCAAAGAGGCGAGTGGGCTGGTAGGGGGTGTTGGGGTGGGCGGATCGGACAGCAAGAGTGAGTCACATTGCACATTGCATATTTGCATATCTTATAAAATCTTTCTAAGCGGTAATTGGAGTTGACCCTTCCCTTGAATCTCGGATCCGCAACACCCTATAGCTACAGAGCGGGGGACCTGTTTTGCAAAGACCGATTCATGCATACAATTATGGCGCTTGCCTTCAAGCAATCCTTGTGGAATAACGAGATTATGCAATAACTGTGTTTTCTCGACAGGGCTTTTGTCAATGGAGAGTTTTATGATGTTTCACACGTGTACCCTTATAGCACAACCGACCCCATTACCTAGCTCGAACTCATCCATCCCCCTCCTGACCCAGGAGAAACATGTCACCCCTTACACCCATATCACCCACCCGCCCACCCACCAAGCATCATCAACAGCCGTTTCCCCGCCCTCCTCATCATACAGACGTATGTTTTAACGAGACATAGTTAAAAGTAAATGACATTTCTGGATTTCCTGGCGTGGCAAGCGCGTGAATTGAAATTGTCACGTCCCATTAATGACCGAACACGTCCATTCAAAGCAGCGTAAGACCTTATCAAGGTTTCGAAGATGCTGTGCCAGAGTTCTGAAACAAACAACACCACTACGTGCGCACGCATACGCCTCCTGCAATGTTTATATAACGTCTGCTTATAGACTTGGACTGATATTATTTCAGCGCACGCGTTCCTCGTAGACAAATTGTTACCACAGACAAAACAAGAGCGAACCATGGACGCTCATATAGCGTTCGAGATGACAGACGCCGTCTGGACCGGCTTTAAGTCTTTAAAAGACGTCTGGACGACCAATGGGTGCACATGGAATTGGAGACAATGATTGGTAGTTTAATCCCTAGCCGGCTGTAAGTCTGCTTCGGGTGGCTTTCAGTTCGAAATGAACAGAGCTAGCAAATGTCACCATGGTCAATTCGCCGATGGCGGTCGATTTAAGTTCAAGGTATTTCCAACATTTATATAGGTTTCACAAGAATGTAGATTATGTACTGGAACAATTTAATGCAAAGGACTTCAAAGAGATACACTGATTGTTTGCCTTCTTGTTACCTTGTTTATTTGTTTGATTTATGTAGATTCAACTTATTGTCAAGTTATCCGATCGTTTTTTATGTCATCGATTCTAGCCTAATTCGATAGATATAGCATAATGTTTGGTGTTTTATGCTCAACCCATATGCTGACAAGTAACTCAGGCGAGAAACGAACCGATTGTCAGCTGCTAACCGGTTCGATTCTGCTCTTCATTCCGATTGCTGGACAGGCTTCGTTCAGTATATAGCTGGACGTGTGAACTCCCATCTTCACCGAGGAGCGGCGCTATCGCGATTCGGCATTATTCATACGGAGACCATAAGTAATACTAAGGGTGCATAGTATATAGGAAAATTCCTTTGCAACTGTTTCTCTTTATGCGATCTCTCCTGTTCTGTCATTCAATCAAAAGTCTTCCGCCATTATCCTGACAGAGATATATGACTCGACTCCCCTACCATCCGACGGATTCAGTGTCTATTCCCCTAGGATTACTTACTCCTGTCCTGGTCAATGCAAGATCTACTTAGTTCCGAGCCGCCCGCCATTAATTTGTCACGGAACTAGCCTGAGGCGATTTAGCGTAAACCCAAACACGGATGGTAGCGAGAGTAAGGCCGTGAGGAGAAATGACGAACTTGACCCTCGAAGCCCGTTCTCAACGTGCCATGAAGCCAGGCTCAGCATGTAGCCACGTTTTACCGCCTCGTACATCTCTACATCCCGGAGAACGTCCGTGTTTTTCTAGTCTTCCTAGCAGCTCAAAGTGACGAGAAAACCTTTACGCGACAGATTCCTATTATGAGTATAAATATATATATATAGATATATACGGATGACGTCACAATAATAGATTTCTAATTGCCACTCCTATTATAGCGGTTTTGTGTAGATTTATAGACATAGCGTACCGATAAACCATCTATATGTACGCCAAAGTTAATGGATTGCGTAAAAAGTGACGCGCATATTACTTATAAATTTCATGAAAAATATCAAGTTTATAGACAAATGGTGACGAGTGGGTTGATTGGAGGTGAAATCCCTGTCGACGGTGGCGCCGCGCATTATGATCAGAAACACCTCAGCTTCACGTCACCAATGGCGCCAAGTCATCCTATTTCTGATACACCCAACTTTATTTACAACCAACAATAAATCCTCATAATATTGTCGATTTCAGGGTGATATATAATTACGGGTGGGCCAGATGGGACGACAATAAACAAACAAGCGATGAGCCGCATCAATGGGACCGCTATATTTATGGGTAATGGCCTTAGCCTCCTCGTGCTGCACTCTGATTGGCTTATTTGCACTATAGCTTCGGCACCTATATTTACCTGTACATAATGTTACCAGAATTTTCCAACCCTCGCTGCCAAGAAGCCGTTATATACAATTGCTGATGTGTTTATGGGCGAACAGATGAACTCATATACGAGATATATTTATTGTGTTTATGGATGATTTATAGAAATGAGGTCAAATTGGCGCGAAATGTACATTCTGTCTGTATGGATAGGTGGAGTCGCGGAAGAAGTGAAGATAAAGCGATCGATATCTGGGTTGATATCATAACGTGAAGATAGAGAGTCAGGTGTAGAGGTTACATACCAACAGGCGTGCTGCAATGACAGTATGGTGGTTTTTAGTTTGAGGGTGTGGAGTGGGTGGGATGTGGTGAGGGGGTGTGGGGGGTGCTATTCGGGCAATGGTGGCGATGTGATGGGCTAATGACGTGGGGAGGGGATGGTCGGGGTTGCGGCTGAGCAGGCAGCGTGTTTGCTCGCCCGTGGTGAAATAGCGTGTACCGCGTCATTACAACGCCGACGATTTTCCGCCTCACTCTTATGTTTCTCGTGCTGGGCGCCTTTACCGTGTCCAATGACAGTGTCTTGTTTAAATCCACCAAGATTGGATTTTAAAAACCGGTTTTTTTTCTGGTATACCGCGGCTTAACTCGACACAGAACTCACCTAAGTATTACCATGTCAAATGCCAGCGGTCGTTTGTGTGGGGAATGCACCCAATGACCCCCACATCACGCCCTTCTTAAATTGACAAGATGCTTTACGCAAGTGAAAAACTACGATCTTATAAATCCCCAATTTACGCACGATTCTTTAAAATGACATTATCCCAAGCTTGTTCATTTGCCAAAGGTATAAAAACCTCCGTTAACCCAATCCTCGGTCATCCATCAGGCATCGCCCGTGCCCGCCAAGAGAGGCCGCGCGCGTAGATTACGACAGACAACCTCTTCCATAATGTAATTACGCGCCCAGACATTGTGGCAGCTTCTTCAATTCCTACAGAAAATTGCCTCCTTCCTAAACGCATCTCCGCTGCAAACATTATGTGTGCAGGTCTCTAACTATACAATCCCCATATACCACTTACAACAACCCCCACCCCAACTCCACGTCCAAGCCCGACCCCCAACCCAGACCCCCAGTATCACACCTCCGTCATCATCACCTCCCTACCGCCTTATAACGCCGCCAAGTCAAGAAATCCCAGATCGCTCTCACACTGAATGAATCTTGTAGATTACAAATGTCAATCTGTTCATTTCGGCATGGCGACCCCGCCCCCATTGGAATCATTACGACACGTGACCTGGCGCTTGGGAGATTGAGTTGCTCCTGTTCGGGGTCTGACGGGAGTGTCTAATATATCTCCTCGCCATTTTGATGATATAACACGGAAAGGTTGCGTCCGGCGGGATTGGATAATCTCCGACTCTATGTTCCCGTTTTTTATGCGGTTGAGCTCACGTTGCAACAATGACTGCCTGTCTCAGACTGACATATAGAATACAAAAGGGAGGCACCACTATATATGTTTTAATGCATATCCATATAGTAATATAAACACACACACACACACACACACACACACACACACACACACACACACACACACACACACACACACAAACATATACCCCCCCATATAGATATATATAGATATAGAGATAGAGATATAGAGATAGATATAGATATATATATATATATATATAGATATATATATATATATATATAGATATATATATATATATATGTATATATCTATATAGAGATATCTCTATATATATATATATATATAGATACTCTATATATATAGATATATATATATCTCTATCTCTATAGATCTAGATCTCTATATATCCCAGATATCTGTGTAGATATATATATAGATTCTAGATATATCTCTAGATCTCTCTATATATCTCTATAGAGAGAGAGAGAGATAGAGGGATAGACATAAAAAAGAGAGAGAGATATCTAGATATAGATATCTATAGATATCTCTATATATAGATATATCTATCTCTATATCTCTATCTCTCTATATATATCTCTCTCTCTATATATCTCTCTATCTCTCTATATATATATATATATCTATATCTCTCTATATATATATATATATATATATATATTTGTTCCCCGTGCATCAATAATTTTTCAATTAAATTGAACTCGTCTTACGCGCTAAGAACGCAGTCTGGTCACGACCAATGGGTGGGTTCTTTGTAGGGTTATAGGACGGAGTTGTGGGGGGACTGTTGTGGCGAAAAGCGAAAACAGCACAGGACGATGTTTATTTGGCCTTTGCGACGTTCCATATAAGGTAAGCCGGACTTCCGTGGGCTTGGGGATGCTTCCTGTCAAGACAGACCATGAATCCTGTAAGATTGATCTGTGCCAAACCAATTTCAAGACCTTTTCTAAAACCGCCCTCGTAAATTCTCAAATTGCAAAAACCGGGCCGACAAGAGTTGAAATGATCCTGCGAGTTTGAAGAACGACAGAACACGGTTATGAAGGCCAATGTGTTTATTGTTCAGTGTGTGGGGGGGGGGGGGGGGTGAGGCATCAGTAGGGCGAGGTCACTCCAATTTTAATTTTGATTACATCTAATTAATCTACAAATACTCTAGTATTAACTCTTTATCATGACAAATTCCCAACCCCGTGATATATTTGACTTATATCAGATTATATCTGCACTTGCCCCCCCCCCGCCATTATTTGAGAGTATTATTAACGTTCTCTTCAGCCAATAACGCAGTAACCCCTCCAGAACCCCCCCCCCCCCAACCACCTTCCCATTGCCAGATCTGTTGTCCGCCGAGTGAAAGGGAGCTATACCCTTCTTATCTATATCTGCCAGGGCAGTAAATGCTGGGTGAGCTGCGAGTGTTACTTTAAGGCCTATGAGAAAATTACTCCAATCAATCACTCGTGGGTTCAACATGGTTCTGTGGGATGCTATATACCGCAATATACTGGAACGCACGGCCTCCGGGGGGTGTTGGTAGAAGTGGGGGTTGTGATGGTAACTGGTAAGGGGAAACTATAGCGGCCGTTCGTGGCGCGGAAAATAGCGAGAGTGAAGTTTTCGGTTGTCGCCAAATTGAATGGGGGCAGGGGCGTCAAGTTGTGAGACGGAGGGAGCGGGTTAATTTATATGTGAAGTTGGCAAGATGCGAGTAGCGTGGATTAAGGAAGGGTCAATGTGTCAGCGAGGTTAAGTGAAAGCTATGTTATTGGAAGGGGTGATGGGGCCCGCCTGGAGTGGGGAAGAAATTAACAGGTTTACACGGACTGGGTATTAAGAGGTTTTTGCGTTCCAGTGAACAGCACAAAAGCTTGTTCCGCGCCACAACAATTTATCTTGTGGATCCCACCAAGGTTATTCCTCTTACAATGGTGAATAGATCTTCATCCACCCCACCCGTGCCTCCCCCTAGCTTGTCACCCCCTGCTCAAACCACCTCATCCTGAAACCAACACCTCACATCTTGTCCATTTCTCTACATTTACCTCGCCAGAGGCAGCAACGGACCCCTGGTACTTGGCCTGGTGACCGACTCCAGTACAAATCTCACCCCCCCCCCACCCACCCCGTGTTACCCTACCCACCCCGCCCTTTACATATCCTAGAATCCCAACTAATACACTTCCCCTCATCTCGCGTTGTAGGTCCGAGATTTAGCCGCTCTCATCCCTCTGTGATTTATCCCGTTGAGTCGACTAACACAGACCCTGATCACACTAGCACAGACAACTGACATATACAATTTTATCTATGGAAATTAGCCCCGCGTCGAAATCCAGTCGGACCCAGTGGGTTACAAATATTTGCATAAATGATCGAAGTCAAATGGAAACTATGTTTGTTTATACAAGATTCAACCGAGGAGGGGTAATCGTCGGTATTTCTGTATCAACTAAGTTGGAGAAATTGAAGGTTTTATGAAAAGAAAAATAAAGTCTTAACACCATCCCTCCCCCATCCAGCCGATGGTGATGTGTTTCTTAATTTCATTCATTACAATCTGCAATAATTCGAAAACAAATCACTATGAACACGGAATGATTTGATTCAACTTGCCGAATTATTTTTTTTTTTTTTGCATTTCTCAATTTATTTGCTACAATACGTAGTTCGTCATTTGTTACACCAGTGGCATTAACCGAAATGTCTTGATATTAAATTTTCGCCGATATGATTTTTTTCTCAAAATTTTAACCAGGTTGAATTTATTTTTAACGAGTATGTTTGGTAATAACATGATAGCTTGTTAACATATCCAGTTTAATCATATTTTTGCCATACAAAAATTATATCTCTAAGTTAACATTTGGTATTTATGCTTTTTTAGATTTTTTGGCAAATTAAATTCTCTTAAAAATCGAACGGTAAGTTCAAATATTTACGGACAAAATTGAACACTCTTGAAAATTCTAAAATTATGATATCAACAAAAAAAGCCTTGATGTTTTAGTCGTTTCAAATAATAGCATACTGATACAGGAGAGCAGCTCGCTCTGTAAACAGTCACTTGATCGACCTGATTCCCTGTGAACTTAGCGGCGGCGCACAGAAACCCGATGCGCACGCCAACTGCGCTTGTGGTATCGATAATACGCCCTTATGCTTCTCGCTGGTTAAAACTTTTCGGGGTCAAGGTTAACGCAGTGCATAGCCGTAAAGCAGCCAATCAGCAACTCCGTTACATAAGAAATTAGTAATCCAATATGGCGCCACCCTTGACGTTGCAACGTCAGAGCGATTGAAATGCCCACGAGAACGCGAGCCATCGTGGTGTGTTATCGTGATAGCAACGCTTTGATTGAATGGAAATTATCTTGTATAGGATTCCAGCATCATGAGATTAAAACCAAAATATTTGTATGTATTAATCGACTGTTTAGTAGCTGTGTCGACGAATGGCGATGTCAGGGCGGACACGATGTAAACACCGCATAGTCGCCTCGTAAACACCTCCACAAATATATGTTTACTTTCGATACAAAACCTAAGAAAATTCACATTATAAGTTCAACATATACACGCTGTAATGTCGCAAAGTATTCTACTTTTACACAGCAGTGTGAATTTTTAAAAACTTATTTGGCATCAGCATATAGCGCTAAATCTCAAATTCTCCGACAACATGGCACACGGGTCGCGGGTTCTAAGTGGGTTTTAAATTGACTATAGATTATTTTTACAGGTACAGCTGGTCAGGTCTTTAAGATACAATGAAAACACACGTGATTTAAAACGAATTAAAGCGTGCGTGGCTTCACGTTCACAGAGATACATAAAAAACTGAAAGTCGCATAGAAGTCATACATATTTATAAATACGGTATATATTTGTTTGATCTCTGCGCACGAGACGGCAAATCCCGCTAGGGGCAACTCGGATTTACGATCTTTCCGCGTGCTTCACCTTAAAAAAAACAGCCTGCAAACATGTTCGCTGCCCCATCAATATATAAATGGGTGACAGTGAAAATTACATAAAAAAAAAAAATTATAGAGCGTATATTATTCGTTACCGCACAGAAAAAAAATCCACACAGCATCGATATGGTGTTCTATTTACGAACACCAATGAAAAACTACGCCCCAAATACCAGAGATTTGCGGTGTCAGCTGAGGTCTGTGATGGGAAAATTAGATCGACCCCTCTATTTTGCGTCGTGGGTGCTTTTGTGTCTTTCTCAAACAGTTGCTTTCTCTGATATGTTGTCAATTTTATCTAGCAACAGCAGTTGCAGCGAGATTATATCTATTAAAGAGTATTTTATACCAAGGAGCGAGCAGTTTACCGCGCGAAACGGAGCAATTTTGGAGATGTGGTATAATAGGTCTTCTTCTGATGCAGTGTTTGATAGCGCTACTGCCGACGGGAAAATTGCAAGCGACCGGGGAAAATATATCCGGGAAGCGGTCGCAAATCACGCCTTGTATCCCGGAAAAATTACTTGAATAATACCGCGTTGTCGGGAGTCAAGATGTTTTGGCTTCGTTGACTAGATTGTTGGAATGGTGATTTACGATTGGACATTTTTTAAGGTCTTTGCTGCGGGAAATACTATTGATTATCGGCAGTGGTTCTTGGGGTTGGACGAAGCCGGGTGGTGCGCGTATTGAAAGCTAGGGATGTCGTTCTCACAACCCCAACAAGATGGATGCCTCCAAGAAGGTTCTATTAACATAATTTATTCAAGAGAACTACGCGGCGTTGTAAAGAAAAAACCGACCCCAACAAGAAGAAGGAGGTGAGGTGTACGGGGGGGGGGGGGGGGGGGGGAGGGGGTGGGTCTTGCTTAAGGTCTGGCTACATACCTCCCGTCGAAAGACACCCTCGCTCCTGTCCAATATAACCAAGTGGCTGGGCGTTGAAGGGATATATCCAAATCGAATCCGACTTGAATTGAATCCATTTTCCTGGTTCAGGGTTTTTAATCCGACAACTTGGACTGGACACACGAGCCATGGCGCTAACTTACTCCTAGTCGGCGACATCGGCTCCCGACGGCTTGCGAATGAACGAGATGCAAGCAAAGACGGCGAAATATAAACGGCAGTAAACTCGCACTTTTATGCTTTTTGCTGGGCTCTGACATAAAATTCCCCATAGCTAGTACCGTAATAAAAATTATAGCTGGCTTTCCCTGCTGCGGCTTTGACCCTTTCCCTCGGAGGTTTAGTACACATATAATTTTAGCATCTTGCCATTCCGGGCGAGAGCGCACGCGCTTTACTTAATATTAACCGGAATTCATCCAGCGGATTAGATCATATTACAACCGCAATACTGGAAGCCGAAATATGATATCGACTGCAGTGTATACCAGTATACTCTTATAATGACGATGCATATCCAATGCTATCTGGCAAACAGCACATCCACACAGATCACCTGAACCGAACTAATGCAGCAAACGTTTGGGTACCAATGAACTAAGGTACTAAAATAGTCATAGGCGAATCACAGCCAGATAGACTTTCCCATCGATGTTGGTCAGACGTATAAATATAATCAAATAAATTAATATATATATATAAATACATATGTATATGTATATTTATAATTATGCATACATATAAACCATATATATATATATGTATATATATGTATATATTTTTATGTAAACATACATACATACCATATATATTTATATTTATAAATATATTTTATTTTGCATAAACATATATATTTATACATCCATATATAAATAAATAAATACATATATGTATATATGAATATAATATATATATATATATATATATATATATATATATATATTTATATATATATATAGACATAAATATTTATATTTATATAATTTTATATATGTGTGTGCATTCGCATCAATTAACTGTGCGTGCCACACTTAGCCAGGAATGGTGTGTGTCAGATGTCTGTATCAGCGATTTAATGGTCTCATTAAATTTGACTGTTTAAATTCAAATTTGTTTGTCCTTTTCAATAGACAGGACTGAAGCACGAATGTTTTGCGCGATTAAATGTTTGATTTGCATGACGGTGTACATTTCGATGTTTTCCTGGAGTTACCTGTGACCGTTTATATTTTAAGAATATTTAATTTCCAATCTTTAGGTGTTCAAATCAAAAAAATTCCACGCTGGTAGCCAACTGCTTCTTTTCTTCTATTTATTGATGGCTATTTTACATGATTTTTTTTCCAGATCAAATGGAATCACACACACACACACACACAAAAAAACAATACCACTTTGTACCTCTAAGGCAAAAAGCGCATGAGAGAAACCAATCAGAAATTACCCTAATTAGATCATGCTATGGAAATATACATCCTTGTCCACCCCCCAAAACACACACGAGCAACCGCATCTGGGTTATTGCTAATATCGTGCCTACCGCAGCAAAATCTACTCTGTCCCTTTCATGTGACATCCGTGTACATAGCACACGGCTTGAAATATACAACAAGCGGCCCCTTGATGTCAGGAACACAAGAGCTCGAAGAAACTACCCGGCTACTCCGTCTCGCTCGCGTCTCCTTGAGATTACTGCGGGCGCGGCGCCTCTATTGGTGAAGTTTCCTTCACTAACCACTGCCCCATCATCACCCCCACCCCCTCCCCCCCCCACCACTCCTCTCGCCTGCACCCAAGTACTTCAAACCACAACTCAAATATAACATGGGAGTTTTTCTTAGCAGGCTATCGCTCGATATCTTCACATTTATAAAATAGCTAGGGCATGTGTATATGTTGAGGTGCTTGAGTGCGCTTTTTGACTTCTCTGATCGGTCCTCTCAGGTGGCTCCGAGTGGGGATGAGTGGATGTGTGATGTCAGTGCCAACCGGATAGGTGTGCCGCTCTACCTGTAATTAATGAATCTAAACTCACGATTGCGGGTTCATATTACCCAGGTCTTAAGTTAACCCGAAAACGTGCTCCATTGAAAAACCGAAATATGTTTACACAGAATCTCTATATAATGGAGTGTCTTTTAATTCAGGTATTTTTTGGACAGTTGTAACGTAGAGTCTCAATGAATAATGTGAGGAAATATTTCATGTTAAGATACCACGCATGCAGGACACAGACAGAGGAGATAGCAATCAACAATAAAAGATAACAAGTGACTACAAGATGGATTTTTTGAAGGCGGTTAGAAAAATCCAAGAACATGTCTGTTGCATTGAAGCTTTTATGAACTAGAATGCCTTTGATAGATATAATAATTTCATGAATTTATAAAGACCACATATCACATTTTAATTCGTTCACGCGACATCATTTTATGCTTTTAATTAATTTTATATATTTCTGTATATTTTCCAATAAAACCAAATAAGTTTAGTTCCGTCTGCAATAAACAATGGCTGGTCGAACTCAGCACTGTTGTTGCTGAGCAGTGATAACACAGCCAGGAGTGGGCCAGACGGCCTTATTCTCTTCCCACAGCCAGGAGTGGGCCAGACGGCCTTATTCTCTTCTCATGGGGATCAACTACAGCTTATTAGGCCTGATGTAATGAGGCTTGTGGAGAAGCGTGGTTATGAGGGGACCTCCAGTTAAGACCTCGCTCGCTCCGAGGCGCTATGAAGAGGATGCTGCTCTCACACATGCACACTCAACTGCCTCCTCCTCCTCCTCCGGCTGCTGCTGCTGCTACCACTGTTTACATCACCATGACGACCGAAGAGACATTTTCATGGGCAGTCATAATCCCTTCACGGGTGTTTTCATATATAAAGACGGGGTGTCGGGGGGTGTTAGCGGGTCATTTGGGGCGAGGGATGGGGCTGTTTGCCCTTGTGTTATGGACTTGGCGGAAATAACGGCATATGAAGAAGAAGTGGATTCTGGGAGATTTTATCCAATGCCATCAAGAAGCGGGGTAATTAAAGTCGGACACACGAGCGCTCACCAACTGGTTTATTTCCAAGGGGATAGTTAGGGGAAGTCCTTTTTTACCTCCCCCTCCCTCCCTCCCTCCCTACCTCTCGTCGTAGTTTAGTTTTTTTGTGGCATAGAGGGGCCTAGCTATGGATGGCGCTGGCCGCACTAGACTTATTTCAGCTATTAGCGAAAGTTATGTGACAACAAATGCGCAATCAAACTCGCTTGAACGAGAGTCCTAGATTACCCGACGGGTGGCTTAGTGCGTATAAGAAGAGGCTAGTTTAGGCTCATAATTTAAATTTATAGCGAGGAGGTAGACGGGTTTTTGTGGGTTTTTGGTGGATAGCTGGGAATAAAAAGCGAGAGGTACTGGCTCGCTGTGCCAGTATAGGACAGGGACTCGTTGGTGTGAGGAGCAATTTGTGATACTTCTCGGCTTGATTCGGCCTCTCTCGTGCTCTTTCTCTCTCGTTCTCCCTCATATTGGTGGTATAGGATATATATTAATAATATTACCATGACATCACATGAAGTGATACTTCTGTAAGTATGCGATTGCTATTGGATAACGCCTGTCATGTGACCAGCGTCGACATGGACATGCCACAATAGGATAACCTTAGGAATATATTGTTGGATATTTGTTGGATGGTGAAATATATAGTATACTGGACAGCAATTGGATACCATGGTCCGGAGACGACATGTAGTTTCACGTTGTCATGATGCAGATTTCACCCTCACCATACGAAAGTTAACAAACTCATCTATAGGATAGTTGCCATCTTTTGACCTGAAAGTCTTATGTTGGATCGTGTTTATGTAGGGTCTGCAGGGGGTAGGCGATGTTTGAGGGGTAGGGGTGTGGTGTGGGCAGCCGTTAACTAATACGTCACATCCTTTGCTTGGGTCATGTTTAGATATTGTAAATTGCAAATCTCGCGTGTCTCAAGGGCCTTTATAGTAGCGTTGTAATTCACAACCATAAGTGTCCTTTTCAGGGGCTTGGGATCGAGATCAAAGCTAAGTGAAGAGTTGTATTCTTAGATGGATTAACAAGGGCACTGGATGTTTGCGCGCCTTGAAGTGTTTTACGATGAATACTTGATATTTGGCGAGAACGTGAGTGGGCCTTTAGCAGGGTACTGATACTCATAGAGTGGATCCTGGGTATGGTATAACCCACTTCCACGGTTGGCTGACCTCAAGCGCCCTCTAGCTTGTGCGTTTCACCGGGTATTTTATTACCGATCTACGAACCCTCGTATGACATGGCATATACATTAAAAGTGAGTGGATGACCTTAAAAGGCATTCAATGGTGCGTTTCAAGGGGTATTTTATGGCTGACCTTTGAACCCCTCGATGCACGGAGCGCAACTAGGCGTGGTGCAATTTCGGTGTCCGCAGGTTCATTTGCTAACGCAACTCTAGTTCGCATTTTATTGTACGGCACGTCGCCAACGAGAACCCTTGAGGATAAAATTCGAGAGTCTGGCATCGTATTTTGTATCGAATAAAGCTGAGACTCATGTATACAAGATCACTTACTCAAACCGGTAACAACTGAGGAAGTTTCCCACCAAAAGCAATCTTAGCTTTGGCACAAAAAGCACGTGCTTGAGTTCGAAAAAAATCCCACCTAACTTCACAAGCTGCGTTATCTGTCGCCTCAGGCTGAAATAAACCGTCTTGGCAAATTTGGAATATTTCTGTGGCGTTTTGGAAAGGGAAATTCATTTTGTTTGTTTTATTTCTGCGCCATTGAGAAACCAAGTTGGTTTCCTCGGCAGCTGTGTGTGATTAGGGGCGCATAAGTCGGAACAGCCATAATGATGCTATGACCTTCAGCATCACGTCGCTAAGCAACAAGCTGATCCACGCGCGCATCCTCATCGTCTAGTGGATTATAATTTGTATAGAAGCAGAATTATTTTTGTTTTGTCTCCATTTCTCTGCGTGTCTCCAAATAGGCCTCGCTGCTTCACGGAGCTTGCCTCTGACGGCGGAAATGAGAAGTCTCTCACCTTTGTGGCTCTAAGACCCCAGGTGTAAAAGGGGACAAAAAATCAATCGGAGGTCTTGTGAAAGCGCGAATGAGGCTGCATCTCTTCTAGACACAGAGTTCAGATCGGGAACTACAGAATCCCAAAAGCGGGGTTGAAAATCACCTCTCCCCAAGGACCCAAAGACCTCCCAATGCAACTATATTTAGGTAAGTTATTTTTGTACTTTCACAAACACAAACATTAATCACCCGCCATTGATATTAATCACTCGTCATTGAAATTAATCACTCGTTATTGATATTAATCACCCGTCATTGATATTAACCATGTGAGTGGTACAAAATATATGTGGTGGCATGCTTGTATCTCGCCATTAATCACGCAAAACTTGCTGTGTTTGATTATCAAATGCCATCATTTAGTAATTGCGTTAATATATTAATAGGGCCTGGCGGGAAGTAGGATGGGTTGTTTCACGGTCGCTGTGTCCTAACCAACCACGAATGCAATAGAAAATCACATCCCATGATCCAGAAATCGTGACCTTTTGACGGGTAGATAAATTTCGTATCCCCCAGGGAAGGTTTGTCAGGATGCGAACAAGGCGAAAAACGCGAATATATATCGCCCCGGCCTAACCCAAATAAATAATATTTTCCACAGTTCCCTTTGAGACTGTAAATTTTAGTCAGGCGGAGCGTGGAAAAACATATCCGGATTACAAAAAGATGACAGAAAGCTATATATATCCAATTTTGAGAATATTAGAATTGATTTCGTCGATGGATTTCAGTCAAAGAATTTGCAAATATACAAACTTAACCTAATTGACTTCCATATATCAGATACATTTATTTTCCTTTTGCATGTCAGCTTGGCGGATGTTTTAGAATCGTATAAAAATATTGCAGAACTTAGTCACATGTATCATTAATGCACACGTTTGTATATAGTCTTCTAAGAATAAGAGGGCTACGTTATCAATTTATTTTAAATATTTCGAACATTTATTTTGACGATTTTTGGTTTAGAACATTAAAATAAATATCTTATTTGTCTGGAGTTTAATATATTTTATATATCATCCGCAATGGTTGGTAACCCGACGTTCACGCACGATTAATATTCATCATCTCCTGAATATCATGGTAGTTCAGAAACAAACAAAAAATAAACTCACAAGAAATAAATCCATGGGAGGTCACATTTATTAATTTCCCGCCGGGACGCTGAACACAAATAGCACTTACCATTCTAAAAATAAAACCAATTACATTAGATTTTTACGATTTGTTTGTTTCTTTTCCCGGAAATATAACAATACGATAGATTTCATAATAAGAAATCACCGACCACCGACAGCGATTTTTCGATAAAATATAAACGATTTGAAATATTTATTCTTTCCTCTCTGCAAAGAATAAGCTAGTGGTCTGGCGTCACCTGAAGGTGGAAATGACGCGAATCTCTGAGAAGATTTGATTTCAGCAATGCGATAGATTAGCGGATAATTGTTGGGGTTTTTTTCTAGGTTTGTGTACAAATGGAAAATGTTCTTTCCGGTATCGCCGATTGCCGTATAAACCTCGAGCTATGAAGCGCCCCTAGTGGGGAGAATTAACTATTGGAGTCGCCACCTTGCGGCTCGTCTGGTGTTTCTGATAAACAACATAGGGATACTACGGGGTTGAAAATACGCTGCCTGGGCGATATCACAGCTCCATATATCTAAATATATCGTTACCATGTGTTCTCTTGATGTCGAGTGTTTTTGTCAGAAATACCCCCTACCCGCCATACCTCTAGCTTTGGCTCCCTACCAACCTCTTCCTATTTCATTCCATACTATTATCATCATTATAAACAAAAAATTATAATCCTTCTATTTTTTAGATTACAATTTTATTTTATTTTTTTTTAAAGTTTCCTTAGGAATAAGAGTCTTGAAATAAACATAGCGGCTTCCAATGTAATTTACAAGCCAGCCACCAATTTGACCCGTTTGTTTGCGCGTTCATGTATCACGCGCCTTATCAAAGAAAGCCACGCCGTGAATGATAAGCTGGCCGGGTAGGGGTCATGCTTTATCAGCAAGACAGCCCCTGATAACCTAGATAAGTTGTACAAACCAGCCACAGACTCGAGGCAGTCGCCTTCTGTGATAGGCGAGGTTTATGGCTCCACAGTATGGAATAGATTCAGATCAATTTTTCGTTTTTTTGTGTGGTTGTTGTTCATTTCATCTCGGCACCGGGCGGGGGTAATGAATGAATGGCTGAGATGAATATTAGAAATCAATACATTTATTCTATCTCGGGAGCTGCGTTTGCAGTGATGTCATGGCAAGGGCCCGATGTCTCCAGTTATAAGGCAAGTTCTCAATTCAAGACTACCATTTCAATCCAACCCGTCATCATGTATGTTTTTGCACTGTTCTCTTGATCGCGAATATCACTATGTCAAGATATTTTCTTCCCCAATTTTTTTTGCTTTGATAACAAGATTAAAAAACTGCTTGGAATAATGGCTTTATTGAACACAATCGACGTGGTAAATAGATCCATGTTATCTGTCTTCTCTCAATCGCTATACGGGTCAGAATTGGTGGGACGAAAACGTCCAAGGAAGGAAATTGGCCAGCTATTGACTTATATTGGTTGTGGATGGGAGGTTAATAAATTCTGTCATTATTATCAAAGCGATCGCTCTCTACCATCGATCAACTGGAGGCGAGTTTTCTGTTTCTAGCTTCTGTTCTCTTTCCGCTGCTCAGCGTGCTTGTATCTATGGAGTTGTGTTGTGGAGATAGGAGTGAGTGGCTGAAGAGGCTATCTCAGGCTGTCAGGGGCGGGGGGACGGGGAGAGGTGTGCGTGTGAGGCGTGTGGGGAGGGGGGAGGTGTGGTGTGGCGTGGTGGATGTGTGTGAGTAGGTGTGTGTGTGTGTGTGTGTGTGTGTGTGTGTGTGTGTGTGTGTGTGTGTGTGTGTGTGTGTGTGTGTGTGTGTGTGTGTGTGTGTGTGTGTGTGTGTGTGTGTGTGTGTGTGTGTGTGGTGGAGTGGTTATTAGATAAATCGTCTCGGGAAAAACGGGTCTCCAACGCCTCGGTTATAGGTTTACAGATAGCGCAGTTTTCCAGCCGTGTTGAGAGAATCCAGCGTGTTCCGTGTTGAGAGAATCCAGCGTGTTCCGTGTTGAGAGAATCCAGCGTGTTCCGTATTGAGAGAATCCACCGTGTTCCGTGTTGAGAGAATCCAGCGTGTTCCGTGTGAGAGAATCCACCGTGTTCCGTGGTAAACCTTATTGCCGTGCATCGAATCTTGCATCCCGTGTTGCCCCAATATTCACCCCCATCCCCGCCACACCCCACCTGTATTTAGAAAATAAACTCCCTACCCAAGGATATTTACCTATTCAAGATTTTAAGTTTTCGCCGTGTTATTTTGCAGAAAGAAATATATTGAAAGCAAACACATTTGAAAGCTCCAAGGAAGTCATTTTCATGCATACAATCTTATGCACTTATCTTGGAGTGTAAGTAGCGAAATATTTATATTCGTTGCATTTGATTACAGTAAACACATAGGCATCAATCAATCAATCACTATCTCCAGAGCTGCAACTCACGAATAATAGTACACACTTAATCCCAGATATATGTTTTGTGATACAAGAGGCGGGATTGTTTGACGTAACAGCATCTTGTCCATAGAACAATAAGACCATTATTATCGCCCATAAAAGATGACCCCCGAACGGCGCTCTCAACAACTACCCCATCACACTGTTTATAACAAGAGAATGGTAATAGATTTTCGTCATTATTCTCAATTCATTATTCGCGGCGCTATTATAGAAACCCGCATCACCTCGCGTCAACAAGAGGGACATGAATTTGCTTTTAGACACGGTATTGTCCCCAGCAAAAAAAAACTCCATCGTCCATATTAATTTTTTAATCACAGCGGCGATAGGAGTTGGCAGGGATGTCAGACCCTCCAACTCACGACATTCCAACAGGTTGCGTTTTTTTATCATAAAACTCGTCATGACGGATTTTAAATGGATTCTTGGGTGGCTGTCGGGGTGAAGGGTGAATATTTCATTGTTCGGATGAGACATCTCAACATTAAGCGGGTGAGGCAATTTATGTCTTTCGGGAGATGCTAATCGGAGCATGCGATTGGTCGTTGACTAGCCCCACCAGAGCCATATAAAGTTATGACTTTGAGCCCACCGCCAGCCCCTCCCACGCCCACTTACTCCTCTCTGTGGTCGCACCATTCCCCGAATGTTCCAACAGTATATCTGCAGCGTGTTTAAGCCGCCATGTTCCATGATAATCACAACTCCGTCTCACTAAGCCATCATTCAACCCCAAGCCCCTACCCTCTTCATTTACCACCCCCCCCCCCACTCCCCACACCCCAACTCCCACATACCTCGACCCACAAAGCCATCCACCCACACACCCTCCCAAATAGGCAGCAATGAAAGAAAAAAATGAACAAAAACGAGTAACCCCTCCCCAATCGCGAAAAACAATCGAGGCGAGGCTGCTATTGGTTAAAGTCTCTTCGCATTAAGTCAGACCTTAATCACGACCAACACCTGAACTGACCAATAGAGACCTGAAACAAAAGGAGGGGGGTGGTACCCCAGCCCGGGTGAGAGGCTATATTAGGAATTCCGCTCTATGCCTTTTCTGGTGACACCGAGCAAGGCCATTGCATACAGTGGGGTGGAGATTTATACCGCGCTGCAACAGTACGCATGAATTCCTTAAGGGAATTCATTTCGGTTGGACGCTGAACGAAATGAAAGACCTTAAGAGTAAGTAGTTCTTCGACCCAAACAATACTCCCATGATTGAACCCCCTTAATCCCCAAACACTTGGTGCTTTCTTTCACCGGATGATGATGCTGGCATCAGTGATTCTATGACGCCATACCGACCCAGAGGTCAAGTCAAGTTCACTGTGATCTTGTCCGCAGAAATGGCATCCCACCTTACTGTATTTGGTTAGGTCCAACATGGCCGCCAACTCGAGTTGCACTGCACCCACACAATGTGGGTTCTCTGCAGCAGCTCTCTCTAACCAGACGGCTACCAGGCAGTGACCCTCATCAAATATCGCATCATCTGCAAAACCATAAGTTTCATGTTGCAGAACTCGACAAACTTAGAAAGCAGCTGTCAAGTTAGACTGATCATGCGGTCTGAACAATTACTCACATGACACGCTGAGATCAGCTCTCATGCTACTGTCATAATATCACTGACAGAGACTGGTAACGTGAGATTGTCGGTTTCTGCAGCTGGTATTGCGTCGGTGGTGATCACGGGTTCAGTTGGTGGTCTGGATGGCACGCGTTGGCCACCATAGCGCGTGGTAATCAGAGGTCGGTAGGGCGAGTATCGAGTATCGAGTATGATCAAGTGCAGAGGAATCTGGGTATCAAGCAGAGTACTCGAGTTATAACCGGGTATTTATGAATCATTCCGCCACTCAATCTGTTATCTCGTGTCCCTTACAGTGGCTGACTCCCTGACCCCCTGACTGACTGACTGACTGACTGACTGACTGACTGACTGACTGACTGACTGACTCACTCACTCACTCACTCACTCACTCACTCACTCACTCACTCACTCACTCACTCACTCACTCATCAACTAACTGACACATTCATTCATTTATTCACTCACTCATTCATTCTTTCATTCATTTGCTCATTCGCTTATCTACTGAGTCGCTCACTTTTAGACTTACGCACTGGCTCACTCATTTTGTTTATTAATTCAATAATTCATTACCTCACCCTCTATTTTACTCATTCACTCACTTACTAGCTCACTCACTCACTCACGCACGCGCTCACTCACTCACTTACTTACCCACTCATTCACTAAGTCGCTCTCTCATTGACCCACGCGCCCAACCACCCACGGACTAACCGACTCACCGACTCACCGAATTGCTCTCTCACCGACTCACTGAATCACTCACCGACTCACTGAATCACTCACCGACTCACTGAATCACTCACCGACTCACTGAATCACTCACCGACTCACTGAATCACTCACCGACTCACTGAATCACTCACCGACTCACTGAATCACTCACCAACTCACTGAATCACTCACCGACCAACCGAATCACTCACCGACTCACTGAATCATCCTCCGACTCACTGAATCACCCTCCGACTCACTGAATCACCCTCCTACTCACTGAATCTCTCACTCAGTTTCTCGTTTTCTCCTCTCACATAAATCAGCAGTCATATATCACTCATTTCGATTGCCACCCAGCCCCCTCCTTTCGTCCTTTCCATTTACCCTGCCAACCAGGACCAATCGATGTCGTGTATTGTAAACCCACAAATAACCATCAGCGTTTTTATCGTCTCTCTCCATAAACATGATCCTAGTTACGCAAACAACGACGTACTTTGAATCATAAACATCTGCCCCCTTCCTTTAATAAACTCCCAACGCACACTCATCCCCAAAACCTGGCTATGGTTGCATCTCAATGCAGCCCGATATCAATATAATGGATTGACCCGGACGGAAGATTCGATGTGATTACGTCATGGCAACAGCCGCCACCGCCTCCCAACCCCCCCCCCCCCCCCCCCCACCCAGCACCACCCGTCCCTCGATCACAGACCATCCACCCCGTATACGTTTATAGGACTACACTAGCTAGTAACTTGCCAGGCGAGATCATCCTTGATAAGGGCATATTGAGAATGAATTGTTTCATTATCTATGTACAGACACATCGACTGCATCGTCTGCCCAAAGAAAGGCTTTCTTTGTACAAAAGCTGTTGCTATGTGTGCTCAAGTAAAGGACAGCGGTTGTCGTGGTTTTTCCCTGATGGTGACGATTTGACCGTTCTTATGGACATGATGACTGTATATGCTGCTCGGCTAATCTTAATGTCCGTTACGTTCAGCTACCATCCGTCGTTTCTAATTGGATTCCCTACCTGTCTGTCAATTGCCACAAAGATACACAAGCATTCGCCTCATCTAGTTCAACGATATGCCCAGTTGTTAATGTACACGGTAGCGTCGATGCGTCCGACCCGGACACGTTCATATCTTCGTATGATAATTAACTATACAGGTTAACAATGTGTCGATGTGAAGCCCAGAACATCAGCCAGTCAGATTGAGAATGAAGTCGACACCACATCACATCATCCCCCGTGGTGCGCCAATCATCCTGGCCATATATAGTGCATTTCCCTTCTTCCGTTCATTTGCAGCAGCCTCGTCTAGACGCATTAAGTTAACCATCTGGACTCTGTTTAATGCTCTTTCTCCCTGACTTATCCGTCGTTGCTGGTCTAGCTGCCTCTATCAGTGCATATCACATCAATTCTTATCACAAAGTGCCATCGTCGTCTTTACATCACGGTTGCTATGCAATGCTTATAGTGTTTCATAACTGTTGCCATGATGATGTCGATAAGGTTTTGTTTTTGTTTGATAGAGAGGGTTGAAATGAGATAAGCTTATATCTTATACATGATGATCAGGTAAGAAAAGACTGATGTGTGTGAGATCAGCTCTCTGATTGCAAATAGAAGCACAGGTGGGCCTATCACCGGACACGTGATCGTCGATCGCCCGTCTGCGGCATGTCGGTATGATGACCTATACAGGTAGTGTGGCGAACTGCTGTCACACCAAAGCCCTATCGCACCCTTCACGCGCAACAACATGTACTGCCTCCATAAATCAAGCCAAATGCATCTCGTTCGTCTTATTCTCAGACAGCTACCCCACCCTAACACCCCCACTCTGTCACAACCTGAAATGAACACACCAACACGCCACACCCAGTTAACCAAACATCATCCACAATCCACATCAAGTACCGACACCCCCCCCTATATATGATGTTTACGAGGACAAGGGTAACTTGCACGAGAACCTCGCCTCACGGGATTGTTGACCTCCTAGCGTTCACTGTGGACAGATGGATGACACAACAGGATCCAGCTCAACTAACGACCGTTCTAATTTTACTTCATCGAGAAACTGAATCAATTGCTCGCGTGGCGTATGTCCGGATTGCATGTAAGGTCATTGTGGGTGGGGGGGGGGGGGGGGGGGGGGGGGTGTGGGGAGGGTCTCTTGTGAAATAGATATCAGGTTGAGATCATGCAGTGCTCATATGAACTCGGGCCAGAGGAACAGATGACTGCACTCCTGAACAGGCAAGTACGATTATTCCACCTTAATATGTCTGCTACTTGTCAACACGTCAGGTGGTGCTGGTCAAATAAAAGCAGCTTAGTAGCTATATGAGCATAAGTGGGGGTCAAAGTCTATACAGATATAAAGCTTAAAACTTACCAACATGGAAACACACGCAAACATACACATACACAAACACACACACATATATACACACACATACATACACAAACACACACACACACATAAACACACACACACATACACACATATACACAAACACACACACACACACACATGCATACGTTTATACGTACTTATGCACGAACATACGTACATACGTACGGACGTACACATACAAACGTTTGCTTGTTTTCTTACCTACATACATACTTAAACTGATTAATATATATATACTTTAAAGAAACATGCAAACTAACGAACCTCACGAGTTTATTTAACTCAAATAGACGGTTTATAATCAGACCGAATAACTCATAGAGTTAGCCAGTCGTCCAATCACTCATAGAGTAAGCCAGTGGTCTGATCACTCATAGAGTTAGTCAGTCGTCTGATCACTCATAGAGTAAGTCAGTTGTCTGATCACTCATAGAGTTAGTCAGTCGTCTGAACTTTCGAAGAGTAAGTCAGTTGTCTGATCACTCATAGAGTAGGTCAGTCGTCTGATTACTCATAGAGTTAGTCAGCCGTCTGATCACTCATAGAGTTAGTCAGTCGTCTGATTACTCATAGAGTAAGTCAGTCGTCTGAACTTTTGAAGAGTAAGTCAGTTGTCTGATCACTCATAGAGTAAGTCAGTCGTCTGATCTTTCGAAGAGTAAGTCAGTTGTCTGATCACTCATAGATTTAGCCAGTCGTCTGATCACTCATAGAGTAAGTCAGTTGTCTGATCACTCATAGAGTTAGTCAGTCGTCTGATCACTCATAGAGTTAGTCATTCGTCTGATTACTCATAGAGTAAGTCAGTCGTGTGATCGCTCATAGAGTTAGTCAGTCGTCTGATCACTCATAGATTTAGTCAGTCGTCTGATCTTTCGAAGAGTAAGTCAGTTGTCTGATCACTTATAGAGTAAGTCAGTCGTCTGATTACTCATAGATTTAGTCAGTCGTCTGATCTTTCGAAGAGTAAGTTAGCTGTCTGATCACTCATAGAGTAAGTCAGTAAGTCAGTCGTCGTCTGATCTTTCGAAGAGAGTAAGTCAGTGTCGTCTGATCACTCATAGAGTTAGTCAGTCGTCTGATCAGTCGTCTGATCACTCATAGAGTAAGTCAGTCGTCTGAGAGTAGTCAGTCGTCTGATTACTCATAGAGTCAGTCAGTCGTCTGATCACTCATAGAGTTAGTCAGTCGTCTGATCACTCATAGAGTAAGTCAGTCGTCTGATCTTTCAAGAGAGTCAGTCGTCTGAGTCAAGAGTAAGTCAGTCGTCTGATCACTCATAGATTAGTCAGTCGTCTGATCTTTCAGAGTAAGATCACTCATTTAGTCAGTCGTCTGATCACTCATAGAGTAAGTCAGTTGTCTGATCACTCATAGAGTTAGTCAGTCGTCTGATCACTCATAGAGTTAGTCAGTCGTCTGATTACTCATAGAGTAAGTCAGTCGTGTGATCACTCATAGAGTTAGTCAGTCGTCTGATCACTCATAGAGTAAGTCAGAGTAAGTCAGTCTGATCACTCTGAGTCACTCATAGAGAGTTAGTCAGTCGTCTGATCACTCATAGAGTAAGTCAGTCGTCTGATCACTCATAGAGTTAGTCAGTCGTCTGATCACTCATAGAGTTAGTCAGTCGTCTGATCACTCATAGAGTTAGTCAGTCGTCTGATTACTCATAGAGTAAGTCAGTCGTCTGATCACTCATAGAGTAGTCAGTCGTCTGATCACTCATAGAGTAAGTCAGTCGTCTGATCACTCATAGAGTAAGTCAGTCGTCTGATCACTCATAGAGTAAGTCAGTGTCTGACTCATAGAGTAAGTCAGTCGTCTGATCACTCATAGAGTTAGTCAGTCGTCTGATCTTTCGAAGAGTAAGTCAGTTGTCTGATCACTCATAGAGTAAGTCAGTCGTCTGATCACTCATAGAGTAAGTCAGTCGTCTGATCACTCATAGAGTTAGTCAGTCGTCTGATCATAGAGTTAGTCAGAGTCTACTCATAGAGTAAGTCAGTCGTCTGATTACTCATAGAGTAAGTCAGTCGTCTGATGATCACTCATAGAGTTAGTCAGTCGTCTGATCACTCATAGAGTAAGTCAGTCGTCTGATCACTCATAGAGTTAGTCATCGTCTGATGTTCATAGAGTAAGTCAGTCGTCTGATCTTTCGAAGAGTAAGTCAGTCATAGAGTAAGTCAGTCGTCTGATCGCTCATAGATTTAGTCAGTCGTCTGATCACTCATAGAGTAAGTCAGTCGTCTGATCACTCATAGAGTTAGTCAGTCGTCTGATCACTCATAGAGTTAGTCAGTTGTCTGATTACTCATAGAGTTAGTCAGTCGTCTGATCACTCATAGAGTTAGTCAGTCGTCTGATTACTCATAGAGTAAGTCAGTCGTGTGATCGGTCATAGAGTTAGTCAGTCGTCTGATCACTCATAGAGTAAGTCAGTCGTCTGATCTTTCGAAGAGTAAGTCAGTTGTCTGATCACTCATAGAGTAAGTCAGTCGTCTGATTACTCATAGATTTAGTCAGTCGTCTGATCTTTCGAAGAGTAAGTCAGTTGTCTGATCACTCATAGAGTAAGTCAGTCGTCTGATCTTTCGAAGAGTAAGTCAGTTGTCTGATCACTCATAGAGTAAGTCAGTCGTCTGATTACTCATAGAGTTAGTCAGTCGTCTGATCACTCATAGAGTAAGTCAGTCGTCTGATCACTCATAGAGTAAGTCAGTCGTCTGATCACTCATAGAGTTAGTCAGTCGTCTGATCACTCATAGAGTAAGTCAGTCGTCTGAGTCAGTCAGTCGTCTGATTACTCATAGAGTTAGTCAGTCATAGAGTTAGTCGTCTGATCACTCATAGAGTTAGAGTCAGTCGTCTCATAGAGAGTCAATCGTCTGATCATTCATAGAGTAAGTCAGTCGTCTGATCGCTAGAGTAAGTCAGTCGTCTGATCACTCATAGAGTAAGTCAGTCGTCTGATTACTCATAGAGTTAGTCAGTCGTCTGATCACTCATAGAGTAAGTCAGTCGTCTGATAAGTTTCGAAGAGTAAGTCAGTCAGTTGTCTGATCACTCATAGAGTTAGTCAGTCGTCTGATCACTAGATAGTCAGATCACTCATAGAGTAGTCAGTTGTCTGATTACTCATAGATTTAGTCAGTCGTCTGATTACTCATAGAGTAAGTCAGTCGTCTGATACTCATAGAGTAAGTCAGTCGTCTGATCGTCGATAGAGATCAGTCGTCATAGAGTTAGTCAGTCAGTCGTCTGATTTCTCATAGAGTAAGTCAGTCGTCTGATCTTTCAAAGAGTAAGTCAGTTGTCAGATCACTCATAGAGTTAGTGAGTCGTCTGATCTTTCGAAGAGTAAGTCAGTTGTCTGATCACTCATATTGTTAGTCAGTCGTCTGATCACTCATAGAGTTAGTCAGTTTTCTGATTACTCATATAGTAAGTCAGTCGTGTGATTTCTCATAGAGTTAGTCAGTCGTCTGATTACTCATAGAGTAAGTCAGTCGTCTGATTACACATAGAGTTAGTTAGTCAGTCGTCGTCTGATCATTCATAGAGTAAGTCAGTCGTCTGATCTTTCATAGAGTAAGTCAGTCGTCTGATCTTTCTAAGTCAGTTGTCACTCATAGAGTAAGTCAGTCGTCTGATTACTCATAGATTTAGTCAGTCGTCTGATCACTGATAGAGTAAGTCAGTTGTCTGATCACTCATAGAGTTAGTCAGTCGTCTGATCACTCATAGATTTAGTCAGTTGTCTGATCACTCATAGAGTTAGTCATTCGTCTGATTACTCATAGAGTAAGTCAGTTGTGTGATCGCTCATAGAGTTAGTCAGTCGTCTGATCACTCATAGAGTAAGTCAGTCGTCTGATCTTTCGAAGAGTAAGTCAGTTGTCTGATCACTCATAGAGTAAGTCATTCGTCTGTCTGATCTTCGAAGAGTAAGTCAGTTGTCTGATCACTCATAGAGTAAGTCAGTCGTCTGATTACTCATAGATAGTCAGTCGTGTGATCGCTCATAGAGTTAGTCAGTCGTCTGATCACTCATAGAGTAAGTCAGTCGTCTGATTACTCATAGATTTAGTCAGTCGTCTGATCACTCATAGAGTAAGTCAGTTGTCTAATCACTCTCATAGTCAGTCGTCTGATCACTCATAGAGTTAGTCAGTCGTCTGATTACTCATATAGTAAGTCAGTCGTGTGATTTCTCATAGAGTTAGTCAGTCGTCTGATTACTCATAGAGTAAGTCAGTCGTCTGATTACACATAGAGTTAGTCAATCGTCTGATCATTCATAGAGTAAGTCATTCGTCTGATCTTTCGAAGAGTAAGTCAGTTGTCTGATCACTCATAGAGTAAGTCAGTCGTCTGATTACTCATAGATTTAGTCAGTCGTCTGATCACTGATAGAGTAAGTCAGTTGTCTGATCACTCATAGAGTTAGTCAGTCGTCTGATCACTCATAGATTTAGTCAGTTGTCTGATCACTCATAGAGTTAGTCAGTCGTCTGATCACTCATAGAGTAAGTCAGTCGTGTGATCGCTCATAGAGTTAGTCAGTCGTCTGATCACTCATAGAGTAAGTCAGTCGTCTGATCTTTCGAAGAGTAAGTCAGTTGTCTGATCACTCATAGAGTAAGTCAGTCGTCTGATCTTTCGAAGAGTAAGTCAGTTGTCTGATCACTCATAGAGTAAGTCAGTCGTCTGATTACTCATAGATATAGTCAGTCGTCTGATCGCTCATAGAGTTAGTCAGTCGTCTGATCACTCATAGAGTAAGTCAGTCGTCTGATTACTCATAGATTTAGTCAGTCGTCTGATCACTCATACAGTAAGTCAGTTGTCTGATCACTCATAGAGTTAGTCAGTCGTCTGATTACTCATATAGTAAGTCAGTCGTGTGATTGCTCATAGAGTTAGTCAGTCGTCTGATTACTCATAGAGTAAGTCAGTCGTCTGATTGCACATAGAGTAAGTCAATCGTCTGATCATTCATAGAGTTAGTCAGTCGTCTGATCGCTCATAGAGTAAGTCAGTCGTCTGATCACTCATAGAGTAAGTCAGTCGTCTGATCTTTCGAAGAGTAAGTCAGTTGTCTGATCACTTATAGAGTTAGTCAGTCGTCTGATCACTCATAGAATAAGTCAGTTTTCTGATTACTCATAGAATAAGTCAGTCGTGTGATCGCTCTTAGAGTTAGTCAGTCGTCTGATCACTCATAGAGTAAGTCAGTCGTCTGATCTTTCATAGAGTAAGTCAGTTGTCTGATCACTCATAGAGTAAGTCAGTTGTCTGATCACTCATAGAGTAAGTCAGTCGTCTGATTACTCATAGATTTAGTCAGTCGTCTGATCACTCATAGAGTAAGTCAGTTGTCTGATCACTCATAGAGTTAGTCAGTCGTCTGATCACTCATAGAGTTAATCAGTCGTCTGATTACTCATAGAGTAAGTCAGTCGTGTGATTACTCATAGAGTAAGTCAGTCGTCTGATTACACATAGAGTTAGTCAATCTTCGATCATTCATAAAGTTAGTCAGTTGTATGATCACGGTGTTCACTGATGCCTCAATGACCAGTCGCGAAGGCAAGAGAGCCATTGGCGTATGTTGATGATTTTGGCTCTTGTACAATACCACAATGTTGATATAATAACACCTCTGACTTATCCATCTCACTTGACTTGCTAACAAGGTCATATATTTCGTTTTGTGATTTCATACAAATCAATTAGGAATCAGGTGAGCACGGTGACCTTGAACCTGACCCCGTTTTGTTTCTATCGTTACATCTGGGGAAAGAGGTTCCCGCAATCTGACCTCGTCCAAGAGCTAGTGTCCCGCGAGTGACGTTCGTTATGATCACGTGATCAACAATAAAGGCCGTCCACAGAAGTAACTAGTTGACGTTGTGACCTTGTTGGTGAAATGGTTTTCTGGAAGAAGTGTGTTGGGTGTGAAAGGTAACATGTGTGTGAAAGGGGTGAGGCGGGCGTTATAGGGTGTGTTTGCTGGTGGTAGCGGGGTGTAGGCGGTATGAAGTGGTTAAATGTAATAAGTTCCAGACGATATCCCCCTTGACATTTAATCCAATCCAACTATCGTAATGGACAATAGCGCCCAATCACTGACGTCATCAGTCGAGATACAGAAGATACCCCTTGTGTCAGTTTGGGACAGACATCACAAGCACATTGTTAAGTGTGAAACAAGTCATACTTAGTTCATGAGGCCATCGAGTCAATGTGCACCGTACACAGTGCACCGTGCACTGTGCACCGTACACTGTGCTATTTATGGAGTGTTCCCGTCCTGCAGTAGATATAGGCCAGGGTACGGTCATCATATGACTCTCTTCGACCCTACGCATTCATAGAATAGCCCACTTGTCCAGGCAGAATAGACGAGGAGTTTCCTTCTGTTGCCTTGCGCACATAATGCAAATGATAATGCACTAGGTCCAATGTAAAGAATGTCAGAAGCGGCTGCTATGCGACACTCTAGAAGATGCAAGTGACGACGCTGATGGTTGGAGAGGATGAAGAGGTGCCTGATAGGGCGCGGGAGGAACATGAGGATTCAGGCTGGGAGGGCTGCTGATGAGTAAACTCCTTAAACATTAGCCGTGACCTTGAAATAGTTAGTCATGGTTGCATTACAAGGTCAGAGACGATCACTGTTTAGTTGGCCAATAACTTTTGAATTGACTTTTTCACTCGGGAGTTGCCATCCCTGATATAGGCAAACGTTATCTTTGATTTGTGGGTTACATTACGACAACCTGGTTTGAAGTTTCCTCTTGTTTGCTGGTCATATCGGTGAAATGTGCCAGTCTTTACCATTTATTTGATCAGTGCGCTTTCCAGCCATCAAGCCACGGCTTTTGTGTGCCATTCACATTAGGCAAGCTACTGAGACTGCTGCAGTTGCTTGCTTTTGCAAATTGACAATACGTAACGCCCGGCGTGTCGGAATTACTGCAGCTCGGACGGTCCTACGTGTTTGTCTTGCCAATGTTGTTCATTAGTGGCTTATCAGATAGCTGCCGTTGGCGACGGATAATTTGTCGTAGTCAACAAACTTACAATGTTTGTTTGCATCAATACTCGACGGTTGCAACTGATGCGTTGATTTCATGTCAACAAATCAACACATTAAATGGGGTCATGACCTCAATCTGCATACGTCCATCGCATGCGTGTGTGAGCTTTATGTAACGTTGGAATATCGCTATTCATATCAGTCACGTACAAGAATTACTGCCACATTCGTATGAATTATTGCAAAATCTTTCTTTGCACATCACTACAAATGGCTTTTATCAAACCAACTTATTTATGTGGTTAATTGTCCTCTTAATTGGACACGATGATGCTTGCTAATGGTGGTCAGTCTCAGTCAGATAAATTAGCATTGATGAATGACGGGGACTAGTTGTTCACAGATATACCCCCCCCCCCCCCCCCCCAAACCTGGCTGTGATAGGGTGCTGATTAGTGATGACGAGGCTAGAATGATGAGGAGAAGCTGGCATGCAGTGGATGGAGGCGTTATCGTGGTTGTGGTAGTCATTGGCCACGTGAGATAACGCTTATCATGACGTGACCGAGCTAAGGGTGCCGGGTACTGTGATGGAGAACAGCACCATGGCAACGGGAGGAGGGGGGAAGCTGGGGGTTGAGATACTAGATGGTATCATCATTAGCTTCAATGAAGCGATTATCACCTGGTTATGACGTCATCATCCCCAGCAGCTCGTTAAGTGCTACCCCTCTCCATGCAGTGTTCATCTCATCAATCCCATTGAGGGATTCCGCCCCTTGGTCGTGCCGGGAGCATGAAATGCGTCCGTGGCTGCAGGTAATGGACGAACGGGAACACGGCTGGCATGGACAACTCTCACAAGACAAACGATCCGGCCCGTCGCACGCACTCATGACAACCAATGTCTTCCCATGCCATCTCTCGCCACCCCCCACCCCCATTGCCATTGCCCCACCAACTTGCCGCTATAAGGCGACAACCATTTGCCCTCTCCATAGTGACCTTGAGTATCTACTTGTGTCAATAATGTGACGTAGCTTTATTCAGGTCACGTCTTTTGGTCATCCTTTAACACTGCTTAATGTGAGATCGGTCGCTTCGGGTAATAAGAGAAGAAACGCGGACAGGCTTTGCCAATGTTTGTTAAACCAGCTGTTGTTTGGAGCTTTAGTGGGGCGGAATGTAGGGTTCATTTCCGGGGTCAATGAGAAGTGTTCATTGTCCTTGATATGAGTCGGGAGCGCGGGTGTGACAATGAGATAGTTATGTGGGCGTGGCATCGTATTGTACATTTTGAGTATCGGTCCGGATCGATCAGTTTCTGGAAACGCAAGGTCACGTGAAACTGACGTATTAACTTTGCCAACCTATTTCCATGTCATATATATATTTACTTTCATCTGGATATTTAAGCATCTCAAATTTGTTCCACCTGCGTTGATGTGTAATCCACCTGTATTACACCTGTGTTTGTTCTACCTGAATTTCATTTATATCACACCGGTACTTTACAAATATCCCGTCAGTATTTAACAATCTCCTATAATCCCACCTGTATATCTCATATATCTCCTATAATACACCTGTATCTTACTCCACTGTATATCTCATATATCTCCACCTGTATATCTCATAAATCTCATAAATCTCCTATAATATACCTGTATATCTCATATATCTCCTATAATACACCTGTATATCTCATAAATCTCCTATAATATACCTGTATATCTCATATATCTCCTATAATACATCTCATAAATTATATACCTGTATTTATCTGTATATCTCATAAATTACATGTGCTTTACACATGCGTCCTGTGATCACTTTATCTCGTATGCATACCACTCGTAATGTAATGCTTTTAATCCTACCACGTGATATGCTTAATATATATACCCAATAATCAAAGCCTTCCATCTGTTAGTGTCTGTAACTGTCTATATAATGCACTTAACCAGTGCCCCCCCCCCCCCCCCCCACCACACACACACACACACACTTAGTTTAGACACGTTAACATTTGACATACTGACAGACGCGTTCTTACTTCGCCCTCCTTTTCTGCTGCCGTACATTCGACCAAACTCGGTCTCCCTCACGACATCACAGCTACCTCACACCCGTCCACCCGAATTCATCATAACACTCATATATACCCGCAAATAACGCCGTTACAAGGCGAGATTGCATTTTTGTGTCATTCAGATGTTCACTAGTTATACGACCCTAGTTTGATCTACGTCAATATCTATCCATACCCACCATACCCCCGCCCACCCATCCATCCATCCCCACATACATACATCTCCCTGGCAACCCAGCCTCTGTATCCAGTAGAACGACACGCCTGCCTCTCCCTCTCTCTCTCCCTCCCTCTCTCTCTCTCTCTCACCGTTCACGCTCAGTGAATGATGACTTGTCAACTCGTCTATCTTTCTCTGCTGCTATTGTTGGAGATGGATAAGACGTCAATACAGGTTATTCATCTTATAGCTAACGGGCGTCTTCCTGTGTTCCTCTCAATAGCCGCCCGGATCACAGTCCTATGGTCAAGTGTATAGACTGGGCTACCGAGCACGCCTTATCGCCCTGCCTGCTGCATTACCAAACCCACTCACCCAACCCAAGGCCTCAACAACTCCAGCTCACAAACACATTTTGCTTTCATTTGGCAATTTCCTAACATACATCAGTTTTGCCTCTGTAGAAAAGCAATTAACCGAGTGGCTTTCCGGTTCCGTATGTGCCAGAACGATTAAGTCAATCTTACGCTCATTGGTCGGGTGGGGGAGATATACCGTGATAACTCTAGCTTATATTATAGACGGAGTTGCCCGTCGGTCACGTGACCTCCATTTCGGTGAACTTGTATAGTTGTCGAGTAGGCAAGATTGATTGTCTTTCGGAGGAGGTACCCTCATTCCGAGGAGCCAACCTCATTCGATGAATACGCCATCGATGCAATGTCTGTCTTGACGAAGATGGTACGAACGCCCTCTCTCCCAGCCCATGCCTGGACAGAGAATGTTGTTGTCAAATTTACGGCACGAACCGCGACTATATCTGCCTCAAGAAAGCGACTGCTGTAGCTTTAATTAAAAGACCCAAGTGTCCCTGTTCAGTGACCTTGTCGCAGCTAAGATTCTCCCTCGTGTATCCCAACGGACAAACGTCAATGCACAAGTGTGGGCTTTAAGTAATGAAGGTTCTAGGAACATTGATTCGATTTGATTAATAATTCATGAGGCACTACATAAGGTGGATAACTTGGCTTATGCTAACTGAATTCCTTGCCCCTTATACTCCCTTTCTCGTGTTTAATACAGCGCCACCAACGGCTGACGCGCCATCCACAAGACACAAATGAAGATAACTCTCTCTGGCTTGAGTGGGAGTCGGAGGTAGAACCGCTAAAAGCCTGCGCTCGTTTCATAAATGCTTTTCGCAGATTCTCCATCGACCAAAATGGACACCATAGCATATTTCATAATGCAGGCCGACCATTGATGATCAAATTGCCTGATGTCTCTGCCTTGATTTTCCTTTAATGAAGGCAGTCAATAAAAAGGCTTTATAAAATAAAAACGTCATATTTATGCAGCCACTCAGTTGCCATGTATATTTGGAATTTGAATATTTATTACCGATTAACCGGTGATTATAAGTCATACCGGCTTTTATGTTAATTATAAAAAATTATTGCGAGTTGCTGCCCATCTCTGAATGACAGTGGCTCCATTTAAATTTAAAATCTATTAGCGCACTTGATAAGGAATGCATTGAAGTACTTTTGTCATTGTGCCCAGTTGCTGCCATTGTTGATATGCAATTAACCTCGCAAACTATCTTCAACATTTGCCTTTAGGCAGTTCCCAGAAGGTGCTCATCACGCAGCAGCCGCGTCAAGTAAAAATTACAAACTGGATGTTTCCATACAAATGTTGCACGCATGAAGTTGTGTTCGTATGGTCTTTACGTAAATGGATACAATCCCCCCTCCCCCCTTCCCCCGGACACTTCTCTAGGCGTGTCCTACCATCGGAATGAACTCGCTTTTACCGTGTGTGATTGTTGAGCAATAGTGGATGTGGCCAGCGACCTTGACCTTGGTACGAGTGAGTTATGTCTCTGAGTAACGACTGAGTATCAGTTTAATGCTTTACCGATTTCCTGTTCGTATTGGTCAATCTCGAAAGCAAGCAACTCCAGCCTGCCTCACGTGACTACTTCCATCCAATCTGAACAGCCGAAGTGGCAGTTTGAAAGTTTTAATGACATTTCCTACAAGAGGTTCCAAGAGGGGTATGAGGGATTTTCTGAGTTGGTCTGCTGGGTGAGTTGCCTCCGTTGCTAGGTAACGCAAATAAGTCAAATTCATAGCACTCTTGTAGTGCGTGCATGGGGTGCTGTCGATATAAAAAGAGGCGTACGAGAGATGAACGCGCGTCATTAGTGCGCCTTCCGTGCGCCTTCACACGCACAGAATACCCGGATAGTAAACGTAGCCAAATGACATCACTTTTATGCTGTGTGCATTCCTTGTGTTTTGACAGTCGCCAAGAACTGAGAAAAACACCTAGAAAATGCTTGGATGCATTTCAATCCTTGGGCATTTCCGCACCGGAAGTGCTGGATCCGAAACGTCACGGAGTAGAAGTAATGAGAGCGACAGACGGATTCGCGGGATTTGCACAGGTAAGGCGGACCGGAAGTCATTCGTTTTCATTGAAAATGTGGTTTATGGTATGGACTGGCACGATATAGTCGGAAACACAGAAGGAGCGGGGAGGGTCGGAGGGGCAGATGGATGGTGTTAGCTTGTGCTGGCGTCAGCTTGGGTAGGCTCCAGTCTCCCGGATGATTCTCCCACACCCCCAACCCCAATCTTAACCAGCCACTACCATCACACCCCTACCCCACCCCAGTCTTCCTCGTAGCCGCCTCGACGCCCCTCAAACCCCGTGCAGAGCAAATCTGATCTGCATAATGAGAAGAGCCACGTGGTGCCCCCTTGCGAGTATCTCAACCACATGCTTCTCCGCTATCATCATTTCTGAATAATACACATAGAAATATTTTCGCATTGTGAAATGTTTGTGATTAGTATTTCTGAACAAATCGTCTTATTCAGAGACGGATGCTATCACATTTTTACAAAGGATTTTTACTTGGCAGAGAATGCCACGCACCATTTTTCACCTCAACATTTCATGTTCCCTGCCACCTCGAATGCCGCCCAAAAACATCAAATACGTCATTAATACGCATATCTTTGCATTCCTAGCAAAATCAAAATTTATATATTCCATTCTGCTACCTTCTGCTCGGAGCTAGAGTCGTTTTTGCTGATGTCAGCTTATCTGAACGAGCAAAATACATAACGTGAGCGAACAAGTTTGTACACGCTCTGAGCAATGAACGTTTCGTCAGACGTGGGACCACATCTTTTAACGCAAGTGGGTATTTAAAAATTGTATAATCATTTCCTCTATTCAAGCGCGCGTTTTTGATAGCTTTTGTGATCATTCCAGCATATATATTCCACCCCCGACATCTGATGGCAACAAATGCGCGTAAATTTGATCAATATTCGTGATCAAGACTTTCCATTTCCCGGATAACATCACTTTCTTCGTATGTTTATTGAACGGTGAATTTCGCAGAATGTTTGCCTGTTCACTTCCCTGCTTCAGTGATTTCACTGAGACGCACAGAGGTCATAATGGCGGCGTTCCAAGAACAGATCATTCAAGGCGTATCTAAATTTCCTTCAATCATTGCCAATATGTGGAGAGAAAGCCGAGACGAGATGGTGAGGTACGGTAGGCCCTTGACGGCAGAATAAGCTTGTTAAGTAGGCCTCAGCTTATCCTAGATTCTGTAAGGAGAACACGAAATGGCATGCCGAGGAAGTAAACAAGGAACACACCAATGTTCTTACGCAAACAGAAAAATGCACAGAGCAGACACAAACACAGAGCAAACACAAACACAGAGCAAACACAAACACAGAACAAACGCAGAGCAATCACAAACACATCGAGATCGAACAAACCATGTGAGCAAGAAGTAAACAAAGCAAAGCGCAAACACGAAGACACCAAAAAAAAGTGCGAACACAAACAAATCGAGTTAACACAATTACAGGAGGTAAACACAAACACAGAGAGAAATGACGGGCAGATGTAAATAATTTAGTAAGATGTGCATAAAAAGCACATGTTACACATTGTCTCATGAAAGCAATAAAATACCTGAAGCCCGTCAGAAGCACGGGTAAGGAAGGCCAAACCACATTCAGCGAAAATAAAAACAGGGCAGGCATATGCGACAGGGAAATATCACAGACGGCATGGCATCACTGACATCACTCCCACAAAAACGCCTCTATTATCGTAAGCAAAGCAGAAACGAGCTATGATGCACTATCTCCACTGAAAGCATGTCAGTGGGATGATGTACAAACGACACACCCAGCTCCCTAGAAGTACACATTCACTTACAACCCCAAATACACATGTTTGGGCTTGTCAAATATGCAGAGGTGTTTCGATGTTCACAACAAGAACATTAAAACACGCACGACTATATAAAAGCCCTTAACGCATAAACCGACCTATAACGCACATACCTACCTACAACGCACATACCTACCTACAACGCACATACCAGCCTACCACGCACATACCTACCTACAACGCACATACCTACCTACCACGCACATACCTACCTACACCGCACATACCTACCTACCACGCACATACCTACCTACACCGCACATACTTACCTACATTGCACATACCAGCCTACCACGCACATACCTACCTACACCGCACATACCTACCTACATTGCACATACCAGCCTACCACGCACATACCTACCTACACCGCACATACTTACCTACATTACACATACCAGCCTACCACGCACATACCTACCTATACCGCACATACTTACCTACATTGCACATACCAGCCTACCACGCACATACCTACCTACACCGCACATACTTACCTACATTGCACATACCAACCTACAACGCATTTGCCAACCTACTACGCACGTACCTATCACCCACGCACATACCAACCTACAAAGCATATGCCAGCCCACAAAACACATACCAGCCTACACAACACATATCAGCCTACAAAGCATCAAGTTACAACAAATGTCAAAATTAACAACACGTGCAAGCGAACAAAACATACACCGTCCACGCAACAACACATACAAACCTACGGAACACATACAAACAAACCAAACACACACTAACCTATAAACGCATGTAAACACATATAAACACAAACATACACCTATTTTAAAAATGACAACGCACATCAACTTAAAAAACACATACGTACTAACTAAACCCATACCAACCTACAAAGCAGGATCAAGCCTACAGCACACATACCCACCAATGAACACAATACCAACCCACCAAGCACACACCAACATATCAAATCCTGTCCAGCATACAAAACCCAGAATAATCTGTAACGAAACTTCTAACCTACAAAATGCATACAACCCTCAAAATACATACCATCCTGCTAAGCACAGACCGACCTACAAACAACCTCCAAAACACGAATGAGTGCGAATCTAAAAAGTACTACACGCACCAATCTACAAGACAGGTATCAACCAACGAAACACACACTAACACACAAGAGAAACACCAACCTATAACAAACAGTCCGACATACCAAGGCTATACCAACCAACAAAACACATTCATCTTAGAAGCATAGAAAACACATTTCCACCTGCAAAAACGTACTAATCTACCAAACACATCAAAATCTACCAAACACATCAAAATCTACCAAACACATCAAAATCTACCAAACACATCAAATTACTAAATATATATATATACTATTCACAGACAAAATTACATAGACCAAATACATGCCATCCCACTTAGCATACCAATCCGCTGGACACAAACCAACCTACCAAGCATATACCACCCAAATAAACACATTCCAATTTGACAAACACACACCAACCAACATAAGACGTGATGACCCTATAACACTATCGACGAAGCACATGCTGACGTACCAAATACACTCCAACCAACATGACACATACCAGTCTTCTAAACTTACTAGACACATAACAACCTACTAAACACATAACAATCTACTAAACACATAACAACCTACTAAACACATAACAACCTACTAAACACATACCAACATCTTCCTACTTTCCCACCTACAATTCTACCCCAGCCTTCCTATCTTACCTCATCCCCACCCAGCCACACCCACCCTCCCCCACCTTCACCCACCTCTCCCCCGCCCCCTAGCCTTCATGTACCCCTCCAATCCACGCGCTATTTCCGTCGTTCAGAAATCTGTTTGCAGCGTCCGATCAATCTGGTGATCTCGTTGAACGCAAGCAAGCGTGTCCCTCAACTATTTCAGTCGCTCCGCAATCAAAGCTACAATCAGGCGATTCAGTAATTAGCGCAATGTCACAGCAGACTGCTCCGTTCCCTGGTGAGGGGGTCAGGTAATATTGAACTACGCACGAACATTAAACGTCAATGGCTCGTGTGATGCACGTCACGCTTCTTACGTCAAGTCACTCATCTGCAGGGAGATATCAGAGAAGTTTATTTACGGTTGGTTGAAAGTGAACCTGGGTCGTGATAATAATGCGAATTACAATGTCACGTATGACATTCTAGTCAAGGTCAATGATCACTTCCAAAGGTGTCTCGGGAGGTCAATTCACTTTCGATAACGCTCCGCTGTTTGTCTCGCACACAGAACGAGGTAGTCTCGAAAATTGCACACCCATTGACAATCGTTTACTTTCATGCATTTCACATTTCACAAAATAGCTACCCTCGGTGTAAAACTAGTAGTGTAAAACTGTTGCCGTACGATTGCAACGCGCTGGGCGGAAGAGCGTCTTACTGGCGCGTACGAGCATCTGATTCGAGTGAAGTGTACAGGTCAATGTGGCGTAATTGTACAGATCCATGGTACATCCTTCAGTTACTGAAATTAATCAGGTTATATCCTCATCTAGATGAAATTAACATTGAAAGTTAACGAAATATAAATTGTTCAATATTGGTATGCTATATAAGGTTCTTAATAAGCTGATTGCTTTCATCATCTTGAAATGAACATTTGTAGTGTACAACATATCTGTAGAGCCACGATGTTATGAATATATACATATATGAATATATACATATATTTGCATAAATATTTATATATATATGTGTGTATATATATATGTATATATTTATATATGTATATATATATATCAGTAACGTTTGCATATATATATATATATATATATATATATATATATAATATATATATATATATATATATATATATATATATATATATATATATATATATATATATATATATATATATATATATATATATATATATATATATACATATATATATTAACATATCTTTGGAATAGGTGTTTGTGAATATGTACACATATTATACACTATACCATCATGGCGTGATACGCTCCCTGTCGACAAAAACATAAACTTTTTAAATGTTCATTATTGACATGTGCTAGTTTGCATTACTTCTCACCTTCCAGCATTTGAAAGCATCAAAGAGCGTCGGTCTCCAGATAACAAGCGGATTGCACTTGTGCTTAGAAACCTTTAAATTGACCATGAAGTTAGTAATGAACTTGTTCTTGGGTTAAAAGTCATCTCTGTTGCTGGTTTCTCACGCGTCCTGTAACCCTGAACAAGCTGGTAGTGCCACAAAGTTAACTCTCTAATAGAAATCCCCCCCATAACTCGCCATATCTTACAGCACTGGAACCTTTGAAGTGCTTTCCCCTCGTTCGTTCGCTGAATATTAGTTTCAGCTGTATGAATATTTTACAGACATAATTTTTTCAAGTTTGCTGAAGTTACAAGTGCATGGTCATTATATTTGGGTCTCGTATGCTGCCTCAGAGTGTGATGGGCGAGATGTAGGCGTGGCGTATTAGGACCCATTTCGGGCCGTAAAAAACACTGCCTTCATGTTCAATTGTTGTTGGAGTAGCCTTCTACCGCACAACGCTCGACTCAACAGCCATAAACACTTACGAAATATGCCACCTCAAAAGCCGAGCGTTTACCCGGCCATTAACATGACGGTAATGTCATCGGGAACGAGCGTCTCTTTCTTTACGAGGACGTCTACACCTGTCGCTGTGTATGTGCCACGTTCGCACTTTGTATATAACCAACGGATATCACTGCGCCAGGCTACATACATTAGGAGTTATATTTTTAACCTGAAAAGCTCGCCAGTCGAGCTTATGAGACGCGCTTTCTGATTGGATGGCGGACTTATCCGCGAACTACAACCGCCACCCCATAGCCATTCCCACTAGTAACCATTTCTCACCACCACAACGACAAAATCTATCGATTATTTCACTATTCGCATATGATCAGTCTGTGATTTTTTGTCCCGTGCGCGATCCCTCGGCCTCCCTTCTGCGCATATTTTGGTTTGTTTTTTTCCTAGCGATTTTTTTTTACGGCCTGCGGTCGAGGAAAGCGGCCGAGGTCAGATGGGGGTATAGCAGCGACTGCAAGAGGCGTACACACTGCCTGGCAAGCCCGCTCGATCTATATTACCCACGCGAGCAATAGCCTCAGTCTGGTCATGCTGCTACGTTGAAGGTGTACTAAGACTTGAGTCCCTTCATTATACTGCTTCTCCGCAGGAGAGCGACCCGAGTGGAAAAAAAACCTTAGGTTATCGGGCAATATTCGCCATCAAAAGACAAGCGTCTCAAATCAGCCTCGGGCATTTTCGGAGACGAGCCGAGTACCTACGAGGCCTGGGCAAGCAGCGAAGCGAGCATAACTGGTGAGTCTTTTATAACACCAACCCTTGTGGGATCCTCCCTCGCCCCACCCCCCCTCTCCACCCCCCACCGAGTCCTGATTGCTCCCTTTTTCATTTTCTCAAATTACTGGTAGCAAGCGGTGCAAAGAGCTGTTGGATTCGTCACCTGACCGGGTCCATGTTGCTTGTGTGTCCGTGTGTGCGTGTGTGAATCGCTGCTTCTTCTATGAGGAGCGTTACTCGCGCTCTCCAGCGTGGGCCTATTACTCGCTCGGCCATAAATGTGTCTCTACAGTCGTAAAAGCTCAAAGATGGCCGCCTCTATAGGCGCGCTAACTCTCGCCGTGTACTCACAGCTCCCTCTTTCTTTCTCCACACCATCCCCACCCCCTCTCTCTTTCTCTCTTTCTCTCTCTTTAGCTCTCTTCTTCTCTCTTTCTCTTCCACGTCGTCCCTCGCACACACACACACACACACACACACACACGCACACTCGACTGTTGTGGCCGATGTAAACACTGGCTTCGGGAGTCCGTTAAACCGTGAGCAGCCTAACTCACTTATCACCCGGAGCCAAACGACTCCATAAAACACGACTAACCCATTCGATTTTTATCAATAACTGCTCATCTTAAATGATGATTTCTTAATTATCCTCGTCCTGGCAACGACAACAGACCGTTACCAAGAGAGGGCTGAAGCTTATGGCCCATAAAATATGCATTCAATTGGGGCCACGAATCTGTTTATCGGCTGCAGATTGCGACCATCAAACTGTCGTTATTTTTATGTCAATCTGTAAGCACCTTCATTTGTCCCAACACTCCTTTCACTTGGCTCTGAGCGCTAAACTGGTGAGTTGCAGAAGGAAAAAAACGAGGTTATTAGCGTATTAAGGTCATAGGTCAGCTGTGTTCATAGCCCAGTAACCAGGGGCTATTGGCGGTTGATGAAGATGCAGGTTTTTTCACTCTCTCTCGCTCTTGCTCTCCATCTTGGTAAATTCACTCTCCGCGTAGAAAAGCTGACATAATGCACAGGCCACGCCTGAGTATATCCGTCCTCGGCAATTACATTATAGAAGCTGCTGGCAGGAGAAATTGTCTTCAATTCGGGTGGATGGTATCTTGCTAATGTGGTGGGTGTGAGGGTGGCTAGGAGGGAGAGAGAGAGAGGGAGAGAGGGGGGGGGGGTCCCCATAAAACTGCTCCACTTTACTAATTATGTGGCTAAAACTCTACATCCCATGAATGTTTATAGCGTATATATAGTGCTGACTTTCAGGGGATGTTTTATAGATATGCATTAGTTTCCCTCTGGACTGTGAATATATAAGATATGACCAGCCCCAGCGCTTGTAATTTATAGCTCTACGCATTCGTCGCCTTGAATATAACATTTGCTCTAAAGTTATGAAGACGAGAACAACAAGACAAACAGACACCCGAATTAGCTGATTAAAAAGATGAAATACAGGTTGAATGTTTAAATCTGGACCAATTTATGCTATATGGAATAGTGTATTTACAAAACTCACAAGATTTATAGTTTAATCATCGAATGTCGCGCCGACTTTTGTTTATTGAGATTTTCGTTTCAGTGTATACAGGAAATAGCATTTTTCATTCCGTTGGGAAAGAGCTGAAAATGAATACAGGTATCCATGGTGACGTTTTACAATGGAACACTTTACCGTGAATGCTTCTTTAGTGAACGCATGCGCATATAATATACGAGTAAATGCGCATAATTTCTGAAAAATATATTTGCTCACTGTTTATGATCGCTTTGAAACAATTCCTTGCAAGTGATTTTTCTACTTTGAGAATTCACAGGACAGATTCTCAACCATACCGGGTTTTCATTCCCCAAAGCTCAAAAAATTAATCGATGAAATCTACATTCACCTTGGTAACATGTCGCTGCGTGAAATGTTACAACTAGAGGGCGTGTATGTTTCTTGTCACGTGATTTATTTGACATGAAACACCCGCTGTCATTTGTCGATTTCATGCACCACAGAGCAAGTAAATTCTTCAAAATTGTTCATTGAAAAATATTTCGGATTTTTTTTCCTCGCTCACACAGTTTTGTGTTGGCAAAAATGGCAATTTTTATTCCTTTCGAAATATTTTTATTGGGTGCGAATTTTACTTATTATTTAACCTTAGTAATTCCCTACACAATTAATGTTGACGTTTGAAAGTATGTGGGTACAGTTGATTTATTTATAAAATGGAAGAATACGACAAGCAGTCTGTTGCTTTCATTACTGGCAAAGGGGTGTCTTGAGGCTTAATGAATATTACAAAATGACTATGGCAAGACGATTTGTTTCCTTCTACCTGTATGTCATCATTTTTCATTATGAACAAGAATTCTCTGACCAGCGCATAAATTCGCCCCAAATAGTTTGACCATTGGTGTATAAAAAAAGCCAGAACCTTTTAACTCCTTCCCTACTTAGCATACTAAGAGGAAAGAAATTGGGAATTTTGCCTTAGCGGCGAGAGTGCAATTTCCTCAGTCAACCTTATTGACAGGGAACTTGCAGCTGTTGTAGAAAAAGGGTTAAGAGAAGAAAGGTGGGCGAAGAGGGGGTGGGGGTCTTAGGGGGTAGAGTTGATTGGGGAAGGGTGATTAGAGAGAGGGATTTGATGGATAATAATGCCTCGTGTTTGTGAGATGGGCTGACGACGCCTCGCCCCAGACTCGACTTCGCGACAATGTGAACGTCTTTAGGATTTCGCCGTCGCCTAATTGGCAGAGGAAATTGGCAGGGAGAGAGGCTCTGAGTTTGATTAGGGACGGAGGAAGACCGTCGTTGCTTGCTATTTCTCGGCGGTGATAATCGTACTGACCATCGGTCAGTTCCAGATGCCCTACACCAATGACTGTCTCCATAAGAGATTAATTTCGAATGCAACTCTCGTAAAAATCGGCCTGAATGCGATTTCATCAGGCCAATTTGAAATATCACTTCCCCGTCTGTCTTGTGTCATGAGCAAATTGCTATCCCCCAACAAAACCCGGCCATATGTGTTCCTACACCCCACACCCCTCCACAATCTCGACACCTGTTCAAACTCAACTTCAAAAGTAGTACCTTTCATTCAGATCTCCCCCAAAATCACTACGCCAGAATAATAACCACGTGCATGTTGGAGTGACCCCTGACCTCTAGCCGAATGGAATCTAATCCTGCATTTGGACCATTATTTAAAATTATTCTAGTCTCCACAATGACTGACGTCTTAATGGCCAACTCGACTGGTCTAGAATTAGCGAAGAGTTCGTGTTGATTCCAAATTCCCCGGCTTTCTCTACGCCCCCACCCCAGTGCACTCTTTGACCTGTCCGCCACCCAACACATCTCTCTTCCCTTTAACTTGAATCAAGGGGGCTTTTAAAATGCATCACCTCCTGAATCAGATCTCCTCCCTGCTAGATCCCTAACACCTCTCGCTTCCTCTTGGAACCTGGACTTAAAGGGCTACATGTGGCAGAATCCTGCTTTCTCTGAGTGATGGATCGCCGCTTGTCTGACATCTAGACATTTCACTCGGCCTCTGGTTCCGCCCCCTCCTCACCCCGCGACACGCAATCCTGACTGGACATTCTCAACAAAAGACTGGCCACAAGTATCTAGCTCACCATCTCCTTAACAAAGCCGACCTTTACATGACCTTCACTCCACAAACCAGACGCTCTCTCATCACAGACTTGGCATTCTATAGCATTTCCACCTCGTCAACTTCCAGAACGCGCCTACCTGAAATGAATACCTAATCAAGTTAGCTTTTGGTATTCCTACGCGCGGTTCTGTCAACGAAACTCAATGGCCAATTGCGCATGCGTATTCGAGGATCTTACTTTCGTTGTCCTCCTTGGTGGGTATGCGTAATTTCAATGTCGGCTGTGTTGATTTCTTACACAAAAACAACACCCACCCAACCCCAAAATGAACAAATTTGTCTACTCTGTTTCCACATCACCCCATTTTTCAACTGATATCGCATGGCTGATCGTTATTTATCCCAACATACATATATAATCAGCTTTAACCAAAACCTACCACCCTTTTTTTCTGAAGTCTGTGTATCTTAACAAGAAATATCAGCCGTTTGAAAAACAGACGTAAGTGAATTTTTTTGGGTGAATTTATTTCTAAGTCAGAGTTGATAACAGTTTATTTGTTATTTCAATGCTAGCGCTATCCGATCGATTGTAAATCATCCGATTGCGTTACTCACCGCAAACAAAGGCGTCTGTAAACTCGATTTTTCCTTGCGGTGTGATCGTTGTTATATGTCTAAAAAGAAGTGCAGCGTCGACGTAAGACTACAAAGCGTAATCATAAATAAAGTCGACCCACACCCCCTTATTTTCGTTCAAAGCTCATTCCTCACGGCCTCACTTTCTCTCTTCATTAATGGCGTCAGTATATTTCTCTGCCTTGTTAACTGTTGTAGTATGTTCTCGACGAACGCCAAGGTCATTAAACATGGGTGAATCGTAATAATCATATTATCAATCTCATACCTTACAAAATATAGGTTGATTTCTCAAAACAACAGCGAGAGGAAATTAATGTCTCACGCAACTCTTAATCAACAGAATGGTTAATTTCCAAGTCCCCCTATCCAGTGACATTACATAATTACCAACGACCCACAGTTGGCAACGAGATGTGATTTAATAAAGGTATAAAGCATTCATCCTTTGCGATATTAGATTTTCTGACTAACACCGGAAGCTGTGTATCCATGGAAACAAATCCCCCTTGCGTTCTCTGGCACATCCCGAGGATATGTCAGAGGATTTTACGTAAACAACGAATTACAAAGGCAATGGATAGATGCAGAAGGGGAAAAAATATCTGCTGTCGTAATTCCATATCCCGACCATATTTTATGGCATTCTTTATTGGACTGAGAGTAGCATTTTCTCGCATGGTGCAAGTTGAACCAGCACCACAAAGAATTGCAGCGACTCGGATAGAGAAAGATAGAATTACATCGGACCAAGTTAGAAATTCCATCCTTCTGGTTGCAAATTGGCAATCATGTGGAGAATCCGGTCTTGTTTAGCTGTCGTCACTGCAGGCTATAAGATTACCTCTTCTTAATGACTTGGTCTTAAGATGCGCGTCACTGTAACAAAGACAGCTTTCTCCTCCACTTAGAACGCTAAGTGACCCGTTTTATTGTGAGCATCAATATGCCATGCGATATTTTTCACATGCATGCACTTGTGTAGACCCGATGCAGACAATGACAGGTCGATCTTGGGGCGTGCGTTCCCAAAGTCTTTTGATTGCGGCTAGGATTTTTTTCCCGAACGGAAATGCAAGGATAAAAGGGATGGAATTATTGATTACATGACTACGGAAGGGAAGGGAAAAAAATGGAGGAATTCAATGAGGCGAATTTCGATTAACAAAATAATTGAAATATTTTCCATTTCATTAGGCAGGAAATAATTTTTATAAAATATAGTTTTCTACCGCACAATTTAGATCCCTAAATAAATCAGATCTTTTGGATTCCGGTCACGTGGTGTAGAATCATGGGATGGCAGACAGAGTCAATATGAGCTCGACTTCGCCAATCCTAGTCAACGTCGATGTACAAGAATAAGTCTGATATATGCGAATATTACGTTGGTTTGAATTACTTTCCTTAAAGACCGCCGATTTCTCCTCATTAAAGCACCCCCGTGCATCACCTATGCTGGGACTCAGCCTATAGCTAAATGGAAACAGACACTGCAAAATCATAGCCGTTGAAAACAAACGCGAAATAAACAAATTTGCTGGTGACACTATCGTTTACTGGTGGTTGTAGTAAACGCTCGGCGGAGTCAGGTGGCCACTAAGTTGGTTTGCTCGGTTTTCTCTCCATTATTGATCAGAGATTTAAAACAATGTCCACGCCGTCCAACCTCGCCATGTTTCTTCCGACAAAGCCCTAAGACAAATTTGCTCTCCGCGGGCGCCTCAGTCGGCATGCCATCTATTTTGAAATATCAATCCAGTTTTATCTGTCATTTTCGCTTGATTTGACTTATTACCTTGAGACCAAAGAAGTGACTTGTAATCTTGCCTTGGCGATCTTTCACAGAATACATGTATATTTCAAGACCCAAAAAATTGCACTCTGATTTATAGACACTTTCTCCGGAGATTTCAAGTGCGCCGACAGGAAACGAAGACTTATATATTTGACTTGATCACCGCTATTGAGTGGGACGGAAATTCTCGACATCCCATGGGATGGAAAAAAACCATCTTGATTTCGTTGCCATGGTAATAAGAAGCTAGCACTGATCGAGGCTTGGCCGTCGTCAATCTTGTAGCCCTGGTCTGGTCAGTCTCTGTTCGGGAATATGGCGATCTTTCGCTGTGTCGTCCGATCTCTCAATCTAGCGCGCATGCGCGTCTATGTTTGGCGGCGAAATATTACGCGTCTTTGTACATCAAATTTATAATTTATCGAATTACATCAAGCTTTAAATATTGCATCCTCTCATTTATTCTCAGCCTATCGAAAGCGCCGTATTTTTATTGTGACAACAGTTGTATTTTTATTGATAGCATTTCAGAACCAGTTTTGTTTGTTTTCCGTATTGTTCGCGGAATGAGTCATCACCCGGGAGAACAAATGAAAACATTCTATTACTCTCATAAATACGGGTTGTTTAGTAGTGAAGAATGTTTACCCAGAGTGTTAAATCTTTAATGAATACTATAGTATACTATAGTATAGTATAGCATTACATGTTATTGTTTAGTATAGTAAAATATTGTAGTGTATATAACAGTAAAATATAGTATAGTATTGTGTAGTATAGTATTATATAGCCTGGTAAAATATTGTATCGTATAACATAGCATTGTATAGTGTAGTATTGTATAGCATAGCAAGGCTGCCACTAGCCAGCAGCACCTTAAGAACCGACTCGGAGCTCGTCGATCAAGCGTTGTCAGACCTATATCACGACCCTGGCTTGGGGTTAATTCCCTTTGGCTCACAGCGAAACCAACATCATCGCCATTCCGGGCGCGCACGGGAGCTGGATCAGAGAAAATCCAGGTCTGAGGAAATCTCTTAGATTCCATCAGGGCTGTACATTGTAAGTCCCGCTATCCCGCTACCTCTAGTATCGGATGCACGCAGCAATGTCGGTGACCATACACCCCACCCCCGAATCGAAAATTCCACCCCCTCCTCGCTGCTATGAAGCCCTTATGACATCCCCTCACCACATACCAAGCGTCATCCACATCGATTCATATACAGACAGCAAGCTAATGCACAATTTCCATGGCGTGCCACTGAACGGCCTCTTGCCAAAACCACTATCTCATAACCAGCAGAGATCATTCTTCAATATTATACCTAAAAGGAATTTGAGTCAGCAACTTCGCTCCTCACCAAATTTACCCCTCCCTACACCACCACCCCCCCCCCCCTCTCTCTCTTGTCCCTTCCCCTTCCCTTTGCAACCTCGGGTCTCATACGTCCTAGATAGCGGACAAATAAGCTACAAGTCGAAGCTAACTAGAGAGTGGTTAATCTAAGAGCTTCACTGGATCCTCAACTGTGCTTGAGTTGAGGTTTGTTCTGGTGAAAGACCAGGCCAGAGGCATGCTGCAAACAACAGCACGTGGAAAACTGCCACAACAGCCTTCCCTTACCGACTTATAAAATCGATTTTCAGTGAATTTAATTTAAAAATCTCTGTATTTTCTAAAATATATATCATGTACATAACAGCAATAAAATACACCATGAAAATATATATATATTTTTTATCTAAAAAAATATATATTTGAAATTTTCATTTTTGAGTTGTTGTGGGGCAATGTTCCGTGTTTTAATAAGTCTGGGATGATAAACGACATGGCGAGGTGCATTGTGGGATTGATTTGTTGGCCACTCAGAACGAGGCTATTTCTGTAAGTGCTCTCACTCAGACATGATTGATGGAGAGGGAAAATAGGTTACATCGCTTAGTGCCTTCCGCGTCATAAATTTTTGTATTCTTTTAGTGTGCTCCTTGGTGAAATTAACGACACTAGAAATAGACTCAACCATGTATCTAGCAGCACATGCAGTGAAAAAAAAAATCTGAGTGCATCGTTTTGGATAACGGGTAACATAAATAAAAGGTGTCCATATGGGTTTATCCTGGAGAAGAGAACGGGTATAAATTGAGGTCTGCTTGAGGGAGAAACATCGCACGGGCTTCTGAGGAAGAAGAAGGTTAAAGTGATCGGTCTTTGAGGTCCAGAGGGAATCAAAACCTATCACCATTCTTCACCCTCTTTGCCTCCCCGGGCCCCCTTCACGGGCTTGCTCGTGTATCTCTATTTATGCCGCCAACTCGATTAACTAAATCCGATTGCGGGCGTCCCTTATTTGTTCTTCCTATTCCCCATATAAATATCCCTCTTCTATATCCCTTCCTCCAACCTTCACATTCTCCATCTCCATTCCCTCCAACTGACTACATAGTCATTTATTCACTCACTTGTTCACCGTCGGGACCCGATCTCCCCTTGAGGAATCGCTCTCACGCGGGCCCCGAATTTTTCACCCAGGCGCTTTGAACGGGAGTCGGAATAGAGATGGAGTGTGAGGAATGAATCCGCTTTCTCGCCCCTCTTTTGTCGGTCTCTCACAAGCAACAGACAGCTATTTTTAAGCCCCCCCCCACTCCCTTCTTACTATCTCTTCTTCTTCTTCCTCTTCTTCTTCTTCTTCTTCAACCGATCCTCGAACGCTGATCAATCGTCTTCGCGCTACGGAGGGAAATTAGACGCGCTCTCTCTAATACATCTCGCCTTCCGATGGGGATTTTCGAAATATAAAATCACCAATCCTTTACTGGGACTCCAGCGACGCGGACAACAAATGGTTCTAAGATGGTGCTGGCTGGCAACGAGATATACGCGCTGGAGGTCGTCTGAATACAATTGTAAAATTGATTAACTCCTTGCTTGTGTTCTGAATAAGAGCTCTTTATGTCGACGGCTCTCTATTCTTCGTCTGATAATATTTGTGAAATGAAACATGCTAGCGATGGAAATGAATGACAGTTGTATAACTCGCCCGCGCTTCGAGTCTGCCTGGAATAATTACACACATCAATCGTCGCTCCGCCCCGTCAGTTCGCCAGTAAATAATATTACATATTATTAACTCAGTACCATTGGGGGTTTCTTGTGACTCAAGCCAACGAAATTATCTCTGCAACTTCTCTGGTACATGTACATGTATAAATGGACATATATATTAGCCGGATGTCCATATGTGCAGGACAAACTACGCATTGTAAAACATTTGAATTTCACCGATGTTAAATTGACTAAATTGCTGGCTACATTAAATGTGGAATTCATGAAATAATGTTTGTAACCGAATCAGTCAAATCGATTTCTTCGTTATTGTTTAGTTATTATAAGTATTGTTTGTAGCCGCTTTGTAAAAAAAAAGAGCATTCATTTAAGGCTAAATAAATGTGTAAAGAATGTGATGGTTAACAGAGTATCAAATGTAGGAAAAAAATAACAACTAGCTGAACTTTGATGATATGCAGTTTTATATGTGTATGTAATGTAGGTGTTGACTCAATGCCAGCAGAGTATAACACTTGAGTATTGGGAGGTTTGTCCTGCCAACCTGTTCTTGCTTGTATCATAGTGTTAGTTACCCCTTCCATTGACTCACCCGAGGACAAGCCCGAGGCCAGAATGTGCCTCTTCACTTCACCCTCATCAAGCCTCAATACCACCTCCTGACATCCCTCCACTCAATCTGTTTTATGAACCCTTCAACAAAAGGCACCTCTCAAATTTCCCATACCTCTCCCACCCATCTTCATCGGCCCGTAACTAACGTCCGTTGTCATAGCAACACCGTTCCACAAGACTACTCGTCAAAGCACGCCCTTTGACCTCTGAGTGCATGGAGGGGGTGGTCGTTCAGCACTCAACTAATTTCGACATAGCTCCCCCTCTGTACCCTTTCCCTCCACCCCCTACTCACCTCTCTACCCAAACCCTGCACACACAGTTAGACTCCTCGCTGTTCCTCCTCTTCGTCAGCCGACATCATAAACTCGACTTATATCGGCGACCAGAACTCTTCTTTCTCCAGTCACTTGTCAGTCTGTTTTTCAAGATGGCGGATGTAGGCGACGTTTTTCTCAAAGGTATTTGTGCCGATTTTCCATTGCTTTTCAAGACGTATGTTTGACAATTCCTACGCGTTATTTTCACAAATACACATGTGGGTGCGGTCCATAGGTTCGAATTCAAAATTTGCACCTAACGGTTGCGCTGGAATCAAAAGTCACTGTGACCTGATTTCTGTTTCGCACAAACGGTTGATCGTCCGATGAACCCGTTCTGGTGTCGATCTGAAACAAATCAAAAACTGCCATCATTTTCATTAGCTTTTAATACGATCCGCTATTTCTGAGTGGGCTATGATTTTTTGTAAAAATATATTGAAGGTTTTTATAACAAATATATTCCCAAGACTTCCTTCTGAATATTTTTTAGATATTTAAAAGTTGATTAAATTGTTAGATTAAATTTACTGTGGTTTTATTTTCCAAATATATTATCCGGAAATGCATTTGCTGTTTTTTAAAACGGTAAAAATGTCGGAATTTATTTATTTCGACATAATTATAAACTCATAATATTATTCAAAGTCGCCATTTTTCTTTTAGAACACCGAGTTGACCCTGTTGTGTTGGCGGGTAACTTCTCTTTCTGTGGTCCTCCGTGGTTCTCCGTGGTCCATAAACATTCAAAACCAGGCATCAATACTTGAGCCTTTATGTAAAACCTATATCTTTATTCATGGTATATAAATCCGCAATTGAATAGGGCAATAAATTTATCAACGTACGAAGTGACAATTTTATCCCAACTATCCCAAGTCTTCATCCAAGCTTGTTTTCAATAATTAATATGTACAGTTTAATTGGTTTTAATAATTCACAATGGACAGTGGCATTTGAATTGATCTAGCTTTGTGTGGAATTACAACGCTCTTTCCGACTGTGCCTGGTCTATTTATCTTGCCAGAGAATAAACTCTTGGCTATCACCACCCCACAATCCTCCTATCTCCCTCAGCCTCAGCCTCATTCTTCCTCTGAGCCATTTGTCCGGTAAGCAACCTGGGCGATATTTCAAGATAAATCCTTCTCCCCGTTTCCCGCCCACTAATATCTTCATCCGCGTCATGTATATTGCGCGGACGTGTCCACCGACCGCTCTGCTCTCATCACGTTAATACCCCCTGTCCCGTCCCATCAATCATTGCTTCCCTAAACAGACGGCCTGTCTATTTCACTTCGTGGGCCCAAGGTCGTTGGGTATATGCTTCAGAAAACAACTTTTGTGTCGGAAATGTCATATTATTAAAAAAATAGACCTTGAAAGTAGATTCAAAATGCGTTGATGAGAAACTGGGTGCATAGAAGTAGATGTTATAAGCTGTCACACTCTCCGGCCCATTTCTAAGGTTGACATATTTAATTCGGATATAGAATGCATAGGTTATAAAAGTGTTAAAAGTGGTTTTGACATATATACAAAAATAGAAGGAAAAATACATGTTATTTGATGTCTAAAAAATATGGCAGGGACGAGATTATACAGAATCATTCCCAGCGTTAATGCAATATTTTTTATAAATATAAATATGAGTGAAAACTAAAATTAAGTGCATGTTCTCAGTGTAGACGCTACTAGGAGATTGGTTCAACTTGACCTTTACAAATTTCGGTTTGGTATTACAGCCTCGCAGAAAAGAATGCTTTGTGGTGAACATGAAACGACCACGAAAAATTGGGATAAAAACATGCTACATCATCGATCATTGTAGGACAGGTTAGGCAGTGAACAGTGTCTCCCTCAGGCGAATGAAGATGATACTAACAAGCCTTGTCTTCGACCTCCCTCTAATCAATGTGTTCAAAAGGCAGGCATGCTCTCTGTCCGCTCTGATCAGCCAACTCGTACAAATTTCAGGCTTCAGTCCCATAAATATCGTCGTCTGCCCACCCACTCCCCGCCCGCCCATACACACACATATCACATAAAGTTCCATGTACTAATTACAAATTATATTGAACTCAGCCATTCCTGTCATCCAGGTTTGGTTGAAAATGGCCTGTTCAACTTGGATTTCTTACCACTGTTTCCATCAGTTTGTTGTGAGCGGTGGGCAGAACACCGAGTGAGGTTACGTTATGATGGGTATCGTTAGGCCTTTTTCTGGCCAGGCCCTCGGCGTAGATGACTTCCGACCGATGAATATTGGCGCTAACGAGCCTGGCCAGCGATATATTCTTCCGTGACAACCATCAATAGCAGCTGATTTCATATGACCAATTTAGGGATTTTTTTCTGCACTTGTGAAAGCTCCCACAAAACGAAAATTCGTATGCGTTATTATTTTGGGTTATCATGGGCCAAATAATATGCATGAAACATGCGATTGAGGCAAAATAATTTTAAATAAAAAATAATTAAATAAAAAAATATGCAACCAAAATATGAAAAATTATTACGGACAAGAGTAAGATTCTTTGTATCTATTGTTGTTGCTGCAATTTTTGAAAGAGCAGTAAAATTAATATATTCCCCCTGCAAGAGCGAATTTGTTACATTCTTTAAATGTAGCATTTTTATTTCGCGCTAGTGCGAATTTTCGCGAAGGTAAATATCAAAGTTAGCATAAATAGTATACATCATATTCATATGATAGCTGAGAACTTGTTTAAATAATGCGTTGTCATGACAATATTAGCCATAGCAACCATATCAAACGACCGTTTGATTATAATTATAATGAATACATTTTAAGAAATTTCAGAAATTGGAAGCACAAAATAAAATCGTAGTCTGAGGAAAAAGAAAAATCCATATGCTTGTCTGGTTAGTGTGAGATTAGCGGGCGTGATTGCCAAGACAATTATAGCCATCTGGTGAGTGTGGGACGCAGGCGACGTGCGTGAGACGACCGATAGAGGGGGACGCGACTTGATGCTGCCCACACACGGACTATCGGTTAAATACGCAAACAGAGACCAGGCTATATAGTTATAAGCCAGTCTGAGTTATAGTCTCACATAACGGGATCACGCTAGAGAGAGAGCGGAGTTTTAGTCCGTGACCTTATTAGTAGGTTAAATACTCGTTGGGCCTGATATTCAGTCCACGCGTTTCGCGTTTTAGTTTCATGAGATGTTTTTGAATGGTTAAACGCAGGCAGCAGGTTGGTGTGAGATGTATACGTTGTCATTGTTAATGGCGACGCGGAGTGCACCTTGCGTATCGGGCTACAGATCACTACTGCTCCAAACTCACCTATCTTATCTCATACTGCTGAATCAATGTACAGACCATCGATCGTTTGATATAATAACTAGCTGAGTCATCAATAATCTTGGGCACCCCCCCCCCCTCCACCCATCGCAGAGAGTATCAAAACGAAAAACGCATGATCTAATGTGGGAAATCTATATGTTTTCTAATCATAAGCCCCTGTACAAAAATGCGTCGTTATCTTTCCCCTACTTGAGTGGGCAAGAGACACAGAGATAACTCGCCGCTATCTGTGATGTGTCGGCTATCTCTAACCTACTTCTACGCTGATCTCCTGAACTTGCCGGCTATTTCAGCCATTTTGATTCATCGTCCAGATCAATTCGCAGTTCCTGGCTCATCGCAGATATTGAGTTACCATGGCAACCGTGGAGGGAACATTGGCCTCCCATTAGTAGATATTGCATAGCTGTAGGGGACAGGGGGTGGGGTGTTAATGGTAGGAGAGATGGTGAGGGTCGATGGAGATGTGAAAAGGGATAGTATAGGAGAGAGGATAGGAAACAGAGAGGACAACAGAGAGATAAAGAGAGGTGATAGAGACAGAGACAAACAAACAGTCGAGTAACAGACAGAGAGACAGACAGACAGACAGACAAACAACAGACAGACAGACTAACAAACATAGCGAGTAACGTGGGAAGAGATATTATGATTTTTTTCAAGAGAGAGGTACAATCTTACTGACTGGACGCGAAGGAGAAATATATGACCAAACAGTAAGAGAATGCCGATGGTAGGGTGGTATGGTGAAGTGGGGGGGATCTAGTATATAAGTAATGAGACCGCTTGAATAAATTAACTGTAAAATTTTGTCGTATGCCAAAAAGAAATATCAACATGTATGAGGGAGATAGATGATAGAATACAGAAGACAAGTAAAAGACGTGAAGAGTTAAACTGACAGAGATTGTGAGAACCAAAGAACATGGGTGAGAAGGGGGGGGGGGGGGTAGTGCAGCTAGCAGTCTGAAGATAATTGTATGGATATTTCATATAGTACCAATTAAAGTAGGAGTGGTGGTTATTTAACCAAGCTGTTGTTATTGTATCGAGCTGGGGTATGTGGGTAAATTGGTTGGAACGACCGTCTTGATCCGGCTTTGTTCAATGATTTCATGATAAATTTCTCCAGACAGCCCTCAACATGTCCTTGTAATCTAACTTTTTAATGTGAGGATGATTAGGTTATCACTGAGGGCAGTTGTATTCGCCCTATGCATATTCATACATTCAAGTATATTTCAGATTGTTTATTTATCTATATCTATTTTAAATAAATGGTATCAATATTAAATGGGGTTCTTGTTATCAAATATTAAGCCCAAAAATACATCACTATGCTGTTGGATGTTTTAGTAATTTTATCTGATTTGAAACATTATTTATAAATATAAAACATATGGTATATTTAGCCCTTTATATCAAATGAAAGATATTGCAGTATTATCAGTAAAAATACATTTTTCTCTCATAGAAAATCAAAATATGAGTTGAATTAATTCTAGCTATTTCATTGTTTATTTATTATGGTGAAATATTTCCTAAAGCCGAAGTAAACACGACCTGTTTCGGAGCGCGCAGAGGTCCGCGAAAATTATAGAAATATTATTATTAAACCGCAATCGAAATTCACTGGAAATTTGCATCTAAATGCAACAATATATAGATTTAATTATCCCTTTATTTGTATCTGGTTGAAAGTCAAAAGCATTACTTTTAATCAGCGTAATTAAAGCTTAGATAAATTACAATCGTCACAAATCCTAACATACCGCAAATCATGTCTGCATTCGCAAACGCGCCTAAAAGCCTCCTTCTTTGAGCAAGCGGTCTTTAAGTCGCAACAGACCTGGCAATTTGCCCGGCAATATACAACGAATTTTGTGGCAACTAATGTCGACGTTTTTACGATGCACAAATCGCAATATTATGTGTAAATGGTCACATTCCGGCAGCCATAACTGTCAGGGGTCGCGCGCACACGCCAAGCCGGGAGCTCATGAATATTTACGAGCCGCGTAGGAATACATTTGCCCAGCGCAGATGAAAGGTCAACTCGTGCTACGATGTTGTTTTCAGGCAGGATTTTCACATCGGTGACCTCATTAAAGGGATGTTCACTGCTGATTATTACGCCCGATGTATTCTTTTAAGCAGCCATTCCCTAACTGAGATGAGACCTGCAACACTGCACTATCAATATTAACAGCCTGCCGCTCTCGTATAAATTCTCGCAGCTCTCGGGCTGATTTTTTATGGAGCAGGCTCGTTCATAGCACTCTGCATTACATCACTGCAGAGAGCCAACCCAGGCATAGTTTGCCGAGCGCTACCGAACTCAATCCCCCAGCAATCTCTTCAGCAAAACCAAGCCAATCGCCGCTCAGATTTACTTTGCAAAAGGACACAAAACATAAATGACCTGATTTGGATCAGACACACGGGGGTTTCCCAAACGGCCTGAGAGAGAGAGAGTGAGAGAGAGAGATCGCGAATGCCGAGTCTGCCTGGGAGCGGACAACATTGAAGGCGCAGCGATATATATCGCGCGGCGAGTAGGCTCGCTGAGTTGTCTTTTTGGTTAAGCAGACGACAAATCGACCATAGTGGCGCCAGACAACATCCATCGCCCAACGAGTCTGTAAAACTCGCCTCTGAGAAACGCAGTTTGTTTTCGGAGCTGTAACTGTGGCTTTAGTGTCTGACGGGCCCAACGCGATAAAGAGGAAATTTACCATTAACACGCCGAGAACACTTGACGCTCTATTTTTGTAACCAGGTGAGTGAAATATTAACAATGCGTTACGGATTTAACCTCGCCGAGAAACAACCAACGCCTGTCATTTATAATGTAGCCCGTTCTAGTTTTGCATGCAGACTTTGAACTGTCAACTGCGCCGTGGTTTTATCTTTTGACGACATTGCTGTTTTGTTTTGGTCCACTTTGTGGTAGAGCCTCACCGGAAAGCGACACCATCATCTGTCGCCATCTAGTGACCATCTGGTTAACTACCACTCGTCTTGACCTATTAACCTCTGTTCTGTATTCCTGCGCGGTCACGGTAAAAACCTACTTTGCTGGTATCGAGGTTGAATTATAGATGTTGCTCTTCAGGGTCCGTTATAGAATACCGATTGAGGCATCCACGAGAAGAGACGGTTTCAAGGCGTGAGGCATTCCCGCCGATGACTGATTACGATCGCCAACTGTCTGCCTTTGATATTACCATGCAGATATCGCTTTGCACACAAATATTGCTTATTTATTGGCCAACCCCAAATCTCCTGTATGTTAGTCAATGTTTTTTCTCGCTAAAAACACTAGCTAAAATTGGCTTGCATTCATGTGTACGCATATGCGGTACTATCCAAAAGTTATGATAAAAATGGAACGAAATTAACCTGCCACCAAACGCCACCTCGAAACGGAAAGCTAATTTTTTCAAGTGATATCGACAACCAACCGTCGTTTGCCTCCGCCCCACGGCGTGTCATGCTTTGTAAATTTCCGATCATAAAGCCATAAATATGTTCATAACATCACCAGCACAGGGTGGTTTATAGAAATGTGAATGTAATAAGGGCTTCCGCTGAATATTGGTCGAACGAATGCCTACATCACCGCCTAGCTTTGTTTTGTGAGCTTGTAAACTTCAGCCAGATGTTGCATGTACAGCGAGCGAATGCTGTCTACCAACTACCGCTTTGTGTGTGTGTGGGGGGGGGGGGGGGGGTGGGTGGGAGGGGGGGGTGAGTTTATTTAAAAATGTAGCTTACTGAATAAGTAGAGGTATACAAGAACGCAGGGAAACATACAGGGAAACGCACTCATGCATGTACATACACACACGCATACACAAGCACACACACATGCACATACACAAACATGCACATATACACACGCATGCACAACCACACACGCATGCACAAACATCTAATATCATCACACACGCACTTCCAAGCGCATACTAAATTATCTGCCTTTGCTGGGGGTACATATATAATTCAAAGCTAACCCCGCCCCCATACAACACCCACCCCTTCCCTTACATAACCGGACACTGTTATCACGGCCAGCTCTCATCTGACCCATAGCTTCATCAATCCCTATAGCACTCTACCCCGACCCACTTCTCTTCACCCGGGAAGCTTCTCTAACTTCCACAGACAGATAAATCTGAGTGTAAAAGTGAAACTATCTGCCCTGTCCGCCTGACTCGCCTGTATCTCCTGGCCCCAGGCACAGTTGATGTTGTAAGGATAACTAGAACAAAGGTGGACAAAGCTAAGCTACAAACTCAATCCCACCTTCCCGGAGGAGAGGTGCAACTTAAAGGAGACCTGTTCTTTAGATTTCGGCTGGAGTTCGGCGCCCGGGACAGTTGCCTTCGTGGATGAAGATTGTTGAAGTTTGATGGCTTCAAGTTGAAAGCTTTGTAAACTTGTGGGTTTTGAGATATGGGACTCATTTGTCAAGTATCAAACAAGAGGTACCCCTGGTGAGTGCTTGTTAGAGGTCGTTAATCGTGAAGGAGGGATGTTGAGGGATTGTAGGCATCATGGGTGGGGGGGGGGGGGTGGTAGGTAGACAGTGAGTGAGAGAGTGAGATGAGAGAGTGAAATAAGTGAGTGAGAGAGTAAGTGTGTGAGAGAGAGTTAGTGAGTGTGTGAATGAGTGTGTGAGTGAGTGAGAAAGATCAAGTGGAATGAGTAAGGGCGTGAGTGAGTAAAATGAGTGAGTGAGTGGGTGAGTGAATGAAAGAATGAATGAAATGAGTGAGTGAATGAGAGAGTGAGTGAGTGAATGAGTGTAATGAGTGAGTGAGTGAGTGAGTGAGTGAGTGAGTGAGTGAGTGAGTGAGTGAGTGAATGAGTGGAATGAGTGAGTGAGGGCGTGTGTTCACCAATTAATCAATCAGTGAGTCATAATCAGTCAATCAATGATTCATTGATTAAGAATTGATGAATTCCCTCAACTGTGGCTCTCAACACTCTCTAGTACATCTCTGCTTATTCGGCATTTATCAGAAGTAAACATCTACGGAGCCGTTTGCATAAATACTGCTCATCCCTTCCCGACTCGCACTATCCCTTAATGCCCGGTTCATTGCCAAGCTTAAACGCATCTCAATCTGAAACAATCCTCTTCCTAAACCTGTTTCACCCGCATTGTCCAATATATCCTTGTTCCGACCCAGCGCAGTCCGTCCTTCCGCTAGATTTATTACTCCGACTGTGCACTCCGGATTGAGGGCACATTTGTCAACATCTGATGAGCGAGAACCATCTACGACAAGGCTCCTATATTGCTCCACACTGCCGCCATAACTCACTCCATCAGAACACTAGATTATAAGAAAGGCAATATTCAGACGACAATTTCTACCCGCCCCGCCCCCCCCCCCACCACCAAGCATACACCACCCCCACTCCACTCCCCCTCCCCACCCCTTCCTCTAGTGCTATCCCTGTCCGTGCAGTAACTTCTGCATTTTCCATCGCACCGTCTCTCCATTGACTTCCGTCAATGATAGCGCCACATCCCTTAAAATCCCAATGGAAGGCCCGTCCATTTATAATCCCTCTTAATCAGGTTTGAGGTCCTAGCGGAAGAAAACGGACGGCCTTCTGGGAGGCTCATCCGTATCTGTCGCTTGCCATTGCAGCCCAGTCATGAGTGGTCATTAATCTTGCCTCAGACTCCTCATCAGTGGAGGAACATCTCTCCAGCTCCTTCATCCTTCTACCCAGACTCAGCAACTCATGACTTATTGCTCATATACATCCAAACCTCGCTGATATTTCTTACTATCAGCTCCTTCTCTATATACCAGCCATCCATCTATAACCACGGCGGCTGCGTGCGTACGTACGATGGTGCGTGCGTGAGTTCAAGCCAACTTGGACCCGCTGTATACACACACAACACCCTCACACGCACGGTGTTTTTTGCTGCTTCTTTTGGCTGCTGCAGCAGCCAGTATCCCTTAACGCCCTCTCCATCTCTTCCTTCTTATTGATGTCTTAAGCCAGCACTGTTACTGTGATTTGTCGCATTATAATGCGCTCGCTCTGCACCCAGTCGCTTCACATCGCCACCTGGCGTCAGGCAAGATCAAGTAACGTTAATTTACCAATTCATTAATGTCGTTGCTTGCTTCTCGTATTTCCTTCGCCAGCCCTACGATTTAGATAGCGATTTGTGATTTGAAAAGATGATCGAAGCTGTCTGATATCGCGGTCAAACATTTAAATTTAATGAAAGTTGATTAATTTTGGTTATATACAACTGTTCCTGATTTCTGTCTTACGTGGTTGTGCTCATACGAAATAACTAAGCCATTAACTCATTAAACGTCTTGAGAACAAATCCATCCGGTAACAAGCCCATCCGGTATCAAATGACCCAGTTTTGGCTCTCTCTCCAATCTCATTTTGTTTTGACCTAAAGCTCATTTATAACTGCTTTCCAACAAGTCGACATGATCGACGTGAGAAAAACACCCCCAACTCTGCCACTGTGTTCTAGCCCGTTTTATAATTGCATGGTGGTCGCATTAATACCCCATCACTTCTTCGTATCGTCGTCTTTGGAACTTTATAGTTGGAAGCCGGAGGTTGTCTTGTGAGGTCAGTGACCCTATACGTCAAGTCGTATCTTCTCCTCCCCTCGCCTCCTATACACCGCGCCCATATTGAAGTTTGACACCAGTTATAGGATGCTTGTGAGAATTGCGCATGCAGGCGAGGACGGGTGTGGACGGCCAGGACGGGTTAATCAACAGTGCCACAGACGAAAAACTGGTCACGTGACGATTATAGTCTCGTTTCGAGCCAGGTGCCAGCCCTGGAGGCCTCTGGGATACCCCGGGAAATGAGATGGAGCAGAATTGAGCAATGTTTCATAATGACAGGCGAGGTGTTGTTCCTTTCTCTTGTGAAGAATGGATGGAAAGGGTGAAAAACATGGCGGTGAGGTGAAGGCGGGGCCAGGCGGGCGATGAGGTGAGGGCATTGATAAAATAACCTCTTTACTTCTCACCCCCGACCCCTCCAACAACCACCCCCAACTCTTAAACAATCCCCTGCCTAACCCCTACGCCCCAGAAACCCCCTCTCATATCACCCTTGGCTCCCCATCCAACTTCGCACCCCCCACCCCCAACCCTACATCATCCATCTCGCCTTTCCACACCATTCACTCAACACCCGCGGAGGTTGGAGCGACGTTACTGTGTACCAGTCAACTCGTGTCCCAGCTCTCACACTGATACTCCCGCCCGCTACAACCGACCAGACTCATCACTTAGATCATAAAAAAACATATCGACAAGTTACCAAGATATACCTCAACCAGACCGTCACCTTTTTACCTGCTTCATTCATCTTCCCCACTCCCTCGAAAAGGACAAGTGCTCGGTTAATTCGACGACCCGCCTCGGCAGGTAAAACACTTATCAATCTATACTTTTGTGAGGCCTACCAGATTTCGCACCTATAGCCATTGTTTCGCTCACCTGTAATTAGTCACAAATCCTTTCCGAGGTGTTTTCATTATGAATTGAGGTATTATAGTGGGCGGTGTATCGCGGGACACGTATTGTTTAAGGGCTCGACCGTGAAGTGGCTAGAGGAAGGAATTATCCTCAGTGCACATGCAACGGAGCATAAACAGCCTCCTCTCCCCCAGCCCATACCTATCATACAGCGCTATTGACGCCCTGACAATCAGGATCCTTTTTAACGCCACGACAACTTGCGATTCTACTCCTTTCTCTGCCTACTTTTTATGCAAAAATTTAGCGGTAATCAATGTGTCTGCCTTTGTCAGCAATAATATAGATGAAAGCATCAAAGGCAATCCTTTCTAGCGTATAGTGCCATTTCATTTATATGTCATTTAATCCTGTAACCTTTCAATACGTTCGCCCGGGATAAGCTGTGATGGTCTTACCCAACTACGAGATAGCGTTACACCTGTGATATTAGAGCTGAGAGCTACTTTACCGCCGTAATAAGTGGCTTTTAAGTTGAGTCTTTTCATGGCCGGTGTAGTTATTGTAGAGGTGCTATTTACCTGGGCAGAAAGTTCAGTGAGCTTTTGGGGTGTTGATGATGGGAAATATGCTATACGACCCCGGTTGTATCGAGCGGCGGTGAGTGGTGGTGAATGGTAGGTAGTGTTAGTTAATAGTGGTGAATGGTGGCGTGAAGTGGCGGTGAATGGTAGGGAGTGGTGATGAATGGTGGCGTGGAGTGGTTGTGAATGGTGGGGAGTGGATGGCCCTCTTTCAATCCATCCGAACTATCCCAATCCAATCCTCCTCAATCCGATCCACCCCTCGTCAGATCCTATTTATGCACCCATTATTGGATCCTCCCAAAACTGATCCACCCACAATCGGATCCTCCCAACCTTATCCACCCACAATCGGATCATCCCGACCTTATCCACCCACAATCGGATCCTCCCAACCTTATCCACCCACAATCGGATCCTCCCAACCTTATCCGCCCATAATCGGATCCTCCCAACCTTATCCACCCACAATCGGATCCTCCCAACCTTATCCACTCACAATCGGATCCTCCCAACCTTATCCGCCCATAATCGGATCCTCCCAACCTTATCCACCCACAATCGGATCCTCCCAACCTTATCCACCCACAATCGGATCCTCCCAACCTTATCCGCCCATAATCGGATCCTCCCAACCTTATCCACCCACAATCGGATCCTCCCAACCTTATCCGCCCATAATCGGATCCTCCAAAACCAATCCTCCCACAATCGGTTCCTCCCAACATTATCCACCCACAATCGGGTCCACCCAAATCTGATTCGACCTCATTTAACTGAACGCCCCCAACCCCGCACCATCAGATCTATACCCCAGCATTCTTCCTGAGTGTAATTGGCATACATATCCACAGTAGATTCGCGTGCACATCACCACGTCGTAATACAGCACACTCACACCACCCCATGCTACCCCCCCCCCCGCCTGCGCCACACACTACCCCATCTACAATCACCTCACATATACCAAGCTCCAACACTTAATAAAATATCCATATATCGTGTTGCACGACTTAGTGCGTGTTTAGTACCACACCTGCCTTGCGCCAGTAATGCATTATAGGTGATAATAAACGTTAACTGGTCACTGGCCAAGATGGAAGTAATCTCTCAGGTCGATCGTCATGTGTTACAGCTTGGGTGTAAATTAAATACTGTGTTTTTGAATTTATAGCAACATAAATTTGACTCGCTCACGAGTGAATAGCGTGAGGAGGGATTTAGGACGTGTGAGTCGCCTAAATCCATGCGCTGATTTTAGTCCTCTAATTATACCCAGTTGCAAATTGTCCAGCTGTTACCTTTGATGCTAACATTATTGTGCGTGCATGATTCTTGATCGCCAGAAAAATGCGCTACTTAAAAGCACAATGAGTTTAAAGGGCGTTTTATTGAAAGCATGCATAGCGGCGGGTATACACGCTGGTCGAGTCTTAATTGCCGGTAAAGAAGATGTGCCAAATTTGTTAAAAAAAAAGGGGGAGCCGCGTGAAGCAGATGACTCTATAACCGGGATGATTTATAGTGTGTACATATAGGCGGGGCAATATAGCGAGGTAAGTGGGTGATGGAGTAGTGCTATCTCTCTAGAGACTGTTTGTGGTTCGATGTTTGTGTTATGTTGAGGGTCCCTCTAAGAGTACCGCGTATTCCAGCCTTACTTAATTGCGATGGCATTAGGATTGATAGATTGATTTGTAGTCGGAATATGTCACGCACAAGAAAAACTCGTTCCCTCTCTAGCTTTGGAACTTTACACGCATAACATGGACTCTTCAACTTACCTGTGATTGATTGGGAATGCAGGTGTGGTAGCGATTTTGCCGTCTTTTCGCTTTGTTGTTGCTTGTTCTGCGCAGACCTATACTTCATGTAACACTCACCTCCACCCCCCCCCCCCTCCCCCCCCCCAACCCCAACCTTCCATCTCGGACCTCAAAACCCAAGTCGTGTTGCCTTAGTATGCATTGAAGGCCGCAGGTTATCAAATTATAAACACGTTCCTGTTAGGCTGAAATTGCTAAATGCATAAATAATTAAATATGGGTGAAACATTGTTGAATTGATAACCATGGTAACGCGAAGCTTCACAGTCCACTTATGTCCCTCTGAGACCTGGCGGGCATGTCATGGAAAGTTTGTCAGCGGCTGAGTTTGTATAGCAGGGGGGTGTGTGGTGCATAGGCAGGGTTGGGTTGGTGTGTCTTTATCACAGGAAGCGTGTGCAGCGAGGTGGCCGGGGCACGAGTTAGTTAGGCGCGCTTCAAATGAACAACGCTTGGGAGTTTGGCGAGTAATTCAGATGACAAGACTCGTTCTGATGGCGAACAGAGACTGAAGCAGGTTTTATAATCACTTCACGCATGTAGCTGGCGAATTTCTTACCATAGCTGTTCCCAGCTGGAGAAACTTTCCCTGACAGCACTATTACTCGCAGAATAACAATGTAGATGAAATATCGTCCGATTTCCCTTTTTTGTTTTTGCGCCTGAAAGTTTATAATGATGTTTTCATGCGGAAAATAGGGCTTGCCACTTTCTGTGGATGCATTGCGTCATTTTAAAACTAGAATTATGTTGATTTCAAAGTTTTTATCAGAAGTCATTAAGGTGTAACTAGCGCCGAAAGGGAAAAGACGAGTGGGCGTGGTCTATATTTCTTAGAAGAAGTGTGGGAATAAGAAATGAGATAATCTCATATCGTCGTTTGGGGTATTAATATATTTGTAAGGAGAAGAAGTAGTGCGGCGTCTGGCGCTAGAGTGGAGTGGCAGGGTTTGTATGTGAGACGCAGACACTCCGCACCAGAACATGTTGACGGTCACCGCCGTGTGGCATCATAATGTCAGGTCCGCCATCACAGCCGCACTGGAACCGGGGATCGTCTCAAAACACCAGCTGCTGCGCCGCTCAGCCAGCGCATAATTACCCTCAGGGGCTGTATATAAAGCAACCCCTGACCAGATTTTTTGTCGTGTGAATGCCACATAGATATGTGATTACTTGCATTGATTTTGTGACTGTGACAAAATACAGGCGATTTAGATATGCGCAACAAAAACCGACTCCCAGCAAGGCTGCGTGACGTCAATGCGCCGCAGCAGTTGAATTTGGCTTCTTTAACGCGCAGCAGATGCAATGCATTTTGGGAGGCATCTCATTATAATATTTAAACAGCTGCGCAGTCGAGAAGCCTGTATAAATGTGAGTGTGTGATTTGGTGAGAAATAGGCTGCGTCACTGTCTGTAGCTGTGTGTATGAGCGAGTCGAGCGAGGCTGCCCGGAGGTGATATGACAGCCAGCCTTTGTCATGCTCCTTGGCATTGATGTATGCTTTCAGGGTTGGGAAGGTTGGTGCGCTGGTGTGTGTGGGTTAGGGAGCTGGTTCGGCTGGTGTCTTCTGCTCCTATAGAACCGACGACGACCACACCACCTCGCAAACACTGGTATATATGTCAGTCTGCCCCTCTGGCTGCTCTTTTTCTCACTTTCTCTTCCTCTATTTCTCTCTCCCCACCATCTCACTTCTCTCCCTATCCAATTCTCCATTTCCATCACTCTATATTGATCTCGATCTCTCTTGCTTTCTCTCTCGCTTTCTCTATCTCTCTCTCTCTCTCTCTCTCTCTCGCTTTCTCTATCTATCTATCTCTCACTTTCTTTCTCTCCCTCTCTCTCACTCTCTTTCAAGTTACCCTAGAAGCATTTTTTATGGGCTCTAATCCCCGCACCGTTTTCTCTCTCCCTCCCACCGATTATAGCATCGCCTTATTCCATATAAACCTCCATCCATAGCCGGCTAATTGCGTGTTATTGCAGTCGGCTCAACCTCCCTCCTCATCCGCTGCTATCCTCCACTCTCGCCCGCCTTTATCACCCATAAAAGCCTCCATAAAAACCTCCTAAAACGTTACCTCTTGCACCTCATAAAACCGCCGCCTCCATAAATCGCCTCACCAAACCCAACTCACCTAGCTCATATTCAGTACGGCACCAGAGCATGAAACATAGTCGCTGGAAAGGTGGCCGAGTCATCAACTAGCCGATCGTGTGTCGAAGAAATAATTACATTGCAGTTGTCGTGGTTATGGTTTAAGCCGGAAGAGGGCGCCATTAGTGCCTGTGATTTGATGCCTCTATTATGGGCGGACTATTTGGCGGATCATCTGACTGATGTTACCTTGGGTGTTTCCAGGAGGGGATAATATATTTATTATTATCGTTATTCGCCACGTAAATGTGCCATTGTTCGGCCGTGACTGGCAAGAAAAGCGATACGACAATGACGAAGATGATCCCTAAAATGTCAGATGAACGGAGCATGACGGCTGCTGCTGCGGCAGGCCACGGCGAGTTGCTAGTGACTTATCATGGTGTTGCTTTACAAGGCACCAGCATTTGTCAGCTGATATATAAACTCTACCAAGATTAAGCGGCTTGACTGATTATAACATGAATTGTTTATAGCTCTGGCCACTTTGAGCAACGATGCGCGGAAAGAGAATAACTGCATGGCGTCTTAATGAATGGTTACCCCGCCCACCGCCTACAACAATCTCCACCGACATCATCATAATGTTTTCTTACCCTGTTCCAAGCTGTCCGTCGCGCCTCGTGCAATGACGACGGCGGCGGGTTGAAGTCAAGTCAATCGCCGCTCTATAATGGACGATTTTATCTCCAAACAGATAAGATCGCTTTCATTTGTTCCCATCCGCCAGAGTGGAAATATACTAACGACATTCCATAAAGTTTTACCCACCCCCTCCCTCTCAAAAAAAAATATTAAGCTGGTCTCTATTGACATGACTCAACGCTAACGCGGAGTTGCGCCTTAAAAATATGAACCGCAAAAGCTACGAGCGTATTTATAGTCTACAGTGCATTTGTTGCAAATGTGCCAGTTTTTTTTTCTATTATTGACCACCGTTTGAGTCCCATCAGACTCATTCTAATTAGACAACTTCGTTGTGATGTCACCAAATTAATAACCATAGCTTCCATTAATTTCCGATGATGAAAACAAAGGGTGAGCGTTATTGACACGACCTCTGAGTGTTAATAGACCATTCCTGGCTGGGAAACAATTCCCGCTTTGTGACGTACCGATGAGTTTGCAAAATTGAGATACGTCGCATCAAAGGCATCGATCAGAGGTGACCAGTGCGCCATCTTGAGGGTGTTTGTGGTTGGGAGGTCCCACGAGGGATCAGAAAGAAAAACGAGCCTACAATTCCTATCTTGACAATCCATCCATCAAGTTCCTTTGGATCTCGACGATTCCCGAGTCAGGAGGGAAAACTTGGTGGATAGAGCCTCCCTAAATTCCCATCCCTCATACCGTAAAAACTACATGATTGAGGGCGCCTTTTGTGGTGGGCTATCGATCATAAAAGGCAAATCTGTAGCAATTTCGTTCTTGTTCCAGCGTACGGAGTCAACGTACTCGCAGAGAAAACATTGTCCATTTGAGTCGAATATGATTGTGATTCTTGGTCTCTAGTGACGTGTAATCTATACGTGTAGGGATGTGACAGAAATGAAAGAGACCGAGGAAAGATGAGAACAGAGCCGTGAGGGAGGAGAGGGTCGTGAGGGAGAGGAGGAACAAAGCGAGTGACATTGAGCTTTTGTAACTCTCTCTTATCTACACGTACCTCATTTCTTCCTACCCTCCCTCCCCACTCTCATAATAAACCCCACTTGCCCAGACTGGCCTTTATCTACAGCTCACCCTGGCGATTGATAACGCTCCATCATCAACCAGACAGTGTCCAGCACCCTCACTAGCTCTCATATCTCTCTGTCACACTCTTCTATCTCACCCTCTCTGATTCATCTCCGTCTCGTCAGCATCCCCATCCCTCGACTGCAGCCGCGGAATTAAAGGATGCTACATTGTCGGATGAGAGGAGGAGTTTCATTTCAAGTGGAGACGGTGAAGCTTATTGAAAAGGAAATCAAGCTATCTAGTCCCAGGGGCATGCTGCCTCAATGCGCCGCCCTCTTTACCTCCCTACGTCCAGCACTGCATTGCTAATGAGAACTTCTCGGATCCATTCATTCTGGATCTTCTGCGAGAAGGTCCCCCTTACCCCTCCTCCCCACTCTCTCAATGCTACCTCCACACTTACTTCTAAAGCTGGCCATATATAACCGAATGCCCCAAGCACTCTCTCATTCGCTTCCAATCACATTCACAAGGATGAAGCATGGTGTCTCTTTTGAAATGTTTGGATGGCGTGGTTACAGAGGCGAGTCATGTTGGGGAGGGGGAGGGGAGTAGTGGGGGTGGATAAATGGGAGAGTGGTCGGATGAGAGGGTTGCGGTGATTAAGTGGGGGTCTGCTGATGAATGAGGATCATTTGGACCTCCATCCGTTACTCGAATACCAACGAAGGTACATTTCCTTAAGAATTGCTTTAATTAGTTTCAGCATTGGCATCAATATTGGATGATTGTAAATGGAATTGAAGAAGGCGGGGATAGGAAGGGGGATTGGGGTTTGATTTAGGGAGGATGGACTGGGGTGTCATTTGTCTGAGTGGAACTAGGTCACAACTGTCTCCTTCCTACAACCTGTTGTATTAATTAGCAGCGCTTCGTTGCCGATCCTCAGGCGTTTAATCTCAATTGATGGCCGCTTTTCATGAAAATAATCACCCATTTGCGTGGTCTGGACGGGTCGGATAGAATTATTTTATCTCGCTCTCACAATGAATGATGTGCTAGTAAAAAAAATGTAACTGTTTAAACAATAACTGACAACATGGTCTTCGTCTGATTGGTCGACGTTGCCTGCGAAATATTTTAATTTTGAATAATAATTCTATCATTTTCTGAATAATAACTTCAAAATCCGCAATATTTTGTTGCATTTCTTCATAATTATTGTCGAAATTTAATAATGTTTATCTGTTACTTTAATTAAACACGAATAATTAAAATACGAATTATAACAATACATAGCACCCGACGTATGTCGGACCGCCCGAATTTATGACTGCGAGGAGGGGAAATGAAGGCATTTTGCAGGTTGACCGGATATAGCTCTGTGATTAAGTGGGGTTTGTCTGGCGTAAGTACACAAAACAAGCTAGAAACAATTAAACCAATAGCTGTGGACGCTTCATTGGGCTCGAAACCAATACACCTGACGGTCGTTCATGAAATTTGAGCAACCCTTCATTTGGTGTCTCTATTATGTAGGAAGACAATTAATCATGGCACCCCCTCGCATTACGGCGGACCTATTCCCAGTAATATGCATCATCCCTACACCCGGTCCACATTTCTCATCCACACCTCAGCCCTCTTACCTTTCCGAATTCAACCTTTCTCAAAACGCCCTCCCTTCATTCATCTCAGGTAATTTCTTCCGGTAGGTTGGATTTTGAAAATTTGAAACGTCTCTCGACTCAGCAAGAATGACCTTCCCCCACTCCCCCAATCCGTGACAAGATAGGCCCTTCCCACGAGAAGCGCTAGTCTGTCGCGGGAGGCGCCACCTACACTAAGTTGAATCTGAGCGGGCCAGTTTTTCCAAGACAAATCGTGCCCGCCATTGGGTGCAGCTCGCGACACAATGGGCGAACACAATGACGCAATGACGCTAGGTAGGACACAGGAGGAGATGGGGGTGGGGGTGGGACAGTAATATATATGTTTTTGATTAATTTGCCCCTTGGGGGTCTGTAAATAAACACCGGGTTCTGATGTGCAAACACTCAATTTTAAAAATTACTATTAGTGTAATTTAGAAGAGCTCGTTTATTTCCGCCGGAACATATGTCATTATGCCGTCAATGAAACCGACGTGGTGCAAACTGGGCCATGTGGTACCTGCCAACTTACACACGATGTCTTTGTCCGTGGTTGCCCCGCCCGGCCGCCATTAATCTTCCTTCGAAGTCTGAAGTTTGTCACAAACGAGCTGTTATCTGTTGGCGGGGAAAAAAAGAACTTTTCCCCGCCAACAGATAACTAAGTGTCATGTATAGCCAACTCTTCCGCTTCCTCACCCCCACCCCCATCCACCCAACCCCTCCTGGCTCCCTCCTCTACCTAACCCCACTTCCCACGCCATAAAAACAACCATCAGCCACAAAGGCAATCTTATTCTTGTTGCCTCCTGTGGAAAAAAATACCGAATTCGCTCTTGTCAGACACGCAGTGATTCATTTCACGAATACTACATCCCTCCCGCGTCCCGCCCAGTCCACGCCGTCATTAGTTGATCTCAACCGTCGAATATATCAGTTTTACACAAAGTCTACATGTTTATCGCAGAGGCGAATAGGCATGGGCCGGGGTAGCTTTTTATCATCTATTCAATGGGCTTTATTTGTAATATATTTGATTTATCACTCAGGTTTCGTTTATTTCAAATTAGCCAAATAAATATTCATAATACTTACATTCGTAATTCTCAATTTTTAACGAGATTTCATTCACCCCATATTTGATTTGAAAGAAGCATCAATTTGTTAATATCACAATTTTGTAATTTTTGAAAATGAACCCTAGTTACCTATATATCTAAATCGTGCCTCAGTCGATTCTTTTTTTCTCATGCGGAAGTTGTTGACATTCTTTTTTATTGTACAAAACCAAATTTATTTCTTGGTATTAAGAAATTAATTCTTCTCGTGATCCCATCACAGCTTATGTGGAAAACCCTTTAGAGACCCAAACAAAAAAAATCGATCCATCACCCCAACTTGTCTGGGAAGCTTGAACTTTGCACCGCGGCTTAGAAAGTGACATGCCCCTGAAACCAACATGGATTTGTTGTAAGACAATGGAGTAACAAATGTGGCGTGTCACATGACCTGCCCCTGGTCAGTATCTATGTCACACGGAGCGACAGGTGCATATTCAGAATAATTCCACTAGTACTCCATTCAAGTCTTTTCTTGATCACATGACACTTCAGTGCCCGATTTATTCCTTCCCTCCTAGCTGAAGCCCCCCCCCCCCCCCCCGCCACCCCACTCTCTCCCTCCCCCCACTATTCTCCTCGCTTCCTTTCCCCTGTGGACATTTTTTTCTTCAAAAGACGCAGACCAGCCTTCCTCCTTGTAGGGGGTCGTTTGCTGATGTTTCATTTGGTCTGTGAGTGTGCTTGGATGGGGGGGGGGGGGGGGGGGGGGGGGGGGGGGGTGGAGCTGGCTAGGATGTTAAGCGGGTTTACCAGAGAGAATTGCTTTTGTTTATCTCCGGCCCCACGCGTGAGGTAACTTACCAGGCCTCAGACGCATCAATTATCGTCTGCGTTTTAGACCCCGAAAAATGCTGAGTGACCTTCTCGCCTCGGTTTGGCGCCATTCTCCGTCTGACGCAGGTTACCTTTACCCCCCATCCCCATACCCCTCTCCCACCTCCACCCCCCCCCATCTGTCATTCAATTCTCGCTCTTAAACCTCAAATACTTTCTTTCCTCGTGACAGATGTATCGTGAGAAACTGTGTCCTCCAGAGAGGCGAGAATTAGGACGCTTTTTTAGAATTAGGGCATCAAATCTTCTACGATTATTTTATGATATAAGTTATGGCCGGTTTTTTTAGAGCAATTTTTTTTTAATCGATAGTATTGCCTTTTAATCTTCGATAAGGTTTTTGTCTTTATATTGGAAATGAACTCAAAGGTATTAATCTTGCATTTTTTTTTGCAAATCCTCAAATTCGTTTGCGCATTTAAGATGTGTGACGATCTCTGAGACTTAACGCCTTCAATGATATCTTTTACTACAAAGTATATATCGCTTGCGAAAATATCATATTAAATTTACACATTCATTGTATATAATTATACAGCTTGCATATACGCAGTAAATACCTCCGACATTCTCCAACGCGACCTGCCCTCTCTAATAACAGGTCAACAATCGCTCACGACAACCTATATATAGATGACTAACGCCCTTGCGATAGTGTCCCTCCACGTTGTAGATTTCTGATTCCTCATCTTGCTTTTGATCAATGCTTCACCTGTGCCTTATCAGATCGGACGCTCTCCAATTATCGCTCCCTACTTGGGATTAATTGTTTTACGGTGCTTTCATGTCATTCGCTGACCAGGCGAGTACATCTCTCGCAAGCGAAACATGGAAAGAAAATTGGATGTTCAGAAGTGGGGATTTCTACAACAAATGCTAATTAAACAAAGTCACGGTAAAAAATCGTCTCAATTTCTTGAGGTTGTATGTGCAAGGTTTTTATATCAATATGTAATTCTTTATACGTCACGAGAAGTTAGTACGAGAACTTAGTAGTTTTTCTTGGCCAACAAAGCAACCCTGTAATCATTGAAGTGAATAAGCACAATACTGCTCAACATCTTTTAAAGAAGAGAGGTGAATTACATATCTTTAATTTTTGTGGAAGGACAAATAATAAAACCTTTATTCCTGTTAAGATGAATTTAAAAAAAAAACCGTTATAATTCAGCAGCCAAATTTATTTATCTCGTAACCTACTACAGCGAAACGTAGTATCTGGTCAGATTTACCCGTTTAAAGAGGTTAGTTTCCTTCAGACTCCCCGGTGTCTTCGAACGAACATCTCATCTTGGCATCAATCTCAAGCTCCGCCCATTTCATTTGAAAATAACCTGCCCAGGGATTATAATTAGCCATATTGTTAGGGTTCACCGCAAAATTGAAGCTTAATAATTCATTCGTTGCTATATGACACTGTTCATCACGCGGTTTTAATCTATCTCCAAGGTCGTAACGTTAATGAGATGACATGCCTCAATCTGCCGCTCTCCATGTTGTCATGGGAATTGAGAATTTATTATGTGAAAATTCCTACACGTTTAAAATATCCTTGACGATCTACTTTCGGCAGATTAACGGAATCCTTATTCGCTGCGGATTTTTTTAAGCGAAAATCATGTTTTTGATTTATTTTTCGTTATTCTTAATCTACGTGATTTATTATGATCCATTAATGTTGGTGATATCAGTCAATCACGCCAGATTAATATCAACCGAACATGTGTAGTATCGCAGTAAATTGACCAACTAGAGGACTATCTTGTTATACAATTGATGTATGTTCAGATTGTCTCATTTATCAAGATAACTAAGAAACAACACAATTTACTACTAATGGCATATGCGGGTTTTTTCATTGATGAAATTGTGTCATAAATTAGAACCGGGGTGGGGTTGAGCAAATCGGTAAGATATTGATGGAAAACCAGCCTGAATCCTCCGTAGATAATATCACAATAATTCATACTAAATTGCTTTGCGAAAAAAAACCTGGAACTCATTTCTCGTAGAATGTTTTGAAAATGTCACCGATCACACTGCAGGCGTCCATAATTCATAAAACTTTTGTTGTTCCGCGTCAGGCAATTACAAAAATACTCGACCTTTAGCTTCGGAAATCGACAGGGCCCATCAGGTCGTGAATCAACCCTTGTGATTGGCCAAGCGCATTAATTCCCCGGATTAGGATAGCGGGCGATTGCTCCTGACAAATGAAAAAGGACGTGTCATTTTCTGAGGAACTTTTGCGAGTCCTATCTAAACTGGACTCATGGGGAATCGAGAATAATACAGTCTCGACCTTGCCACCGAATGATCGAATCGCTAGAGTGCGCTTTTCTGGTCACGTTTTCGCCATTGTCTGTCAGGGTTAATTCCAACTTTCGATCGCCTGAAAATTTCCAATATCACCCTCAACATGACGCTTGCTTTGCGCTGCCATGGAAACGAGAATCCCTCATGTTTGTTTCCACTCTGCCTCTTCCCCTAGCATAATTTCGCGAATAATTCGCGTTTGGAGAATGGGCAGTCGCCGGGCAGCTTTCAACCTGCCAAGAAACATGCTTCCCAATCTATTGGATAATTTCCACTAACCGTTCCACGATCGGAATTCGTAATTATCCCGACGTAAACGCTTCAAGGCTTTTTTTCGAATTTAATTTAGGGCGGAAGTTTTTCTTAGCAGCGTTCTTGCTGGCGAATAAGATGGAACCCGTCATTCACGAGTCAGAGTTGAATCGCAAATATCTCTAGTCCAATCTGTAGAGCTATAAAGCTCTCCTGAGAAATTAATTTCCATTCCCAAAATGCCCCCAAAAAATTCAATCCCCAGTGATTTCGATTAAGTGCACAGCAATGTTAAAATACGTGTTATTCCCAGATCCATAAATGATCAAGCAAAGCGGTTTGAAGGCGAAATGTTCTATAGTAACCCCGTCAGTCAAAAATAACTCATAATGAAATCGAATAATGGCAAAATCTTGCTAATTTCTAGTTTTATGTTCCAACATAACCCCCTCCAACGAAACTCCAAGAAATTGTTATCTTTCGATCCACCCATTCTAGACCCTCCATGGAAATTCACGCCCCAGTCGGACCTTTGCTGGCTGACCCAATAAATAACGCCACAAGACGAATTGAAAATCAATTCATTCAAGTACTCCTGGAAATTAAAGAGATTCATCACTGTTATGGATGGCGTTTGCTTGTCGCGGCGATGTGTTGGAGTGTTATTGGAAGTCGAATTGAAATATACAAGAAACGATAAAATGCCATGAACAAGGACGTGAAGTTCATGAAATCAACACAATGTCGGTTCTACGATGGGGGAGCTTTGGTCAAGGTCATCTGGGGTTTAAGCACAACTGTTACAAAGGGATGATGGATGTATTCGAATCGCAACGAGAGAAGCTTGACATTTGTTTAAAATTGAGAGGGAAAGTCGCTTGACAAGTCAGCGAATAGAGCTAAGTACTTGCAATTATCGGCAGCGTACTTATTTATCTGCTCAGGCCCAGCGGCCTGTAGGAGGAGTGTCTGGTCTGTTTCTTTTCAATTAATCTCTATTTCCTCTGGCCAATTTTACCGCAAACAGCGCTGTCACTGGTCTGACAGTTCTTGCTGGAAATAAACTGAAAATTATTGCCTACATGACAAAGATGAATGACTGCGAGTAGCAACGGAGCTGGGATAACGCTATATTTCATGTGACTTCATTCACCGGCCTTGTATTTATTTCACCAATATTGCCGCTGTGACCCCTGTGACCTTTCCGTTGCGTGCGAATCTGATATTGGAAGAAAAACTACAATTCTCCCCGAGGCGAATTTTTGTATTGACAATGGCACCAGGTTCAAACGGAGTCGAGTTAAACATAGCGCTGGTGAATTCCATTGTCAGCGGTACATTTCCCTGCGCCAAACCCCCGATCCCAACGTCGGGTTGCCAATGATAGGGTTCTATTCACTCAATAATTTCCCCGCTGACTCTAGCTATGAATCACGTGACATGGGATAGTAGATTACCAGACGCCAAACCTTGATGTAGAAGCTTCAATAAATAGAGCGAGTTAATGAGTCACGAACTCGCCGCTTTTGACCCGTGATGAGAAAAGAGGGAGTCTCTCTGATCTCCCTTCTCTTCCTAGCAATCTGCCCGCTTCTGTCCCTCCCCTATCCCGTCTACGCCCCCTCTCCATTTCTCCCTTTTCCTTTCTTCGTCAGAACACTTTCCCCCCCCCCACCTCCCACACGTCCCATCCTCCTGCTGCCGCGTATACCCACTCCCAGTACTAAAGCAGTGAGTGATATATAAACAGGTTAGCCACCACCTCTTTCTTCCAAACACAATAACGCCCTCTATCATCACAAGGTTCTATCCACTAACTTCATTATCACCCAACCTCTGTCGCTTCCTCAACTTCAAACCCCCTTTCCAGGACCTGTATTTCTCGGCAGACCCGACACACCCCCGAATATGGAAATTGCTCGGCGGACGATAAATCTTTATCCACTTAAGCGAAAAACATATATATTTCCTCCTCCTAACTTCCCCAAATTAAAGTGATATTTCACTAAGACGAACGAACACAGAATATCACTCGGGTCAATTTTTCACGACACTTGCACCCCTTTTCATCCCTTCCGAATAATAATGGTGAGATTGATACCAGTAATTTATACGCAGTCAACTCGCTGGCGTTATAAATGAGATGGAATGAGTAATTCTTCTCGCGTATGTCGCATCATCGCTACGCATGTCATATCCAGCCTAAGACTGATCACATTATATCTTTTCCAGGAAATGCCCAATAAGTCAGCAGCCCTGTTACTTTACAGCGCTAAATTAAAGCTGTCTCGAGTTTTGTTCACCTCTGTTTATCCACCGCGGAGAATTAGCTTCTCCTGGTAACGGTTTAATCAAAATCACTGCCTCAATGAATTACTTCATGTCCCTTCCTCAGAGCTTTATTTCACTTGCTATCTATATTCGATCAAGATTATTAAATCATACAGTGTGCCTAAAAATTCAAAAACATAAACATACAAACCCACTTAAATATGATATCTTATATATAGATATATATATATTCATATATACATATATATATATATATATATATATATATATATATATATATATATATATATATATATATATATATATATATATATATATATATATATATATATATATATATATATATATATGTATATGTATCTATATATATATATATATATATATATATATATATATATACATATATATGATTTTATATATATAAACACACACATATATATATATATATATATCAGTGTATATATATGTATCAGTGTTTTTATATCAGTGTATATTTTTACATATAAATCTGTGTATATATCAGTGTGTATATATAAATATATATCAGTTTATATAAATATATATATATATATATATATATATGTATATAACAGTGTCTATATATATATCAGTGTATATATATGAGTCGTTTGATAAAAAAAAACTGCTTTGGAATTACTGTTATCAAGGTTGCTCGCTAGACAGATAATGATATATCGAGTTTCAAAGTGGAGCTATAAGCTTCAGCATTAATTTGCCGCGAATCAGAAGCCGCAGAAATATGCAATGTGCTGCCTGATATTGTACAATTATAGAATAAAACAAAAAACAGCAATCGACATTTGCAGTACGAAAATATGAGAACTGAGATATGAAGTCGCTTTCGTTATTTGGGGTTTAGTTCGGCAATGTAAGTTATAATAATAATTAATCTATATGCATATAAATTCAATTAATTCATATACAAATAAGTTAATATCGTCGATTCGATTAATTCAGTTACAAATAAATGTATACAGTCGAATATATTTCCATACATTTTTTCAAAGCCTCTCTATGGCGCGTAAGTGAAGTCATTTGATCATATTCCGTGACATAAATATTTTGTCCTTTCATCTATGTTGCTTACAAAAAGCCGGTGCTGCGTGGAAATGAAACGACCATAACCAAAGCGGGTATACACACACAACCGGTTCAAAAGACTTCACACGCTGCTGGCCTAACTAGCGCACAATTAGAAAGAATAGCGACTTGTATTTTGGCTAAGTTCTTCATTTTTGCAGCCTACAGATTTATTTGTGTTCGTTTACAGGTCGCTGTCATTTTCCGCGCCATAAAATTAGCCGTAAATGTTACAAACATTGGGGCCATTTCGATCCATAAAACTGTGAGTTAACGGGCGATAATTTGCCATGAGCAAAAGGGCTCGTTTGATGGGCCATTTTAGATGATTTCATACGCAGAGATCGCGTGTGGTAGCGTATGGAAAACCGTACACTACTTGGTTGCCTGGCAACGAGCCAGACGGCGGCCATTTTGATTTACGAGAGCGTGTTTTTTTTCTCGGCTGGTTATGCGAAAGCTTGTCGGCTCTCTGTTCTAGCTTATCAAACGAAATCAAAGAGAAATACTGAGATGGGTCAACATTGATAAAGGCATTCTCCTTACCATGTTATCATCGAATGAGTTCAATGTCCAGCATCAAACGCCGAGGTCGCCAGGTTCCTTACATGATATTGTATAGAAGCGAACATGGGCGGATTCAAATATATGGCTGAGAGTTCTAACGGCTGCGGCCTAAATAAGCGACAGTTAAAGGTAATTCAATAGAAATATAATGAAGACCAATAAATCCAATTTCATTCCGATATGGAAATGAGAATCAATTCATCAGTTTTGGAAATATTCGTCCATGTTTACATGGGAAGTACAAACACCGAATTACATTGCGCACGCGCAATGGTGCGCCGTTTGTTGACATTTGATATGGGGTCGAAGCAGGTTTAAATATATCGATGGACCAGTGATTAAATCGATGGTACACGCTGTTCAGTGTATGATCTAAATTTCTATAAATAGTCAATAATTTAGTGTTATAAGCATTGAATATATTTCATTCGTTGAGTTAACATCAAACAAATAACGAATAATCGAATGAAGGACAATTTTCTTTTTCGGATATTAAATAATTTACGTATTTAATTGTTTATCGAAATAAAACTAAATGACAATAAATTGATGCATTAAAACAAAACCTGCTATGCTCATTATATCATGAAATTGATGAACCTCAGTTTTTCTGTTCCACCAAATAAAAACTGATGGTTTTCCCCGTTCACTCGTTTATTCGTCGTGTCCTTGTTGATTCCCTCTCAGTGTCCACGCCTACAAATGACGGTTTAGTTGTTATGACCGTTTTCTGCGTAGATATATATTGTGTGTTTCTCAATCGGTTTACAGCTAATTCATGGCTACAATATTCTGATATATTAAGAGGTTATTCGAACCTTACGCGGCGCATGTTTTTTTTTTTACCAGCTATCGACGGCCTATGTTTAAGCCAAAATCTTAGTCAGTCGATCTTGATAAGGCGAGAGTCTTGGTGTGAGGCAATATATTGATCAGGATAAGTCCATCTTAAAGTCATGTTCATACCCAAATATTGAATTCAATGATCATCTCCGCATTCACACGGGAACGGTCAATACTTATTCACTTATGATATATCTACTTTTATATATACGGTTCCCTGTCTAAGTGTATTCGTGATATATATTATTCGTGTCTGGTAATATTGCACTGAAACAGTCCAACCTTTGACCTTAGGTCGGGGTACAGAATCGAGCTTATCAACGAATTCCGAGGCTTATGAATTGTATTCATTTATCAATTCTTTTGATAGGGTGTTTAGATGGTTCAAAAGTTTTTTTAAAAATCTTCACCTTAGCTTAAATTGATAATGATCGACTATATGACCATATATTCCCCTAACTAATGTCTCAACATGTCTACTTCGATATTAGAAAAAGCACATAGGCGTTCATACATTACATATGATGCGAAAAATGAATCTATGAATATTTAAAGACCAAGCAAATAGTTTGTCGCGCGCAAACATCTATTAATTCAACAGCCGAGTTTTGTGCAATTAGCGTGGGACCGTGTCAATTCATCGACCGCCAAAAATCATTTGCTACATTTTTGATAAAAAATCAATATTTTGCATCTCTATTTCAAGAAATCACGCGCCTGCATACAATAAAGAGAGCCTCCCAGTACTAGTCATGCGACACGCAAGCGTCGCACCGCGTGTGTGGTCGCGTTAGAAAAAAGGCGGAAATCACCGCTAATATGCCCATGGCAACAGAGCAAGCCATTTCGGCCTAAATAATTGATGTTAGTAAGAAGATACTATTCTTTTACAAATCCCAGTAAGTAATTGTAGAGATACAGGTGTGTTCATATATCTATATATATTTATATATATATATATATATATATATATATATATATATATATATATTTATAGATAATATATATGTTTTAAATAAATATATATATATATATATATATATATATATATATTTATATATATATATATATATATATATCTATATATATATATATATATATATATATATCTCTATATATATCTATATATATATATATATATATATATATATATATATATATATCTAGAAAAAGGGAAACAGCACTCAGAATATGCATGTACATTCATGCATATAGTAGGAGCCACAGATTTATTTATAGATTTGACTTCAAGTGCGTGGGTGCCATCTTGGATGGTCGTCCAGTCCATGGAATGTAACTGACCGTTGTTTGCCCTCTACCACTACAGCACACCCCCCCCCCCCCCCCACCACACACACACACCTCCCTCTGTGGCCCCCCTTGTCGCCCTGTTCTCGTCCTTTTCAAGACTCGTCCCGCTGTCTGCCCGAGTGTCTATAATAATCAGCCCTGATATCACTGCTCCCTCATCCATTAAGAAATGACCTTCACCTCTTCCAACACCCCCACCCCCAACAAAACCAGCTTATACAACATGGGACATGATTTAAGGGTGCCAATGCGCCTCATAAATCTTCCACCCTATACCTGCCAAGCATCACGGTGCATGGGTCTCGACGCGCCCAGGTTTTTCGCTTAACTTAAATCGCACCCGACGCGTACAAAGAAATCGGTCCGATACAAAAAATAAATACAGGAGCTTGTGTCTTCTCCAAAGGTGCACACGAGTTGTTCTCACCTTGCACTACGGGCGCAGCAAACAGGAGTGTCTGTTGGCGGGTACTGTTGGCAGGGCTTTCCCTCGGTTCTTGAGCTTACATCCACATCTACGTGTACTCAGCGCTGTGTTCATGAATCTCACCGTCAGCGATTCCCGAATCCAAATGAGAATCATTATAAAATATAAACCAAGCAACTCGCCGTTTACACATTTGGTTACCTGGTACACAGCAGCTTGAACGTGTTGTGCTTCCCTCTTAAGACTAACTTGCCTCCCTACAGGTAAATCAAAAGCCATAAAAATGTCATAGGTCTCCTCAATCTTACGCAGCAAACATGTTGAAAAGGTTAGCATCGTGAGCACACATCCGTACGCTCATCATAGCGAACATATTCGGGTGCGGCTGATCGAGCACGGCGCAACGTGGGGGATCGGCGTTGTTTTTAGGCGTATCCCCTTTCAGACGCTCTCTAGGCCCAAGAGGCTCAGTTTACCTCGAAACTGATGCGAGTTCCAGTCACAATAAAGGTCATCACTTTTCTTCATACAAGTGTTTATTACAGATGTGCCCCCCCCCCCCCCACCCCCACCCTCATACACACACACACGCGCGCAGCCTCCCTGTCTCCAGTTCAAATACAAATGCCCATCTTGATATTTACGACCAAACGCAGTTGCATTTCGAGTATGGGAGACGGACTGATTAACATGGGAGTCAGTCAATACCCAGCACCTGGGCACAGATACTGCTGCAGGTCACTACGTCGTAACCTTAGGTACATATGTTAATACGAAGCTGTTGGCTATTCAATGCCGATGATTACGGCTGATGTTATTGACGTGTTTGTGCTTTTGCTTTAGCATGAGGCCGGATTATTACGGATGATGTCAACGACGTGTTTGTGTTTATTTTTTAGCAGGAGGCCGGCGACGGGAGGCGACTAACAGAGAGCATGTTCTACCAAGGACTCATGCCAGTACCTTTATCACCATAGCAAAAGAGGGACTATTCAAGCATTCTGTTTGCTTCCATATCCAAGACTATCCAACTTGAGAGCTAAGTGGACCAGATTTCCAGACTGACTGATCATTTCGTGGGATCGTAATCCCCATTCCTGACAAAGGACTAGCTTGTGATTTTCATTCTCAAGGTCACGGTTCTAGGTCACGATGAGTTCCTACTACACCAGTACCTATTTAGCTGGTGAAAGCAATAACAACAGTAGTCCATATAGCCCTATGCCTGCCCACACTTCCCTGGGCAGCTCATATGAAAGCTACCACGATCCTGGGTCCATTGGAAGTCCGCATCATCACAGTCGAGGTGGAGCGTCCGCTGGCCACGGACTCGGAGGAGGCTATCCAAGCTTCCCGCCTTATGATAGGCTCGAAAGCATCCACCCCATCGCTTCCGCAAGCGGATCTTCCTCATCCGGAAGTAGTCATTCATATTACAATAGCATTGGGCATGGTCGGTACCATCCGAAGGAGAGCTACAATTCTGCTGCCTCCCATAGCCCGTCCCCATCTGCTCATCATCTCCATGGCAACAGCAGCAACAGCGGGGGCGGAGGAGGAGGTGGAGGATCTTCCAAGAGTCACCATGTCCATTCCTCGTCCTCGTCCTCATCCTCGTCCGCTCTGCCTCTCGGAGGTGGAAGTGGGGGAGGGGGAGGAGGCAGCCATGGGGGAGGATCATCTCGTCCGCAATCGGCCTCACCTATCTCTCAGATCATGGATCGCCCACGTCTCAATCCAACCCCTACCTCTCATCATATCTCCCCTTCCTCCCACACCAGTTCCGACTACCCTATCAACCCCAAGCACTCCGCCAAACCCCCGAAAGCCGCCAGCCCCTCCGAAATCGACGCAGTAGGTCCACTGACCCCGAACCCCAAACCAAATTCAGACGACCTCAAGGCTCTGACCCCAAAAGATGAACCCACAAGGGCAAGGTCAAACTCGACGGCCAGCAGTACCGGATGTGATATCAAAAGCATCCACTCGCCAGATGGCGACATGAGTCCTGAGCGGAAGTCGTCTGAAGGTGGCGAGGACGCTGGGACCGGTGATGGGGACTCGGAGAATGCCAACTCCCTACCGATGTACCCATGGATGCGCTCCCAATTCGGTAAGAGCGATTTCTTTATTACTCAGCGACACAAAACACACCCTCCTTCAACTTTCCATCCGCCCGCAGCTGATATAAACCAACCGCACAACCAGAACACGCCAATCGCATGCACCAAAGGCCAGAAGTTTTGCCATGGAAACCTATAGTCATATAACCATAGTAACAGACACTGTTTGGCAGTGCTAGGACTGGCTGGGGTTCACTGGGTTTCAATGAGGGGATAAATTGGAAAGACTTGGGAGACTTCACGGTGGAAATGGCGGGCGCTCGTGCGGGGACAACGCAGGCTCGGTCAGCCCAGATCCAAAGGGCTAGGGCAGCGACTAAGTTGCGATGAACAAGTGAGGGGGTGGGGTTTGAGTGGATGTTTTTATGATACATATGCATACCCAGTTTGTCTAGAAAGCGGTATGGGGTTCAAGTGAGTGCAGTCACAAAGGCGCGTGTGTCGACCTCTGACCACCTGTTTGATTCTATATATCCAATACCCACACCTGGACATTGACCTGTCTAGGAATGCGATTGTTTTTGCGTTACGCACGTATATATCATAATCATATTGAATGCTGCACGTAGTGGCCAGTGGTTGTTAACTGTACCTATCGAATGCTACAGTGCTACACATGTCCCGCTCATGCTCATGGAATCGTGTAGATGCACCTGATTGACCTTTTGAACTAACATGTGTTAACCAAATAAGTTGGGTCAAACATTTCCTCGTATAACAGTAAAAAAAAATGCAAAACATACAGGAGTGACACTGAGACTTGATATTATGATAATTAAGATAAATATTCATTGTCTGTGGCGATGGGTCACGGACAAAGTACCCGTACAAACCCGAGCTAAGATCTAATTAGGTCATCCTTCATCACACTGTCTGTTGTCGTTAGGTTAAGCCGATAACCTGGACCAATTAGAATTCGAATGCATCTCCGCCTGCATGCTGATGAGTTTTGATAATAATAAGTTTGAATTGGATGCAAATGAAAAGTCTGAGGTCGAACTGGGCAATGAGGGAAATTAGTTGTGGCCTTGGTGACTAAATACTCATGATCTATGTACAGCAAGACTTTCTGTTCGAAGCTGTTTATTTGTGTGAAACGCGGCCATGTTGATTTCGTGAGGGGAATTGACAAGAATATGTAGTCTCTTGTGCTTGAGTGATATCAATACAATGTCGATTACATCTGTCGAAAAACAGCTCGACAAATGAATCTTACAGTAACAGCCTATCTTGGTATTAATTATGGCGGGTATATCTGCGGGGTCTATGAGGATGAGGTGTGTGGGGGGGGGGGATGAGGTGTGTGGGGGGGGGGAGTGGTTTGCTGTCTCAGGGGCTTCGCAGTGGATTTTGGCCGGGGCAGTAGATGACAAATGGTCGCTATTAAATCAATTGTCTATATGATATCAGTGATATGTTCCTTCTGAATCACCCGTCTCGTCGATCTCAGCAACTCTGCCGTTACAGCCATTCATCACAATAACAACTGGCCATTGATTTGGCCGGCTAAATATAATATGCGGTTTGTAAGCCACATCCCGCATCTAGTTCGTCCAAATGGGCTAACTAAGTCCATATTGCAAATCTATCTAGTCAGCTGTTCTCATTAATGAGTTGGTTGAATTATGGGTAGGTGAAATCGATTATTTACTCTCTTCTGTGCGTGGTGTCTTAATTTTTTTCTGAGCCTGACTGGGATGGTCTTGTGGGAATACGGCAAGGTGTTACCAACGGCCCCGGTAGAGGGAGACTCAGTCGGGTTGCCATGTGAACTCGCGCGCCAGGGTCACGGCGTGTCATCGCATACGATTGGTCACTGGGTGGCTTTGGTGCGTCCCCCAATGTACTGTCCTCACTTGCAGAATCAGATAATTGTGAGTAGAATGTAGTATATATAAGTTTGAGTTCCAATATTTGATATATGGAAAATTCCTCGTATATCACCAGTTTGGCTTCGTTCAACAGTTACATAATTATAAGAATGGATCTTATCAAATAATGCACTTTTTCAACTATTTCGAATCCATCTTAAATTGGACTTTGGATAGACCCAAGTGTTCATATTTAAAATAGAATTCAAATTGCGACAAACGAATGTGGACTGCTCGAGCTATAAGCAACATGTTCACTGCCCTTCACCACGTTCGTGTCATCCTCCTATCAATTAAGCCTCCTAATATTCTCCAAGTAATTATGGGCTTTCTCCTGGGGGACATGGTCCATTCTCATATATAACCGCACGCTCCGTGTGCCATAATGAATAAAGCAGCAACGCTTCACAATAGCGCGCTTGTTTGTGCATTGTGGGGGAAAATGAGGTATATTCGAGGTCTACCCTCCCTCCCCTTCCCCTTACCACCTACCCCCCCCCCATCCATCCCCCCACCCCTCGCACCCCGGGTGCATGTGAGTATATGTCGTAAGGAAGATTCGTGTTCGTCGGAGCATGAATATGAATGATGACCTCACAGACAGGTGTGAAAGCTCTAATAAATTGCCCCTCCACCGGCCTGCCACCTTCTCTATTGTTACGTTGACTCGCTGGGTGGCGCTGGCATCGTTTTCACTGGATCCGTACCATTGTATTCTTTACATCGCAAGATAAGTAGGGGGTTTGGGACGCTCAGGGAATGTATAGTCCGAGGCGGACAGTTGGGGTGTTTCTCTGCGATACTTTTTTGTCGACGCAATTCTAGATCTTCAAGAACAGCCTTTTCTACGCCCTGAAATCTTCATTAATCAAATCATTGTTCTGCCGAGGGCGGATAAAAACATCAAAGCCGATGAATACTGAGTTTCACCCAGCAAAAGCCAGCCGCCTCTCAAATGCCGCCTTTCTCCAAGTCAAAACTCCATCCTCACATCCAGGTTACCAGCAAAACACGGGCGCATCCCCTCCGCGCATGCGCATTGAACTCATAGAAATCATATCCAACTGATATAGGGAAGAAAAGTTGCAACATTTAATACAGAAAGCCATTCATAAGACTGTCATGACACCAAGTGCAGGTTTATACATCACTGACGTGAAAGAGATAGATCAAAAGCAGAGAATTTGAGGAGTTGATTAAGGGCGGAGACAGGTATGAAGGATGAGCCAGGTAGATAGAACAAGTTTAGCTAGCTCATCAATCTTTGTGTCAGCCGCTGACAAGTCTAAACAATCTGTAGGCATCTGGAGGGATACAGCGATTGAACAGACGGGGCTTCTGCGTAGATTTGGCTGAAGGTCGGGTGGGTGGGTGGGTGTGGGTGCGTGTGCGTGGGTGCGTGTGGGGTTGACGGATATGAATGTCTGAGAACTGTGAGCTGCCTTGTCTGGATCTCCTCAAATCCACACCACACCCCAAAATATCCCCGATTTCCGTTGTATTTTATGTGTCTATCTCTGGGATAGAATGAGATCAATTCCGTCGCTACTCAATCATTCCTTACCATAATCTCAGGGAGACTACTACTCCCGTTTATTCATTCACTCACACATTCGTTAATCCACGCATTCTCTAATTCACTCACTAAGTCATTCATTCACTCATTCATTTATTCAGTCACTGATTCATTCACTCACTCGCTAACTCATTCATGTATTCACTAACTCACTAACTCACTCACTCACCCGTTCGTGCACCAATCTCGACCCCCCCCCTCCTATAACAAACCATCCCATGTGGCCTCCCTCTGTACCCCAACCTACTACCCCCAACGACGCCCCCCTGAGGCAGAAGTGTGAGAGATCGACTCTGACAGACGCGCCTTGTTTTATCGTCTCCACGAGTTGATCTGTCAGCGCGTGATTGCTGCCAGGCACTGCAACTTGCCTCACTTTAACATACACCCCCCACCCCCAGCCCCAGCCCCAACATCAGCCCAAACCACAGATTCTGCCTCTCACGTGCACATTAATCGGATTCAACTTAACTCGTACACGTGATTTGTTATAAACGAAAAACATTCGTTTCTTGAGGCTTGGAGATAGGACATCACTTGTAGACACCACTTGTTAGGGATCGGGACTAAACCGAACCAACTTGCTGTTGTTACAGCTTAACAGCAACTCTACTCGAAATCTCAGAGCAGATGAACTGATAAACATCAAAAGAACCGCATATGGATGGTTGTATTTGGGTACAACTTAACAGAAAGACGTATCTAATTTTCCTCAACTATACCTCCTCAGAGGCAGACAGCGCCTCTTTGATCTAGCAACCTCGTCACCTCTCTACCCTCCATACCACCCCACCCCCGTCTGTTCCTCTTGATAAGAGGTACTTGTCTCATCATCTAGTCAACCAACTATACACCCTCATCCCCTCTCACCCCCACTCTCCTCGTCATATCAGAGGCCAGGTAGATAAGCTAATCAGCTGATTCCCTACAGGTGTTGTTCATGCTGAAGTATATGTTATACATTTTCCCTCGCCTCATGAATTTCATTAATTGGCACATCTCCCTCCCACTGAAGCATTGTACAAGTAACTAAAAATGACACTTCACTCTCCATTCCATAAACCCCCTTCTCTGACCCCCTGGAGAGAGGTGTGTATGAAGGGGTGGGATGGGGTGCAAGTAGCAAGTGCGACACTCCCCGGGAGTCAAGTAAGTTGGGAGGGGGAATGTTGAGTAGTGAGTGACGTGATATTAATGTCATGATAGGATGGAGTAGGGATGTTGGGGTGTGGGGGGGGGGGGGGCGATGTGACGGTAAATTAACCTTTGAAGTGAAATGAACCCCGTCGGCGAACACACCATGCTGATTAATTTCTACCTGCCGCTTCTATGGCGCGCCAAAAGGTACTGATGATTAATGACAGGTCATGTGACCCCTACATGGGAACGAGCTGGGATTGGAGGGAGGGGGTGGGGGAGGGGGTGAGGTAGCTGATTGTGGGTGGGGGTGGTGGACTTTAGTAGGCTGGATTTACATGTTGTACTGGCCAATGACAGTGTTCAAGTATCTAACCAATTGCAGCTCCGAGATTGTTGTATGTCATTCACAAACATACATATATCCAAATGAATGTGGCCACACACCGATCTATCATTGATCACACGATACGGCAAATAATTCCTCTTTCTATCGATTCAGTCAATTAGTGATTGGAATATTAACTTTTTTTCCAAAATTGGTCTTTGAGAAACTTTCATGACGTGAATCAAAACTTGATGTTGACCCCTTGATTGACAAGTAGGCGGAGTCAGGTATCGGAGGTACATGATTGACAGATCCAAACTCAGCCCATGTTTTCTTTCCATGTTTTTCTCCAGTAGATTAATGTTTTATTAGGTGTTTCACTTGGATATAAATTGGGTATATTTTGTACTAGGTGAATCAGTTGAATGTGGTGGGTTGGGGGGTAGGGTGGCATAGATTATGGGGGCGTTGGGTGGGGGAGGGGAGAATTGTGTGGGGGAGGGGCGGTGTTCGCCACGGCCGATAAGCCGTTGTCGTTTGTTTTGGTGCAGGCTGGTTCATATTAATACTGTCTATGAATGGATTCGTGATCATCTTAAATTTGCTGCCTGATTGTATCACGAATGTGGAGGGGGTGGGATGTCGGGTATGTTTTGACTGATTACCAAGTGATCTCTCCTGAGAAACAAGATCAAAGAGAATATAGGAATTTGGATCAAATTCCGAATATATATACAACGAGAATTATTAATGCACAGTACTAAAGCCTGCACTGCCAACTCGTGTCACCTTAGCTAAAAAGTCCCCCTACCCCCCCCCCCCCCCCCCCCCCCCCCACCCCGTCGAGAAAAGCCTCGGCACGACCCATGCGTTGGTTAGTTGAAAACTTAAAAAAAATACTTGCTGTAGATTTGCCTTTTACGAACAACAAGTTAGTCGCTTTCCTCTGATCCGTATCAACGACGAGCCATTTCGCGCACGCTGCGCGTGGCAACGTTTCATCTACCCGAGCCAGTAGCAGCTATATTTCACACTTTACATTGTGGACGAGTTTTCAACAAGGGAAATGAGAAAAAACACAAAGCAATTTCCCTTAATGTATCTCCACTCATGAACAAATGCCGTACAAATACGCCAATTCGTTCTCGGGAAATCGAGGCCTATTTCTGATAAAACCACGAGGAATGATAAATGTTGATCTTGTGAAGGTGCTTGACAACAGGAGCAGAAATTAGTGAATTGAAATGAAGCATTACCGAACGAGCCGCTATAATAACTGATTGGAGAGTGGGTCTGCGGCGAGCAGACGCGACCATCGTGAGCATCAATTAAGGCGAGTTTAACCTGGTTACCGTGTTGCCCTGGCACCATCTGTTGCTACACCAGCAGCTTCTATGACAGCCGTGGTGTTGTTTAAAGGTGTGATGATGTGATGACGACGCCGGGTGCGTTGCCGATTGTTCATCTCGGCTGGACACAGATGTTTAATGGTGGTGACTTAGATACCTGGGGTGTGGCTGCGTTGAGTTGATTGCTTGCCTCGGTTAGACAGGTGTAAACAGCTGGTATAAACCAGCACGCGTGATTGACGCTCTGCTCGTGATAGGTGACTAATTAATATAATCGAATTGTCAGGTTGACAGCCAATGCATATCAACGCACACCAACTTCACACCCAATTCCCCCATCCCCAAAGCAAACACCCTACCACCTCAAACCACACACACATTAGTACGTATTAACACACCCTCCTTCTCCATTTCCATCCTATATGAAGGAGGCCCAGGCCCTCTTTCCACCCCCCCCTCCCCCCTCCCCGCCACCCTAATAGTTACATCACGTCGCCTCCTCTATCTACACTTTGTCGTGTGTGTACATTCACAACCAGACACCTGGTCTCCAACACCCACCACCCCCTTGGCCCACCTTCTATAAGCCTACCCCCCCCCCATCCCCCACACCTCCACGTGCCTCTCATCGAATCCTAGTGATACCTATGCATTCATGCTAAGCGCGCTCAGATATGCTGGTTCCTCGTATGCGCGTCCAGATCCCAGCTTGGACGCGCTGCCAGTGATTTATGCCAGGGATCAACACACGATTTCCACGAGTTGAGTCGCAGTGAAAAGTGTCCTTGCGTTTATGGGCCAGTACAAGATGCCGGGTGTTCTTCAACACTCCTTGGCTTAAGGGAAATTGGTTTAAAAGTTGACTGAATGCATTGTGAAGTGGGGGCAGCCCGTGTTATATTTCATGTGAGACACGACAAGTCTGAGAAGTGTAACGTCCGAAATGCTCTTTGACATGTTGGGTGACACGCTGGCCGCCAGGGGACTGAGTGTGCCGGGCATCTGTCACTGTTAATGAACAGCACACTCCAGTTGCGAATCTAGTATCCTGTACACCTGAGTCTGGCTGGCTGCAGAGGCTGAGTGCAAACCGGTATTGACTCCGGTCAGTACCTCGCACACTCACTCAATGCATCAATAGGTAGAACGGCCACTTAAGGCTTCCCTCGTCCGATGAAAACACCGCCCTTGTTGATGGATGGTGAGACCGCCATTAGCGACTGTCACTGCTAAAATGCGATGTCAACACTGGCAGCGGCTACATTGATTACAAACGTTTACTACCCTCACACCCCCTCCCCCTCCCACCAAAAAAAAAACAACATCAAATGACGTCTGCAAAACACACGGATGCTTCACTATTTACGGCTGGGTTGGATTTGCCACATATACATATAATATAAAACCACTATTCGTTCTAGAACGTCCATTTGTGGCGCTCTGAAATGAATAAAACTGACCACAAAAGGGTGATTTGCTTTGAAAACAAAGAAAAAGAGAAGCGTCGTATATCATGTACATAGAACCAGTAATACCAGCATCATCCCCAAGACTTTTAACTTAGGTGAAATGTTGTCAGCTTTTACTTTCCCAGTTAAATTGGGAACCACGAAGCATCTGATCTGCTCTAATAGCGCAGAATAATTGGGGCGGTGTACCCATTGCGTCCATATACACGCACGACTCCGATTTCAATTTGGCTCGGAATGATGGGGAAATGTCGATTTGTGGAAAGCAACAAAAAGGCATGGGTCATTAAAGCCTGTTCTCGCCCACGTGCTGACTCCGCCTTATTTACGTTTCACATGGCAGTGGAAGGCACGATGGATATTGCTTGCGAAAGTTTAAATCTGGCTTTGATTTAATTGCTTGGGAAGTAAGGGAACATTTCAATTAGGAAACATCATTCTGCCGCTTACGAGATAGCATTTGGTCATATGAAACTGAAGATTGTCGCCATTTGGTGAACACCGTACAAATTACGCCATTATTCAACTGTTCAAAGTCAATGTGACAGACGCGCAGACACACATCTTGTTTTTTTGTACCTTTCAAATTCTGCATTGACGAGGTATAACGAGAGAAGGAAAAAACAAAAAATTCATACCTTCTTGATCATAAACACTTATACATGTGAAGTCAAATGAGGGAAGGATAAGGGAGGGGGGGGGGGGGTTATCACTGAATGATGTGAGATCATAATTGATCAATGTATCTGAGGAGAGATTCATGGGGTCTACTAACGGGGTTTCACCCCGCGCACGGCAAACTATAACAATACAAACGGCATTTTCCTTGTTGATTTCCTGCCTCTGTCTATTTCTTTTCGATGACTTCCACGACATCAAGAATGCGCGCGCATGCATCCAGGGCATTGACGCCACATACCAACATACGCACGCGCAAGTGTTCAGTGTCCTATATATTTCGGCTCCATCGAAATTAATGAGAAGAAGGCCAATGGCTTTCATATGATCTCTTGCGCAATCCCCTGTGTCTGGCGGGTGTGTTGTTGGAGCGATGTCACGGCAGTCCACGTGGGTCCGCGCCATGAAAGGTATGATTCATGGTAGACTGGTATTGCGCTCAGTGCTGAGTGACGGCTGTCTTAAGGGGATTTACGTTGCAAGTTATAAGCCTTCCGTGTGAAGAGTCTTTGAGGGGGTGCCAAAAAAATCGCCCCAACTCCTTGGAGGCGCTTGGGATCTGTGACTTTTGTGGCGGGGCGCGCATCGGTCATCGTTCTCCAGGACCCTTGTCAAGCAAGCCATTGATGAACCATACATCATTCTCTGTTTCAACTTGACTGTTACCCGGTGGCTTTCACCGGACGTCAATTTCCAGGGGATGCCCTCTGCTTCCCAAGAGACTTCCCATAGACGCATACATGCTATCAACGTCTGTTGACTCGGCAAATCTGCTTTTTCTTTTCCTGACGTCTTCGCTGGCTGGGTCGTGTTTGTGGTAAGGCCTTAATCAACTCTGTCCTTAGCAGCAAGGAACTCTGGGAAACCACTGGTCACGTGGTTAAGGAGTCTCCGGGAATATGTATCGGAATAGGAAATCTGTCAAACAATAGATCATTTTATCAACTTTGTGAATTGGCCACTACGTTGCCATGGTTACAACAGGAGGAATCTACAATTCCCACATCATCATCGTCATAGTAATTCATATCCTTTGTTAGGTATTCGTTTATTGATAAGCAAGCATTTTGTGGAATATCTACCACTTAGATCACTTAGTTGTGCCACTTAGTTGTCAGATAGTTTACATCATAACGAATTACATCACTGTACTCGCTTCCCAGAAAGCATCCATCACGACGTCATGCCTATGACAAGAAAACAACCGATGTGTGATATTTTTAAACGAACCAAGAGAAGTGGAAATATGACACATTTCCCCATCACTGACCAACCTCTATTCTTATTCTTCTGCCATAAATTTCCATGTTCTGCCAAGGGATGTGCCAGAAAGAAATGTGGCTTCCCTTCCTTCCTGCTAAATAAACCTGGAAGCGGGATCCACGGCTGAGTTGAAAGGAGACATTTGTGGAAAGGCAGAGCTACAGCAATTGAAGAGCCCCCGGATCGAGCAGATCCATCAGACATGCTACAATTTGCCGGCTTCTCTGTGACAGTGATCGATCCATTGCTCTCTACCAAATACTTCCATTTGCTGGCGGTCATTCGATGCTGGGCGCGGCTTGGCCTGATTGCTCTCTCTTTGGATGCAGTGTGTCAGATTGGAACCCGTCACTACCACTACCACCCCCTCACTACCACTACCACCCCCTCACTACCACTACCCCCCTCACACTACCACCCGCTCACTACCACTACCACCACCTCACTACCACTACCACCCCCTCACTACCACTACTACCCACCAAAATCTGCCAACCCCAACAAACTTTTCTCTCCAGACGCAATATCCATGGCACCAATGCACTTGTGCACATTGAGTTGTATTGTGAAGAAAACGAGAGGTCATGTATGTGTATATGAGTATCTTATAGTTTACACTATTGCATGAATATGATGGACACAGCACTGTTGACCTTGACAATCAATGATAAAGTACTTTCTACGAACATATTCTTCCCCTTACTCAAACACACCCAGCTATATTTCACTCCGTCGCTTTCTACCTCATGACCTTGAGAAGTACATCCCCCATGACCTCAGTACCCCCCGTTCCCACAAAGACAAGGGGACCAAGTCACCTGCAGCCCTCATTGATGGATATCCTCCTAATGGTTCCTCCCTTAGAGATGAGGGTGACCTCGAGGGTAGCCCTTAGCCGCACCCGAATAATCCCAACCAATAGAAGGCAGTTTGACTTGGTAATCGAATCAGACCCCTCATGTATTTAGAAATGAACTTACTTCCTTATACGGGCCTCTCGAGTCATTTGCAGAATCCGCCCGCCATTGTGACTGAAATAGGAAGCTATTGATCTCCCTAGCAACCCAATGTCACCCCTGTGCGTAGTTGTATAGCGCTGTGATGAACACGCGTGCGTGTGTTTGACGGAGCTGACACTGGGATGGATTAGTTTGTTATTGTGCGACTCAATCATGGATATTCGAGTAATGTTGAATACACAAACTTAGTCACTTTTGCACGAAGCCGAGATTCAATTACTCATTGATCTACAATGCACGATTCTTTATAGGCAAGAAATACTGCACGCACTACGATTGTGTGACCTTGGTAACTGCCAAAGCGTTTATAATTATATCTGATTAATTTGCAATGATTTTGCACTCAGTTTGACCATTGTCTTGTTTGCAATGTGCAGGTCCAGAGCGCAAGCGGGGCAGACAAACCTATACCCGCTACCAGACGTTAGAACTCGAGAAAGAATTCCACTTCAATCGCTATCTTACTCGGCGTCGCCGTATTGAAATCGCGCATGCGCTCTGCCTCACCGAACGTCAGATCAAAATCTGGTTCCAAAACCGCCGCATGAAATGGAAGAAAGAATCACGGCAACTGGAAATCCTTCGTCACATCCCCGATGATGACTTAGATATGAAATGAGCACCACGAAATTACTCACTGCTGCTGAAATAGAGAAAGAAAGAAAGAAAGAAAGAGAAAGAGCCGTGCCCTAAGTAGAGAAAGAGAGAAAGTCCGACTAGCTTACAGTGGAAAATGACGTCATTCGTGTGTACTAATTAAGTCGTACATAATGATATCACGTGACCCAAGCCAAACCGCACGCTGGCAAGTCGAAATCTGTTGTATGTAATTATAGCTGCCTCCTCCATGCATTAGTAGATCCCACCATCCCCCCACCCCCTCCCCCATAGTGTGTAGTTTGAAGGGCAGTGTATGAAAGGCTACAGTGAGTATCCTAAACGCCAACTGATGTATGGGCGCGTATTGTAGTAGTATCAATTCTCCACAGTGTTACATAAACACCATCATTGGATGGTCATATAACCATGGTTTGGTTTTATCCCAGAAGCGTGGTTATTCTCCTAGAATCATCATATACAGGGCGTTATGCTTGGAAACAGTCCATCAAAAACTGTTTTTATAAATTATATTGATGTGTATGTTTTGTTGTTTATATTTAAATGCTGGGGCGTGTTGAGAGATAACTGTTCCATATTGAATGCTGGCAGGTTTGTGTTATGGTGGTTAAACGTGGTTAAGTGAGTTGTTAGCAAATTTGTATAACCACAGTGGATGGTTATACGAGTTACCCGCCCTCGTATGTTCATCAGTCAATGTCTTCATTTGTTGCTACATATTCTGTGGTTTCCGTGTGATGTTACTACCTGTAATAATCCACTGATTAGATGAGTAGCGCGTTGAATATTACACTTAATATTCATGAGCTACTGCAAACGTTTACATATTCATGTGCTACATAAATAAGGGAAGAAACAGCGCGTATATACACAAACCGGTAAATAATTGGACAGCGAGCTGTTTTTTGCCAAATCTTTTTGAGATATATTATCTTACAAATTTGTATCGCCGTTTTGAGTGTGTCTGCAATAGGCTTGGAAGTGGTCAGGGTAAATATATTAAGATTACTGTGAGGTTATTTACATATTAAAGAGGTCAAAAGGGTAAACAATTATGTCGATGTACGATACAGTATGAATATATGTATACATGTATCTTCACGTTAATGAGAGTGTTTTGTGGTACCATGCCTTTCTCTACCATTGCTCACCCGGACATTTTGGGCCATAACTTTTCATTTGTACAGTTTATAATTGATGTAATGTTCCACAAACTAAGAGTACTGTTTTGGGCCCGGCTGCATCGGCGTTTTTTGTTTGTGTTATAAGCTAACGAATTGATTCTACACGAGATCAGAAACTCACACAAGAAGAGATGTAAAACACATTGAGAGGGCGTGTCCCTATTTTGAGATTAATGAATATTCAGCGTCTGATGTACATCCACCAATCTGAAGCTAACTATGGTGGAGTTTATGAATATCTAAGCAGCCTTTGTTTTGATTTGTGAAAAAAAATATCATTTTGTTGTTTTCATTTTTCATTATTAACCTTTGTTGTTTGATGAGTAAGGATGAGAATATTGTATGAGATCCGTGACCTTTGACCTGTGAATTAGTTAGTATTTAAGGTGTCGGTGGCCTGTCGTATCTAGTTGCATAAATTCCTTATAAGGTCATACTGATGAAGGCGTTATATCGTGTGGCGTGTATGTGTCCCCATTCTAGTTGTTATGGTACTATGATGTGTGGTGAAATCGTGACCTCTAGAATTTGTATTACTAACACTTTAGGCTAAGCCTGTGTGGAAGTTGTAGTGAATAACAATGTTAGTCAATTATTGTATAGTTACTGAGTCTCCACTATTCTCACTCCTATGTATTTTACCGATATTCAGCTCTATACACACATATATACATATATATATTTGCTATAGGGAGAGCGCAGCGCGTCAACGGTACGTGAGGTCTTAACAAGCAACTGACGAGTATTGTTGTTACCATGGAATCATTTGATTTGATTGACAATGTCTCTAAGACGATTTTAATGGGCCTTGTCTCAAAGACATCATGTCTTTTCCCGTCGTTTATTTTTCGCTGAGGTTATAGGGTAAATCTCCTTCAAATCCAATGTCACATGACTTGGCGCGATTCCACGCAGGATCGCGTTGTGAAAAAAGGGTAAACTGTTTTTGCAATTGTTTGTGTAGATATTCTACTATATGTAGTCTAGTTGATAAATGCTTTTAGTGATAAAGTAGAACGGCAAAGATTGAAGAGTTCACGGTAGACAATGCAGTTTACGTCAATACAGGCTCCAATCAGGGTAAAAGTTCTTATTAAACCGTGTGGATACTTCCTTTTGTGTGTTTATTTGTTGACATCTTATTGTGGCCGGGTATTACGCCGTAGTTTCCAAGGCCAACCTTGCCTCGTTTCTACAGAAGTAGCATTTTTTTTTTTGGATGAAGTCTATTAATTATTGATTGTTTTTTTTGTCAAGGTGACTTATTCTCTGAGCCTATGTGCCATACCACGCCCTGTTTGCAATGAACAGAAGAATGTTTGATAATAATAGAAAATATTTTTTTTTTCAATTATACTAATGTGAACTTAAATTGTAGTGTGAATTCTTTCCTGTCGGTTTCTTAGTTGGTTGTACATTCTGAAATGTCTTTAATGTAATGAGCATTTGCTGACGTCACTCATACATAATTAGCTCTCATGAATATTCCTTCCTGATTAGGTCTCCATCATGTATCTGGTTGTACACTGGTTGATTGCAAGCCCCGTTCTTTGTGTTAGGGATACAACTTGACCCAATGGTAACTTCTTACAGAACGCTTGTTGCATACTAAGCCACTTATCATCGAATATATGAGCTCTTTTGCACAAGTGTCATCGATCTCAAACGCTAAATCACGGATCCCTTGACTCAGACTTTCTCGTCTTCTGCTAAATCTCACCTATAATTTGTACCTCGTCCATCGGTACATACAGTCCCAACCAGTATATACCATGACCTTGAACCATGACCTTCGTCCTATATTAGAGGTTAGAGTTCGTCGTTGTGACGCCGGGCTAGTTATACATACATATTGAACCACAAAGCGTCTCAAGGAAGGATTATACTATTTATATATACATATATTAATTAATATGTGGCTGTAATGTTACATGGAATAAAAGATGTAGAAAATAGGTCCATTCTTGTCAATTCCTGATTTGTGTTTTTTTTCTTATTGACATGCTCCATGATCTGCAAACTTCTGCCAACTTGGAGGTGAGGATGGAGAGATGGTAGCACTCTTTGATGAGATGAGTGGGCAGTAGCCGTTTACCCTGTAGAACCGAGCTTGTGTTTTGTTGAACTAGCCACAAGCCTATTCTACAGTGTACATGGTTACATGCTAAATTCTTCAGCTACCTCTGTGGGGGACTTCTTTCATCAACGAATTCCGACAACCACATAAATTGATGTCTCTCATAATTTTACCTGTAGGGTATAGTGTGTGTTGTAAACATCGTTGTCATGACGATTGTCAGCATCACCATGGAGATTTAATGATAGCAATTCAGGAAAATCATGACCTCAATTTGACCATGACTTCCACATCGTTACAATCACAGCCGTAATGGTAACACTGCTAGCATGTGTCGTACTACTGGCCAATTACACATAGCTATTCCATTTTGTTTAGATATCCTCGGCATATAGCAGCCGAATTATCATCCCTGTAACCCTGCTACAATGCATCCTCATTTCTTATTCTGGACCTTCTCTGAAAGGAGCATACAAATAATAACTGAACCAAAAAAACAAAGACGCCACCAATCCTACATTAAAGGGTTTAACGTTCATTGAGGACGTCATGGCAGTGGGTGTTTCAAATCGGCAAGTGCGTCGAAACAATTTAATGCTGCCCTTCGAAATACACTAATATCCAATCATTACTACACGAGATGAAGTGATGACGTCATGGGCTGGTTTCGGGCCATATTGCCTTCACACATTTGACAAAGAACAATAAAAACACTGACCTGTAGGAAAAGCATTCCCACGACACTAATTTAAGAAGTCACTGGCGAAGTCATAATATATATATATATATATATATATATATATATATATATATATATATATATATATATATATATATATATATATATATATATATATATATATATATATATATATATATTATGACTTCGCCAGTTACTTCTTAAATTAGCGTCGTGAGAATGTATATACACACACATAGGGCTATTACTTTTACTAGAGTGAAGTCAAAAGATTAATTGCCATCAGAAAATATCTAATGAGATGTCTTCATTGCCTTCTTATCGTGGCTTAGTTATCAGCAAAATGTCCTTATCAGATGCACGTCACGAGATAAGACGAAGTGAGGCCACAGCTGCTGCAGTGACCTTGACCTCCGTATACACAGGTCAGATATATAGGGCAGTGTGCATTAAGATAGTGAGGATGTCAGTGTGAGAGATGTTGTGAGATAGGGCAGGGGAGGGGAGCGTTTGGGGGTGGAGATGAGGGTAAGAGTTTAATTAGAACTCGAGCGGACTACCGAGGCAATAGAGAGAAAGAGTGACTACGCCATGCAGACCGGCGTTAATGAGGGAGATATCTCCTCTTGACCAGAGCAGTGGTCAATCCGCTCCGTGACCGCACCCTGCCGCTGGAATACCAATGCATTGTGGGAGATAACTCGGGCTGTTCGTCGAGATAATCGCACTGACCCACACGAGCCTCGATGCCAGTTACCCGGGGGACTTGATGAGGGGTGTTTCCGCCTTATACTCGGTCGTGCAGGGGGAGTGAGATAGCGACACCCAAGAGGCGACGGGGAAATATTCACGCCCCGCTGGCCTACACCACGTGACGTAGTCATTAGCGATAACAGCTATTGGCAATATGTGACCCGGCTGTCAATATGAGGCTTGGAGCTAGTTAACACAGTCGCCTTAACCGGTAGTCATATCTATGTGAAAGTTATATCATTACATGCTGTCAATATTCCATTAAGTTAACTATACCAATGGTGTGGTTAAGTAACCCAGAAGTCTATCACAACAGGTCAATGTTATGGTGTGACGCAGACAATTTGAAGATATCAGCAGCTTAGACACAATGTATACTGCGGTTCGACCTCAGTGGCCGTACCTCATACAAGGGGAATTACCTGAAATCTCTGGAGCAATCATGTCAGTTTGATTAGCGGGCAAAGTGGGCTAATTGGGCTCAACTTTGGAGGGTAACGAGTTGGTAATGCAATGACAATCGATGCGTAGATGATTAGAACTAAATGGGTTTTCGAGTTTACAGCTTATCAACTCTTATATGATGGCCACAAGAGAGTGTATAGCGCTATAAATATATGCTATCAATAGTAATAGCGAAGCTCGTTTGAAAAAAAATGTCGGCTATTTCACCAAAAATGAAATGAAAGGTAGAAATAAACAATCTGGCTTATAATGTGCCTATAGTTGATATATCCGTTAGTCAGTTCAAAATTCGCCAGTTACCGTTGAGGTATATTGCAAAGCCTACCTTCTGATTATAGTTCCCGATTCAAAGTTCTCTTCAACATCTAATACACCTGACTTTCACCTCACTGATGCACTGGTCGCCACTTTTATTTAACCGCTTGGTAAGAAAACACACAGTCGATCAGCTGGCCGGTGAATCTAGCTTGATGACAAGAACACATCTCACCTGACCTGACACCATCTTACAGGTGATAGCTAATCTATCGTAATACTTCGAGGGCATACCTTTTGATTGTTAAGTACACATTGCAGGTGTTTGATCAACTCACCTGCTTTAAGGGTTCCTCTAGGGTCAATTGACTATTTTGATTTTAGATGATTACGAGATCAGGTATAGGTAAATAACAAGATTTCGCTTTAAATCAGCTGATTCCGTCGTTACTTGGTTAATCTATTGCTTTAGTAACCATAGATGTTTGGCCTTAACCAGGTGCGACATTTTGTCTTCTGGAAACGATGTGAAAATAGAATAAAGAGATATGATATACAGATGTACAAAGGTACCTCGAAAAACATCAGTTGGAGTTTGATGAAGCTCCTGTTGAACCTGGAGTATGACGCTAGTGTTTCTATAAATAACCATTTATTTCAACTACACCTGATAGTGGCGACCTTAAATACCCACTAATCACATATCAAGTGTGTTTGTCACTGATTAGAGTTGACGTACACACCAGAACACACACGATGATGCTGGTGCTATACAGCATCGCAAACACGTCTGTTCTACGGGCCTAATGAGAGCATCGTGTTTGGCGAGAGTAACGCAAGCCAAGACTCACTCAAAACAGAACCTTCAACCAGGGAACAGATGTCACAAGAAACACAAAACCTGCAGAAAATATTACGTAATAGCACTTTACCTCAACATGCCTCTCCTCTATAAGAACGGAATCAGAACAAGAGGGAGAAAACTGGCGAATTCCATAGCAGGGCTGTAACACCCGAGCGAGGATTAAGGTTTGGTGTCGATAGCATAGCTCAGAACTCTCATCTGTAATGTAGCTATTATTAATTAATTTATATGCACATATTTAGTCGTTCAGAAGTTTTAGGGGCAGGCGTATTTGTGAATTTCTTTGAACAGATCGCGGACATTCCCCTACTGGGCCACTCAGCTGAATGCCTTGGAGTGTTGATGATTGTCTTAGATCATTAGGTTTAATGAGACGCATTAGATGACGTTATGACACTGCCTTACCAACCCACCTTTATAGCGGCCCAATTAGCTATACCAGGTAGGTGTTACCTGCGCAGAAAAGGCACACTGCTGTTGAACGACTGATTACTGATCTTTGTGTACCAATTCATGAGTTGGTATCAAACATAGACGGGTATGCTGTTCAAAGTGAAAACATATTTCATTGTAAACGAAGATTTAATTTTACAGGGTGGGGAGTCTTTGAGATTGGAGGGTGTATACGTTGGATGGATGAGGGGGTAAGGAGGTGGTGTGTGTATGTGTGTGTGTGTGGGGGGGGGGGTTGATGAGGCAGGGATGAGGATCAGTTCCTTGTTAATATAGGACATATCTATTTTAATTCAACGCGGTACAAAGTCATGTAAAGGATGGGTGACATCCATCAGAACTTGGTCCACGTCACAAATTTCCGCTCTCGCTGTCAGCCTCGTCAATGCGATCAATGGATCACTCATCGGTATCTCATTAAGTGATGAATCACTCGTAATCAGTCATGCTCGATATGTAATGCGTTTCCACCATCGCCAATACAATGATGTGTGAGCATGCGCAGTGCCGTCGTCGGTGTATCGCATCAGTTAAAAGAGTGAATCATGGGTGTAAATATGAACGCGACACCAATGGTAAGTGAGGCTTAAGAAGATTGGGAATGTAGGTAGGAAAGGGGGTGGGTGGGGGATGTCTAGGCAAAAGTTTGATATGAAAAACCCTATATTTGTTGTTGATGATTAGTGGGGTTGGGTTGGGGTGGGGGTCTTGTAGGTCGCAAGGGGGCGCTGCACCCAATTCATTACAACGGTACTCACCCTGAGAGGCAAGAAACAGCGAACATATTTCCACAGGGACCTAATACACAATGTCTCTAGATTATCTATTAATCATCGGCAGAAAATATGGACTCCCTTGGAGACCCTCTAACCCAGCCGTTGCCGCCCGATCCTCGTAGACCTGTGAGGAATAAATATACAAGTAATAAGAAATGCCATTAACATATTGAGCGAATATTGACCTTGGCAAGCAGAACTTCATTATTTTGTTGCCAGGCGGAGGGTATGGGGTCGGGCAGTTTGGATCAAAGAGTGAGTGGGTGTGTAAGGGTCACTCCGAGTGGAAATCCATCAGCCTGTCGCTCACGCAACATTGATGGGGTAGGGTAGGGAGAGAGAGTGCGCAGTCATGTATGTTTCCCGCCAAGTTATCATAATTAGGAAGTGACGTTGATGGATGGCGATTTTCGTGTTTTGGGTGGATGAGGCCGGTGGGTGGTAGGAAGGAGGAATTCCTCCGCCCAGTAAGAGGCCCATCTCGGTTGTGGTCGTTTTTATCCCTTGACAGAGAGTGACCTGGTTTTCTTACTCTCCCCCGATAGTATTCCCGTTATATTTGATCCATACCCAAACATCACTCCAAACCCAAACATGACCCCGCAGCCAAACATCACACCGCAGCCAAACATCAACGCATATCCAAAAATCACCCCAAACCCAAACACCACCCCTGTATTAAAAACAATCGAAGAAATAAAAAAGTGAAATATTCTAGCTGCTCGTCGGCCTCGGTTCAATAATGAAATGTTCAGAGCATAATTGATAATGACGACTCTGTTGTTAACGGAGCTATACAACGAAGTCCTCATCTACCACCAGATATTATTGTCGACCGCATCACGGGCGCCCACTCAAATCGGTAAACAACTTCCACCCGTTTTTCTACTCAAACATAAACCTGTAACCTACAGCTATTAACCTGTCTTCACATGTCCGTTACCATAACCCGGCCCCCTCCCAGTCATAACACGGGGATTAGAGCGAGGTCAGGTTGCAGGATGCACCCATTGAACTCATCTGCTGGGGACAGAAAGACTATAAGCAGGTGAGTAATATGACATAGAGCCTCAGCCCACCTCATAACCGGGCCAACTCGCCCATAAGCAGGAGCCACAACAAACCATAAACAACTTACAGCACCATTCGAAATTCCACTTAATGTAAGGCCGCCAAATAAACGCTCCCTGTGACCTAGATAACCACGGGAGTGCTCGAGGATGTCAAGGGCGCCGCCATTTGTTGTAAAAAGTCGACCGCTGACGACTGAAAAAATGCTGTCGTTAGGAATGACCTTGTTCTGCGCGCATGATTGAATATGCGCGTTTCAAAAGGTTCCAGTGTGGGCTATGACGTAATCTGCATTGCGTGTATTTGTTGATGGCGTATTTAATTATATGTTTTACAGTTCCTGGCGTTGAGAGGAGCTTGGAAAGGTCAAAGCTTTCAAGAGAAAAGTGTGTCTGTATAGGGCGCTATAAGACTAATGTGCGGGTCACGCGGAGGGTGAGAGGAGTCCCTGAGGGATTCGGAGGAGGCTTTAATTAGGTGTTTTGTACGGATGAGGGTATATAGTTAGAGCTCTACCAATCCCTTTCATTCTTCAGCACAGACCTTTCATTTGCCGCCACACAGTGGCTTCATCATGGCCGTCATTGGTGTGCATGTTATTGCGAATCACAGCTAATATTCATCATTTCCCTCAACGGCATTTGTCCTTGATCCTATGACTGCTTCCACACCCTACCGCCTCAAACACCACCCCCATCCCCCAAACACGATTACAAAATACGTTTTTTCCCCAAAACAATAAATAGGGAGGAAATTTCAAAACCGAATTCAGTTGACAGTGATGAATGCTCACTGTGCAAGTTCGAAAGAAAGAGAAAAGAAGGTTGTCCTGGATAAATGATGCGCAAAATGATACGAGCCAAAAAGGAACAGACGCCATGTTTGTTTCCACTCATTCGTCACTCTCTCTCTCTCTCTCTCTCTCTCTCTCTCTCTCTCTCTCTCTCTCTCTCTCTCTCTCTCTCTCTCTCTCTCTCTCTCTCTCTCTCTCTCTCTCTCTCTCTCTCTCTGAGACATTGCCTCTCTGCCATCACTCCATTGACACCTCGTCGATTTCACACGACTTCCCAGTGAACGCTGGCGAGAGACGCTGGCGAGAGACCAGGGAACGCTCGATGTGACATAATGTCTGTTTGCACGTGCGTGTCATTTTCTCTGTTCGTATGTATTTGCAAATGTGTGTATGGATTCCTGGCATTTTGTGTCGTGTGTCTATATATAAAGATGGAGTTAGCAAACTAATGTTTGATCACAAACAATATTTGTTTCTCAAACAATGATTTTGTGAACCTGAGATATCGGCCAGGTGACAAATCTGTATGCATTTAGATGAATTGACGGCATACTGTCCTTTCGGATTTGACTGGATACTATTTTGATGAAACGCTGTCCTGTCATTCCTCTCAATCCATTGACGCTTAATTCACGCGGTACAATGTGAGTTTTGCATTCAATCATTCATTTCAAGGCATGAGCGAGTTCCTATATCGTCATCAATTTCCTGTATAACTCTAGCGTGTGTTCCTCCAAGCGGACACAACAAGTTGTTGCTTTGAAAGTGGCATCGAATTTCCCCTCTTCAAAGGCCCTTTCTAACCGCAGACATTTGTTTCCCACCCGAAACGTTTCTGCGGTTGTTACCGCTACGAAATGCGATACACGAGAGAAGAAAAAAATGTTGAACCCGACGCGCATGCGTATCGTTGTGGCTGAGATTGCACATCGCTCGCGACTAACAGAAGTTTGACCTTTCGACCCCGTCCGATGGCGAGCTGTGATGCATGGTCCGAGGGGAGTTGTTAAGAATGGTCGCTTGGTGGCGCTCAACATGCTATGTTGGATGAAATGTCAGATTAGTTTTCATTGGCGACGATTTGAGGTCGCAACGAGTTTCAAACGAACACAACTTTTGACAACTGATTGATTTTTGTGCCTACCGACTATGATTAAGACTGTACACTTCGTTTCACGTATAACGATGCGAATCACTTTATTGTTGAAAGCTTTTTTATAAGAACAAGGAATATTTTTAAAATCAATATCTCAGATAGATACCTACCCATTCCTCTGTATACTATTCCTGCAGAGACTGATTTCCTGAGAAATAGAAGATGTCGAAGACGTTTCTCCCCACATGAATAACTCAATTGTCCAACTTATTATCGGAAAGGCAAAACCACATAAATTATTCATAATTTATTTGGGAATTAATCAAACAAGGAGAGGATCGGCATATGATGAATGTAGCAACAGAAGGACAAGGATAGTAACTGTATTCCGGGTGCTGCGTCCATTCATAACGCACCCGCGTCGGTCAATGCAACAAATCTACTCGGCCCTGTTCCCTGAAGATCTGATGAAGACTGACGGACTCTTTGGAGGGTGTGATGAAACCGTAATTGAGGTCCGTGGTTGAGGTCGGAGGGTCAGACTTGAGGTTGGCAGGTAGGACCGTTCTTTGATTGACAGGTTCAAGGCAATAGCGGTGTCGTGAAATTAAAGGAGAGTCGCGTGAAATACCTTGTTAATATCTCCGCGCAGATATTCCCCCGCCATCTTGAGTTTCCAAAGTCAATGTTTAGGATCTCAAGGGTCATTAAACAGCAGAATTTATGAATAACGTGAGTAAAATAATAAAATCCAATAATTTGCCATATGGCTTGTTCGTACCAGAGAGGTTTGTTATCTGCTGTTGATCATAGACACTGCATTATCCACCCCGCATTCATTAATTACACGATAACTCGTATAGACACCCCATATATCAAAACTCGCAAGCCTGTCCAAAGCGCCCGAGCTGGAAAATACGATAGAATCCGCCGTGAAAACCTACTTAATAGCTTCGTCACATTTATTTCTATAGAAACATAATTTTACTTAGATTTCGTTACCATAGTGAATGCAGAACTTCATTAAGACCTGCCTTTGGAGGAATCCGTCTTTGAGCAAGATTTACAGACGCTGATATGGAAGCTACCGAACAGGCGGAAAATGATTAAATAGGCGGGCTGCCCATCTCTCTTAGACAAGCTGACAAGATCTGTAATTTCCCTGAGAGCTCGGGATAGTGGTGTGCATGGGCGGGGATTAAGGGGATGTCTGCGGTGAAGGCTCCGGAGGAGGGTGAATGATTACCGATGAATCTAGTAGGGCAAGGACCTTGTTAGACTCGACAGGACAGGTAGTAATAACAAAATTACAGCCACTGTATGAGGATTTTTTTACACCTAGATTATGATCAAATATAGATATTTAAAGGTAAACAGTTTTGTTCAATATCGTGCAAAGTGGCAAAAAATAATGGGTGTTGACAATTGCTTTGTTTTTTCGATTTTTTGTCTTTCGATAATTTGCTGCCAAGATTATTGAAAGATGGAGTGTTTGTCGATAAAAGACCATGTGGAGAGCTCATCGGGCATGTCTGGGAAACACCGTGCCATTCTAGGGCTGTGCTGGCAGCCTATATCGCTGGAGATATTAATGATATATCAGTTGGTGTAACGAACAGCAGTGTTCAACCTCGGATGCACAAACACACCGTTTCAGTAAACAATACAAAATCCAAACGATATCGGCAGTGATTGTTTGTCATGTTCGCTTGATGTATACGCTGAACTACACAAATAGAATACTACAACTAGTAACTAATTTACTCTATTATATCGCATTCATTTTTGTCATCAACTGTCTGAGCCTCGTTTGTGAATAAATTCGTAAATTATGTGTTTTTGATTAATTGATCATTGCATTAAGCATCGCTTGATAATACGTCTATAAATAAGCGTCCAACCCAATAGCGCCACGCATATGCGTACATCGCAGCTCATCAATAGACTCATCATATTATGAGTGCGTTCTCTAATGTCAAGGTAATACACATCTCATTCCCAGCACGAGTCCCCGTAAAAATAGAGTCCAGTTTCACCGCCTCCAAAAAAAATTATTTATGAGACATATATTTCCACTCGCGTCAACACAGAAGCTCCCATGTACTGTGTTCTAATGGCGATAGCAGCGGGAGTTAGTCTTACATCTTCAGGAATAGACCCCACCGATATTAGTGATCACAGACTCGTCGCAACAGGGGGGTCACTCTAAAAACTTGGCAAGTTTGTTGTAGATCGTTTCAGGGCGCAAGTGTCCGCCTGGGAGATCGGGACAGAGACAGAGAGAGGGATCCGCGGGACCGTGTCATGCCTCTTGACTGCTAAGCGAAGCAGACTTGTTGGTAATTATACAAAATAAATGTCGATAAATATCAATTTGAGGCGGATAAAAGGGGCAGAGGTCGTGGGCTGTCTGCCTGTGGTGGAGGTACAAATTCGAGGGGACATAGTGACCTCTTTACCCCACTCCATAAATTTAACCTCAAGAATTAGTGACCTAAATTGGATGACAGTGGAAATTGCTACCACTAACAAACACGACATTGTCTGATTTTCCCTCCCTCTTTGACCCTCACTGAGATTCTTTTAATTCTGGTTCCGACATTAGGAGAAAGATGGGAGGAGGTCGGTGGGTGGGTGGTGATGGGTGAGGTTATTGGGGACGACGAAACAAGAAAGTGACCGCACGTCTTTTATCTTTTTTCTCTCTAGGTTAACTTTGATTTAAAAATTCCATTATTTGCGCCAAAATACCTAATTCCTCCTTATTTAAGCCTAAATTGTAAGCATCCCTGTTGCTTGTCCGCCTCCTACACTATTCATGTTCGCTAACGCATCCCTCTTGTAGAGTCAGCCAGAGAATCCCGCGATTCGCTTTGAAGCCCACAAACTCACACGGGCGCAAGTGTGAAAACACCAGCTTCATCAAGAGAAGAGTGTATTTGCTTTGAATTTGAAATACTAAAGACAACCAAAAAAACTATGTTTCCAGCCGCTTTGATTATCGCCTGGGATGAGTAGCCATGATGGATGGCCGCTAGGCGGAGATTGCGCGGAGGTGACTAAAGCAAGTGAATATGCCCTCACAAATGTCCAAGATAAACGACCAAGGAGACGAGTGAAGAAGAAAAGTGCCAACTATTAGTCTCAGAATTTGAAGTCATTATTCACTGTCAACGTCCGGGCGTGAGATAAAGCCCGCGCCGTGACAACCCAAGGGCCCACGTCGGTGTAGACCCTCATCGACAGAGCGCCCTCTTCCTATAGGGTTCGCCTTCAACTATTTCCTCGCCTCTGTCGACCCTATTCTGTGAGAGTCAGCATGTTTTAGAGGCTGGTCCCCACTCTCATAGGGTACATTCATTCCCACCTTTGTGAGAAACTAATTCGGGAAGAGGGAATATTTAATAAAATAGCTATGAGGAAATTACTTTTATCTGTCATATATAAATATATAATATATATATATATATATATATATATATATATATATATATATATATATATATATATATATATATATATATATATATATATATATATACATTTATAAATGACATTATAAAAGTGTTTTCCTCACTAATACTGGATTATTGGTGAATTATATTCAAAGATAAGTTGCTGATTAATGTCACTATTTCATTAAATCACGGCGGTCGATACACGCCTGATAAGATGGATTGGCTGTTCCTTCTGCCGGAGCCGCTAACCAGCCAACACCTTCTATTCATCAGTACACAACTCGACTAAAAAGTCTGAGCAAGCAATGGCAGCCTGATCTTTAAAACGCACTAACTTGGTTTTAAGCTTTTGCACTTTAAATGCATTGCTGCCATTATTTATCCGCGACTGAGATTTTTCTATCGTTGGAGCCATTTGTCACGAGAGGTGAACGTGAAAGAATGAGACGTGTAATCGTCAGGTTGTAATTGATTGCGAACAAAATAAACATGGAGAATTATCCGGCGTCTGCGTGGACACTTAAAATCCACAAGCGTTAGTATCGTCTGCGGGTCGAGTTGAATTATATATTACCCTACAGTCTGAAAAAAAGCAGACGACTAAATACCACTTTTAGTTTGAGAGCGGTGGCGACCAGAGCTGCTGTCCCAAATCCATTATCAACTTACAGCTTCATCGCGCATGGTGGCGAAAAAAAAATAATCTGTTCTTTGTTTGAGCATGCGCACTGAGGCACTGAGCTATAATTACTCGAATGGACATAAAAATTAGGCATGAGTTCGAGCTTTAATTTCTTGCAAAACATGGGTATGAAATGAATGTTAAAAAAACGTACGTGGGTGTATTTGGGAGGGTTGAGGTAGGATATTTTCTAAGAGCATGAGTGGTTAGGCTCTCAAATAATGGAGCCGACAGCGTTAAATTGCTGCGCAACGGGGACTGAATTTTTTTAAAGGATCAATTATACATTGCTTGGAGACGGACAGGCTTTAGTCCGTATCGCCATGCATCAAAATTAGTTAAAATGTGAATGCACTATTTTTGTAGTTTTTGGCTCGTGTCAGGGGAAAGGAATTTATCCCGCTTAAGTGATGGATCAGATGGTGATTTCTACGCTAGGACTCTTAAGCAATTGTGAGCGATTCTTACTGACTAAACGCAGATGCTTTGTGTCAGATATTCATCAGAGCCTATAAAGTGAGAGAGGTAGAGAGTCGGGGAGGGGAGGAGGTGATAGAGGGCGAGGAAAGGGCAAGATATATGTGTTGATTTACTGAGAGATTGAATTTTACGTCAGTAAACCAATCAGACAAAAAGGGGGAAAGTTACTAATCCTGCAAAACATATATACATTAATTATGTAAACATATTCTAGGCATGCGCACAAATGCCGAGATTATGCAATTATGATTGTTCAAATGATGAATTATTCCCTGCCGATATTTTCGCCCAACATATACATATACTCGAGTAAATATTAAAATGGCGGGGAAATACCTTAGCCCAGATTAATGACATGTAAAGGCATTCATCAGGGGAGCGTAATGTGAGACTTTATAAGAATGATTAACCATGGGAACGCGCCAAAACATGTGTTGTGGAATTTGATTGATCTTATATTCCCCGTTTTTCTCCAAGGGAGTTCATTAATCACAAATTCGGCATTTTCGCCGTTATATTACGGAAAAATGATCGATGTACATAGCAATAAACACAATTCTTGGATATATGCAATAAAAAATGATTCCATGTAAGGGATAAAGAAGGCATATTTGGAGGTTTAGGAGTGGAAGGGCGAGGTGGTAGAGTCCGAGTTGAAACATAATCGCGCCATCTCGTTGCTATCAAGATGCGAGATTGGACTTTCGATTTGTGTTTGCAGAATCGAATGAATCGCATCTCACTAATTCAGAGAGATGGGGAAATAAGTTGCGCTAGGTAGTCGGGTCGCGATCAACGAGCGAAGGGTTGTATTAGTGTCAGCTTAGAAAGGCGAGACAAGGCCTGGCCGCTACGCTATCATTATACTCCCCCAGTTAATATTTCAGGAATGATGGATAGCGGGAAAGTAGCTCTCTTTCTAAGCCTTTGAGGTGACCGCACAAGTCCGACTTGGCAATGAGTAAAGTGTGTAAAAACTCAGACATGGGGTACACTTATTTCATTTTCATCCATCACAAACGCTTATTAAAATTCACAGCGACATCCCATGCGGATGCTTTTGTCAACATCACTATTTTTTGCACCACCTCCGCACAATGAAGCCCAAACAATCACAAGGTGCCGAACAAAAACGTCGAGAGCGTTGGTTCTAAAAGACGCAGAGAAAAGTACTAGCTGTGTATAAAGCCGTGTTTTTGAGGGGAAGGATTGCTGGCAAAACTCTGCAAGTCTGGACACTAGCTGTGTTGTTGTTGTTTTTTAGGGGTTTTATGTTTTAGCTATTTATTTTTTCCCAGCTCTGCTTGGTGCCAGAGTGTGCACCATTATCAGCCTGTGCGGCTGTGGCAGCACGCACTACAGGCGCGCAGACCGCCAGGGACTGGTAAGGTGAAGTCGGACTTTGTATGTGATTGATGGAGACTGCATCTGGGGGAGATCCGTGGTGTTTATAACCAGGGAGCTGCTGGCTATGAAGGTGTGTAACGACCAAACTCCACAGAGCTACCTCAATACAGGTTAGAATTTCAACTTCTCTGTGCCTCGATGTCAATAAAAAATACTAAAGATTTTAAAAATACAACTAGCTTGGGGTATTTTTAGAGATTTACCGTAATATATATATATATATATATATATATATATATATATATATATATATATATATATATATATATATATATATATATATATATATATATATATATATATATATATATATATATATATATATATAAATAACATCTGAGGTTTAATGACGGACAGCTGTAGCAATAACGAATTATTGACGTGCACACGAACAAGATATTTTTCTTGAATCGTTGAAAGAAAAACAAAAGAATTGGGGTATTACCAACATCTCCAGGCTTATCGCCACATCGCCGATATATTTCCTGTGTGCAGTATAGAACCAAGACGTTATCAAGTATTGTCCCTGAAGAACCAAACTCCTTTGATCAGAACCTTTTCAAGAATCAATCAATATTATTCAGTTGTCAGACCCGGATGCAACAAGTCATGCTTCCCTCATCTATCAACCACAGTCTTCTTCACAATAATTGACATCTTTCACTTATTATAATGGAAAGCTAGAATTTGGGGATGCCCAAGTTTCACCAAGTGGGACAGGGATATTTTACTCTTCATTTTCTTGCCTTTGTTCCTCATCTAAACCACGCAAAAACTCACCTCTTTTCCTTCTTTTATATGCCAGAAGCTAATTACATGAGGGATATCACACGTGATGGATAGCCAACAGCTAAATGAAAGATTTCAGAACTCACTCCAATTTTTTACCATCAATTTTATTCAAAACGCACTAGGTTTCTCTGCTGGCACAAATTGCTTGGCTCTCAGGTCAAAAATGTTATTCCCCAATATTTTTAGGAAACGGCTAGGATTTTTTTTCAAAGTTGGAGGGCCACGCGGTCTTTGATAGAGTAAGTACGACTCGCAAAAACTCAATTAAACCGCGCCAGGACGGTAGCCAGCGAGAATTCGTTGAACTATAAACATTTTTATTAATAAAAATACGACACTTGTTTGATCAAAGCTCTATATAGGAATTGCCCATTTTTTTCTCCAGATAGTAGCAACAGATGAGTTATATCTACGCTAGAGCTTGCCTATAAAAATCTTGGTTAATTACGAAAGGCTTAGGGACGCGCGTGAATGTCATTCATTGTCGTGATGCGAGAGCCATTAAAAACTTAAAACATCCAGCTAGTTTTGTGCCACCGGTTTCATCTTCATTAAATGTGCGAGAATATTACTGAAAAAATTCATAGTCATCATTCTTAGTTAAAGCCTCGATTCAGACCGCCTTTATCTCATTCGCGTCGCAGAAACCGCAACTGTATTTTTTGGGGGCTGGCCGACACCAAATATAGTTCCGGCCGACCAACTTCAATATTTGAATTAAAATACGGCATGAAAACCGCAAGTGACTCAGAAATATCCTCAAAAACATAGAGATTATTTAAATCGACCAACATGGTTTCCAGGAATTACGCAAAAACAATTTAATTTGACTGGAAAATAGGTTATTTTTACCAAACAAAGGAGTAGCGATGGCATTTGCGACTCGGCGCGCCACTTACCGTCCGCCATCTTGAATCCCCCGTCTCGTGTTGATTTCATCGTCCCGCCGCCATTTTGCCGGGCTAAAAAGCAGACGAATATCTATTCCCACACCCATTTCTTGACGCCGTTTGGGTTGTTGATATCTCCTTGTTGATGTCGCAGCGCCACGTCGGCTTATGATTAGTTAACCTAGATTCGATTTCCTCGACTAACCTCTCTGATTTTGACCTAGTTTCGCTGCAGACAGCCCCGAGCTGAGGCGAGCTCCACGTTGAGGTAACCAAACCGCTCCAATGAGACCGGGTTTTTACGAGCGGTTTTCAGCCATCAGAACGAACCGGTGGATTACACACATCCCTTGAATATCATCATCACAACCCGATAATCACAGCTGTTTTCCTATCTCTATCCAACCAACTGTATCCACGGCCGCTTGCGTCCTGAAATATACCATCACGACCCGCCTGGTACACTTCGCTTTCCATGCAACAATCTCCACCAGCACTATTGGCGTACAGGACACATAAAAAACCACCATCTTTCCTCTGTTCGCTCCAGCCGAAAACCGTCTAATTTATGGTCAGTTTCGGGAGTCAGAATGGGCTTTTTTTTCTCCTTTCACGCGGCCACTCACCCGGTTTCAAGCAGTAATGTTTTCTAGCACAGTTGTGCAGTGTGTTTTTCACTCTATGTTAAAACTCTGTCATACTGTTATGTACATAATAACATGGATTGCTTAGTATTTCAATTCCTTCGTCTTCATTCATAAATAAATCAATGTCAACAATATATTCTTACACCTATGTTCAAACTTGGACGAGCGCTATTGACAACAAGTTCTTGGTGTTTCTTAAACCACTCTGTTTAGTTCAAAGGTTATACAGATGGAATTGCCAGAGCGATAAATCATCATGGGGTCTTGCGCAGGAGGGAAGCTGGCGAGCGATTCTGCCAAGCTGTGCTTCTGCGAGTAACAGGAAACTGTAACCACGAGGCATACTGGCATGATAGAAAATTGACAGAGCTAGTATATATAAGGCTGTGTATAAATAAAGCGAACCAAACAAATGGAAATCAGAGGTTAGAGATAGTCGTCCCACATAGTAAGCGCATACGGTCTATTTGTACCGTAATAGTGATACGGTCAACTCTCTTATGGATACTCATGGATATATATATATATATATATATATATATATATATATAGATATATATATATATATATATATAGATATATATATATATATAGAGATATATATATATATAGAGATATATATATATATATATATATATATATATATATATATATATATATATATATATATCTATATATATATGTCTACATATATATGTATAAATATATATATATATGTATACATATATATATATATATATATATATAAATTATGTATATATATATATGTAAGCATATCTTTATATACATTTATGTATAAATATAGATATATATATATATATATATATATATACATAGATAAATATAATTATACATATATATATTTACATGTGCATTTATGCATATATATATATATATATATATATATATATATATATATATATATATATATATATATATATATATATAAATATGTATATAGATATATATCTACTAAATTATCTGGTATAAATAACTGCTCATTCGGTAACGTGTAAATCGCACCCTATGCTACTCGACGAACTTTAAATGCTTCTATTTTCAATGCATATAGTGCATAAAATGATGAATATGCTTTAGTGCTACTACTTTTCAAGTTATGCTCACGGCATACAAGACGTGGTGGGCCATTGAGTGGTATTTTTTAAAATTCTTCTACCATTTCAATGTCATGTATTACCGTGTATACAAGTATGTAGGTATAGCCCAAACCCCTGGGAAGAATTGAGGCCGAGCGAATCCGATTCTTCCCATTTCACACCACTCAACACAACAAGTGAGTCTGATGCTCGACATTCCCTGTGAGCAGACAAGCAAGTCGGGGTTTGAAATCTACATAGCAACGCGCCCTGGCAACCAGCCAGAAATCTACATGAGAAGAAAGTGACAGACGCGCTTGCTGTGTGAGGGGCTGGCTGGCTGGTTTCATGCACATGGTTGGAAGTTGCCAAAACAGCTGTACTTCTGACCAGGGTGCATGCGCAAGTATAAGGGTTGGTGGATAGTGATAGGTAGGTTGGGGGATAGTGGATAGGTAGGTCGGTGTTTGTGGATAGGTAGGTTGGGGGATAGTGGATAGGTAGGTCGAGATTGTGGATGGGTTAGTCGGGGGAGTGGGGTTTGATGGTAAAAAATGAATTAACTTGGCTGTTATAGCTCTGTTTCAACATGTTATAAAACATTAGATATACGAATTTATCATTGACACCGCTATTTTCGAGAAGCCAGCTTTATCAAACCACTGATCTGCCGACACAATCCTGGACTTATTGTCACACCGGCGTGATGTATTGCTCGTCGCGACGTGGTCATTTATTGGAGGGAATGATTGGCAGCCAATCACAGGCTCTAACTGAAATAGCTGCTGCAACTGTTCTCAAGACAACATTATTTATATGAGAGTAACACATAAATTTATATAAATATATATATATATATATATATATATATATATATATATATATATATATATATATATATATATATATATATATATATATATATTATAATTGCTTCAGAATATATCTATATATATTTTATATCATAAATCATACAGATTTTGGGTCAAACGACTATAATGTAAATCAATGTGTACGGTTCGTGGATATTTTGACACTGAATTTCAATGTCTATTAATGCTCGGTAGCAAAGACTGAAAATTAAAAATAACTTCAATCCCTCTTTGTGAGAAGTCCAACCATCTTCAATTTCTATTCATTACTCCCACGTAGATCAAACTTTAGCATTGCTCTTGCGGATTGAAGTCGATCTCAAATGGGCAAAAAATGCGCTATAAAACTTGCAGGTCGCCGCTTCCTGTTTTCTCTGTATTATTTTTTAAGGCGGTGCTATTGGCCGCTGGTCAGTTTCCCATCCGGGCGGGAGTGGTCATTTTTTTCGACCGACCAGATGCTCCTTTGTGTAAGGGGCGATAATGAATATTTGTGGGGGCACAGGGAGAGAGAGCTGCGGTGTGTGAGCGAGTCACCAGAGACTGTGACTCGTGACTGGTCCATCAGACGAGGTCAGTTGACCGTCTCCTGGCTTCAGACACACCCTCATCTCTACCCCCCCCCCACGCCCCCTCACGCTCATCCCCTATCCAGTACTCTGCATCCCGTGCTCCATCCTAGCTACCTCTCGTGTGTTCCCGTCACTGCGGCCGCCCCTAGTATCCCCGGTCACTAATTGGTGGCGCGATACGCCCAGGAAGTGTCGTGCAAAAGAAACCAGTGCAAGTGATAAAAAATGCAAGGTGGTTAGTTTTTCGGGCACGCATTTGTGGCATAAATGATAGATGTAGGGGAAGCTACTCCCACCGCCCAGCAAATATTAGCCTGTAAAAAAATCTTAGAATCCTTGCAAAAAATTAAGAAAATTACTCCAGTGGCACTTTTTATAGCCATTTCTTTGAGAAATGACCACGCGCGGGTCGAAGTGATATTGCCGGCATGAAACGGAATACAAATGGATGCATGCACACACACAATTGTAAAAACTCAAATGAACACCATGTGTTCAAAACCATTGACCAGTGAAATAGAATTGGTATTTTCTGGAAGGCCTGGTTACCCTGAGGGTCTGGAAGAACCAGGACCTGGTGCCTTGAGGGTACAACATAGGTCACATCTGCTGCTTAAATGAAGTTATTAATAAGTGTCTCTTGACCTGTCGCTTGACCAGTTCCCTGTGGGGACAGGTGATGCTCGTGTGTGTGTGTGTGGGGGGGGGGGGGGGTGGTTGGGGATGTCTGAGTAAGCGAACTGAAATGAGGGAATATAGCAGAGCTGGACGGACAGACTAACGAACGGACGGACAGACAGACTAACGATCGGACGGACAGACAGACTAACGAACGGACGGACTGACAGACTAACGATCGGACGGACAGACAGACTAACGAACGGACGGACTGACAGACTAACGAACAGACGGACAGATATACTGACCAAATTTATACGACTACACGCAAATCCACAGACTGAAGACCAAAAATGCTTAATATTACCGTTTCATATCTCAGTGGGCCAATACTGAAACATTTATGCTTTCATTGGCTTTGAACAACGAAGGGTTCGATATAAATCCACTACTCGCATGGTACTGGCTATAATAAAGAGGAGAAAGTTGAGACCATCCGCCGGATCTTTGACTTTACCACCTCACGTCAACCCAGAGCAACAAAGCCAACCTTGCCATAGTGTTTTTCTACTGATAACATAGCTCGTGTGCGGAAAGTGATGACTGGTAACTCACCAGAAAAAAATATTATTTTATTAGCGACGGGTGCATATGACAATCAATGCACTCTACTTCGCGGTCTTTGACGCGGTATCGAATTTTACAAAAATTACAACCGGTTCTTAGTGATATATTAAAATACGTTGTGGTATTTATCATTGATAATATGCTGCTTACAAAAAAGAGTGGAGGTCTCAAATCCAGGAAAGTTTGGATTCACCAGCTCAAGGCAAGAGGTAAGCAGATTTTTTTTAAACCACTTAAATAATGAATAGAAAATCTTGTCTTCCAAGGCCACGAAATGAGTATTCAATGTCGACCCTCAAAGAAAAGGGTAATGGTATGTTTGAATCTTCTGTCCATATAAAGAAATCACTGAGCTCATGAAGTAGTCTATTACCTGTCAGGTGCAAGTCGACTACATGGCAACATGATGACGAACCAGGTGGTGACCCCGGATGTCATACATAGCTAAACACACCAATTATCGACCACATTACAAGTCACCAGACACGTGAGGCTGGTACCAGAGGTCAGGACAAAGGTCATTCAGCTACAAACCTCAACATCCCCTTTGACCACGTGTATACAACCTATGTACACATACTCGACAGTACGTGTTTATCTCTGCCGCCTGAAGACATTACCTGTTTCTAAATGTATTTATTCAAATTTCATTCATGACATTTCATTGTGATACACTTCCGGGAACATGTCAAGTGTTACACTACGCCATTCCTAACCATCAAAAATTACCAGGGCAAACCTCTTCAAAACGTTGTCAATTTAAGCCCAAATTACTAATTATTAAACAATCTATAAAAAGAGTGTGTTTTTTTTTTCGCTTTTTGTATTCTCTTAGAGTAGTTTTTCGACGGAGATTTTCACCATTTTGCGCCATCTGATGGACGTCTGCTGGCACTTGCGCTTTGAGAGGGTAGATGGGCATTGTTCGTTGAGGGACCATGTGCACGGATGAGGTACTGAAGGCACAGGCTGTCGGGACAGAGGTCGACCCTCAATCACGGCGATTATTTACCGACGCGGGCCTCCCATTCTAACTTTAACCCTTCTTTAGTTGCCGACTACGACACTCTGGACCGTCAACGACCTCCCATGAAACCTTCTAGCCAGAGAGGAGTCTTACGCTGTCACGAGGCAAGAACTTGCCCTCGTCTTTTGCAGGCAATGCCCAACTGCAAGATGGAGACAATGGTGAAGTTAGCAATAATCCATAAATTCTCTTTTGTGGATTTTAGGAGACAAGTCAGGTATTGTTGTCCAGATATTCAAGCACTCGTTTAGCCATTTTGAAGATGTCATATTGCCCATTCCAAGATGACAAGGTTGCCATGGGTGACAATCACGTGACGGTATAGGGTCATTAAGTACAAACATGGTCACCCGTCGCTATTCAACAAAAGGCAGTTAAAGAAAGCGAGGTGTTGGTGAGTTGATGGGAGGGGGTAGCTTGAGGGAAGGGGTGCGGTGGCTCGGTCATCCAAATCCGAATTTCATTTCTTGGTTTGAGATTTAGATGCAGCTGCGTCTGTATAGCGGGTAATGGGGATGATGTGGGCAAAGAGTGAAAGGGCGCCATAAAAAGAGGGTGGACCAGTGGTGGGGTAATTTGGGGGTGGGGTGTGGTGGTGTGGGGTGTGGGGTGTCGGGCTGGTGCCAGGGAGACTGCATTGTTGGCCACTTCCTGTATTCCGACTGCCGCCAATCAGAGGCTGGGAGCAGGAGGGAAAAACGGAAAAAAAGAATCGGCAGCGAAGCTGTATCAAAGAGCGGTTACATTAGCCATGCCCAGTGGCACTCTGCCCACCAGCCAACACCTATTGTCTACCTGGACGGACAGTGGGAGATCCATCTCAGTTGGAAGAAGGTGGTCAAGGAGAACACTTGGACAGGGGGACATTTAGAGGAGCCCGCAGGTAAAACGTAGGATCAATCATACAGACAGCTTCAACTCGATCTTCTCTGGATGACGGGATCAACTCTGAAAGGAATTGCAGATCTCTCACTAGTCACTGTTCAGTCAATGAGAGGAATCGACGTGTTGTGTACTGGAAAACTGGATTGACTTTCACGGGATATACTAGTCTTGTTGTAATCCAGGGAGGTTTCTTAATGAGGGTAGCTCAGGAGGCGCTCTTCCTCTGATTTGACAGCTGAGACTCTGAGACACAAGCGAGAGAAGTTTACGAGTGACTGTTGTTGTTGCGTTTAGAGGGGTATCGTTCTAAGGGTGAGGGATTCTTCAGAGGAGCTATCAGGCTAACTATCAGTCTCGCATCACTCCCTCCCTCCCTTCTTTCTCTCTCTTTCTCTCCCCTGGGCTGGACGAGAGATAATTGACCAGCCAGTGTGGCCAGTTCCATTGAGTGGACGAGCCTAGGCGCTGGTAGTGGACGCGGATCGCAAAGGGCGTGCGGTTCAAGGGGGGAGGGCGAGTGTCATATGACCCCTGAGCTGGTCAGTGATTGGTCATCGCGGTCACGTGCTCCGTATTAAGCAGACGATCAGACTTGGTCAGTGGGACGCTCGGGAGAAGTTTAATAGCTGATGACCGGGACAACAAATCAAAAACTATTGGAGTCGAGAGCACAGCGAGTGATCACCTTTCGTTCAAGGACAGCGTTGTTGTTTTTTTTCACTCTCTGGGAAACCATCTGGAATCGGACAGAATGAGTGCCTACTATGGCAATCTACTCTCGGCCAACTTGGCTGGCCAAGAGAGTTTCGGATTGGACTCAATCAAATACTCCGACCCCACGGCAAACTTCTACGGCACGGCGCCAGGGATCGGAGGGGGAGGGCTGGGTGTAGGTGCCAGCGGGGGCGGAGGAGCTGCTAGTTCCCTCGGCTACGACTCCGCGGCAGACTCCCCTCCTCAATCCCAGGGATTCACTTCCCGTTTCCCATCTTACGATCGTCTTGAGATGCGACATATACCCGGAAGCGGATCAGTGGCTGCCAATAGCACTCCAGTCGGAACTTCTATTCCGAGTGCCCTTTCCAAAGTGCCAAGTTTCGGCAACATGAACAGCCTGGGGTCGACGGCCACTCCGGCATTCAGCACCACAAGCACAAGTGCCCTACCAGGGTACCACCAAAGCTCAGGACAGTACCCTCACAATGAGGACCTCACCAACTGTGCCTCCTCGAACCCTACCAAGCTGGACCCTCATGTTCAGTTGCAGCACCAGGAACTGAGTGCCTCTCTCTCGCATGCCACACAAGGTATGGTCAGCCCTTTTGCCACAAACGGACTTACAGGGATGGTCAATGGTTTGAACCATTCGCTGCACAGCAACCCGACACAGGGCAGCGGGAACCTGCCAATCTATCCCTGGATGCGACCGATGAGCGGAGGTGAGTCATTGTTTAAGGCAGTACTTTGTTGGATAATATGTGTTGGTGGTTGAGTAAGTGAGGGACTGAGTGAGTGAGTGAGTGAGTGAGTGAGTGAGTGAGTGAGTGAGTCAGTCAGTCAGTCAGTCAGTCAGTCAGTCAGTCAGTCAGTGAGTGAGTCAGTGAGTTAAAGAGCGAGTTGGTAACTGAGAGTGAGTGAGCGAGCGAGCAAGCAAGTAAGAGAGTGAGTGAGTGACTGATTGAGCGAGATTGTTTGAGATATCATGAGTCAGTGTCCAGTAAGTGCCAGCCCGAAGGAGGACCTTTACACAAAATAACTAAAACGCTAACTTCATACTGTTAACGACCCTACGTATGGATTAAGTTTTGCCCTCATACAGAACCCCCTCAAACACCACCCCCACCCCACCTCCACAGGCATTACAACCCGGCAGCAGCAGCAGCAGCAGCAGCAGCAGCAGCAGCAGCATCTGTCCTGAGTCTCCGTATCAGCCCATACAGCCAGGCATCATCTCTCAGATGCAGCGACCCATATTACAAGATATCACACAGCTACACATGATACCGCTCTCATCATCATCCACCTATAACCCCCCAAAACCCCACCCCTCTCCCCCGCCCACTACTGCCCCAGCAACCACGTGTAACAAACACAAACAATAACACATCAACCTCCAAACGCTCCCCAACCCGAGTATGTTTATACATTAGTTAAATTCCTTGGTGTTTTATGGCCTGACTTGATTGCCTTGTACGCCTCGCTGAACAGGAGTCGTCATTAAATCACCCGGTTAGTATGGAGGCGGCCAGTTTGCCCCATGCTTCAGAGGCACTTTTCTACTCTTAAGATGCTGACCGATTCGGGTATCAACTGTCAGTTGCCATTAGTTACATCAGCGATGGGCTTACAGCAAGTGACTTCAGTGGAAAGTCATATTAGAGATTTCATTTGGTAAATGATCCCAAAAACGTCAGTCCACCCCCCCCCCCCCCTCCCAACTCCACCACCAAAATCCAACACCCCCCCCCAACCCTCTCCCCCTTTCTTTGCCCCTCCCCGCCACAGAAACAAGATTGGACGATACTCGGACAATGACTCCCCAAAGTTATCGCTGGAACAATTCACTTTTCTGATTGGTCCTTTTTCTTCCTCACATCCACCCCCTTTCCCTCTCTCCGCCACCCCTCCCACCCCTCCCCCACAGCAACGGTCACCCATGATGTCCAGTTTGCCCATTAGGGGGCCGCACTAACGCCAACACGAGTCGAGCACTGACCCTTGTCCACTTCGCCATGACTGAAAACCTTCAAAAGAGGGTTAGTCAGTTGAAAAAGATGATGGTATTTATTGAAGCCGAGGTTAAGAGGCGTCGTGGGAGGCGCATGCGCAGATCATAGTCTTCTACGTTGGGATACAAATTGGGAAGCGTTTTGGAGGTCATGAGGGCAAGAAGGTGAGAAGAAGGCGACCACGGCTTGATTGGCACCCGTAGCCACGTAGTAAAACCTTTTCCATCCATCTTTCCCTCTGTAAAGATGGCTGCTTCATGATGCTTAGCGCGCGGTGAGCAATTATCAACCGAATTACGACTCAAAAGATAATTTTTAAACATCCTTTCAGCGCTGTACGACTCGCCTGACCAAGTTCTGTTAAACAATGTCCGCTTTGCTTCCTAACAACGTGGATATTCCGGTCTGATGCTCCGTGGCACGAAATGTACAGATCATCTGCGCAGAGACAAAAAAACCCGACGTTTCCGCGCTGTTCTAGTAAACGACAAGCCCCCCTGTTGTGTATATCACCAGCATCAAGCGATGTTCGTTTCCCAGCAGCGTTCTCACTCCCATCCAATCAAGGTACGATTTACCTGTCCTGCCCGCGCATCAATGCCAAGTAGTAGTTTTTATACTGTATTAAGTCTAGGTCGTGGCGGTTTTAATGACATGAGGTTATGGGATTTGTCCATTAAAGTAAGTCGAGCACTGATTGATGTTAGTGCCCATTGTAACCATTCGCCATGACTGAAAACCTTCAAAAGAGGGTTAGTCAGTTGAAAAAAGGTCCCGATTATGAAAGACTCTTCTCACTATGAGCTTTTTCTAACATTGGGATAGCGAAACCGGATGTGATGCACCATGTCACGTACCTACACTGGGACAGGCTCATTGTAAAAACTTCTTTGCCCCTGAAACCTGAGACCCTGTCTCACACAACCGTAGCCACTTGCTCAAAACAATTTTAAATTCAGCTTCTCCTAAACATCACTCACACTCACTGACCAACCACGCCTGTGAGCAATTACTCAACACTCACTTAGCTCACCACTCACTATGAAGCTTTCACTATTGAGCTCACCCCTCAAAATCCTCAACAGCACTCATTTACGACCTCTCCTAGACAAGTCATTTATAAACACTTGTCCATTTAGCTGACCACTCACTGGGATAGCTCACCCACTCACTTTCAACCCTCCGAACCATCATCAGCATCTGCGCAGCTCATCAGCAGCGTTTTCCGCTCCTCCAACCACTCACGATTGCTCAGCCCCCTGTCATATCAGCCCAGCATCACTCATCAAAGCTCCCACTCACTTTAGCTTCACCCCATCCTTAAGTCTCGATTTACTCACTAAAGCTGACCACTCACTGGGTTAATGCCCCTAAGTAATTTTTGTTTCTACTCAATGTCGGTTCTCAGCTCAGTCAGTCGAATCGTCTGTATTAAGAAACTTTTTTGACATGAGGTTATGGGACCACTTAAAGTCCATTAATCAGTAATTCTTACATAATGACCGTCCCGACTGTATTCATTGATGTCCAGTTCCGGGCATGGGGAGGCGATAGCGCCCTGAATACCTGATGTCAGCACCTAGTCACTGACACCCGGTCCCTGTATGACGAACCTGTCTCCTAATATCTAGCTCGACGCACTCCAACAGCACTGCAGACCACTCAACAGATAAGCTCACCATCAACTATCGTAACGGCTTACTCACTGAAGCTACCACTCACAAATAGCTCACCACTCACAATTGAGTTACACCACTTAGCTCACCCTCACCTCACACTTCACTGCAGACTCACACCACTCACTGTTAGCTCACCACTCACTTACTCAATGAAGCTCACCACTCACTGTAGCTCACCACTCACTCACTAAGCTCAACTCTCACATTGAAGCTCACCAGCTCACCAGCTCACCACTCACCACTCATTTAGCTCACCCCTCACTATAGCTCACCACTCATTTAGCTCACCACTCACTGTAGCTCACCACTAAGCCATTAACCTCACCACTCTCTAAAGCTCATCGTTCACTAAAGCTCACCACTCACTGACTCAGCTGAAGCTCACCCCTCACTATAGCTCACCACTCATTTAGCTCACCTCTCACTGTAGCTCACCACTCATTTAGCTCACCACTCATTTAGCTCACCACTCACTTTAGCTCACCACTCACTGTAGCTCACCACTCACTGTAGCTCACCACTCACTGTAGCTCATCACTAACTTAACCTCACCACTCTCTAAAGCTCATCGTTCACTGTAGCTCACCACTCACTGAAGCTTTCCCCTCACTTAAGCTCACCACTCACTAAAGCTCACCCCTCACTGTAGCTCACCACTCACTGAAGCTTTCCCCTCACTTGAGCTCACCACTCACTAAAGCTCACCACTCATCAACTTCTTTTTCACTTGACAAGAAACACTCCTGCCAATTCTTAAAATTCCTGCAACGGACTTCTACCGTGTCATGTCTGACCACAAACTCATAGCGCTGAAGGGTGTGACGAAATCGCTAAGAGCGCGGATTGCAGGCAGTCGACGCGTAGTGCAGATAAACCCAGCTCACATATAGCCAGGATTAGCAGCTGGAGAGTAACAGCTTGAGCAGTATTCTGCATATCTGCCTGCGGTGGCACACACTGTTCTGTCTATGGCAAGAATCTCGCTTCGTCGAGTTCGACACGTACGGTGTTTGCGTGGAATTAATTCCCTTGATCCTGTTGCTATTGAATCCGCATATCCTAGATTCAGATGCGTACGTGCTGCCAAACGCACTGAGCTTGACTCGCGCTATAGTCAAACCGATATGTCACCCAAAAAATGTGTTTCGAAGCCATATTGTATACAAAGTCTACTATGACATTTTTACCCAGACAGAGTGAAATTGAAATTGACACGCGATGCCAGGAAACCAAGCGTTTCTCCACGGAACATGTTCAACAATGCAATCTGTAGAAAAAAGTTACTTTTTCCGGGTGTCAGAGAGACTTAATGCGTTCCAAGTCATGTTTGGAGGGCCTTTCGGTCAGTGACAGGTGGTGTGAGGAGGTTTGGAGGTCCCTGGACCCTCACACTAACTCCTAATGACCTTTGTCGCTGGACAGACCACTCTTAACGACTTGCTGAGGAAGTTTTTTGCAAGCATTTTTTCTCCATTCATTCTAACCTTCCTTGTCTTAAAGCTAAATATCAGTTCTTTGTTTTCTTGGATGAAATCCACATTTAACGATGTTCTTGATGTTTTCCCGCAAACAGGCGCTCACAGAACAAAAATCACTATCGTGTTGAAATAGTAACTTTGTAGCGTTTTCGTTTCGATGGTTTGAATAATGTTAGCTACGCTCCGCGCAACCGGACGCTTCGGGCCGAACACATGGCGTCCTCCAATCTCTCATCACCTATGAATAATCCCATAGACGAAGTTTTTAGAGGACGCAAAGTAAAACTTGGTATCAAGTTTTATTCCCCGCTTTAAATTCAACACTTCTCAACCAGAAAATTAAAATAAATTGTTTTAATATGACACCATGTGGTTAGAGTGCGGTTGTCGTCTGCTTCGGGCCAAAAAGAATCCTAAATTGTTAAGTTTCGCGCCAGAACTACCCATGCTTAGATTGTTTGAGTGAGAGAAATTTATCCGATTTTTGGCATTTGATGCCTAACATTAGACACGAAGCTATAATATAAGGTCGCTCGTCCTCGGCAGTTAAGTGTTGCATCGCAGATAATCGTTTAATTCGAATAGATACGTACATGCGCACTATGGTTGGGAAGAATGGGGATGAGCTAGTCAGTGAGTGAGTGACTGACTGACTGAGTGAGCGACAGAGAAAGCAAGTGAATGAGTTAGTTGGTGAGCAGGTTAGTTAGCTAGTTAGTGAGTGAGTGAGTGAGTGAGTGAGTGAGTGAGTGAGTGAGTGAGTGAGTGAGTGAGTGAGTGAGTGAGTGAGTGAGTGAACGAGCGAGTGAGTGAGTGAGTGAGTGAGTGAGTGAGTGAGTGAGTGAGTGAGTGAGTGAGTGAGAGAGAGAGTGGGCGAGTGAGTGAATGAGTGAGTGGGTGAGAAAGGAAGTGAGTGAGTGAGCGAGTTTGTGAGTGAGTAAGTAAGTGAGCGAGTGAGCAGAATAAAGTAAGAATAATTGACAGATTTACTGACTATGTGACCCATGAAGTAGTTGCCATTGGTTGTTGATTTAGTTCGTTAACATAGGTAAGGTGCGCGAGACTAGTGCACAATAAGGTGGTTGCGTGTTCGTCAGCAGTCCACATATACAGCCAGCTATCACTTCCGCCCAACTCTACCCATTGACCTCTACGTCCTGCGTAGCTCCGCATACACCTGCACGCACCAAACTCACACAACAGGTAAAACCTATGTTGACAGTGTTGTACCATCATTCTCAGTGCTGACAATCATCACCACACCCGCGCTAGTTCCTCCGCATTCCACGGCACCAGGCAATCAATCAGCCGGACCCCCAACTTAGTATTTGGTGCCGACTTCTCCGCCGTCTGCTTCATGTTAAATATGATTACACCGACTATGGTCGATGCTGGTTTCATGGCAGCATCAACAGCAGGCATCTCAAGGCCTGTAGTTTAAGGACGGGTGTACAGCGATCATGATGCTCGCTGCTGATCTACTCTGACATCTCTGTGATTAGCAGACGAGAGCGATGTTTGGCGGGAAACTGCCGTCTTAATCATCGTCTGCCTCGTATTTTAACCTGCGCGGATGGCGAATGTGCGTGCAATGAAGAAAGAGCTCGTTTCTCGGGATCTGTCAAACATGATACAGTCATAAGTGATGGTGTTGATGCTGTGTGCGAATTGGTTGTCTATAATTACCCAGTTCTTATGTGATGCAATGCTATTGAACGGCGGGGTTTGTTCATGTAACGGATGTAATTTGAATTAAACTGATTTTTTTGTTTCCAGCTGACTTTGGGTACGAGCAAAAGCGAACTCGACAAACCTACACCCGCTACCAGACGTTAGAACTCGAGAAAGAGTTTCACTACAACCGTTACTTAACTCGGCGCAGACGCATCGAGATCGCGCATGCGCTGCAGCTCACCGAACGCCAGATCAAAATCTGGTTCCAGAATCGTCGCATGAAATGGAAAAAGGAAAATAACTTACAGAAGTTGACAGGCCCCAATGGTGACCCCGGTATGACAAGTTTAGACGATCGCGAAGGAAGTCCAATTAACAGTCCAGAGGAGGCACTTTCCAATACAGACTCATTATCCACATCTTCAACATAAAATGAAAGTGCCCACATCCCTCCGAATCGAGCATCTCACAGCAAAAATGTTAAAGCTCAGTGACCTTGTCAATGTAGGTCAGGTCATATTTTCATTGGACTGCTGCTCGCTTTATATATGCAACCTACTCCTGTAAGTGTATAAATGACCTATTCTGTTACTTGATTTATGTTTTTCCGTTTGTGGCTTCCTCTTGTTTTTTTCTTTCATATATCTGTATATTTTGTGGTTATTTCAATGTGTTTTATTCCATTTTTTACCCCGTGATTGTTGTCAATTGATTGTATGTCTAAGGAAATGAACAAACGCTCATTTATCAGACCCGGTCTTATGCTTCCAGGAATTCATTTTTATAGATATCATCTTTGTTCGATATATATACGTATAATGTTATAAGCGACATTTCCACCCGTTTTGTGACTGAAAGGTATTGTAGAGGCATTGTGCACGTTACTATGGAGATGAGGTGTTTGTGAGTACTCCAATAGGGCGATAATTGTGTACAGAGAGGTGGGGGTTTTTTTGTGGTGGGGGGGGGGGCTGATGTGGTGGCAGAGTGGGTTTATCTGACTATATATGGTCATGGGGAATGGAGAGGAAATGCTTCATTGAACATAAATCAAGAGACGGAAACTCGATCGTACGTAATGTCTTCACAGGGTGTATCCTTACAGCGCATGCGCCATATACCCAGCTACACTGTATATGTTCGGTTTTTATTTATGCAAAGTTTTAAAGGGAAATATATTGATGAAACAGGGGGGTGAAAAACTAGTACACTAACTTTACATTATTTATCTGATGCGATACCATGGCAACCTGCTGCCTTGAAACATAAGCTTTAATATAACAGGTGCAGATACTTGGATATGCGACTTCTTATACATGGGATCAAAGTCATGATTTAGCCTTGTGTATATCTTAGCCACATTCGAGCCTTTATTAGAGATTGTGTCTTGATGCATTGAAGTAAGATGTTTTTGATAAATCGCCGATAGTCACAGGTAAACTCAGGTGAAAACTGTGCCACGTCTTCCTGGAGACAAACTTCTCATATCTATTTAAGCTATGCATGTTTTGGTGTATAATATATTTATATTGAATATGAGAATAGTAAAGTGTAAAATGGACACCATGTTTTTAGTTTATGTCAGATGTACTTCGGAATGCAATGTATAAGTAGCTTTATAAGAGTAATCGATTACTTCTCATACACGGAATTATATAATTATGACCAACCAAATTATTTGCTGTTATTTTTTGGTGACATATGTTGTGTTTGGATGTAATACTGATCACGTGACACGGCCTGAACATGGATTGCCTTATCATGAATGTATGTACTGAGTGACCCGGGCGGAAGCACGTGACGGGCCGCTATCATTCTCGCGTGAGTTGACGGGCCGCTATCATTCTCGCGTGAGTTGACGGGCCGCTATCATTCTCGCGTGAGTTGACGGGCCGCTATCATTCTCGCGTGAGTTGACTATGCAAGGCAATTATTGGCGACAAAATAGATCTATGTACATAACTCATTGACCACCTATATAAAGGCGCAATGGCATGTATTTGAATCGTTGTGTTTAACAGTATGATGAGTTTCCTTATCGCTGTAGATTAACCAAGCCAATGAGATCGCATATGCACTGGAGTAGTGTCATTTCCAGGTGTGAATGTTGTGGATGAAATGGTTAGCTTTTATTTATGACTTGTGTTAGTAATCTGTTTCGTTCTTAATGTTGTCCACCCAGATATGTAGACATATACATATATCCCGAGATGTCTCTAGCCGCGGCTCCATTCCTTTCATGTACAATACGTCTCGTGGTTGTCAATTTCACGTGAGATATATTTCCAGAAATCTGCAATAAAATCTTTATCGAAGTATTTCGTATCAACAACATTTGTTCTTGTCGGCGCAATTAACCTTTCAGGTGGGTCGCGTCACACGTCTTTGATCTCTCGGATTACCTGCCTAAGCACATCTTAAGCCCTTTTTACACCTCACCGGCGATTACACTTATATACATCATGACCTCCCTTAAAATCACGCCAATCGAATATTCATAAAATCACCCGAAATGGCAATTAACTTAATCCCGTCAGAGAGGTCGTTTAACGTTCAGGCGTCTCACTGTCACCTTATTGTAAGGTGTGAAATGCTTACATCGACAATACCGCCTCAGTCCCGCGGGTTGGGTTAGCGCTGTCTGCTTAGGCTGAAGCCTGCGTGATCGGAAGACGGTTATAGGTTTTTTATGACCACGATATGAAAAGGATACAAGATTGCCGTGCCATTTTATGACACATTCTTCTCTCGTAGCGTCTCAATATGTGAATTCACGTCGCAACCCACCTCAAAGCAGAGCGACAGCTTATTGAGGTGGTGAGGGAACGTTTTGAAGTTCATTCGATAACCGGCGGAGCGACTAAGGGGTAAGAATGTGTGTGTGAGGGGGGGGGGGTTGTTTGGGTATAAGAGTGAGCACGATGTGAGCTGGGCGATGAGCCTTCGTTTGGGTCATGAGGCTGCTATCAGTGGTGGATAATCTGGGTCATGAGGCTGCTATCAGTGGTGGATAATCTGGGTCATGAGGCTGCTATCAGTGGGGGATAATCTGGGTCATGAGGCTGCTATCAGTGGTGGATAATCTGGGTCATGAGACTGCTATCAGTGGGGGATAATCTGGGTCATGAGGCTGCAATCAGTGGTGGATAATCTGTGTCATGAGGCTGCTATCAGTGGTGGATAATCTGGGTCATGAGGCTGCTATCAGTGGTGGATAATCTGGGTCATGAGGCTGCTATCAGTGGTGGATAATCTGGGTCATGAGGCTGCTATCAGTGGTGGATAATCGGTTCAGTTAGGGTTTGTGGATGAGTTGGATCGCATAAGAAATGAACTCCTCTTTGTAACATTTATCGGACATTCCTAAGCCATATCCGCTATCCTCAGACGATCTTATAGTAATTATGTCTTGTGACATTTGGATCTCGGCGGTAGAAGTAAATACAACGAGCGAGGTTTATGACGTGGTACTGATCTCCAATAATAAACAGCAAAAACAAGGTCAGTCACGAGGGAAACGATGCGATGCAGGCTGCATTACAATCCCACAATAACCTGATACTGTTAGGCCTTATTGAGGACGCCAGGGCCTCGGACGAATAGCAATAAAACCGACAGAAATTTGCACAGAGTTTGGATTATTCACTGAGATGAAACAATGGCGCTGGTATTGCCAGGTACTAAGGTTTGCATTGTCAGACGTTAAGGTTGGTATGGTCAGCCACTGAGGTTGGTATGGTCAGCCACTGAGGTTGGTATGGTCAGCCACTAAGGTTGGTATGGTCAGCCACTGAGGTTGGTTGGGTGCTAAGGTTGGTATGGTCAGCCACTGAGGTTGGCTGGGTGCTAAGGTTGGTATGACCAGCCACTGAGGTTGGTATGGTCAGCCACTGAGGTTGGTATGGTTGGGTGCTAAGGTTGGTATGACCAGCCACTGAGGTTGGTATGGTCAGCCACAAAGGTTGGTATGGTCGGTCACTGAGGTTGGTATGGTCAGCCACTGAGGTTGGTATGGTCAGCCACTAAGGCTGGTATGGCCAGCCACTGAGGTTGGTATGGTCAGCCATTAAGGTTGGTATGGTCAGCCACTGAGGTTGGTATGGTCAGCCACTGAGGTTGGTATGGTTGAGTGCTAAGGTTGGTATGGTCAGCCACAAAGGTTGGTATGGTCGGTCACTGAGGTTGGTATGGTCAGCCTTAGTGGTTAATATAGTTGGGTTCTTAGGTTGGCCAGCCACTAAGGTTGGCCAGCCACTAAGGTTGACCAGCCACTAAGCTATGGTTGGAATTTTTTCTTGGTAAAGTTGAATTAAATAACGCGAGAACGTGATTGAATTGGTGGATAAAATAATGGATTGATGGATGAGTTATTATGTGAGTGATTGAATGAGTAAGTGAGTCACTGAGTCAGTGTGTAAGAGAGTGACTGAGTGAACCAGTTAGTTAGTGGGTGCGTGAGTAAATGAACGCGCGAGCGAGTGACTAAGTGAATATGTCAGTCAGTCCATCTGACAATTAATCCGTACTCACCCTGCCATCATGAGTGAGCGCTTACACCCCGGGATGTAGATTACCTTAACTCAAAGCTATCGATCATATTAATCTGGTATCGATGTTCATAGCACCAGGTTATTGACGGACAGCGGACGTCATCGTCAGCGATTACAGCTGTTCTAAAGCAATTACAGTTGTTCTACGGCGATTACATTTGTTCTACGGCGATTACATTTGTTCTACGGCGATTACCAGAACACGAAGAACACAACAGTTGATGTATGGTTTCCTTACACTGCAATTACAAAGAGGTTGCATCAGGCTGCGTGAGCACCTCTCAAACGTGAAGATAGCACTAGCAGGTAGATTCTGGGCTGCTGAAGAGAGATGCAATCAATTGCATCAGGACGGCCATACATCAGAATCAGATGATATCCCGCGGTGATTATGTTGTGATCCTGGTCGAGAGACAGCCAAGCATGGGGAATGCAACAACGCAAGGGAGGTGCGTGGAGATTCAGCCGTGTACGTATGTGGTTGTACGTGTATATTTGCGCATGCGTAGCGATGTAACTTATTTGTGACGGATAAAGGGGGACTTTAGTGCAGAAATAGACACTCACACACACTCACGCATGTACGCGTGCGCGCGCGCACACACACACACACACACACACACACACACACACACACACACACACACACACACACACGACGTAATACTGGATGTATTACACTTCCAGGCTGACGCGTCAGCACCAGGTTTCTATTGGAGATGACCTGCGTCTTGTTGTTTCTCCTCCCATCTCCGACAAACAGCGTAGATCAAGTGCCCCGCGTAAACACATACCACAGTCAAGAAATGGTTCACCATCCGATCGAGCCCGCAGGTAAAACATTGCTGAACAACCTCAAAAAAAGAAGATCCCAAATGTTGAATGGTAATCTCTGATTGCCATTTAGTTAAACAAAAATACAAATCTTGCCCTGCCTTGAGAGGCGTTTTCACCTTTAGCTGCCCCCATAGGGCGGGTCCGGTGTGTTAGGGTGTGGGTGGGGGCATATGGGATGGGATGGGGGGTAGGGAACTTACATACATACATACATACATACATACATACATACATACATACATACATACATACATACATACATACATACATACATACATACATACATACATACATACACACACACACACACACACACACACACACACACACACACACACACAGACATACATACATACATACATACATACAGACATACATACATACATACATACATACATACACACACACACACACACACACACATACATACATACATACATACATACATACATACATACATACATACATACATACATACATACATACATACATACATACATACATACATACATACATACATACATACATACATACATACATACATACATACATACATACATACATACATACACACATACATACAAACATACATTCATACATACATACATGCCCCCCACCCCCAAATCAACCTTGATGCCATTTCCGGATGGGAGACCAGTTAGGTTTCACGGCCGCCCATTACCGACGTGAGGTATGTTTTATGAGAACTCACCTGTTGGAGAGCGATTACTGGAAGTAAATAAGCATTTCACCTGATGTCAGTGATAATGATGGCGCGTGTTTGTAGGCTGTAGGGGCTTTTCTTGTACGATGCTGGGGGCGAGGTTGGGTGGGGGTTGGGGGGGGGGTGGTCGCTGTTACGTTGTTCAATCTGCCATTCCGTGCTATAACCCAAACCCCCAACAGCCCCCCACACCCTCCCCAAATACAATACCAGCAAGTCCTAAAACCGACCTCACTGCGTCCAACCAGGCCACCTAAACCTCGCATCCCACCCTTACACGTCCTCTGCACCCGTCCCTCACCCCCTCACCCCCTCAGCCCATCCCCACCATAACCCCTACTACCTCAGCCCATCCCCCCACCATTACCCCACCACCCTCAGCCCATTCCCACCATTACCCCCCCCACCACCCTCAGCCCGTCCCCACCATTACCCCTACCCCTCTGCCCATCTTCACCATTATCCAAACCCCTCAGCCCATCCCCACCATTACCCCTACTCCCTCAGCCCATCCCCACCATTACCCCCACCACCCCTCAGCCCATCCTCACCATTACCCCCACACCTAAACCCATCCCCACCATTACCCCCTCAGTCCATCCCCACCATTACCCCCACCACCCTCAGCCCATCCCCAACATTACCCCTACTTCTAAGCCCATCCCAACATTACCCCTTCAGCCCATCCCCACCATTACCCCTACCCCTAAGCCCATCCCCACCATTACCCCATCTCCCTCAGCCAATCCCCACCATTACCCCATCTCCCTCAGCCCATCCCCACCATTACCCCCTCAGCCCATCCCCACCCTTACCCCTACTCCCTCAGCCCATCCCCACCATTACCCCCTCAGCCCATCCCCACCATTTCCCCCTCAGCCCATCCCCACCATTACCCCTACTCCCTTAGTCCATCCTCACCATTACCCCATCTCCCTCAGCCCATCCCCACCCTTACCCCATCTACCTCAGCCCATCCCCACCATTACCGCCTCAGCCCATCTCCACCATTACCCCCTCAGCCCATCCCTACCATTACCCTATCTCCCTCAGCCAATCCCCACCATTACCCCTACCCCTAAGCCCATCCCCACCATTACCCCCGTATCCTCAGATTATCTCCTTCATTACCCCCACCCCATCAGCCCATTTTTTTTGTCTCGTCACCAAGCCGCGACAAGACAGATTCGGGCCGTTTATCAACCAAGCCGTCCATCCATTACGATTCACTGACATCCACCATAATAAGCCAGCCGTGCCAGTCCAACTCGCTTCTTCATCTCATTCTGTCGCGTCTTCTTTCTCACGTGACGTCACCGGAAATGATCGATCTGATACTGACCTGCAGGCAACTGGGAGCCAATAGCGAGCAATGAGCCGCAACCTCAAACAAACCGCAGAAAAAAACACCTCATATCGCCTGAATGAGAGACAATAAACTGCAAAACAAAGCCTCTGCTTCGTCCAGACCCTCGCCTGGCGCATTCGTCCTGGAGAAGTGGGGCGTTCTTCTCTCTAACTATGCGGTTATTATGTAAATATGTGTAGCCAGGGCGTTGATAGGTGATGGTCTGTAAGATGCTGCTTCAGCAGCCGCGTCGCATGACACCTACATCCTTAAAAGGATGAAGTATCTGCAACGCGCATTGATGACATCGTAAATCGTGAGCTGTAATCTTGTCGGAATTCCCATGCAGCTCCGCTATAGTTGTTGATTACCCGAGCATTAATCAACAGGTGGCCTCTATTATTGCCTCTGACGCCTCCCTCTCTAGCGTAGGAGGCAATGGAGGTGAGAAAGGCCTAAGGTTTATGTGTATACAGCATTAATAACACTGTGTTGAGGGAAATTCTCAAAGACCTGTATAAAGTCTTTTGGCTGATGATGCTGGCTTTTGATAACACGGCAGACTCCTTTATGTGGTGCGGCATTGGACTGCTGCTCACTTTGCAGCTTCCCCGACGTCTGCCTGACAGCCCCATGATAGGTGGCCTTTTAACACATGATGGTAAAATACGGCTCTTCTCCGAGATGCGCTTGCTCCGCCAGCCTTACCTACTAATTTGAGCCCCTCTCCTTTCGTCGGCCGAAGGTTTGAAGGAAAACGGTTCTGAAGCATAAGCTCTGGGATAAACCGTTAAAAGTACTGGGCATCGGGTCTAATAGAGGCGCAAATTGGCGTTGCATATGGACACAGTTGGTGAGTTTTTTTCGGGGGAGCACTTCCTTGTCAAGAATTCAGAAGCAACACGACACAAATGATACTGAAGATGGGTAAGTTATCTCGGGGCCATTTGTGGCTTGGTTTTGAGAATAGTCATCTGCAGTTAGCGTAATGAGCACCTTTGGAGTCACGTGACTTGTAAGCCATTATTCAATTTGTGTTCGTTAACGTTACGCGTACAGTAAAAAGCTGAAGCGTTGTGAGCCCTCTTCCGGTCTTGGCCATAATTTATAATGGGTTGGCGGAGGTATTATCACGACCTGATTCAATCAGACTTCATGACTGAAGCTTTGTGAGGTTATAGACGAACATAGAGCAGGAATATTGGCAGTTTGTGGTGTGACAAGACTTTATCTGTTGACTTTTTTTATGGCAGAAGAAATCAGTATAGACTATCACTCATCGTCACACAAAGCAGGAGTCAAAACACATCATCATTGCTGTCCATGTGGGATGTGTATAGACTTGGAGGTAAGTCAATCACTCACTACACTCCTGTCAAACCCTTACCAACTCATCCATCATCCTGTCACGTGATGTTTGATCTCCAACCACGAGATGCTGCTTTGATGTCAGAATGATAGCTTTTGTACAATTGAGTACCAGACCACAGCCATCCCTGTCCAAACCCCCTCCTACGACCGCCCTCCCCCCCACATCCACAAACACCCCCTGTTTTATTTCCGTTTCAAGCCCCACGACTGCCCCTTATAGCCACATCAGCCCCAGGCAGCTCGCTCATTGCCCTATCTAACCACGCTATATGATTGTTGCACGCGTGAATACAATCACTGAGCCGTGCGAACAAACAACAATTCATCAATTGCGTCCCCATGGCCAACTAAAATTGTACAATGCCTCCATTTATCATGGGGACAATACGTGTCGTTGCCTAATGGTCTGCACCACACCTTCGCCTTATTAATCACTCCGCATGTATACATCTCATCGATAAGTTTCACAAAGTTGTGAATGCATAATACCCTTCGTTACACGAACCATTCATATTAGTACCTGTAGTGGCCCAAAAACATATCATATGGAGGGCTGGATGGATGGAGCTTTTTACAAAGACGACTTGAATTAAGTCACTTCTTAACAAAACATTGAATGCGCGGGAAAACCACGAAATGTTACAGTTTAAGCATTGTATTAAGTGATGAACGGACGCCAATGCATGTTTCAATTATGGCTTAATTCAAAAAGACGGAGTATTCTTTTAAACATGACACTAATTCATGCATGTGCACCGGATTATGCTAAGAGGAAAGGTAACTAATTGAAGTATATATACTTTTGCATCAGATCAGATTCATATTGTGTGAACTTACAAAGACATTATTTCGATGTATAGCGATTGGAGTGATTGAGAATCACCATATGTGTTGACAACCGGCTGACGCACAAATCACTAGTTGACAGACGGATTTGAACCAAGGAATGTCAAAAACATGACCTTTTCACCCTCACGTGTGCCTCCATTGTTCCAGTTGTGTTGTGGCCCTCATCAGTATCTACGGCTGCAGATGCTGACAGTGCATGTAATGGGCTTCGTCGGCTCACGACATCTACGTAATGATCTCCTGGCAAATACAGGCACTAGCTCCCTCCTTGCTACCTTAAATGATGTACTGCTAATGTGTGAGAGCGAGTAAGGACGGGTCGGTATGACTCCAGCTGAGAAATGACCAGCCTTGTAGGTGACACAACCACTTCTTACCTACCCCAATTGACTTTTGTTGCAGTCAAGACGGAGGACTTGAGCCTCCTGTATTATTTACACCTGATGAATAGTGTTAGGTTTTGGGATGATCGCGGTTTTATTCGGCTGTCGTCGTGCTGTGTGGAGGTTTTGTATTGTACGACTGACATCTCGTCAATCTAAGCATCATGTAGTAGAATATACGCGAGGGTGTCCAGGTAAACGTACTCACCTGCCATAGGTGAACACCGGCAATCAAATGAGGTTCGAATGTAAAGCTTGTATTAATGTAGTATAGGTGTAACGGTGTGGCGCTGTAGGTCCCCTCACCTGAGAACACCTGTTAATATCTCGGTAGCTCAACCATAAGCACAATATCATGAAATATATATATAAATAAATCCAGACCTGTATATCTCATTGGATCCTCTGTTTGATGGGTGCCATGCTATAATACATCACATCGTGACTCACCAGTAATTAGCCTCTTACATCTAGGCCCGTTTATTATCTACCTTTAATTGCGTATGGGGTCATCAAGCAATCTCCCAGGTCAGACAGTCCTGCCGACGACAGAGGTCTGCATCATGGAGTTATGAAGATTGCGATCACGGTGTATGTGATCAAAGAGAAGATGCACGCTAAGTGTGCATTAAGGCAAACATCTTCATCAGTTTATAATGTCATCGAATCTCTTCTTGTTGCTGGGATTGTAGGAAGCCCACCTGGCGGCGTGTCTCTGACAGCTATAGAACAACGGGTGGCTCAAATCCCACCTGCTCTCTAACTCATGCAAATCTTTCTTATGAATATTCATGCATGCTATAGAAACGAATCATATCTGGTCTTTTGGGAACTATCCTTGTCGTGGTAAACAGCCGTATCCTTAACGGACCAACACGTGTTGCTGTTGGGACGTCATTGATCTGAGCGGCCACGTCAGCGTCTGGGCATGCGCGCTGAGCCAGTATGGCTTGCTGTCGTCTGATGACTTGGTATTTTGTTCGAATATTCTTTGGCGGTGCAGTTTCATGAATGCAGCTTCTTCGAATTCATGTTTCCAAACAGCGTAATGTGTTCGGTCGGCGTCATGTTTGCGGTCGGCGTAAAGTTCTGGCCAGCGTTATGTTTCTGACCAGCGTTATGTTTCCGGTCCGGTCAGCGTGATGCTCGTCTATGGCCGCCACAGAATCCGAGGCAAGCGATTCTTATCCATGAAAAGTACTCGTGATATATCAACGCGAAAGCAAAGACTCGAGAGCTAGCTTGAACATGTTAGTTCCTTAGCTTCTGTAAAAAGAACACTTCCAATAGATGAGTCACCCATGTAAGAGTACATGGCAGAGAATGTGATATTGGTCCTGCCGATTTTAGGTATTCCATTCAGAAAACGGTTTCGATTTACGTTGTGGGTTGAGCTATGGATATTCTTGCCCATATATAGACGGGTTCCCCGAACCGAGATCGAACCTTCCAGCTTATGGTTGAAATTTGAAGATCGTTCAGACTTGACATTCTTCGGTCTGGTTGAGTTCTGCAGAGCGTCAAATTGGATTCTTCCCATAAATAATGAATTCAATGCATAAATTATGAATTCAAAAAACACAAATTAGGGAAAGTATATACTCATAATGGATTCTGTTTTCCGGTGTTTTGATGCTCAAACATCAAGTTGAGTTACCAAGATATTTCAGAATGTACTGAACATCGTCCGATGCTTTAAGTCTATCTGAAGTCTATCTATAGCAGAAAGTCAATCTATAGTACAGACTTATTTGTATGCTAAAATCAGATCTTGCTGACAAAACCGACTGACTTATAATTACCCACATTGTCTTAGCAACGCAATACACAACACCAGCTTCCGGTAGCTCCACCCCTATACTTCATTGCCACGCCTCTCTACTAACACCACCCCCCTCCCCACCACTCACCCCCCCCCCCCACCCACCCCCTCCCCTCTCACTAACCCTCGCGTCCTGTGATAACATTATCACCAGATAGCCAGCGCTCACCTAACCTTATCAAGCCCACGACTCCGAGATAAAAAAAAACAACCTCTTCACCACATCAAGTGGTAACAGAGCATCGATCAGTTCGTCTGAATGATCAGCGTAAAGAAGTCTTCTACTTTGATTAATCATCTTGGCTGTGTCAATAAGTGAGTAGGTTGGATTCAAAGTTTGTACTTGACGTCAAGAAGTGAGGGGCGCGGGTGATTTCACGAAAACTACCAAGTTCTAAAGGAAGGGTCAAAGGTTGTGACCTTTTTCTGTTGACCTAACGTCCGTTACTTTTTCACGAGATAACAATAGGCGGTGATTTGCGACAAATTCTTAGCCACGCCTTCTTTGCATAATTTATAAGAAACCCGCTCCGATTGTTGATTTCTGATTGGTCAAAAGATGTCAATTATGTTAGTATCTTTGTTTCAGTCATTTCAATAAACATTTCATTTGTTTTGGCCCAAATCGATGTTTGTAGGGGCATAAAATATGGCCAACCGTTCATACCTATCGGCCATACATCATTTCATGCACATTTCACTTCTGAGATAGGCGTATATTTTAGATCCATACAGGTGTATATGATGGCCAATTTCCACCATAGGACCAAAGTCTTTCAGGAGTAAATTTGTACCAGGCACCTGCCACCGCATTCTGATAGGCAAACTCAACTGGTCAGAACTGGATTTCCTGTATCAGAATTCTTTGCCGATTTAAAGACTGATCTCAGATCAGTAAAGGCTTAGTCTTGATGCTCGACGTATAGTTTGGATCTGATTGTTCTGAAAGGCTGTGGATCCCACGCGATCATCTTCAGGTGAGAGGAACTAATATACAGTAACTGATTGTTCTGAAAGGCTGTGGATCCCACGCGATCATCTTCAGGTGAGAGGAACTAATATACAGTAACTGAGCGAGTCTTTGTTGACCGGTTCTCCTTGGTCGGTATTTTGTTCTATAATATATAAATGCTAACTGGGAAGCCATCTGGGGCGAGTCAAGAGGAGGATCGATTTGGAATCGCCATAACTGATGCATTTGATCAATCATAAACGAACTGATCCATCACAGAGAATCCCCATTGATAAAATGGAGAGCTACCACAAAGCCAAGCCTCAGGGGTTCATTATTATGTAAATTATATTCATGCGATCGATGTACCAAGGTTATTATATTAACAATAATTGATCATTTGTTGATGGCCGACATTGTCACAGGAACATTTGGATGTTGCCTTGATCCTTTCACTAGATTGAGGTACTTCGTGAAATCACTATGTCTTAAGGATCAATTACCATGTGAGACAAGGAGATTTTATTACCTAAAGCACGGTGATTATTTATAGATCATTCAAGGATGCCCCCACCCCAAAAATAATATGCAATTGGGATGCTTGATAGACTTAATTCGCTACAATGACTTGTTGATTGCTTTGTCAAAATGACATCTTTGCTGAAATGCTTGTGGAATATTGATAGACAACTGCTCAAAGCTCAGATTCGCACCCCATTCCTTATTCTTCTTCTTGTACATTTTCTATTTATTTATTTATTTCATTCATTCTTTCTTCCTTTCATTGTTAATCTATCATTTTGTATGTAAATTCATAGCCTAAAAAAGGAAATTGGTGTAGCATGTCTAATTACCATCGCCTAACCAGAGAAAGCTGTGATGGAAGAACACGAAAGTTCTCAAAAATTTGTTCTCGAAATATACCCACATGATATAACCCTATATAGCAGTCAATCCGTAGGTATTAATGCTAATTTTATCAAAGTTTAATTTCCATTTTGCTGCACAGTTGATGGGAATATCATCAAACGCCCAACATCAAATTGTGAGTTTTTCTATGAGGTTCAAATGTGTTATAACAATTGGGTAAATATCTAATACAATACTATATATGCATGCAGAAACCATTTATGTTTTTGTTTGTGGGGGATCATTCTTTAATAACAATAACAGTTACTCATTCGGAGAGTTTAACGTTTATTTCCAGAGATATCATTCAATTACAGGTTGGTGTAACAAAGTATTGTGCTGGACGTATTTTTATCCAGTAAATATCATAATGACAAATTGCTTCTACAATATTAAGAAGGACAAACAGAGATGCCTGTCTAAGTATGGAATCTATAGCAAAAATTAATCTAAATTATGTCATCTTATGATGGGGTAAATAAACGATGCTTATCACAGAGCTCTTACATCAGAGCTAATATGTAAAGAATGCAGCAGAGATGAAGAAACGGGCGGTGGAATGATGGTCTGCGTTTGGTGGCATTTTATTGTACTTGCTGCTCACGTATACCCTCCTTAGAGCTCCTGTCCTCCTGTCAAGTTTGACGGATTATAATTGCATTAGGTCCATATGCTGTCACGTGACTTCACGCTGCGACGCGCGCGATGTCTTCAACGCAGAGAAATTTCGGCTGAGTAGAGGGTAGTGTGTGGATGGCCACCGGACACAGCCTCACTTCTGTTCCCCTTGAGAAAAACGAGTTCTCGTGCCTCTAAACCACCGCACCTACGGATCGGTCATCATTTTTTCAACATCTCGGTTGGTATTACCCCCACCAGCAAGTTATGACTTCCGTATGGCGGAAGTTATTCTTCAAATGAGGTGTTGCTGTACAATGAGGTAGAGAATAGGGTCTTGTCGGTGATAGGGCTATTGCAGGCAGGTGCCCTCTCAAATGGCATGCGGTACGATATTCATCGTCCTCGTTCCCACACCCCACTTCCGGGCAGGCAGATCACGTGATCATCACATCCTCTCTGCCACGTGCAAGGACACCTATAACACAAATAACGCTCTTTAACTACGTCATCAGCTTCAGTGAGTGCGATCGATATCTGAAATATGATTAATACAATTAACCATCTCGATCATACATCTTTATCTACAAAAACATTGAAATCAGGAGCATGTTGGATCCGGTGGCAATAAGCCATCGGAAATAGTTCCGGTTCTACAATTCTACAGAGCTCAATTTATCACAGCTCATGGTATTATTAGCAAAACCCAACGTTTCCACAACTCAATAACTGCTTTTCTTGCCATGCAACTTATTTCATCAAGATGATAACCTTTAGAAAATACACGATTGTTCATTGCGTAGATTTCATTGTGAGCCCTGCAACGCAAACATAAATATATTCATCAAGCGTGCCAACAAAAACCCCGGCCGACGTCTTTATGGGCACAAGCAGTAATCGCAGAGGGATCGCTATTAAGCACCGGCCTTAGATATCAATATCTCTTCATAGCTCGCTCTGTTACCATCTAAATGAGATGGTTTCAACTGCAATGTGATCTATTTTTGCTCGATGCTAGCGCTTCAGATCTCATATCTCTGGCGGAAGAAGCACATGTAGATATAAGGTCTTGAATGAGAGCTGCGACAGGTTTAGGGGGAGGGGAGCGGGTTGTCTGGGAGGTTTGTTTTTTCTATCATACAGGATATACAAGGGCGACTTGGACATACCAGATAGCAATCATTACAAGCCGTACGGAGGCAGAAACTAATCACGTGACCATCTGCAATAAATTCCCCGGATGTGACCACTGGGACGCTCAGGCTGCGTGACAACCCGCAAAACAGACGACAAATTCTTGGACAAAAGCAGACGACTGAAAACGACACAGCGTTTCTCGCGGAGCAACAAGGACAATGGTTATGAATAGGGGACGGTCCACTTCAAAGAGCTGGAGGCCGCAATAAGTCGGGGATACTAGAATCAATTTTAATAGTTGTTAGCAGACGTTGTGTCGATTTGGTAAACTGTTTGGTAAATGGTTTTCGTCTATAGCGCCCCGGTATTGGACGGCACCTTTGACGCGATGCAGCTGTTATGAAGAACAACACGCGACTGTAAACAGAATATCTAATTCATAAAAAAATCTATCGACCGCTTTGCCAGACAAGCCAGGACTAATTACCACGATGTTATCATACCCAGGCATAACCAGTCATTAATCGTGCATGATTACCGCTATATTTTATGGCGTGATTTTACCACGCAGTTGTAATTTACATGGAACAATGCTTAGGTGCGAAATCCAATAATTCAATCAATGGTAACGCACTGTTTGCTCGTTAGCTCAGCAGGACACGAACTATACTAGAGCAGAGGCTCGCTCAACTCAATAATTCATCGATCAATTGAAAAAAAATCCTTTTTATGATGCATAGGTTTAAACAATAATCACATAGCCACCAAAGTATTGTTTAGGAGGACGAATGTTGAACGTATGGAGACCGTGATATGTCATGTGGTCGTTCTCAATGAGCGATGAGTCATTTCTAGCAGCTTTTTCCAAGTCATTATCTCATATTGGTCTCGACGAGAGCAGCCGTGACTTGGTTTCGCCGTATTCAGCCTATACCATAATGACCGATGTTACAACTGGTGTGATTACAGCTGCGTTTCCCTGTAATGATCAACAGACACAATCACACGCCCCTCAACGCTAGTCAATGAGCTAGTTATTTATAGCAACGGCTATGTCGATTTCCCTGCCATGTACCGAATCTATCATTCGCAAGCTGTAGTGCCACTTGTCACTGAAACTGACCTAATGACTAAATCGCATAAAAGAGATCTATATATAGCAGTGACATTTATATATATATACTTTTAAAATATTGCGCAACGTATATGAGATTAACATATGGCATGAGCGATAATTCAGAGCGACTCGATATCACCAGCAGTTGCATATTTTCTTCAGTTATCGCATATATACTAGAAACATAGAATGTGTTACTTTTGGTGTGGCTACACTGTAAGTTCTCCCTCCGATGGTCAGATCAATACATTTGTGTTGTTAAGCACGATTCAGACCGCTGACAAACTCGTCATCAGCCTGCTGTAGCTGGTTCATTAATACTCGTACTGATCTGATGAAACGGTGACAATTATGGCAACTGACATCGAACTGTTTCCTCACACATTGTATAGATTCAACCATGAACAGTGCCGCCTTAGTAAACAATGCATTGTGGGTTATTCAGCAATAGCTAACCATGCCAAATAGAAATTACCATTATTCTAATAGTCATTTTAAGTGACATAAAATGACTACTTAATTAGCCATAAGCCCATTCAGTATAATGGCTCGCAGCGAGAGTCAGACGAAGCGTCGAGCACGAATCTATCTCTGAATCTGTCCATGACACATCTCATCCGGTTTTCACAGAGTTTGTCACTTTGGGGTCATTATTTTTCTCTAAGACTATTTAGAATGAGTTTCAAGGCTATTACTATTCTGATGCCGCCTAAATCATCGTCTTAACAATTCTTCATAAATATGTAACTAACTGAATGAATTGAATCTGCTTATTGGGATATCTCATGTGAAACAGACAATCAGAAACAGGTGGGCAAGGCGAAATATAGACCCTGTGATTTCAATGATAAGGTCAGAATTCTAATTACCATGATCATTCAAATGAGCTGCCAGTGTCACGTGGTGGTGTGGACAAATCTGGACTTTATATCGAACTCTCGGCTCATTAGCTGCGCGCGTGTTCATAGATGGAAAATCACGAGGACTGCGTGTTGCAAATATCAAGTTGAAAGTGCTTTGTTTTCCGATTTGGTTTATTCCCCACTTTATTGGCGGAAGATTATTTGAGTAAGATTACGAGGCGTCACTGAATCTGTACGCTCTTTAGTTGGACGCTCAGTGGTCAGATTATCTTGTCAGATAACTTACGCGGAATTCACAATTTAGTTGATTGACAACGTATAACTTATTCATCAATAGATGGCGCGTTTGTGAACCTATGTGTGAATGCTTGTATCAACAGGTAATGTATATGATATGTTTCTATTGAAAGAGTAAATCGTCTGATACCTGCTGCAGATATTGCCTGTATATTGTCCTTAGATATTTCTTTGCCAGAAGGAAGAACGCACTGGAATACAGCCAGAGAAAAGGATCCATATTTATGATCGAGGTAACACCTGTGAAGAATTTGTACCTGACTTAATTAGTAAGCATGTTATCGCACCTGTTAACATACAATGTTCTATATCAGATACCCACGTACGACAGAAGAGAAAGTGCTGGTAAGTTGAATTAATGGATAAAATATCTGTAATACAGGTTGAACTTAGGTATTTTCGAAATATACACTGCTAAGCACTCCACTTCGCGACGGACTCATCTATTTGAGGAGATTGTTGTCGTCTGCTTCCAGGACCAATTTGCGCGCCAGGACTGCCTCAAACACTGCAGCGCGCGCCCAGACCAGAAATTTTGACCTGAGTTTTGTTTTGTTGTGAAGAGAAACATCGGAGTGGTCTCTTTTAAGTCATTTGCCATCAGCTCCCACTTCATCAAATTCTGTCACGTCGTATATTTATAGAAGCGCGAGAAATTTATGTTTCTTGCTCGCTGGCAATCCAACGGAAAGCGAGCGAGGGTCGAGCACACACGGAGAGGGGGCCAGGGAGCCAACGAGCGTGTGTGCAGGAGATTTTCACCTCCAAGAGAGAGGGGCGAGATCGCACGAGCTGTTGGAGTCAGGGAATGGGTGTAGTGTGAAAGGCGCGCCAAGCTTGTGGCGAACGCTTTCCATTCGGGAAAAGATTCTACACCAAAGCGCCCACCATCCAGCGTCCCGTTCCCGTACGATCGGCACAACACGCGACTTCTAGAAACACGCCCCTCCCCAACACCTCCTGACGGACGCACGCCAACCAACCGACCAACCTCGGCAAATCCCGCCCGGGGTATAAAACCAGCTTCGCAGCTAGTCTCCCCCAGGGCAAAGAGATATTGCCCGTTGAACAGCGGCCAATCGAGCAGGTGTGGTTGCCGGCATACATCATAGGACGAACTAGACCGTGTGCATGTAAACGGAGCGGTCGAGCGAAAGATTCCAGTATAGCCGACCCAGCTCATTTTCTGGTATTATCGTTGACCCCACTTCAGACGCCACCGCCAACTCCTGGATATAAATCCCATTCAATGAGACAGATTGTAAAATTGAGAGGTGTGAGGCGACGCGAACAAGACGCTCTCACTTTATTACCCACTTACTAATATTCAGAGGGAAGCTAGCTGCAAAAAGACACATCTATTCGACGACAAATCGTGAGTGTTACACCCATAAAAGTCAAAGGTAATTATTTTATTCAACAAAAGCGTCCCATTTCAGGATTGGATCATGTTCTTCTTGAATACTCAATCAAGTTAACACCGCATTTTTAGTTTCACAGTGTCAATAAATGTTTGTATTGTCTCAAAAGTAGCGCGACACAGCAAGCAGACGGTATTTACGAACGTTGTAAAATGTCGTCTGCTTGCTGGTAAACGGAGTCATTGTTTTGGTCGCCATTTTGGTGACCCCTGAGGTCGGGGTCAATCGCTCGCTTGCCGATAAATACCTGGATGCTATTGTCTTTTCCTATTCCGATTCCCCATCGCTTAAAATACACTAACATGTGCAATTATCTCTTGATATCGATCTTTAAGTAAACGTCTGTAAACGTCGCTTTTTGTGATCGATCCGGCACAAGCGGTCACAAGGCCTTAGAATGCATACGGCGTAGTAAGTTGTAAGCCCATGATAGATGTTATGAATGGATAAGCAATAATTGAGTTGTTACGATTACAAATAGATCACACTCGCTCAGCTGAATGAATATATAAATAAATAGGTGTTTATGGCCGGGAAATCGTTTACGTTGCCGTCGTGTTGTCCTGTGACTAAGGGCAGTAAATCCGTCTCATTTTCAATATGACACCCGACAATCGGTAACAGCTGTTCTGGCGTTCAGTTACACATTTGTTAATTATGCGACCTCTTTAATCACTTGTGACACTATAGAAATCATCATAAAAGACCTTGCATCACGAGGGTTTAAGTAAATGCTGTGAATTGGATTTCTTCCATGGGTATTTTATAAAGTTGGCAATATCGATGGACCAACCACCTTGCTTAAAATGATAATAATTACACACATGAATCACATCACAGTATAGTTATTACAAGTCAAATAATTAACCTTTGCTTGAAACATACACTCAGCGTTGAACGCAATGCACACACACTCACATACAAACTCACACACACACATATATATATATATATATATATATATATATATATATATATATATATATATATATTTATATATATATATTTATATATATATGTATGCATGTATATATACATATATATATGTATATATGTGAATATAGATATGTGTGTGTCAATATATATATATATATATATATGTATGTATATATATATATATATATATATATATGTATATATATATATATATATATATATATATATATATATATATATATATATATATATATATATATATATATATATATATATATATATATATTATATTAATTACATATTGGTCCTCCATAAGAGTTGAGCGTTAAACATTCTGTTCTACCAGTTTCATCGGTCAATCCTGGATTAAATAGACGTTTGCGTCTGAGATGGGGATCAGCTATCCCTCATATTACCGTCATATGATAGTCTTCCGGGACTGGATCATTTCAAGACACCCATTGACTAACCACTACGTTCCTATCTTGTCCCTCCATCCACCTTCACTTTGTCATGAAGCATTGTCCATATAGGATTGTAAGAATGATGATTACTTTGGTGAGATCGATCTCGATGAGGTGATGGATCAGGACGGGTACAGGTAAGATATTGACACCGGAAGCGGATGTTAACCCACCTGTGTCCCAGCTTCACAAAGCTCAATCGAGATACAAAGCCAGCAATCCATCTCCAGTTACAATAGGGGTGTCGTGATATTTCGATTATAGGCAAATAGTCCAGTATCCCTACTCCAATGGGCCTGTTATATTGCCATTACCCCACCCCTCCCCCACCCCCCCCCCCCCCCAATCCACCCCGAACTCCACCACAACCACCACACCCATAAAACATATTATGGTTATTTATGTACGGCTTAAACGAGGGAAATGCTTGGGAGGGGGTGAGGTGGGTGGGGGGGGGGGGGTATATGGTGGGGGCGGGGGGCTAATAAGACATCAATCCGACGGCTCGAACGGAAACCAAAATCTGTCGATTAAGACATGTCAGTATATTTTTGGGCTTTGAATGTTAAAAACAACTTCGATTGCAAGAAGATGATGACTTGGGGATTAGGAATGACATATATCCAAAGTGTGTCACTGGAGGAGATAAAAGCCGTTCTGTGTGCTGTTATTAGAGTGATATCACCCATTGTTTGTTTACCGTCCCCCCCCCCCCCACCCCCAAAACACATGCGAATGTGAGTCATCTCTGTTTGACCCCAGTAAAAGCAAACATAATTTGTTCAAAATATCCATTAAGGTTGTACCAATAGGAACCGGAAAAAAACCTAGCTCAACTCTCTAAACAGCTGCGTGATTCAATTCCTCGCAAAAAAAACTGTCTCGTGTAGTCTATGGCGTTTCCTTCCGGCCCTAACGTTCGGTCACCGAAAGGGACCCTCCGTCATTAATTACAGCGAATCTGATTGCAATTCAGGCAACTGCATTTCCCCATAATAAGATAGAACCTATGAAATTAAAGTCCTTTGCAGGCGGGTGTCCCTGAGGTTGGCCTTTTCCAGTCGGTTTTGTATACTCGAGAAAAGACTCGTGTTTTGGCTGTGACGGCTTGCCTTAATGACGCTAACATTCAGAGAGACAAGGATGGATAGGCCACCGTCTACCGTGTAGATCCCAGCGAGCGCTATTTCACGAGCTTCGCGGCGGGAGAAGCGCGTAGTTCACAGGTTGAGCAGGTCCATGGGGCATATCTAGTATAGCTATAGATCTTTGTGTATAGGGTGGGTATGTCAGCGTTGAGATTATGTTTTGGTGATACAAACGAAATGGGACGTAGGCCGGAAATGATTTCGGTACATCGTAGGGTGTGATAGCGAGGCGGTGAGTGGGGTGAATTGGGTTTGATGGAGAGTGGTTGGGGCAATAAATCGTGAACTGTGGATCAACCATGAGAGCCGATATATCCTTTGTTGAAGGAGATATATATTGGCGAGATTTGGGCGATGGAATTGGTACGATGGTGAGTCGGATAGTAGTGCGGTGAGCGGGAGATACCTCATCTGGGATTAATGAGACATGATATTACGGGAGTGAAAAGTCTGTGATGGAGAGGTGAGGAATTTGAATCCGTAGGGATCTCAGGTCCCACGACCTTTGAGGTGACACCGTGTGCGTGTGAAAATTGCCTCTACGCGTGGACTTCCTAGAAGGATGTGCGTGCATATCTGCTGATGTGACCGTGGGGAAACAGGGGGGTCTGAGGCGAATCGGTTTAGGGAGTGGGGAGTGGTTGGATGGGTGGGGGGCTGTTTTCGATACTAATATAACGACCAGCGAGTGGGTTAGCTGTTGGAATGAAGGAGGATTTGAGTCGGGCTAGCTATATCAAGACACTCACGGACGAGCATGCGACCTCCTATATGAACTTGCCATTTCCAAGCACACGACCGGTACGACTTATCTCACACCCACAGAGCTGGCGTAATGTTACATTCATATTTATAAAAAAACCGCCCCCACCGAGTGACTGACTCACGAGCCTCGTACAAGGGCGCGCCTGCTTGACCACGTATAATTACACGTCAATCTTCCCATCTGATGACCCCAGCATGGAGCCGGGGACTGCAACAGACACAGTGACCCCACTCCCCTCCATCATCCCCCCCACCCCCACCGCCCATCCCATCGTCCGTCCCAGCCGAGGGACCACGCGTCCCACGTGAGTGCGAGTACCAGACGGTACAAGTCAGTTCCTCATTCGCAAATCATGGCGCTGCAGGAGAAGGGAAGATCCAATATACTCTGACACATATTGCCTCCCTACACCCCCCCCCCCCACCACCACTACCACCCGACCCCACATGCCTTCTTCCCTGCTGAGGAGCTCGTAATCTGAATACCGAGGGGAATACGGGAGATGGCGGGATATATACCGAGGTATACCGTCACATCATACCTCATAGGTGTACCCATACCCGCCAAACAAATCCAACGCCCGACTTATATCATCTTTCATAGTTCCTGAAAAATAATTATCTCGTCATTCGGTTCATCTTAACCCAACAAGAACATGGACGTGCCAACTACAATCACCCACCTCTCAATCTCACCAACAAATCCAACCTCTCGTCCTCACCTCTCAATTTCACCTCTCAATCCCACCTCTTTAATTCACCTCTCAATCCCACCTCTCAATCCCACCTCTCTAATTCACCACTCAATCCCACCTCTCAATCCCACCTCTTTAATTCACCTCTCAATCCCGCCTCTCAATCCCACCTCTTTAATTCACCTCTCAATCCACCTCTCTAATTCACCTCTCAATCCCACCTCTTTAATTCACCTCTCAATCCCACCTCTCAATCCCACCTCTTTAATTCACCTCTCAATCCCACCTCTCAATCCCACCTCTCAATCCCACCTCTCTAATTCACCTCTCAATCCCACCTCTCTAATTCGCCTCTAGTTTCCACCTCTCGTTCCCACCTCTCCATCACCCCGCCCTGCCCCCAAACGGACTCCCCCCCACCACTTCTCCACCCCTACATCCGATGCACACGACCGAGCCTGGAACCCCCTCACCCAGCTCATCACCCTAAGACAAAAAGCTCCTCGTCAAAGCCCTGATGACGGGTATCGCACTATCACCAGACCCCTCCTTCCACCCCACCTCCTCCTCTGACCAGCGATGGGATGGTCGGCTGGATACAGCAGCTGGCCGCTCACCCAGCACCCTCATCAACCCCTTATATACACGCCCCAATCCATCAACTCAGCCTCAAAGCAACACGGCTCTTATTGTTGTCAAATGCCTTATGTAACAAACACTTGTCGTCAGATAGCTATGAATTAATAGATGGCTTTTAATATACCGGGTCCCCCAACTTGCTCTGATGACAGCGTTTGTGCCCCAGTGGCCCGCGAGGACAATGCCTGATTTGTTTCCGGCGGACCAATCTGATTTGGCGAATGGCATCAGCGATTACACAAGAGTTGAGCCGGGCTTTTACCTCTGGTTGCGGAGGGGGGCAGTCATGATGGATTCTCGCGTGTAGGACCGTCTTGGCGGGCACGGTTCTGGGCTGCTTTGAGCCCGAGACATATTTATGCCCAAGTCGAGTCAACTTCTAAACACACTTCATGTTTGAGTGGTGCTACGAAGGACTCGCTCATGTGTTCGCTGCCACAGAGTGTTTGGGAAAAAATCAACAGTCCCACCCGAAATTAAACGGGTCCGTGGCATGTAAACAATGGTAAGTTTCAAATGATCCGAGGGGATCAGCGTACGAACAAGTTCAGGAGGCAATGATTTCAAATGACGTACAATGATAACCACCCAATACCTGGTAATGATGTTATGTCCATAGGTGTCCAGCCAATGGGCTCCAACACCTGGTTATTGATCAGTTTAATCAATATTAAACCCTTTTGTCCTTAATATACATATCCATGTGCTTTTTAAAAGTGTTTAGGGAACTTTGATGGCAATCTATGCCACATGGTACACACACACACACACACACACACACACACACACACACACACACACACACACACACACACACACACACACAAACACACACACATATATATATATATATTTATTTATATATATATATATATATATAAATTTACATATGTATATATATGTATATATATATAGATAAATATATATATATATATATATATATATATATATATATATTAATGTATATATATATATACGTATATTAATCTCTATATATATATATATATATATATATATATATATATATATATATATATATATATATATATCTATATATATATATATATATATATATATATATATATATAGCACTAATAATTACATTTACATTGCTGCCGCTTGGTGCTGTGCCATTTCTATATATAACCATCACACTCGTGCATGCATGTTTGAATATACATATACGCTGACGAGCAGCTCCTAAACCGACCGAGACTTCTCGTCTATCAACAGTACAACACGTTTACAAGGGCTGATGGGATCGAACCAGCGTTGACGAGTGTATGACACACAACAGCGTTTGTACGGGGTGTAGGGAGGGTTTACACAACTGATACATGTTGAGGCGAGACAAGGTTAAGTGGGCAGGTCGCGGGGAAGTGCTGCCTTAACAACTAGTAAGGTGCCCTCAAGTGTACTTTTACCATACTGGTGTTATCAAGTATAGTTGGCAGAAAAAAGTGACAGCTTCTCGTTGTGAAACTCTCACCCGGTATCCGTAATAAGTACACGTACTTCATAGAACAGCGGGTAAAGTTGTACGAACTGAGATGGCCATTGGTTACAGGCAGGCTCAGATTATTTTTCCTTCCTATCCCAATAACCCCCCCCCCCCCCCCCTCGTGCGTCAACCATCATGACACGAGGAATCAATCGGGGTGTTTTGCCTGCTATGATTTAAGGATAAACCTTTCATATATGCCTTTAGATAGAACTTTGTATAAAGCCATGGCAATGCGGACAGATTGTTGTAAACGTATAATGGAACTCACCTGATTTTTGTGGAATTCTAATCAGGATTCATGTGCCCCTACGTCAAGTAACCATGGTAACAGCGACCCCTGTAAGTCAGTGGGAAGATAGACGTCAAAATATATGCAATACCAAATTCTTGATTGTGGAAATATTGAATCATCAAATTATTATTTTCCAGGATTTGCAGCCATAAGGAATACTCATAAATAAACCGTAAGAGAAATGAGAATAGTTGCTAGTTGAGTGATTCGTGAGACGACGCGCGTTGTGGGGTGTTTAACCTTAAACCATATCCTGATGTCACTCGCTAAAGTGTCCAATTAATCAAGCCGCCCAGCAAACAAGACCCCCACACCAGTCACCATCCTTATAAAACACTGATGGTGGACGGCATATCAGGCGACATTTGTACCGAAACCTTCCTGAAACCAAATCTCACATGAATGCGGAAGGTTGCCAGTTCAATATGAACTGAACGAGGAACGGCAAAATGTATTGTGACGTCATTCCATGGCAGTCGGCTAAATGGGCAGGGCCAGGAATCTCTGGCGGACGCTGTGTTATAAACAAAGGCTGGATTTACTTGGATATAAAGCATTGACGACGACGCTACAGGTCGTGAAGATTGAAATCGACGACATTATGGTACGGCTACCATTGTCTGTGATGGTGTGGTCAGGTATTGGGGATTCTATGGACGTTTGTATTTGTAACAAGCTGATTACCGCAGTCGTAAGTCACCAGATCGCTTGATCAAGAGCTCCGGCGTACATACATCGATTACGTAATAAGGATCGTTTGGTCATGATTTCTCCTCGCTGGCAATACGCTACGCCTCATACCAAACCCCGCTCCCCCGCCACCCTCCCATCCCACCCACCTCGCTGGCCTCTAATATATTAACAGATAATATGAATATTAGCCGTCAGAGAGGATTTGGCATTTTAAAACTCGAGTGCCCGTGCGCTCAACCTTTCTCTGGCATTTGCCATTCGCGCTGGAACCTAAAATGAAATTGGAAAACCTGATTGAACATCGGGCATTTCTATTTGGTTCACACGGAGTATAATGAAATATCGGCGCCTGTGCTTGTCATAGCGGCTCCTGAATCAACAGAAGCTGATATTTGAACCTCCGCGGATAATGAAATGCTGGTTGTCTTAGCAAAGTTTGAATAAGGCTGAATTCTTGACATATTTGGTCATATTTCATAACCTTTCATGCTGTGTGGAGTTCATCTTGGCCGCTCAGTGATGGTCGCATTGAGCGCGTCGCCGTGCTGAAGGCATACATCATATTTCAGCCAGTATTTCATTGTGGGATTTTAAATGAGCTAAGTACCCGCTGTCGACCAACACACCATCCTAATTGAGCCCCTGTACATTTGTCATTAAGAGAACTCTCCCAGCGCCAAATGCTCTCACGTCAAACAACTGTCACACGCGCGCCCTCATCTTTGATAAGTGGTCTTTAAAGGCGAAAACCTAGCTTTCTAACACTCGTTTACTTATACCACCGAAGTCGACATGAAGTGGTTGAAATTCTATAAGAAATGTCACGGCTTAGACACCCGACTCGTGATTTACTACAGATCTGCTTACCGCACGCATAAAGTACTCATGTGAACAGTGAAGATTGGGAGAGCGAGAGAGAGGTTGGTGTGGTTATGTACTGACTCCAAACACGACTCGCTCTCACAAAGGTTCGAATGTAGTAAAGCATTTCTGCAAAGAGCATTGATAACCCACCCTGAAAAGTGACTTGTGCCAACATATTTCGAACATTTATACGGTAATTGTGCGGCTTAAAAGTCATAAACTAGGTCGGCTATTGTGTATTGGCACCTGGCCGCCTTAACACATGTATATGTCTAGATTGGATATATGTTTGTATTGTAAGCCGCTTGATTTCAAGCTTTTCACCTAAACAAACATCCCTCTCTCTTCCATATATTACGGCCATTACTCATGCAAGCAGCTATAGACTCATTTTAGTCTAAATGATTAGAGACATTAAGGATCAATTCTTGAAGAATCGCGAGCCGCTAGAATGACGTCATTTTGATGACAAACCGCGTGAGATGATGCTAATTCATCTAGTGCGGAGATGAAATCGCCATCGCGCTGCTTGTATCAACGCCAGCGTCCGCGACTCTTCCCCTTCCAAGTCACAGCAAACTTAGCAAATCATATAAAACGCTATTCTGAAAACTGCCCCTGTACTCAAGCAGTGACAAATCAAGACGAATTGAGACCCTGAGACCCCCCCCCCACCCCAACGCAAATGTTTCTGATCCCGATCTGTTCATCCCCAAACCACGGCCCCTCCATTATACAACCATCCCGTCTACACCTCTACCCTAGATCCCCTCTATGCCTCTACTCAAGATCCCCACTAGACCTCTACCCCAGATCCCTTATATAACTACCCCAGATCCCCCTACACCTCTTTCCTAGATCCCCCTATATCTCTTCCCCAAATCCCTCCTGCACCTATTTCTTTGATCCCCCTATATCTCTACCCCAGATCCTCTTTCCTAGATCCCCATATATCTCTTCCCCAAATCCCTCCTACACCTATTTCTTTGATCCCCCTTATATCTCTACCCCAGATACCCACTACACCTCTTTCCTAAATCCCCATATATCTCTTCCCCAAATCCCTCCTACTCCTATTTCTTTGATCCCCCTTATATCTCTTCCCCAGATCCCCACTACACCTCTTTCCTAGATCCCCTCCCCCTATATCTCCAACCCATTTACCACTACACCTCTTCCCCAGATCCCCACAACACCTCTACCCCAGTTACCACTACACCTCTTTCCTAGATCCCCCCATAACTCTTTCCCAGATCCCCCTACACCTCTTTCCTGGATCCCCCTATATCTCTTCCCCAGATCTCCACTATACCTCTTTCCTAGATTTCCCTATTTCTCTACCCCAGATCCCTTCTACACCTCTACCCCAGTTCCCTCCTATATCTCTAGCACATACCCCTCCTATATATCTAGCACATACCCCTCCTATATCTCTAGCACATACCCCTCCTATATCTCTAGCACATACCCCTCCTATATCTCTAGCACATACCCCTCCTATATCTCTACCTAAGATCCCACATTGATTAAGTAGTGATGGTATACACTACCGCATTGATTTAGAAACATCGAAATACATAAGAAGAGCTACACATGAATAATGTATGTCTCTCATTGTATATTATTTACAAATATCATTCACTGTTTTACCTGATGTGTTTTCTATTGTCAATAACCTTCGCCCCCAGTATATCAGATGACAGACAGGCCCTGAATCACTGTGCCAGAACTGAGCAGATAACTAAGCGCATTTTGATAAATCTCTTTGCACTCTGTCAGTTTTTAGCATTTGACATTATGTGTGTAGAAAGGTATGCATAGCAAAACACACGTTCTTGAGTACATCACGTCCAGAACGCGTTCTACTTGATTGACAACACCAGGAGAGGCACTCTGCCTCAACACCAACTCCTCCTGTCACTCCCCAACCCCCCCCCCCCCCCCACCGACCCTACCTCCCTCAAACCCAACCCTTCCTGTATACTCCTCTGACTCTCGTATCACTACGAGCATCTGAGACGCTGGGTCTGTCCGCATATTTGCCGGTTTTGTTGGCAAGTTTTTTGTACTCGTCATATCGCTATAGTTTTATCTTAGAGTTACATGAGCTCATTAATCATCCCTCTTGAGGCACTTGCTACTGTTGCTGCTGCTGCTGCTGCTGTTGCTGTTGCTTACGTTTAGGAAGAACGCCATGATAGCGACCATCACGTGGCGTGTATTGTTGTAGAAAACCTCTGCTGTATTTTGAGGTATTTATGTACGGCACGGAGCGTCTTTGACTAAAATAGTCACAATTTCCTCCTTCGCCTCACGCTATTTCGACCTTCTCAACACGCTTAAAGCCTAGATCAATGCGGGAATGGCGTAACGCGAAGAGGAAGTATCGCGTGACGTCACACCTCCTTACGTCATATGGTACGCCATGACACGCAAACAAAATGAGGGGGGGAAAAATCAATCTCTCATTTGTCATAACGCATGATGCTAAATAGATTTGTTGTCAGAGGTTGTACAACCCTGGGAGCATTCAACTGGCATGAAATACAGCGGTTTGCCTGGTTTCCTTATAATACCTGATCCCACGCATAAAAGATCCTCTGCGCGCGTCGACCCCAAGCCAATTTGTCAGGTGACACCCTGCTGTGAATTCTTTCAATAAGTTTCAAAAATGATAAACACCCATAGCTATAGAAATAACACGAAATTGGAACGAATATTATTCTTTCAAAAGTACCCCTTGGATTTTTGTCACCCTGACATGTTGTTAATAACAGAGCATCGGTCTCTTTGTTTGTAAAATGTTTGAGCTTTTATTTAGATTTGACATGTTTAGCATTTTTCATAACACATTTGGAGAAATCACATCAATGAATTGACAATATCTCCCGACGCATATTAATTATACTGCGTGAGGTTCTGTGATTAATGGGATAAATATTCCTTTGACAGCTCAATGCATTCGACAATCCAAAAGTCAAAAGCAATTTGGGATATCGGCCAGGTTATGGTTTGTAAGTTATAAACCGAAAAGTAAATCCGTCTCTAACCATTGTTCTTCTATCATTGACAACATTGATCATAAAATTCTACAGTATTCAGCTGACAGATCGTAAAATCTAAATTCCGATCAACCGAGATCGAAAGTAACTGAGAGTGACGCAAAATTCGTTGTCAAGGCCCATCATTGGTTACCAAGAAGACGCTGTTGTTGTCGAAGGGCCCTGTGACGTGCGTGGCGCGAGTTGCCGTGGATATCATACACGGCGTTCTCGTCCATCAACACCTGTCGATTTCATGCATCGATTTCACGCGCGGCGTTCGTTTGACAGACGACGGCAGGCGTTCTTAGCGGGTGTGATCTGTTATAAGAGTAGAAGGGGTATTATCCGATCAAATTAAACGCTGCTTGAGGGCACTCCATTAGTCACTGATACATGCAGTCGGTTTCACATCATGATCGATATCTCTGGAACACTACTCACTATACAATCATACAACATTCGCAAATATACTCCTACAGCGAGAAGTCAGCACCATTTTGTATGCATTCAAACTGATTATACAACGCACAAAACACCTCTTATTCTTTCATCATCAAATGCGCGTTAATGAAAGTCATATTCACAACATGTTCTCAATCATAAACAGCACGAGCGCGAGTTAAATGCGGGAAACACCAAGCGCCCCGCTCAACCGATCTCGCGATGTACCGAAATACACCCAAACTGATTACTGATCGCGCCAGGTTTTTTTCAATGTAGAACACGGGGGATCAAGATCCCCGAGGGACCTTATCTCCCTCATGGTACAGGTCTACAGAAGCTCCATGTGCCTCTCTGATATCACGGTGGCTAAAGCGATTGGGTTTTAGCATCTGCACCGAATGGGTAGCTGCGTATATCCAAGCGTCTGTTCGCACACAGACAAGATTAATGTAAGACTCCATGCTAGGTCCCGAAAGGCCAGTCAGGGCTGTTATATTAACCGATATGTGTGGAATTATAGTTGGGGATTCTTATTAGAATATAATAGGTTTGGGATCAAGTAGCCCCAAATCGACAAGCTCATCCCCCATCCCACCACACACACACACCTTCGATCTCTCTCTCATAGCTCCTAAATCCTCCAAAAACTCACCATCTGTACGAAACAAGCAACCTCCGAAATATCGCCCCTCCACCCTCGCATCTATAGCACCCGGAACACCTCATACCATCCCCCTCCTCAGTAGCCCCTCCTACTTCTCATATACATCGAGAAACGCTGGTGAAAGTCGGTGAGGCCTTTCGTTGGTCGGTGAAGGTTTGCAACCCCCTTAGCGGCCAAAGAACGAAGCTCAGACCACAATATTGACGAATTCTCTCTCTCTCTATCATCCCGGCAGGCCAAAACACTTCCTCGGCCAGAGCAGCTCGCGGGAAGCAGACTTGCTTGCTTTTTCCCAAGAATTTCCCTCTCTCGCTTGCTTCCAACGCTACGCGAAGGCGAGCGAGACGCGCGGAGCGTTTGTGCGTTGCAGAAGGACGCTCGGTTCTTCGCCAAGCAGGTTGATTCGGTCTCTCTCTCTCACTCGCTTGTCGTCTGCGCTGATCGTGACCCCGACCCGGCCCAGTTACCGCTCATTGGGTAAGAGCTATCACGTGACCTGTCTCACTCGCCTTATATGGGTTAATATTTCTTTAGGGTTGTAAAAGCGCCTGGACGACCGCCGCAGCCATAATTCATCGGCGCCCAAGTGCTCACTTCCGACCGAGTTGGACCCACGGGCACTAAATCAAGAAAACTAGGGGCCCCAGAGCTTCAGCTGGAGGACTCAGTAGCTATGAGTTCCTATTTCGCTTCGATGTCTGCAGTGTATAACACTGGTGTTAGCGGTGAGAGTGGGGATTCGTCACACCACGGGAGCCGACACGCGGACTACCCTTACCGCGGATACCCGACACACCACCCCGGGCACCTACAGGCCTATCACCCTCACTCTCACCATCACTCAGCCGGGCATCCCTACAGCACCAGCCCCGGGCCTGCCGCAGCAGCCAGCGCCCAGAACGGTGGCGATTTCAGCGCCTATAGTAGCCACCAACAACAGCATCAGCATCAGCATGCTATGAGTGCGTCTCAGCGACTTTGTCACCCACCTATGGGGGGTAGAGACACGACATCCCCCCTGTCCTCCGTCGGGGCCGGGGGTGGTGGAGGAGGGGGTGGTGGCAATTCCCCGGAGCTGCCCAGGGCGCTCAATTTCTCGGGCTACAATTCGAAGAAAGCCTCCACTACGAGTTCGTCATCTTCTGGCGCGGCAACCTCCGTGGGTGCCTCTTCCGCTACGGCTGCCTCAGGATCCTCAAAGACCCTCACAGAACCGCTGACCTCCCCTAAAATCTCCTCTCAAATCAACGGCAAACGACCAGTGTCTCCACCTCTCAGCCCAAATATCAAACCGAAGAAGGAAGATGAAGGTCTGAGAAAGATAGAGGAGAATGGAGATGATGACGATGACGATGACGACGACGAAGACAAATCGAAAGATGACGGAGATAGGGTGGCGACTAGTCCTGGCGGAAGCGGAAGTGATATGGACCCGCAATCACCTGACGATGACAAGTCCAACCAGCCGCAGATCTACCCATGGATGAAGCGCATGCACTCCGGGGCCGGTGAGTTCTGTTATGATCTACGTCATTCTAATAATCAGCAATCAGACACCTGTTTATCACAGGTAACGCTTTTAATTGTTCCAATTCTTACTTTTCGGTGTGCGATGTGTACATATAATTGTTATCTATCGCCGAAATGGGTGTACGATGTGAATTGTTAACAGTCAAGCCATACTCTGTCTTAGTAATGTTCCCACGCTCGCTAAAATATGACCGAAATCATACCTTCTACAAGTAAAAACGTCACAAAGTGTTCCCTTACATGCATCTTTATCGATACAGGTTATATATTCCCTATGTGACGATGAGCAAAAGTTCAGAGAAAGTTAATAGGCGTTCATATGAATTTGTGACATTCCCTTTTGATCCAATATAGCCGAAAACACTAGTGCTGGCGACATACACCCAGCCCGTGCAGAGCCCATCGGCCTATACCACGTACACGGAATCAATCTCGCTAACCCAAACTCATAATGAAGGAAAAAACCTCCCCGGCAAAGACATTGCTTTCAATTAGCCTTAACACCAACTTTTTGTCGGCCTTTAAGGCAAGCTGTCCAGTGGAGTCGCACTGCCTGACAAACTTTTTCTGCCTATCGTCCAAGCCGCGGCGAGATAATTATCTGGTGCGGATAGTTTTGCAGCTTTATATGTAAGGACGATCGGAATAAGTCATGTTCATTTCAAATTGATTCCAGCTGAGCATGCAGTAGAAAGGCCGCGTGTCGGTTTCTGATTGCTTCTTTCAAAAAGGTCGCATCGTGCCACAGTCAATGTTTCCCTTCAAGAGGATGATGAATCAGGTTGATCTGTGCTGGCGGGATATCACTCCGAGTGCATCTATGTATAATCACGCTTCAAGCGATGAGTACATGCATTTAATTTGTATCTATTTTACCTTTTAATAAGTATCACCCTTTAAAAATACCCCTATCCCCATAAGCACATCAATCTTACACCAGCCAGACCGAAATTGACATTTCATATTTCATCTTGAGAGCACCAGCTCGCGATCATGAGTAGATAATGATCCTGATCATAATAACTCCGCAGTAGTCATCCCACAAACTGCATTTCCCCCCCCCCCCACCCCCACCCTCTCCAACACACCTCACACCTTAACCCACGGTCATTCGATGAACGGTCCTCTAACTTCTGTGTAACTACCCGTGCAAGACTCGGCCGCAAGCCGCCTCAGCGTAATGACCTGCTCGCTCAACACACCTTCTTTTGCTCAATCACGCTAACCTCCTACCTGTATACGCTCGAAATTATACCCCCCCCCCCCACCCGCCCTCTCTCTCACTTTCTCTCTTATTGGAATACAGTGTTTCGACTTTTTAAACAGTTAAACACGCCGGCTTTTACAGTTTATACGAACCTTGTATGATAAAAACCGAAGCAATTCATCATTTGGTTTCTTTCAGCATGTTTCGCTTCCCCTCTGTCCCGAATCACTCTTTGATGAGTGTGTTCAAAAGCGTTATACGCCGCAAATACTCACCTCGCATTTGACCTTATTCTACTGTAAACTGGCGTTGATGGCGCCGCGCATAAAGTCTCGTGATCCATTAAACGTTGTTTCTCGTAGTGCAAACACAACAAATTACCCCGCATTCACACCGACCATAAATAAGAAAACTCATACATCGTAACATTCTGTTTCACACACTGCCGTCAAGTTGTAGAATGCGCTGATTTCTTATTTATAAGTGATTGTTTTACGACGGTTTCAATACAAGAGTGATGATGAGTTGTCGAAAAAAGAACCTCTGGAAGTGGCCTAGACGCTGTAACATAGCGGTAAACATGGCTTATTATCGCTCGATAACTTGGTGTTTAATGTTGGATTTTATGTGAGCTAGACACTCCCGAGCTGACCCAAAGCACCATAAAAACGCCATCAAGACGTCGTTAAAGAGGGTGCTATATGACTGCCTCATTGAGGCTTCAGGGGCAGTCCTCACGCAGGCCAGACAGGGGATAGGTAGGTGGGTTATAACGAGTTGGTAAGATGGGTATATATGCTTTGCGAACATTAACCCGGGTATTTGACGAGCCCTGTTCATGTTATGTGGCGTCTATGTTTGTTGGTCGGGAGATATATCCGGCATAATTTCTTTTTTTCTCCCCTCACAGTTTTCTATAGTCATCTCTCGCAATCTCTCGTTTATATCTCGTCTCGCTGATCTACTCCACGTCTCCTATATGTCTCAATCTCCCCGTCTCCCTCCCTCCCTCCATTCTCACCTCACCCCTCTCAGACTACCCCCACCATCCCCCCTCTGTAGCTCTACTTTTCTGTGCTTCCTTTATTTCGCATGCACCCCTCCCCCAATCAAAAACACGTCGTGCATGAATTTATCCCAACAAGAAGTGGCAATCCACTTGAGTATGCTAGGGGGCACAGAATAGGTCCAGTTTTTAAGCTTGTGCCAAAAAATTGTTTCAAAAGATAATGGCGGGGTCAGTTCAAGGTATTCTACACTCATTCATTGTCACATAACTTACACGTTTTTATCTTGGCCTTTTAATGCCGGATTTACGGGTATATTTCGTGCCTATGAAATGAAAACGGTGCTGAAATAACAGATAGGGGCGCATTATGTGTGCAGGGACCATAAATTCGCCACAAGCCGTCACGATTTCTGTTTCATCCTCCACCAATTTTTACAGATTATGCGCACCCTCCCGAGGGCAGACCAATTTGCTAGCGCGCTAGACGTTGGAAGGTGGGAGGCATGGGGCTGTGAGAACTTAGGGGCTGATGGTATATTGCGGGGAGCGGTAGGGAGGGGGGGGGGGGTGGTGGTGCTAATGATGGCGGAGGGGTTTGGGCGTAGATCTCGTGGATAGTTATATTTGCCTGTGTATTTGTGTCAAGGTATTACATAGAATAAATGAGGTCGTATCCTCACGCTAACAAGAAATATAATTTTTGTGATCGATGAAGTGCTTGCGAGAAAATTTAAGACTGTCCCTTGCCAGCCATCAACGGCAAGCTTACTGTCTATTTATGACAAATAACTTGCAACGGTCATCAATTCCACTTGGACAGCGATGAACATGCGTTGTACAGGTTAGAATTGGAGAAAACAAGGACCATGCATATTGGAATCACGTGTGCTAAATAAAACACGTGGAAACTACATGCGTCAAAGACTGCGATTTGCCCTTGCTGTCTGTAAAGCAATCAATCAAATCCCACCCGTCCAACGTCTGTGGTGTCCCGCACTTTTCCCGGCCATTTAATCTATAGAAGCCTTTTTTTTGTGCTTAATCCTCCTCGCCGACGATGTTCATTTCGCGTGCGACATCACGAATAGATTTCTTTACGCGCTCGCGCCAAAATAGAAAGAAACGAACATCTTGAAAAAGTCGTCTGTTTTGTGTTTATACCAAGAGATCAGGGTAGAGGGGTAGCGTGTGTTGCGGGCGGGAGACCGACAATCCACCACAAATTATAGGGGTCACTCAACGCTAATTTCAAACGCCCCGTTCTCAAATTACTCCTTAATTCCACTTTTAAAAATATTTGTTGAAGACAATTTTTTATTTGACAGTCATTGGTTCGGTCAAGATTCCGGGCAAATGTTCGTCATACGTTCTGGCTGAATGTTTACTTGCCGTATGGATAGATAGATACACAATACATATTTGGCGTAATGAACTACATCGATATAAATTCAAAATAGATATCCCTATTAGTCGGGTTTTCTTGATGCAAAGGTTATTGTGAGTGGTAAGAAACTCAGCGTTTATATATCAAGATGCGCTCGATTACTCGATTGATGAACACACCACCTTCATGTTAAGAAATAAGCACATCAGGAGCACATCAGGAGCACATCAGGAGCGCATCTTTCGCTTATCTGATTATATCAGCTATTCGTTGATATGGGCTGACATCGTTCACTTATGTCACGATAGTCCGACATTTCAGTAGAGTCGCTCACCATGCAGGTATATATAGGTAACACTGTTTATTTGTCACTGCCTGTCAATAGAACACAAAGAGCAATAAGCGGGGTGGGTTGGGGTGATGGGGGGCGGGATGGGATATGAGCGTGAGGTCCATACGAGGACGAAGTGAACTGTAGGCTGTATGTTATAAGCACGTGCGGACGTATACCAGCATTTAATTTGCTATGCAGAGAGGAATGGAGAGTGAAAGGTGAGGGAGAGAAGAGGGAGAGAACCTGAAGAAAGATAATAGCAAAGATATTAGGATAGTAGGAGGATCAGCACATTATAACTTAAAGACAGATATAGGTGGGGTGGGAAAATAAACGTAGGACAGAATATAAAGATAGAGAATTGGTTGCGGAGTGGGGGGGGGGGGAACAATGAAACAGGCAAATACTTAGAAAGGAGCAGACTTTAGATAAGACGAGGAGATATATCGAAGAGAGGTCGAGAATCCAGGAAGAACATGTGAAAAGAAAGAGAGGTAGTGTAAATGATGGGGTTGCGAGGGATGAATGAGCTGCCTTAGAAGGGGCGTTTGCTTCGTGTCTAGCGTGCTACGGTATTGTCGATCACCCCCCCCCCCCCCCCCCACCACCACCACCCCCCCCCCCGCAACAATAAACAAGACAAGCTGCTCCGCTCGGTTCTTCGACGTGAGATGCTGCTGTGAAGCCATGACTCTGCGTGACATTATTGCCCCCTCACAGTCGTGTAACGAACGCCCCGTCATTTTTAATGGCCCTGTTTCAAAATTAGTTTCCACATATTGCAATTGATATAGTGAATATTAATAAACACTCGCCACACACATACATGTATATATGTAACTCGAAAATGTTAAAATCGCGTTTCTCATTGTTCAGGTTTTCATCATAGACTCAAGTAATGATGAGTCATTGCCGCAATAAGATTTCTCAGCGGATTCTAATAACGTTCTAAGAGCATAATTTTCGATAAAAAAACCCCTTTACCTGAGTTTCGACAAATCTGTAAGCAGCTGTGGTACGATTCGGGATTAGAAAAAATGTCGAAACGACGAAAACTCAAATGTAATTGCATGTTAGGACTTACTGCATCCGTCAATGGTTAATAACGAAAATATCGTACGCCGAATCAAGGAGACTTAGTCTGAATAAGGCCAACCGGTGATCGTCGAAGCAGAACACTGTTAAGGTTGACGATTTGTGTATAGATGGTTTATTATGAAGCGCATAACGACTCAAACATCTGTTACATTTGTTGGCGATAGATTACATTCGGGAACGAGGCTGTGACTGGATGAGAGTCACGTGGTTGGAGATGGATGACGCGCCGGCGCTCCCACCTATCCAAGTACTGTCTATATGTCTAAATTAGCTGTACACACTCTGACAAATAGGCCCCAAATAGCCACTGTCTATTCCCTTTGGTCTTGGCCTAAACGCAGAAGCACACATGAACATCGGATGGCAATTTGCCATTGTCCTAGGTATAGTTAAGAGAGAGGAATCGCGACTCCCCCATAGGCAACTTGGGCGCTGTCCAATCTGCTGGTCCATGCATCATCGTTGTGCAGGGTATATTGGACCTCACGTGGACGCAGCAAGGACAACTCTCGATCCCTTGAGACATGAGAAAAAGACGGCCCAAATCACTTGCTTGGTCCCCAGGCGCTTCCCGTCCGCAGTCTCAGCAACCTCCACACCTCCAACCCTACCCCACCCCCTTCTAACCCACCCATTTCAGCTGTCTTCCAATTCAACAAACACCGCCCCTCCGCCCCCCTCCCCAGCAGACCGCTGCTTCAATATTGCCTCTGTTCCAGACAAGACCCTTCGCCATCCCTCAATCAGGAGGCAGACCACTGCCTCCAAATTTCTAAACATGATTATATCTTCCCCGCAACCCCTGCCGCATCGTCTATATCCCCAATCTACCACCCCACACCACACGGTAAATTCCCCATCCAACAAAACACACACACACACACACGCACACACACACACGCACACGCACACACACAAACACACACACTAATCGAAAATAAGTAATCGACAAAATGGTCCATGGCGGATGAGAAGCGGATTAAGGGCTGCCACTGACATCTCCCCTCCGGGCTCCTGAGATCGTCCTCCTGCTTCTTTTACCATTAGAGTTGTTGCTCGGAGACCCCATGTCCGCCATAGCAACGGCCACTCGACCGAAACACATATTTAGCATTAGCAGTGAGCCTATCCCGGATTCGCGCTTTACAAACCAGTCAAGGGAACGCAAGGGATTTGCGGCGTGAGTGTTCGGATCCGCCGAAATGTCCAAAACCATCCATTCAGTGAATCCAAGAAAAGCCTCTGTCCCCCTCTCTGCTCGCGGACTGCAACCAACTTCAGTTTAGGTGTGGTCGCCTTGCCTGTCAGCAAGTAACCCAAAGAAGGCTGAAAGCTAATTAAGCTTAATTGCCCCCGCGGGAAAGCGGGCTAATTCGGCGAGTAGTAGAAGGAGGGACTTGTAGGCAGGGAGCATAAGGTATTGGGGCTTACAAGCGAGGTGCCAAAAACGCCAACGTGCAAGGCGCAATCGAGAGTTACACGTCCAGCATGATAGGTCAGAGAAAAAAACAGGAGGGTGTCAAGCAAATGAGGGATTAGTCACGGTGAATAATCAAGCAGAGCTGATGCGCTCTTATCCATCGCACCTGGCCATTACCAGGGACGTCAACCTCTCATGTCCGCCTCACAGGACGACGTGTTTTTCTAGTATTTAATAAATAAAGAATGCAAGAGATCAATAAGGTACCCCGACGATCAACTTTCGCTCGCGCTAACGAGAGACCCGTGGTCCAGATTGCTTAGAAAGCTTACTGAGATGGTCTCGGACCTGAATTTCGAATGAGCAATGAATAAATAGTCTAGTTAAGGTTCAATCACGTATATCTATCTCTCACTTGGTATTTTTTTAGGGATAATGATACAAGTTGATTGCACCTGCCTGGTCTATTTATAGACCATGTAGTCACATCATTTAGTATTACATCTGTTGTCGCACCTGGAGCCGAACAGTCCACTCACCTGATGCCTGCTAAATACCTATCTCAGTTAGAACATGATTAACTTGATGACGCGTAAGAGAAATCATATCACCTTTAATGTGGTAAGCACCTTCAAGCGACCTTTAGTCCCCTGGTTGGCGAAACATCTCCATCAGTCCAACGTCAGGTAATCCAATGTTCTGCGCCATTCCTGTATCCATTCTGGCGCACCTGTAATCAAGGATATAGGTGAGTTCCAAGCGACTGGGTATTCTCTGGGGGAAAGACGAACTTTTATAGTGAGGTCGGATCGGTTGGGTCATTTACAATGAGATAAGACAGATTGGGTGTGTAGCTGGCAAGTGGAGGTCTGGTGAGGTTGTGTAATGCGGGACTGGCTTATCGCACAGGTGTCCGTCTGATCAATGACTTATAAATCCTCCAGGTAATGCCTGCAACCTGATGCACCATGGAGTAACTTATTGGGATCACATGACACTCTTAATACACAGAGGCGGGTTTTCTTTCGTGTTGGACTCAAGTCTCGAATGTTCACGGCCTCAATCAGAACATCCGCCACAGGATCAGTCCTCATGGTTGGGTTCGGCGACAAATATCAAACTAAAAATGGTATTATTTTCATATTTCTCTTACCAAAACAAACAGTAAAAATAATAACTTAATCATATATTGAATTGTTAAAAACGTGGTCTGCAATGTACGTAATTCTGTTAGTATTAAACGCTGGTTAATCGACTTCATGTAACCGCCGACATGAAACCAACATAGACAGACGCCCGTCCTGTGATATCGGCAAATATGGTCAAATCGACGTCATGCTTTGGCCAAGAAGTGTCTACCAGCTCACTCAATCTCCGATGATATCTGATATATAACCCGATGAAAATTGGATATTAAATCTGACTCGGTATGATAGGCGTATTTGAAGGGATTAATAAAAGTGCCTCATTATCCTGGGGACTTTCACTCAAGTGATAGCGGTACAACTCTTAGCATCCCTGATCCCTTCTGATATCGTGACCGATCAAACGAATCCGTTATCAGCTCTTATCAATATCTGACCGAGGGACATGTGTCTGATAAGATTAAATAGACTTGACTGCCCGGCGACCGCTCGCGTTTACATACGTTGGTCAGGGCGGCTGCATAAACATACATATACAGCAATGTATACATACGAAACTGACCAGCGGATATATGCGGATCGATGTGGGCTGAACAGCGGGCTCGTATGCAATACGTTGACTGTCCAGTAATTAATAGGACAGAGACGAATCGCCTGAAGTAACGCGACCGATTGGGGCTGGATTGAACGGGAAATCAGTGGCTGCATTTAGTAGCATGTAGATTACAGAACAATCGAATCTATGTCGCTCTTTAAGGAACAGACTAAGCTCCGTCAATCTGGGCGGCGGGTTGTTTTTTGTTGGTGTGTGGACGCGATCGTCGTTGACAGGTATGATAGGACTGTACCAGGAACGGGGTGTTACGTGGTGGGGGGGGGGGGGGGGGGGGTGGGGCTGTATGGCAGTGTTTGACATGGACTAGCGGAGTGCTACAGTACGAGTCGAGTTCGGATATGAGCACTACCATATGAGTTATGTCTTAATGTTACACGGCATGTATGGTACATCGGATCATGAACCATTTACTTCAGTAGCCTGACGCCAGGTGTCGCTGTCCGATGCAACATTAACACTCCCACTGACTCATCCCACCCAACCCCCCCCCCCCCCCCTCCAACACACACAAGTACCCCCTCCCCCTGCACAATGATTATAGATCCCTCACGGTCTCCCTCCGTAACAATCAGTTGTCCCAGGAAGTTATCACAATAATTATGTGCACTAAATTGACGGATTTTTCATCATAATTGCTGTGAATATTACAAAATATAATATTATACATCCACCATGTGGGCGAATAGTAGACATTTGATGCATACAACGAACGATCTGGGGAGATAAAAAAACCCATTCTATTACTAAAAGCATAATAAGAATTGATGATATAACTTAAAGCAGCCTGCTCCACCGCGCTGTATACTCCCGACTAACAACCCCTGTTGACTTGTTGGACCTTATATATAGTTGTTGGTTCCAGGGCGCTGCTCCACTTTAGCCGAAATGATTGTTCTCAGCGCCGCCCCTAATTGGCTGTACATTTGCGTATTTTGGCCTCCTACATGCAAGCAGCCCATGTCTGGATTCTATGTGCGTCCGCGCGTATCATGGCAGTTTATAGAGCCACAAGATGACTAGGTCCGAATACGGAACTGGAAAGAATTAGTAACTGGCTGGTTTATGGATAGGCTATTATGCGGATTATATTAGAGCAGCTCGTTTCGCGTAGTTTACGGGTCCACGTTATGGTAGGTTTTGAATCAATTTGATATTTCCTCCACTAACCTCGCGTGCCTGTTGCAGCGAATTAAACCTAACTCCCTTCTTTTGAATCATTTCCGAGAATTGCATCTGCATTGGGCCGTCTGCGTTTAATTTTCAGGCGGATATCATCTTCTCCCTTGCATGTTACCAAATCTGTCTCTAACAGTTACCATGGTGACCATACTGGGTGCCGGTCACGTGCTGGACCCCCCACGACGGCCACCTAAGCTCGACGCGGCGGCCGCGTTATCACCGTGTTATACGGAGACAGTGAACGACCCTCGAGTCAGCTGAGCTGTGGGGTTGATAGGGGACAGATTCACGCTGTAAATCCGTCACGCGACCAGCTAGCTCGCCATAAATATCCTCTAACAAGTGCCCTCTACACAACAGAGGGTTGACGTCGCAGCCACTTGCTAATAATATGGAAGTTCTCGAGCGTTCACCCAGTCATGTTGGTCTAGGACCTCCCCCCCCACCCCCACGCCCGGGTGCACGCTCTTCATGGAGGTGACAACCACCCCCCTATATCACACCATAACATGAATATAACACCGCATGCGTCTTTTTTGTAAATGTGACCACGTGACGCCCTGCTGCCCCAATCGATCAGTGGGTGACGAAATATTGCCCGACAAGCTGAGGGCCGTTGACACCTCGTAAATTTTCACCTGTTCCAATTAATAGTTGATTACAAGTGTACAGGTAAACGCTGACATCAGGTATTCTCTTATGGGACGTACGAGTCCTTGAAAAGATGTCTGAGTGTTGAGATAGAAATGGATGTGGGTTGGTTTGGCTTGGCGGGAATGGCGACTGGGGAGGTGGATGTGTGCTGGCTAGGCTATCTCTTAATGGGATCTGGCTAGCTGCTTCTGTAATTGTAATAAGGTGGGCGATAAGGGGTTTATACGAAGTGGGAGTAGCGATGATGATACTGCGGCTGCTGCTGCTGCTGGAGACGATGGTGATGTTGTTGTTAACGATGGTGACTACGATGAAGATGATGATGATGATGATGACGGTCGTTACAGTGTAATGAGGATAATGTGACCATCAAAGACTGCCACCAGACTGTGTGTTGTTGTTTATATGGGCCACGTTCTCATCAAGTCCTTGTATTTTCTGTCCTCAGACGCGACAAGCGGGAACGAGAACAAACGAACCCGCACGAGCTACACACGACACCAAACCCTCGAACTCGAGAAAGAATTCCACTTCAACCGCTACCTGACCCGGCGGCGTCGGATCGAAATCGCGCACGCCCTCAATCTCACGGAACGCCAGATCAAAATCTGGTTCCAGAACCGCCGCATGAAATGGAAGAAGGAACATAAATTGGCCCATCTCGCCAAATCACAGGCTCAGAAAATGGACTTGCATGGGATGCCGATGCTTCACCATCCAGTCCACCACCATCACCACCATCACCACGACGAAATGGACCGCAAGTTCGCCACCATGCAGAACAGAGCTATGGCTAACTATTGACTATAAGGACCCGAGTATTTCGTTTGATGAGCGATGTCTGATGTCAAGACGGGACTGACTCACACCTCGTCAGGGCGTCGATCGCGTCGACTGACGGTGTTCGCTGTATTTGTGGTTGTATACGTTATGTAACGTCGCAGGAGGAAGCAAGATCCTTCTTTGTTTTGTGTGTATTTTGTATGTGTGTGTATTCATCGGGAGCGCTGCTGGAATAGTCCATCGATGGCGTCATACACGCACCTCGATGACGCCAAATGTCGATGACGCCAAATGAACACAATGATGACGTCATACGGACACTACGATGACGTCATACGCGCTCCGCATACAACTTTCTTCATATTAAGCAGCCATCAATTGACGACTGGCGTGCGGACTTCTTTTTGAGAGGCCTGTAAGGCTCCAATCGAAGTGATCCAGGCGCCATCAGAAGTCACTCGCGACATGGTGAACGGATCGGGGATGTCGCCATCGGGTGCAATATGGTGTCCTTAATATGAAAAGATGAACTCGAGACTTGAGGTGCATGTCAGTGTTATTGGATGGTATTGTAACGTGTTTTAAGGTAAGGGTGTGCGTTGTCATGGTTATTGAATAGTGTTTATTGTGACGTCATCGAGAGGAGAACTCGCTCGATCTCATGCAGCAGCGGGGCGTGACGTCATTAAATCGGGTTTCCTGGCACGAACAGAAGCTTAGGTCGTCAAATTATGTAACTGGGTTGAATAAGTGTCTGTTTGTATGAGATGGCATGAGTTGGCGAGGCAGTGACAGTGTGTATGTTTGCTGGCATCTGAAGGAGTTCGTCTATGAATATATGTGCATTGTGTGTGGATAAAGTCGACGAGCGAATGAATGAATCCGAGAGAAGGAAAAAGAGGTAGAATTCGGAAGTTAATATCACCGTCGTGACCAGATCGGGGTCACGGTCGGTTCACAACTCATCAGGCGCTCTTACAGCGCCCCCCCCCCCCCCCCCATGACGTCATATTCGCCAAGGCTGCGTCGGTCTTAAGGGTAAATTTACAATTGGCAGATTTTGATACACAACTTTGTTATACATGTACCGCTATTGTTTATTGCTTTGATCATCCTGGGCAGCAGGTGGGCTGTAATGCACGGCTGTCAGTGTGGCAATCAAGGTCGACCAATTTCGAATGCATCAGCTATCAGCCTGTAAAGCTCAATCGAATTGAGGTACTGGTCGTCAATTTCATACACAAACTTCTGTATGTTCATATTTTGGTGATATGCTTGAGGCCCCCCCCCCCACTGTGTCACAATATTCCTACGCTAGATGTATTTTTAAGCTGGTGTGTATTCATTTGGTTCGTTACTGCGTTTTAAGTTGTTAATGATATATCTTTACATTATATATTGTGGTATTAACGTGCTCGGTGGTCAAAAAGGGTAACGAATTGAGCAGTTAACTTTGACTGAGGCTAATTGTCATGGATGTATGTACATATGATTGGCTTTATATAACAGCTGTGCCTCTCCGGGCCATCAGGTGATATCGTCACTGAAAAACAAGAAAATGTGCCATTTTTATATTTGATATAACCTTCGTGTGCTTAACAAAAGGGTCCTAAAATCTCCCTACGTCAGAGATGAAATCAACAATTTGTATATTTCAGAACATTTATCATTGTTTGCAATTTCTTTCTTGAATAACAATTTGCAAATGTATCAATTGTTTTAATGAAATCCTTTTTTTGGCATGTTTCTTTTATCGCTTATTGATAGCCTTCCATGGAGTGTAAGCATTTTTCTGGCATCTATTTTGAACTCGAGATATGTTTCCACTGCAAATTTGTAAAGATGTAATGAATGACGTCATGTCTCCATAAAAAGGTGACAGGGTTTTATGTATCATGCTGTTGCTATGGCAACCAGGGTAACCTTTGTTTATAAGTGTTGGCGATGGTATCTCGGCAGAAAGGGTAAACACACATCTCCAGTGGCATTATATGGAATGCATCAGATATGTCGTCAATGTATTTTATCTTTTTTATGTACGTAGTTTAGAATTTTACTTCTTTTATTCTGCTTAGGTTGCGTTTCTTCACTTCCTACTCGCTTATAAACAGATTTGGCGAGAGCTGTTGAAGAGAAGGAAGGTTTTGTAAACGTTGGTCTTATTTGTGTGTGGGCGCTTTCGACCCACTTTGTATCGGTGTAGGGGTAAAATACAAACAAAAGTGTTCTCTTTGTTCCGGTTTTTACAAACTTGCCGTAAGCTCATGAATATAAATAAGGGTAATTAGCAGCGTGTGTGAGGTGTGAATGACTGTCAGTGGTGTCTGTATGGGAATGACAGATAATTAATGATTATGTATGTATGGAAACTATAAGCTTAAACAAAACGTGGTGACGATTTGTAGACATTGCAGACTATACATTGCAACGTACACGACGTGTGTTTGAATCCTTTTGGGAAAAACCCCCATCCGAATGATATTGTTTTGTTACCCTATCAAATGTACATATCTGTTTGAGAAGCACCTCCATGTGTCAGACGCAGTTCCCTTTATGATGTGAGAAGCAGTTGTTGTTGATTACATGCATCGGGCGTGATCGAAACAAGTAGATTTCAAATTTCGACTTGTCCATAATATGTCCTGTCAGTCGATTTCGCGCCTAATGGGGGCAGCACTTGATCATTAGCGTATTGTTTTGTTTTTTTTAGGAGTTTTTGTTCATTAAGGCCACATTAACAATTAATCGAATCACGTGGTTTCAACCATGATTTCCCTCACATCGCCAGGCATTAATGGTAGCGGCTGTATTTTTGCGCCATTATTCATTAAATTAATGACCAAGGAAGGATTTTGCAACCCTGTTGGTGTGAGTTATCGTTGTGGATATCACAGAGAATTACCAACACAACCTGATGCACATAGGTTTGAAATCATGATTTTGTTGGCTTTGTTTGCATCGCTAGTAATCGTTACCTTGATCGAAACTTGACTACACATGGCCTCTAGTCTCTCTCATAACAATCGATCTGCAAACCCAATCACCGGCCTGATTGATTGATTGATGGATTATCGATTTTTTAATATACTCGTGATTTTTTGTGGATATGTCCGTTTCATTCTCATGTAAATAGCGACAATCATATTTTTGGTTCTATATAGAATTACACATATACTATTGTATTCCTGATAAACTGCTAAAGCCACGAATATAGTGCCATCTGTTCTCGTGTTCGTGTATCTGCAGTTATGTTCTATATTTAGATATGTACAAAAATAATAGTGCTTGTTGTTGACAAACAAAGTTTGTAAAGGTATATAGAGTCTTTCCGCCGTCACGTGACTGTATGTATTGTGAACCAATAAACAGAATTACGTCATAAAGTCGTTTATGGAAGCGTTTGGAAACCAATTAATTCTATTCACTTAGTGTCGGTTCCAGTACTAGATGAATGGACCTCATTCATTCGTTGGCGTTCTTATTTACTCACTTACTCGCTCACCCACTCACTCCCTCATTCTCTCAGAAATGTTAAATATAAAGGCGTATACACCTGCGCGTGGGCTATACTAGCCACAAGCACGCGATGAACAAACCTACACGCAACCGGAAACGACACGCCATACACACACACACACACAGTGGACTAAACATGCTCTAACTGTTGGCTTCATTGGTTAATATCGACATTTTAATTTCCGGTACATTTCAGAGAGTGAAACAATTACTCCATGGTGAAACTTACAGCTTATATTTCAGTGGTGGTAGATAGGTTTTCAGAGAGAAACATCTATCCCTACATGTAACAGCTGCAATATCATGCACGCAAACAAAGAACTATTCGGGTAAAAAATGGCATGTTACAAACCCCAGATACATCGGGATGATTTTAATGAATTAATAAAAATGGGAATTTACTTTAAGCGCGCTCAGTATAGTTTTCCACATGTTGCTGGCAACCAAAGAACAGTTATCAGATTATTATTCCAGTCGCTAGATGGAGCCAGGAACTGCCTGCTACTGAAATTGACAAGCTCGACGACCCCCTGGGAGTTGTGTCCGTTCGTACCGCTTCCAAATATACACAAGACATCTCCAAAGACTACTGTTACCAGAGCGAAATTCATCAAATGGGGAAAAAACTGAACAGGGTATATTTGTAGCCACTGGGCAGATCTGAACGGAATACTCGGAAAACAGCAGGGTTTTTGTTAGCTCTTGGTTTAGGGTGGGTAATGAAAGCTGGAGGTTAAACAGTTTATTAGCGAGGGAGAGAATAAAATGACGTAGCGTAAGAGGCGATAATGAGAGATGACAGATTAGTCATCATAGCGGCCTCACTTTGTCTCATCCGGTGTTCGGCTAAGTTTTTTTTTTATGCACGCGCTTGACCTTTGTTCCGGCGCATGCGCTATCTCGACTAGGAGTGTTTACACTGGCCGCCATATTGGATGTTGTCATGACAACTTATGGCGGCGGCAAGGCATCAAACGCGGCCCACTTCAAGTCCGGAGGTTGGGTTTTAGGGACGATCCGCAGGCTGTTTTCTACTCTAAAAGCTCTCACACTCCACTAGCTTGCCCAACGCGGAGATAGATTGTCGCTCTGTTAAAACGCCAGGGGCGTAAGGGCGGACAGTAACGTTGGGAGACAAACAAAGTTAGAATTCTATGCCTGCCAGCGGTTTTCATTTGAAGCTCAATAGAATTCCGGGTTATCTAAGGCCATCCGTGTCGCTTTTATGACCCTGTATGACAAGCTGTCATTCAAACTATCGCCTTCAAAAATTCCCTTCAATGTACATAATTGTGAGCGATGCTTCAGGCGGGAGGTCAAATTATCTTGTCGCATGGTTTAAATTCGGCAGCAACTGACGGGGGATCTATCGAGGAGAAAAAGGCTCGCAATTCACTTTACAACCTTAAATCTTATATCTACACACAATGTGATCATTTCATTTATTCATCCAAAGCAAAATGTCAAATAATCTGATTGAGAGCAAAACCGGGAAATATTGGATGTCTGTAATTCAAGATCTTAAATTACGCAATCATTTGCAACCTTAGGAAATTAACATCAAGAATTTAAGAGGATTCTACCGTAGCCTTGATGATAAATTATTTAACTAAATAATATTCATATCTAAATATACTTGATATTGCACATTGCGTTTATGGTACATATAAAGCAATAGCACTGCTAACTAATAGGTTAATTTCATTTTCTCAATACCTGGAGTGAGTAGTATGGATGTCATAGATTCACTCATTCAAGATAAATTTTGAATCGCCTTCCTCGATACTCACAGTACACGGTTAAGTGAATAGTGCTCCGAGTTATTAATTTAATTTCGATCGGGTCGATTGCATAAAGACAAATCTCTGTTCGAAATATTTATATGGTGGATGAATTAAACATGGGGAGTCTTAATTTTTGATACGCCTCAATTAATATGACCTTCATCTGACCTCCAACCGTGGTCAATACCGCCAGATGGCAGCACTAGACAACGCAGAGATACCGGACACGGTCTTAACAACGGGTTGTCATTTCAAAAAACGTAAAATTCCACACCCATTCTAATTAGAGTTCTGGAATACAATCTGAAAATTGTTCGACAGCCGTCGTTCAGTGAAACAGTTGTCACTCAAGTTTAGGCATCTTCACCACAGCGAGGTCTCGCCCTCTACCCTCCCCATATAACAAAAGAGGCACCTTATTTATAGCGCTTCATTTAGTTAATTGCACCTTGGTATGGCATGAACCTAATGACAAGACTCCGCCCGTATTGTTAACCTGTCGTCTCCAACCTAAGAGGCCTCTTTTACACCTCATTTTCCGAGGACCTCATGTCCTGACCCTACATAGGTCACGGTAAGGGTCATGCTGATTTTAACTTCACAGCGTTGCTGTATGGCTATTACAGAATGACTCTCAGATTTCCAAAATTTGATCTTCCTTCACTTTCCTTCGCAAATAAACCTCACAACTTATTTAATTATCCCCACAGAGCCTCAGAAGCGCCCTCTAAATTCCTCCTTCGGACCTCTGCTGCTAATCCTAACCCTCTTGTAGTCTAACTCATTTTGCGATTGAAATTCCGCTCGGTAGCCGGGCCCCGGGGGTGGCAGAGAGAAGTGACGTGTCGTGATGGATGGTTTGAAGGAGAGCCAATCACTATATGCTCCCCGCACCACCACTTCTGCCCCTCCCCCTCCCCTCCCACGCCATGTGGTGGTCACTCGACCACTGTCCACGGAGACCATTTAATTTTCCCCTGATAATGTAGGTCACAGCGTGGACGTCACGTTATTCTAATGGTTCTTACGGACAACTTGATGGACGGTTTCTTAGACAGATTACACTTTATTAAACACCTAATTCTGATCAATATTCACAAGCCAGTATTTGGTGGAGGGTGTATAATCAGCTGTACAATTTCGTCACAGAGATGCCGGAATGTCAACAATCATAATATGATAAATCACACATGAATAATCTATGGAACTTATAGTTCATTATATGTTACCCTTCACAGCCTAACCTACATGTGCTTCGGAAGGACCCAACGGGATCTCGGCGTGATATCATTCTTACATCTCAACGAAAATAAGGCAACGCACGATGAACATCAGATGAAAACGACCAGCATGTCTATTCTAATAATAAACCAACATAAAAGATGCCACAAAAATATTTTCTGACAAATAATATACCATCAATAATTAATTAAGGGATGAATTTTGCATGAAAACTATTGGCCAATTCAGCATTATTTACTCGGGTTCAGTTTGCAATTGCTTAAATGTTAAGATAAGTTATTTCTACTTTTAAAAAATCTGGTTTGCTCCAGATATGTGAAGCCGAATTGGTGCTGCATTAAGGCAGGAACATCGCGTGCAAAACGACAGAGACTTAGATGCTGAGAAAGATACAAGTGCATTATGATGGCGGGGATGCGGGCTACAGAGTCAATCGCCAGGAGGAGACACTGAGAAACGAACGCTGTTTATTTCTTCAACAGCGAATTCGAATGACTTGTTGTACATCTTAATGTTAGTAAGAATATCACAGAAAACTTTAAAGCGTTCCTTGCATGATTGTTTTTTTAATGTAAATGTTACACAGTTGAGTCTAGTTGGAGAAAATTGTTAGATTATCTTATCTAACCCACGCATTACTTGAGCTTTCTGAAACGGGAGGCTATGAGTCAGGTAAAATCACTACACTTCACACCTAACTACCCTATACCACCCAACTCCCCCGTAAAGAGGAAAGGCATTTTGTGAATTCCAGCCATGGACTGACCAGCTAGCCAGCGTCCATCTCCAAATCACGGCCTCCTCTAATCAGCGTTGACAACTTATTCATGAGGAGATAATTGCTCACTCAGGCGACTTAATCCGCCCAAATAACCCTCCATTTCACAAGGTCAGATGCATCAACACACATCAGAGGTCAGACACATCGCTGCAACCTCTCTGAAAGTCTCAAATACACTGAAGGAGTTATGGGGGGGGGGGGGTGGAGATACAATTCACCCATACAACTAGCAATATACAAACGAGATATTCATCTGAATGAGTCCGCATCTTTTTGATATATTGACAGAAAAATAGGGATTGCATTTGTTGTTTTCGTCCTGTGACTTCTGGAGCGCTGTCTGGTGTTATCGTGTGGGGGGGGGGGGGGGGGGGGGGGGGGGGGGGGGGGGCGCTCATACCGCACAATGGTAATCGATCAAGTCATGACAGGCCAGCACTGACCCGTGCTGGCCTCTGACCGCTGGTCAAAGCTCCTTAGAGAACGAGAGGTCCATCTAGACTAGACCCGCCTGACCACCAGGCCCTCGTATACAACGCACGGGACATCTTGCATACAAAGCGACGCGTCTTCCTATAGTCATCCACTTGAACTTATGTCGATGTGCACCGAACAAAGGATTATTCTGACATACAATGTGCATGTTTTAAAATAAAATGGTGTTAGTTTCGATTCTATATGGGCATGATAAATTGAAAATTGGGACTGGTGATGGTGTGTGATTTAATGGCTAATTAATAAGATGCACGCCAAGATCACGTAACTCGTGATATGGTGATATGACCTTGTCACACACTTCTCATATGTTACCATCACCTCAACCACCTTCAGTCGCCTACCCAGCTTCAACAAGAGAGTTGATATGTGCGCCTAATTCACATGGGTTAAGCAACTGTAGCTGTCCGTGAGATCTGGTCGGCGCCCGTTACATATGGCTGAGTGTAGTGCGACTTTCTGACAACCTATTTACGACATGTTCACGATGTACTGAAAAGCCGAGAACGTTACAAATGAGCGATGAATAAGATAAGAATATTCATAACCTCGCCATATCCTCCAACCATTCATCAATCTATATGTCTACAAATTAACGACGAGAGCGGTATTACAAATCTCGACGGCACGCCACACACATACTAACTCATCAACTCGCATTCAATTGTCCCTGACAGTTCATGTGACAGAACACAATTAATAAACTGTGAGTTCGTCTGTATTACTATTGTAACATTGTTGAAAGTATAGAAATAACAGCATTGTTACATTTCATAAATGCATCTAGAATTCACGCATTCTAACCCCATGACTAAAGCATAGTGCGGGTTAAGAAGTATAACTTATCCGTTGTCGAGCAAAAGTTTTTAAACATTTCCGACAGACATCTTGAAAAGTTTGCAAAATTTGCATAGAAACTAATAAATTTGCATTTGACCCGTAAAATTTGCATATGATCCCTAAGTTCTTTCGGGCGTAAATCACTCTGCTGGCGACGGTGCCGGGGGCCTTTGAGTGCTGCCGCGCGGCGGCGGAGGCAAGAGCTAAGCCAGAGCTCGTTTTCCCCAAATGTGTGCTGGGATGCGATCATAATGTTGGGGTTCAAGGGAGAACCTTTAGCAGGAAGAAAGCGAGGCTTCCGCTATGATATACAGGAATGGTTGCATAATACAACTGTTATTTGATAACGGTCCTGACGCTAGTGTTAGCTGCTGGCAATACCTAGTGTGCGCGTTCATGAGTAATGGTGAAAATACGTTCTCTGCAGGTTCCTACACGCATGCGCGTCTACGGGACGCTGGGTGATTACGTGTCATTAACAGAGTTAATTAACAATTGCCCCGCTTTCATCCTCTCTCCTCAAGGAAGAAGAAGATTACGAAAAAAACAAAAACCATCCGCCTCAAGAAGAATTGCTGCCGGGTTAACTATATCACCTGAATGCATCATTCAGCTTCAGTTAGTGACGTTTGAGCATCATTCACTTGTTGCAATATTTCACGTAACTACAAGGGAAATACAAGAAATGCCCATGGATATGAGGCGCGTATAGGGGAGAGGAGGAAGCTCTTTGATCCCTGGGTTGCACATCAGGTCTTATCGCGGAAACACCCTATCTATTCTGGCTTCGCTGGTGATAGTGGTGTTATCGGATACGCATACGTCATCCCAGTGGGATTCTTCAAAGCCAACACATCTTACACTGACTGAAGGGAAAAGCACAGACAATGCGAGCCAGCATAATGGTACGCGGACGCTTATACATGCATGCATGCATACATACATACATACATACATACATACATACATACATACATACATACATACATACATACATACATACATACATACATACATACATACATACATACATACATACATACATACATACATACATACATACATACATACATACATACATACATACATACATGCATGCATGCATGCATACATACATACATACATACACATACATATTTACACACATGCATGCATACATTCACACATACATGTATTTAAAAACACACACACACACACACATACGTACATGCATAGATACATACATGCATATATATAAACTCACTTAATATACACATTCATGCGTGAATGCGTGCAGGTATGCACACATACGTATATGTTCAAGCACACGCATACACACGCACACATAAATACATACGCACGCAAACACGAACACTCATATACATACATAAACACAAACACACATACATATATACTTATGCACATGCCTATGTTCGCACGTATATACGTACTTAGTACATACACATGTATACCAGAATATGACAGATTCCCTCTGCTCTTGCCATCGATCAGTGGCGCTTAAACAAGGTCCGCTCAAACTGACCGACCCTTCATTGTCAGTTTCTGAAACAGCAACCTACGCGACCAATCTTTCCCGTACAAGTTCGAGACAAACACGACGTTGTCATGGAAACACATACGGTCTCCATCTCAGACAGATACAACCTTTGCCCTCATTATGCATGACCTCCAGGACTATTTTTTCCGGGTCACGCCATTTTGATCACTCGCAGCAATCACGAGAGTTGGTATTGACCGATTAAAAACCACGGAACGAGTGTCCACAGGTGTAAGCGTAGTTGATATCGGATCAAATGACGCCATCTTTGCTTTCTCGAGCCCACCAGACGATGCTTCATTAATATTCATGAGCTGCTTATCCGACTTGAATAGATTCGCGTTCAAGGAAAGACAAGAGTTTGAAAAGCGTAATAATCAAGTATTGAACCTGATTCAAATGATACTTACTAAAGATACACTGTTTTGCATAAACTAAAGACTATATATAGATTAATTTGTATGTATTTCATATACTCACTCTTTGGGTTTTGTTGGTAGCCGCTCTACAGCAACAGCCCGACTTACAACAAGCAGAATTCAAGTTTGATTTTCAAATATTAACTGGGTCAGCACTTTTGGTGTCTGTTCCATGGACGTTTGGATGATATTCCAAAACACAAGGTCGGGCGTCATCGATTTTCACGACTCACGGACACCATCCTCACTTGATTTGTATCCCATTATAACACCTGTAGACCTTGTTGAATTCCAAACCAATATTAAGCTGTAGATATCAACATTAACGCGGTTACAAGCCAGTAGGAGTTTATAGAAGAAAGGCTGAGAGACAGGAGAAGGGCTGAAGCGAAGTGGGGGCAAGCGACCGGCCAGAGCCAGCTTTTATGTGACCGAAACTCGTAAACATGGGAGAGGCTGTTTAGAGAGGCCGGGTTGCATAGACGCATAGGACGCCTAACGCGGTCGTAAAACTGTTCTAGAGAAGGGTTAATAGCGCTTATTTATTGTGAGGAGGCTGCGCGGAGCTGCCTAGGTTGTCATCGTGTGTGTGCTGGTGGGGCCGGCTTATTGGCTGGGCTGTTTGTGGCGAGGAGTGAGCTGGTTGGGGGGTATTGTCGGAGGGGTTGGGGGGCGAGGCGGTGTGTCACTGCTTGTGAGGTCGGCACCGCGCGTGTAACGATGATACGGAACGCGAAGTGCTGTGAAACGTACACGCGGGGTGGGTGGTTTTAGGCAGGAGGTGGGGGGGGGAGCGAATGGGGGTGAGGGCGCTGGGGTAGAGCGGGTAAGAATTAGGTTGCGCTGGTTAGAAAGACGAAGCCAACTTGGGTATCGGGTATTCAGGTGGATTCGCTCTTGACACATCTGTATTATGATAACAACAAACGCGATCTCTTTAAAGCTTCCTCCCTGTCACCAGGCAGATGTCGACCAACGTACGACCGACGAGCGTGCCAACGAAACCCTAAACAAAGATATCTGTTACTTCAGCGAAGCTAGCGGCAGGTCGTAGATATTGCATCGATCACTAATCCGACAACTTTATCAACAAGCGAGTGTTTAGCCAAGTCGAATTATAATTGGATAAAGTTCACGCTACAGTCATAAGTTTTCTTGACTAGGCGCTCTATGAGGCAGCTGTATATCAAGCCGTCTAGAGGCGATGAGTATCAGTTGACTTTCTATTGATCTCCGTGTAGCAAGCCGCCTTCGCTGGCGCCAAGTGCTCTCTGGCAAATAGTACAAATACTTCATCTTTGCTGCGATACATTCAGCTGGTCTTTATTGGCAAGATACAAGATAAAACTGGTTGAATATTTTGGCAGTGGTTCTGAATGTATACCTTAAATTACACCTACCACGATGGGTGATATTTCATGCAGTAATTAATCTATGAATGTGTTTTAAGTAAGATCAAGAAGACGAAAATATATATCCCTTGTATATGAATTTTTTTTATTTATTTATAAATCTATAAAATTTAAAGTTGATTAAATATTATCGTATCAATTAATTCATTTTAATTATATCATATGATATTAATTTATTTTGTTATCACGGCAGTTAGGTGTTCCAAGATACAACAGAAGTAGCCTATATCACCTGATAAATATCGAGGTCATGACCTCCTGGTAGAATGCGATCAATCTTTGCGGTATAAGAAGGGAGCACGCGAACCCCTCAAATATGTCATATCATCGATCATTCACTCTATCGTACACATTTATAACCTGCCGATAGTTGTGAGAGTCTTTGATCGTAGCGTGATTGATTTTACACCTGGTTGAAGTGGGCTGATAGAAGGTTTGATTAAGGACACTAGGGGAGAGCCGCAGACAGTGGGAATACAAAACAGGTGCTTCGCTGCAAGAAACCAGATTAAGTTTGATATGAATTCGTGAAGACGCGTATGCTGGTTGCCTCACCACGAGGTGTATTTGTACAAGATGATGGGCCGTGTGGTTGTATTAGGACAGGTGATTATTGGCGGTTGTTATGATCAATGTGTCTGCATTCCGTGGGCGCCAGGTGTGCTTTGCCTACCTGGCGAACCACACATCGTAAGGTTGTTCTTCTTTCATAGGTAACCTTCTAGACGCCATGTTTGTGTATTTTTTTAATCACAAATTATTGCTACTTTACACATATTTCGGGCAGGGCAGGTGAATGCATATTGTATGATTTTTTTTTATGTGGAGCGATGCATCTGTTTAAGGAAAAGAATTATTGTTCATCCAACGATTCTTCATTTCCTGGTTGGGCTCCCTAAACATTCAAACTGCTGATTGTCGAGAGTGACCTATATGTATTTGTAAAATGTTGGCATATCTACACTCGATACATGATGGCGGATAACAGAATTGTTGTTCGATATTGACATTTAGGAGAGTTAACTATGTTGAGTGAGCGTGACAAACCAGAGGTGAAGGTCGATGACCGGGTTAGCAGCGCGAGTATATGTCATTGAGTATATGTCATTTACCTGACGTGCGTAAATACCAATGGTTATAACGCTAGGATTCTGACATCAACAAAATTAGGACATAAATTAAACCCCGGCTTTTTTAACTGATTTAAATATATATTTAATTCTGCCAATATATCAAATGTCTTTGATAAATCAATGAATCCCAGTTAACTCGAGAGAGAAGAGGCGGAAATGTTGATTTCCTATAATAATTACAAATGCTTTTCTTATAAAAGGAATAGGAATTTGTTTTTGTCAGTCGACATCATATACTATGATAGGACATAGTTGTGCGTCTATAAATAATTTATTTACGGCATAATGTTGAATATAAAATTATCCAATATTTGCAAATATTCCGGAAGCTTGGATTTATATGATGCGTGTATTTTATTTACTCAACCATAGACATCATACCGGTCAGCAAGTCTCATAACGCGCACAGAATCAACATAATTCATTCGAGATTTATGTGTAATTTATTCACATAAATAATACAAAATCGCCATGGTGATATTTACTATTTCAGGAGTGTGTGATCATAAATTATTGCAGAGATTCACGCGCGCTCTAGCAGTCGTTGATGGCCTATGCATTATTCAGCATTTGATTATATATTATAATTTGTCAACTTTCCGTGGTTAGTTTGTGAAGTTGTCAGTGAATTGATAGAATTATTTTCAAATAAACAACTTAGAATGTTCAACCAATAAACGATTGCCGTGACTTGAGCGGTGTACAGCGGTGCATTCGTGACATCTTTTGCACAGATTCGTCATGTTTTAACGCACACGAAGGGCGGATAATTTGATCGATTTCGCTGCTATTAAAATGCACATTCACCATTCACGGTGCATCTGTCCACACCTTGAACCCTGATCTCCATATTTTCCTCAAAATATACATATTGGTTGATACAGGAACCATATTTTGATTTTTGAAGCCTCACAAATTTCCAATAATATAACTGACCGACGTTTGAAAAATTATTGATAAAATTGTCTACCATCTGGAATGTTAATTGTGAATGAAATGCAGAAAGACACAGACTTGTAGGTTTGCTCATGAGACAAGTTGACTATTAGACCCAAACTAAGCGTTGATATATAATTTGACCCATATATAAATACGCCTAGAATTAACCTCGATCAATTGACGATCCTAGTTTGTATTTTTTATCTAGCCTTGAGTCCAAACCATAAGAATTAAGTTGAACAAAGATTCAGTTAAAGACCCGGGCAGCAACAGACAAGGTGACCTGGTTTAGGCGCCTCCGAAATGAACAAGGTCAAAGTTCGTATGTGCTCCTTGAATCGTACACAAACACTCACTCACCGAGCTAGGCGAGCCGTGAACGGGGTCCAACCAGCGAATGTTCTCGTGAATACTCCCAAGCGTGAAATAATCCAAGAATAATCGATATATTTCGAGTCTACTTCATTTATTCTCTCATGTGTTAGCCCTCAGTTATAATTTTGCCTCGATTTCGCTGAACGGAAAACAAGATGGCTTCTCGCTTCTCCTTGTTTTCCTCGGAGATTATGGGGCCACTGCTACCAAAAAAACGCTTCATGTGTTTGGGGCAGAGAGAAAAAGCTGACATTATTTCTTGATGATTAAGTTTTATGGTTTCAAACGAGCTTCTCTCATTGGCTGGGGCGTGTCACGTGGCCCTAAAGCGCCCCAAAAAATGACCATGGCTGCCAGCCGTTATGCGCTCTTAAATCATAAAATAATGGCCCTTTCCAACCTCCACACACAGGCCTTGCGACTACCCGGAGCAGACATCATGTCGGGCTAGCCGGCCTCAACTAAGCAAGAGAACGAAAAATTCGCTTGATTCTTTTTGGAATATCTCTGCGGATATCCCCTTCTTCTGTTTGATCCCCGTGCGATATTTTCGGATCCTGTTGTGATCAAACGCCCGCTCAGTGTGACCTTCTAGATGTTGCTATGGATTCCAAATTTCGCCTGTTCTTCGGTCGTTGCAACAGTGACCCCAAATTGTTCGCCAAATCGTCCGCCATTGATCCTCTTGGTTGGGAATATCGCCTGTTGACGCTGCCAGGAGTTGGCTACTCGACGAGGATGTAACCCATGGAATCATATGAAAATCAATAGTTAACTTAATCCATACTGGACGGATGTAAATGGGAATTATGAAAGAATTTATAAGGACGATTTGAGAAGGGTAGGATATTTTTTCACAAGGAATAAATCGATAGTGGAAGCAATGAGAGAGTAATGCGTACGACAGTCAGGGGGTGGGGTGGATGAGGTTAGTATTTGGGATAGGCTCAAAGCTGAGTTCATCAACTGGGTCATTTATTATCACGGCTGTCAACGAGTGATCGCGACGACCAGGTAACAATTTATTATTCTAATATTTAAATCCCGTCTCTTATTTTATAAAGATTCATTATTGCTTCACCGTAATGTGACTTACGTTGTTATTTTACCCCAACGTGTGACAACTTTGAGCGTTAGAATCTATGGTCGGTGTGAACTTTAACCCCGGCATCACAACGCAGCTAGCCTTGTCAGCACGCGCATGTGTAAGGCTCGAGTGATGCCCCCAAGCGGATAAGATCCTAACCATGTGTAACTTTGGATAACTCTCAATGCATTCCCTGGGTGGCGCAGCTAGGCTTCGTTCAAATAAAAAAGTTACCATGGAAACAAACCGGAAATGAAAGTTCGCCATTTTGCTGTCTTTTATTCCGTATGGAGGTACAAATATTATCGATGCGTCGAAATGATGTCGAAGGTGATTTCCAAAATGAGGTATTTACCGTAGTATCATATAGCAGGTTTTTTTTTACATTTTATATTCTTCCATATGATGAAACATACCTTTTTAAGGACGACAGAGGTTATTTCACAAGCAGAGTCTGTTGAAAAAGCCGCTTCCCCTTTGTTTAAATGTATATATCTTATTTAAAGGCTCATATAATTCAAGCACTTCACTTCATACTTTGTGAAGTAATGGTCTTGGTAAAGTGATTGAATTCCAACATCTGACCTGTAGTTTTTCATAATTGAATTTAAGATTCTAATGATCGTCTGCTAGCATCCAGGCATCCAGGCAAGCGGGACTATAGCTTCCTATATCGGCGTCTTGATTTTTCTTCTCGACTTTTCTTTTCCCATATAATTTTCTAACAATATATACAATTCAAAAATAAATAAATTGTTGCACTTTAGTATATTTCAATTATATTAATTGAAAACATAACTCAGTCTTCATTCGTTCGCTTATAACTCCAAAACTTTAAACTATTGACTGCGAATGGATATTGTTCATTTCTCAATTTCCCCTGTCCAGTCTAATTGGATTCACGATTCCCAGTAAATAAATGACTCATCTCTGCATGCTTTTGAATAAAACAACAAACAAAAATGACCCATTCCGTGTCAAATTCCCGGTTGGTTTCGTGTTTTTGCCGGAAGAACCGTCATCCTGCGCTTTTGTGTTGCATCTCTGTCCCGCTCCGATCAGCCATAGAGGCGCCATTCCAGACAATTCTCAAGTGCTATAGGAGGACTTTTTTCAAAATGCTGACTGGATCACTTGCATATGGGTTCTCTTTGTTTTAATAAGCAATGAATCAATTTAGGAAGCGGGCAAGTGACGAATCTGATCTGGCATTCTGCCAGCCGTACATGTTTTTTTACCGGATATTGCTATTGAAATTATACTTTTATTTGATCACCTCCTCCCCTCCCAGCCCGTCAATGGGATCCACTGACCAAGTAGACTCACTCATTTAGCGCCAGGCGAAGCCACTGTTGTTTACTAGATCTAAGAAACCCAAGAGTTGCCAAGCATCGAAAAGGAAATCAACATAAATAATTTGACCTACTCTGGGTCGGAGGTTATATCCCTTAGACATGCGCAGTGCTGTTGTTGACCATCCGCCATGTTGGATTCTCAGTCAAACCGCATGTTGGTTTCAAATTACGGTGGAAATAGACAAACCTAGCGTTTCTCGCGGTGAATTACGGAACTTGGATCGTACATTATTTTTCTGCGTGACTACCACTGGAATTATGTGACTAATCGTGGATAAAGCAAACACATTTACAAGGACACACGCGCGTAGCTTTCGCTTGTTTACATTCCTTCCTATCTCAATGCAAATATGTAAACAATACAAAATATATTGAGGCCAAATATCAATGGTGCCAAACTTCTGTTCATTCTTTATCACTGTAAATGCACCCAAAACGAACTACTAAGATTCGTCTGAATAATTTCACGATGTGTTTATAAAAATTAGATTTGAATTAACAAAGCACAGTATCTGACCTTTACAGTTCTCTCAAGGGTTTGGAATATTTTACGTTAAAACAAGCTTTTTTTTGTCCATATACAAGTGATGTATTATTTAATTCACTTCCAGCACGGGATAAAGACCAACATCATCAATTTTTTATCACTCGGTAAAATAGATATTAAATTATGCGTATATATCGTCACCTACGGTCTGATCTGCCTTGTTGGTTTCATACACACACACAGGGACATATAAACACACGCACACATATATATGTATATAAATAAATAAATATATATATATATATATATATATATATATATATATATATATATATATATATATATATATATATATATGTTTATACAGACTTAGACTGAGACTTTATATTCATTGATATCGATCCACACAATTTAATGCGATTTAAATATCCGCTACGAATTTATGACTCCGACTATCGACAACACCTGTTATTCTTTGGAATAAAATTTAATATATATTCAATATTGTTTCCCATCTGTAACGGAGTAACTCGGCTGCTATACTGACGTGATTCCTGCCCCACGCCGCCCCAGCCTGTTCGTTAGCTTCATCTTTTTGATGGTTTTTTTCCCCTTTAGTGAGCACTTCTGTTGCCTATATGAATTCCTCGTGTCAATTTCACGATAAGCTCTTCTTTTCAATTTTTATGCTCCCCCAGATCTTCCTGTCCGTCATTCCACACAATTTTTACCATTATTCAATATCTATCGCAGCAGGTTTAAATCCCCTCTAAGCCACCCCCTCCAGCTATCTTATATATTTCCCTTCGACTAAGAATGAAGGTTTTATAATGAAAATGCCTGTCGATGGAACTAACACCGCGCTCTAGGAATGGACCGCCCGCCGTTCTCTTGATGCGACTTGACATGAATCATTTCCTGGTTGAAATAAGCACGGAAGCTGAGAGGATTTGAAGTAGAGAAAGAGTCCTGTCGAAATTAAACCAGGCTCCCCCTGTATGTAATGAGCTTCGCCAATACCACAGCCACCCACCCACCCACCTCACCTATACAAACTCTAATACCTGGATACATACCCCCACCCACTTAATAAATATACTGCAGTTTTCGTGAAAAATACCATTTGATTTTTATTCATCAAGTCCAGGTGTCCTAAAAACATTTTTGATCTTCTCGTTCACAACAAACAGTCCCTATCAGACATCATCATTCCCACAATAGTGTCGTTTCAAGCCAGCTTAATTCTATTCTACCCGCATCATAGATGTGTGGCGATTGCAGCACGTGGTTGAAGTTGAATAGGCCATGAATAGTTTTCTCTTAGACACCTGCGTATCATGTGTGGTCTAGCGAGAAGAGCATCGATCAGCCATTATCAGTGAAAAAAATATTTTTGGGAGAAAACATCAGGTTTGTCTTATGAGTTTCATGAGGGAAGCATTGTAAGCGATTAAATAAATGAGAAGTGGGGAGTGAGGGGGGGGGGGGGGTTAGGGCATGGGGGAATGGCGGATGTGCCCTATGGAGAGGAGATAGATCATACTCATCGGCCGTTGAATAGATCGTCAATGACAGCTCGATTACAAGAACATTAAAGGCCCTTTTATACTACACAGTGTCATCAGCATCCCCGGCGATACCCTTTGCCCCTGCCCTTTCACCTCACCCTTCCACCCGCTAAAAAGACCACGACTCGCTGATACATTCTCGCCTCTATTCAGCCTCCCGCTTCATCCGTCAAAAGTGACGCGTCAGCAGAAACGCGCGCCATTGATCAGAGACATTCTTTCACCTTCTCCCATATCACCAGGCTTCACGCCTGATATCTCAACAAACTCCTCAAGTTTCAGTTATGCCCCCACCCCCCTCCCTCTCCCACCCCACCCGCCTGTGCTCCTGTCCGTCTTGGGATACACACCATCAAAAGACGATTTGACGAGACCCTTGGCGGGAGCTGGCCGACCCTGCTGAGCCATCCAATTTATCTTCAAAGTCAGGCATGCACATGGTTAGTTACGAGGAAAAGACGGACTGTCGGTGGGGTGGGAAAAGGGGGGGGGGGGGGTGCTACCTAGGGAGCTACTCGCTTTGTTCATTATATAAAATAAAATATATGTTTAAATTTACCTTTACCACCTTTTGGCTGGGACATATTTTCACATGGATCGCCCGGCCTATCACCTTCTTATCAACTCTGACAAGCGTACAGTGACATTATCAATGGTGGTATATATCATCCGCCAGGAGAACACCACTCCAATCAATGTCCCCAGAATAAAAACACAGACCGTCAGATGATGAATCGTCCGCTCTTTCCCAAATAACCCCATTTCTCATCTAGATGGATGACCCGCAGCTTTCTTGTAGAATTTGAAACAAGCATTTATTATCATCAAGCGGACATTTTAGATGTAAGGTATTTTCAATAAAGACAGTATTTATAAAGTGCAATTGTCTTCATGGAGTAATGTATTTTGTTTGGAATTTTGAGATATTGGACGCTGTTTATATTTTCCTATTAACGGGACGTGGTAGATTTTTTGTATTATTTGAAAATAATAATACCTTAATACAACGCAATAACAAGGCCAGAGTACACCTATTATTTATATTTAACGAATAGTGAATATAAATATCATTGATTCATTTAAAGCATCTCTTAATAAAATAGAATAAAGCTCCTTTATATTTTCTGCTGATCGATGGTAATATTTGATACATCGAACTCTCCATTAATTCGTTTTTTAATAAATAACCGGTTTTTTTTTCATTCCAGTTATTTCTATTCGACAAATATTTCGTTCACCAGAAGCTCTTATTTTAATTATTGATGATTGTTTATATAATATCTGTAAATGCGAAATATTTCCAACTGCAAACAAGGAGATGAACACATGGTTTTCATAGGGCGTAACCCTACCCACGTCGCGTATATATGAGGGTCATAAGAGAATTATATTAGAACCAGCTTGCGGATAAATTCGGTTTCATCTGGAAAGATATACTTCTGCGTCTGAGCCTACAGACTAGGAGAGCTGACATATTGACAAATACTTGCCTTGTTCGTTAATATCAAAAATGTCAGAATGTGTATGCGGCGTTTGGGGGTCGGGTTGTCAGCGGCGACATGAGCCGCGTGTAGTCTATCCACTGGAAAAATATTCTCTATCTCCCTGAAGTGGAGAATGATAGCTGACATGCGTCGGGGCTGGGTGTCAGATCTCGTGAGACCAGGGCGAGAATTGTTTGATCTTGTTTGGCGCCTTCAGTGGAATGTAAACAAACCCTTGAGCAGCTCAAAACTCACCAACACGCGTCGGTAAAGACATTACAAAACTCACGCAAATACCCAAATAATGCCAAGGAAATGGATCTGAAATTGATATACTTCATCGTGTAAAACTTTGTCCTTATGGCGAGAAATACTTGTGTGTTACGTTCCTTGCATTGGCCATATAGACGTATTTGACTGTACGCAAGCAGCTACTCGAAACAAACTATAGATTCACAGATCATGTGATTTATCTACCAGCGCCGCTGAGTCATTTTCGCAGACCAGCCGCAAATTTGTGCACAGTCGAGAATTGACTGGGTTATCATGCGTCAAACAGGAGGCGTAATCAGTCTCTCCCGCGAGGTGTCGCCACTAGGCGTCACGCCTCGTCGACGCTGCCTCACTAGCCCCGCCTTCTTGCCGCTCCAAACGCTTTACCCACCCCCCTGGCCCACCCCCGCTTATCCTTCGCCTACAGTAAAAAAATTATAGCTGGGGGCGAGAAATAGCGACCATTCGCATTGATATTGAGACCAGCTTTGGCGGGAAGCTATTTTAACAGGTGTGAATCATCAGATAGAGTCTCGCCATTTTTCATCTACCTGTGTGTGGTGACGTTATGACGGCAGGTGAGTTGCAGGCGGGCCTGTGCTTGTACCATTCATGTGGTCTATGGCGCCGGATGCGTTCACCTCCATGCATAAATGACATAATTTCTAAGGCATCTTGCTTCCACCCGCCTGCACAGCTGGTTATGTAATCTAACCAGTTTAAGGTTTGTTAAATGATCTCACGCGGTCGGGGTCGGAACGACACAGGTAACAATCCAGGTGAAACACACCTGGTAATTAACTGTAACGAGAGCTATTCACGACATATGCCACCACGTTCATTTACTCGTTCACTGGGCCAGAGAGTCATCGATTAGACTCTACTAGCTGATCGGAGCATCCTGGTCCAGAAGCCTACATACACCCCCCCCCTCTTCCCCACCCTTCTCACTCAACGCTCTATCCTGTCAAATCAAGCCCAATGCGTCCCGACTATTTTTACAACTTCAATCAGAAGTTTTTAGAGCAATGCCCCACTTAGTCTAATAGGTCGCCTGCGTATTGTCATCGAAGCTATCGCCAGTGGCGTATCTCAGGTTGTCAAGGGGCGCGGAATCTCTAAGTAATACAGCGTCAGTCTGTCTGCAGCCCGATGACGTCATAGTCACCCCCTTCTTGTACACTTCATCCCCCGCTCCGCCAAAACACCAGCCCCCACCCAACTCCCCCACCCCGCCCTGCCTCGAACCGTGTAACAGATTACGCGCGTGCGTGACGACTAGGTATAGCAGAGATTCTTTTTTTATAGCCTTACTTATGTCAATAGCATCCTCTATCACCGTACCACAATTAAAACCAGATCTATATTTATGCATAACATATGTGGCCTCATTTGAATATGCATGCACGTATGTCTGAACAATCACAACAACTCATTTTCAAGGATACACAAAATGGTAAATTTTAATGTTTGAAATTGCTTTTATTGCGAGAGGATCTATAATGGATTTACTTACAGGGCTTTAGTGAAATATAGCATGTCCAGCAGTGCACACGTACGGTCACGCACATACCCACACATTCACACACCCACGCACGAACCGTAAACACAGACGCGATTCCACGCCTACTGCCCCGTGTCTACCTCTCCCCCTCGCCAACGACATGATCAGATGTTTCCCGCAGACACTTCCCGTTACCTGGTCGACTCCACGCGGCCGTTTTCACTGACCGCTCGCTGGACTATTATCATAGCTAAGTGGCGCGCCGTAACACTACCCTCAAATCACCTGGCAAAACTCGCGCCGCTTCCAAACACGAAATATGCCCATTAGCTGTGCTCTATCCTACGCTTAGGAACCTTCCGATGGGAAAAAACGCCCTTTCATGTTCATTTCATTATCATGGATTGTACATAAAGGCTTAAATTACAAGGTATGGCGCAATAGAACCAAGGGCGTTTTTACGTATTAAAGTTTTTTGGCGAGATGGCGAAAAGAAATACTTCAGATAGAAGTTGTGTAGTTAGTGATGCAATCCGAATGTTTATTGTCCGATGTAAGAAGTCTGCTCTAATGACTCCACGCGATTTTTAACATGTAACAGTGTGCCCGTTAAATGATCCTCATCCTCCACAGTTCCTTGTAAGATAGGCTTTAACAGCGTTAATACTGGAATAAAAACTGCCGGCGTTGACAAAAACGAGCATTTGAGACCAGGTGCTCTTCCCAGTGTTCATAGGGAGAGCGTGATAGATACAGGAATTACTGAACACTTATGTGTATGCAAATAATGAATATCTTATACCATATGTCTATTATGTGCCTCAACAATGATACCATTAGAACATAGACTCCCTGTGCTCCACAAGGACACCATGTTCTAATGCTTCTCCACTAGGAGACCATGTTCTAATGGTTCCCCACAAGGAGACCATGTTCTAATGCTTCTCCACAAGGACACCATGCTCTAATGTTTCTCCACAAGGACACCATGTTCTAATGCTTCTCCAATGACACCATGTTCTAATGCTTCTCCACAAGGAGATAATGCTTCTCTAGGATACCATGTCTAATGGTTCTCCACAAGGAGACACCATGCTTTCAAGGAATGGTTCTCCACAAGGAGACCAAGTTCTAATGGTTCTCCACAAGGAGACCAAGTTCTAATGGTTCTCCACAAGGACACCATGTTCTAATGCTTCTCCACAAGGAGACCATGTTCTAATGCTTCTCCACAAGGAGACCATGTTCTAATGCTTCTCCACAAGGAGACCATGTTCTAATGCTTCTCCACAAGGAGACCATGTTCTAATGCTCCTCCACATATTTCAATGTTTACCTTGTAGTTCACTGTTGACCATGTAGTTCATGCATACGTACATAATGTATATCGAGGCCAATAAAGTTGTGTTAATATTATTATCAAAGCATCTCTCGCCCACCCCCACCCCCTTACCCCAATTCCCCCCGCCCAGCAACCCCCCTACCACCCAACCGCCCACCCAACCCTTTACACAACCATAAGCTCTTCGATCCCCAAACATCTTGTAAAAAGGCGCGCAACAACAATTCTGCCCTTGGGGAAGTTTCCTGAGTGGTGCCGATGAATTATACAAAGACCAGCAGCGCATGGATCCCGTCAAGCTCAGACAAGACAAACTTGGGAAAAAATGATATAACTGGATTATAGTTGTTGTAACGAAGTTGTGAAAACGACAAACACTTTATGACATCCCGCGAGAAATCAACTATTCACGCGAGATACTGCGTTAGATTTGGATGGTTAACAAATACCATTGGCTGGAGTTGCCGGCATTCTGTGACGCGCGTCGTCCGCTCCGTTCCCACACTTCAGCCGCGTACTAGTGGAGGCGTTCAGGGCGTCGACGCTGAATGTCAGATGCTGATTGTGAAATATAACGTGTGATCCCAAGCTAATGCATGCATGTATGTATGTTTTTATAACGGATGCGTGTGTGTGTGTGTGTGTGTGTGTGTGTGTGTGTGTGTGTGTGTGGTTGCAAGTATGTATGCATGAATGTATGTATGTATGTATGTATGTATGTATGTATGTATGTATGTATGTATGTATGTATGTATGTATGTATGTATGTATGTATGTATGTATGTATGTATGAATGTATGTATGTATGTATGTATGTATGTATGTATGTATGTATGTATGTATGTATGTATGTATGTATGTATGTATGACCTAAGTACGCGGTGGCTCCTGCTAGATGACCTAATTAACTGATGGGTCCTGCTAGATGACCTAAGTCAGGTGGGTCCTGCTAGATGACCTAAGTCAGGTGGGTCCTGCTAGATGACCTAAGTCAGGTGGCTCCTGCTAGATGACCTAGGTCAGTTGGCTCCTGCTAGATGACCTAAGTCAGGTGGGTCCTGCTAGATGACCTAAGTCAGGTGGCTCCTGCTAGATGACCTGGGTCAGGTGGCTGCTGCTCGGTGAACCGCTGGCATTATCTGACGTGAATGACAACTTTGTATAATCGGTTATGCAGCATCCGGTATATTCAGCATCCGGTATATTCAGCATCCGGTATATGCAGCATCCTGGTAGATGCATCCGGTAGTCAGGTCCGGTATATGCTAGCATCCGATATGCAGGGTCCGGTATATGCTGCATCCGGTACCGCTGCATTATCCGACGTGAATGCACATCCGTGTATGTAGCATCCGTGTATGCAGCATCCGGTATATGCAGCATCCGGTATATGTAGCATCCGTGTATGCAGCATCCGTGTATGCAGCATCCGGTATATTCAGCATCCGTATATGCAGCATCCGGTATATTCAGCATCCGGTATATGCAGCATCCGGTATATTCAGCATCCGGTATATGCAGCATCCGGTATGTGACATTTTATACTGAGAGCGATCGCACTCTAAGTTGCTACTTCTATCATCTGGGAATGATAAGAACACATTTGATATCATGTTTCGTCGTTGATGATGACTCGTGGTTTCTATGAAATGTTCACTAAGTGCTCAGCTTCATCACTTACCTTGAACCTCCTCCTCCGGCCCTCAGATGCCATCATGCCACCATGCCACCAGCATGCAGACACCTCGTTCCTTACCCTCCGTCTCCACCTCCATCGCTACCACCTTATCCCAAATCGTCATCTTTGCAACTGAAGCCAATTATGAAGCTGTATAAAGATGTCTGATGAAAGTCGTTCGAAATCCATCGTAGGACAGCAATACCAATGTTGCGTACAAGTTCGACCCCCGACTCGGTCACTCTTTGCTCCAATACCAACATCCAGCCCAGCCCCCATCTCCCCCCCCCCCACCCCTCGAGTTACCCCTCCCCCGCCCCTTATCTAACCTTAACCATGAAACAAACACCTGTGTAAACATCAAGCACGTAAAAAACACAGTCCAATTGAAATTGATCACAATGAAATCAACATTAGAAGTGATTCATAGCCCCACCAACAATAGCGCATGCGGCTAACGTTAATCCTCATTGGATAAGGCATTACCTAATATAAAAAAAAGCCCACCTCGGAAAGTGGCATCAGAGCGCCGTCACATTCGCTAACGGCAATCGGTTTCATTGTTACTGGAACTCCACAGCTGGAACTCTAAACCACCCCCCCCCCCACCCCCCACCCACGTGCCCCCACCCCCTACCGATGCCCAACGTCATCGATGAATAGCTTGTTGTGAATAATGACTTACAATACAGGGGAGGTTAATATCAACGCAAAAATGATCACGCCGATATCAGTTGCGGCGAGCGTTAGACGTGATTTCATGGTGAGATTTTAGAAGAGGTTTTTTTCAATTGGGAGAGTAACCCCAACCGGGAAATATTTTTGATAAATTGCGTAGTCATAAGTTGCCAAAACTGATGTGGTGCGCCATCACGGATGAACGGAGGAGAGTGATGGATTGAGCGGTGGAGTCTTGTGTGTAACGGACAATAACCACAGCTTCATTCTATTGTGGAAAATCAGACATTATTCCAAGGCAAAGGACATGCCGCGACCGAGGTACAGGGCTGGGTAACTTGGGGGATGCTTGCGTAATTAACTGGAAATAGTTTTATATCAAGTATAGCGGGAGTTTGATTTTGTTGGTTTGATGTGAAATGCATGCCCACGTGAAGGGGATAAGGCGTTTATAACCATACTTGAGGGATTGTCTGCAACAGACAAGAAGTTGTACTTGAAAAGCAGCAAACACGAGATGATTCCACGCGAAAGCGTTTCTCCTTTCTCGGCACACTAGGCTTCTGTCGCGCTAGAATGTAGCGTTTGACGAGCCACCTACGGTCCTCTCCGCTCAAAACAGAGCGCTATTAGAATTGCTGATTCGGCAATTGCGGCATCTTCCCTGCGATTAGAATGACTTTCCGTGTGTCTTAGGTAGAGACATTTTCATGTACAACCCTGCCTTGTCGTATACCCTCATCTTGCCCCTAAATCTTCATGATAGATGGCGGGAACATTCACCGTCTGGCCACAGAGGGCGCTGGAGTCAACAGGAAGGGGAAGAGCGAGGTTATCGTCGAGGGCGGGGGTGAAGAGGGGGAGGGGGGCTGGAAGTGATGCCAAGACGATTGTCAGAAGTATACACGGCGTTCCCAGAATCCCTGAGCCTCATCAAGAGGGAAATGAAGGTCACAATGAATGGGCGATATTTCACGGTTGTGGAATGGTGGTGGAGTATTGTACATAGTATTTGTAAACTAAACATGAAGCCAGTTTTATAGGAAAATGTCAAGGTTAACTCCAGATTTCCACCTCGCTCTTGTCTCTGTAGCTAGGTAATGTCTTTACTTTACCCGGCAGTCACCTGCAATGTGTGTTCCCAAGAGAATCTCTGTTTGCCTTTTGTTGCTATTACCACCGTATAGATAGATGTATTGCATTGGCGCGTTCACTGCGTAATTGGGTCAAGCTAGCTAGGACGGATGCAGCTGCCAACGTGTGTGCGACCAGAGTTGATGTCATCCTCGTCGTCCTCGTCGTCCTCGTCATTCTCGTCATCCTCGTCGTCCTCGACATCTCGATGAAGTCGTTGCATGACCTGATGCACGCTCTCACGTCGACTGTTGTGGACAGATCAAAAATCGATCCATCGACATCAGCATCGCATGTATGACGTCACGGATTCTGCGATGACGTCACGACTAATTAGCCAGACCTCTCACATCAGAAAGATCCCTTCTATCACCAACTGGGGCATAATTTGAAAAATGCTGCCTTTGAGGGAGAAAAGTGCCATTCATCACAGTGAAAAATGGCGCATCAAAGCCCTTACCCAAGCAGCAATTTTATAGCTCCATCTCCGCCGATCAGAGTTTCTTTCTGGTTTTGAAATGGATGAATTTGAAGGACGTTTGAATTGATGTGTAGGTTGTTTTATCAGTACATATAACTTCCCTAAACAAAGGGTTTCGTCATCCGGGATTCACTTGTGATGATTAATTACAGATGGTAAGATGCGTGTGTTGGATAAGATTGATTTATATTTGAGATAAATTTTGTTTATTTCTTCGTTCGCGTTCGAGGGATGCATTGTGGGTTTGTCAGAAACACACAAGAAAGGCACAAGTGAAAAGCTGCAGTTTTGTTTTGCAATGAGTTATTTATGAGCGCAATATACAAAAAGATGACAGGAGTGTTTGGATTCCACTCGTATCTGACGAATGTATTGCGATTCAATGAGGTTTATGTCGTCGTACCAGTCTGTGGCCACACAAACCATCTTAAATGTCATGACATTCCACTTTCATAGCTCTCTGACATGAACTGTTGGGTGTTGTAACAATACAGTCTCGTACATAGCGGCTGTCAGGCACATTCTGGTAACGTGAGGGATGCACACGAGTATATGTTATTCTTCTCAAATCTGACGGTGATCGATCTTTCACGTGACGCGGCCAATCACTCCAGGAATGGATGAAATCGTTTTGTGAACGCGCGGCTATTTAAACGCGTGGCCGCTGTAAACGCACGGTAACTGTAAACATGCAGTGTATGTATGTATGTATGTATGTATGTATGTATGTATGTATGTATGTATGTATGTATGTATGTATGTATGTATGTATGTATGTATGTATGTATGTGTGTGTGTGTATGTATGTGTGTGTGTGTGTATGTATGTGTGTGTGTGTGTGTATGTGTGTGTGTATGTATGTATGTATGTATGTATGTATGTATGTATGTATGTATGTGTATGTATGTGTATGTGTGTGTGTGTGTGTGTGTGTGTGTGTGTGTGTGTGTGTGTGTGTGTGTGTGTGTGTGTGTGTGTGTGTGTGTGTGTGTGTGTGTGTGTGTGTGTCTGTATGTCTGTATGTATGTATGTATGTATGTATGTATGTATGTATGTATGTATGTATGTATGTATGTATGTATGTATGTATTTATGTATGTACGCGCAATGATGCGGCAGATAACTGATATGTTCTATATGTAGGGAATGAATCAACGTCTCCATCCTTAATCATTCTCACTCATACTAACTTATCCTCAATCATTATCTCTCATCTTTACTCATCCTTATTCATTCTCTCTCATCCTCACACTTCTTCATCCATTTCCTCTCTCTCCCCTTCTCCCTCACTCTCCCCCTCTCTCTCTCCCATGCACACTCTCTCCCCCTCTCTCTCTCTCTCCCTCACTATCCCTCTACCTTCCACCCACAAACCCCCCACTCCGCCCCATGCCCCCTCCTCCCCACACCACCCACTTTCCTTCAACTACCTTCTCTCATCGTGTACAGTGTGGTGCTTTCCCCTCCGCATGTCAGTCTCTTGTTCAGTACTTGTCCTGCCTCGAAGGGTGCATGTTACGATATGAATACATATATCAGTTGTTGTGAGTGTGTGTGTCAAATGCACGCTAGCAACACTTGTAGTCAATCAGGCGACTGCATGTTGTGATGTTAGCGGTCAGCGGTTACACACAATTTCAATCCCTGTCGAGTTTGTCGCTTCGGGCGCCATACCAACTCGTGACGGACACTAGGCCATAGCATACGTGATCACGCGAATAAACATCATTCTACCCCGTGCTATAAACTTTGATCACGTGACTCCTTTTATCATTTCTTGCTAACCTGATGCCCCTATAAAGTCAGCTCTACTGCAGTGATCTTCCCCGATCATGCCCAAGTGTCTTTTAATGCGCCTTTGCTCATTGTCGAACACACGCCAAACCGCCATAAGATGGCGTCGAACCGGGAGTCACTTCTAACCTCGTTTCCGTACGTCTGATGGCTCTCTTATCCCCGCCAGATAAACACAGTGGACGTTTACAACCCAATAATGTCGTAATAGGTTCCCGCTAAATTAGATTTCCTCTTGCTCAGCATAGTTTTTTACAACATACTTATGACATCCGCATCAATAAAGTCACGCGTCCTGCGGGGCGATCTGCTCTGCTCCAGTCTAGCGTCATGGCTGTAAATCCCCCCGCGCATAGCAATATCTCTAATGTCCATCTGTAATATTATTGGCCTCCGTAAAGCTACATACAGAGGTCGACAGTATGACCTTGACCTTTGAACTTTCATCTTACACATTTATTCTTGCACGATTTGTTCTAATTCACAGTGATCTGGTGCTTGTTATCCGAAACAACCGAGCAGAAACTTGGCGGTTGAAGCCAGAATGTGGAGTTTGCAGGAAGCGATCGACAAATACAGGTATGTTGAACAGAAGTGAAGCTGTCAGGCTGTGTTCAAAGCGAGCAGTATTGATTTGACAGGTGCGTTCGGGGGATCAGCTTGTGATTGATGTTTCCACGTTAAACTAGGATTTTATTGCTGACCATTGCATAAGACAAAACACCTGTTTTCCGCTTAGAGCTTCTCCCATCATCTGTTAATGACCGCCCTGACTGGCTTGGTTGGTGTTGCATCGCGTTATGTAGGAGGAGTATACCCATATATCCTTGGCTTCTCGGATATTCCCAGTGAAGCTTTAGAGAACAGCATCAAAGGGGTGATTATCACCTTCCTAGTAACCACCAAGATCCACTTTCTAGTAACCACCAAGATCCCCTTTCTAGTAACCACCAAGATCCCCTTCCTAGTAACCATCGAGATCCACTTCCTAGTAACCACCAAGAACCACTTCCTAGTAACCACCATGATCCCTTGACTAGTAACCACCAAGATCCCCTTCCTAGTTAGCATTTCCGTCTTGAATGTCGACGGATATTCCCTCGGAATTACTGCTGCCGAGCCTCACACGCTCTCAACGACCCACATTGCCTTCGTCACACTGCAGTACCTACACACATTGAAGCTTCTTATGATAGAATTGTTTCGTAGCGTAATGTAAGGAGAAAATCAGCCTACAGAAAGTGACCCCCCCCACCCCCCCCCCCCCCCCCCCCAACCCATCCACACACACACACACACACATCCCTGGATATACGTATCCATGAAGGCGCTGAGCAAAGGTCAGTCACTCAGTATGAATGCCAAATCAGTTCCAATTTGAGTTCAGATGGTTCCGGGTTCAGTGTTTAATGGATTAAGCTTGATGTAATTTACGACCACTTGTTGGCCATGAAACACCACTTCATCGCAAGGCCAAAGCGAACAATTGCATGGCGCAAGCGAGATATTATCATGTGGTTATTTACCTTATAGCATCACATTCGGTATAGCGGACAGCTTCAGGGTCGTGCTGATTTGGTCCTTCAGTTAATCCTTGCCCATGGACGAACTTCTCTCTTTCATGGTTTCATAATCAGGAATACGGATATAAATGCCTAGTTAGATAGTTGTGGGTTTCCATCAGAGATAATTGGTTCCATCGTAGCTTGATAGACACTTCCTTGTACTGCCACCTGATACCGTTCTGATGCTATCTGTGTTTGATACTTAATACAAACTCGGCCTAAAAACCTCATGGTCCACTTGTGCTAAGTGGGCCATTGCTCTCAACGGGCATTGAAGGACCAACTCATCACAATCACACCCCACAGCCTGTTGCCGCTACAGCAAAGAAACTAAAACAACAATGTAGTTTTGACCATTTGCTTGTTTGTAACAGATTTGATTTGTAACGGCTTGCTATACACATATATATATATATATATATATATATATATATATATATATATATATATATATATATATATATATATATATATATATATATATATATATATATATATATATATATATATATATGTGTGTGTGTATGTGTGTATGTCTGCGTGTGTGTGTGTCTGAGTGTGTGTGTGTGTGTGGTGGTGGAGGTGATGACAATCACCAACAAAGACCAGGGCCAAGGTCAGTTCATCCATACGTCTGCCCTATAGCGTGTCTTTGTACATCAGTTACTGCTTGCACTGGTTGTCGAGACGTGGCCGCTGTATTGATGACCTTGGTATGTATGCTATTCATATCTTCAGGAGGAAATATTAGTCCGATTAATCAATACGGCGTGGTGATACACCTATGATAAAGTTAAGGTGCATGGTATACATACTTTCATACAACCGTATACAAACACACACACACACACACACACACACACACACACACACACACACACACACACACACATATATATATATATATATATATATATATATATATATATATATATATATATATATATATATATATATATATATATATATATATGTGTGTGTGTGTGTGTGTGTATGTGTATGTGCGAGTGTGTATATTACCATATGAAACATGCGGAACAGATGGTGGAACCCTTTGGTGTAGAAGTTGACGACATAGAGGCGTACACCGTGTCATTTTACACTCAATCATATTTGTTTGCGTACCTTGCCTAACACGTCCAATTAGTCAGCCTGTAAGGACCCAGCGGTACGATTTTCTTCGTGTAGACGGCTATTACTTCCCAATATCGGTAGATTTGATACCGCGACCTCGAGTTTATGTTGCGGCCTTGAGAATCACATATGCGTGCTCACATGCACGCTGTAAAACGTTCTCTATCCAATAAATTTACCTATATTGTATAGTTTTTGAAATCCCACACATGCCTTTTCTGGTCACACACAGCTAAGCATTATATACCATCAAGCTGATACGACTCCATCGATTTGATTCTCTCCCAGTTCAACGCGAGCTTTATATGAACACTCATTGATTTGGACGCACTATGTCCTTAGCAAACACGTCAAAATATCACTCCGCACACTGTACCAAGAATTACAGCGTAATTGGGTCAAGCTATCTGGGGCGGATGGAGCTATTCGGGACCGGATGGAGCCGGGACCGGATGATAGGGATGGCTTCCGCTCGGCGTGTACCCTGTAGATCCGGATTTGTGTAACTGAGTGTCAACTCCATTCTGAACAAATTCGAGTCTTCAGCGCTATGCCGAGTTGGAACTGACTTCTTGTCCCTGTAACAAGCAACAACGGAGTTAATATAGCTTACATAGTAAACTGCCAGTACATTCTTGTCACAAACAGCGACAGAGATTACATTGTAAACTACCTGTACATTCTTGTCACAAACAGCGACAGAGATTACATAGTAAACTACCTGTACATTCTTGTCACAAACAGCGACAGAGCTTACATTGTAAACTACCTGTACATTCTTGTCACAAACAGCGACAGAGCTTACATTGTAAACTACCTGTACATTCTTGTCACAAACAGCGACAGAGCTTACATTGTAAACTACCTGTACATTCTTGTCACAAACAGCGACAGAGATTACATTGTAAACTACCTGTACATTCTTGTCACAAACAGCGACAGAGATTACATAGTAAACTACCTGTACATTCTTGTCACAAACAGCGACAGAGCTTACATTGTAAACTACCTGTACATTCTTGTCACAAACAGCGACAGAGCTTACATTGTAAACTACCTGTACATTCTTGTCACAAACAGCGACAGAGATTACATTGTAAACTACCTGTACATTCTTGTCACAAACAGCGACAGAGCTTACATTGTAAACTACCAATACATTCTTGTCACAAACAGCGACAGAGCTTACATTGTAAACTACCTGTACATTCTTGTCACAAACAGCGACAGAGATTACATAGTAAACTACCTGTACATTCTTGTCACAAACAGCGACAGAGCTTACATAGTAAACTGCCAATACATTCTTGTCACAAACAGCGACAGAGCTTACATAGTAAACTGCCAGTACATTCTTGTCACAAACAGCGACAGAGATTACATAGTAAACTACCTGTACATTCTTGTCACAAACAGCGACAGAGCTTACATAGTAAACTGCCAATACATTCTTGTCACAAACAGCAACAGAGCTTACATAGTAAACTGCCAATACATTCTTGTCACAAACAGCAACAGAGATTACATAGTAAACTGCCTGTACATTCTTGGCTCAAACAGCAACAGAGATTACATAGTAAAGTGCCTGTACATTCTTGTCACAAACAGCGACAGAGATTACATTGTAAACTACCTGTACATTCTTGGCACAAACAGCAACAGAGATTACATAGTAAAGTGCCTGTACATTCTTGTCACAAACAGCGACAGAGATTACATAGTAAACTGCCAATACATTCTTGTCACAAACAGCAACAGTGATTACATAGTAAACTGCCAGTACATTCTTGTCACAAACAGCGACAGAGATTACATAGTAAACTGCCAATACATTCTTGTCACAAACAGCAACAGTGATTACATAGTAAACTGGCAGTACATTCTTGTCACAAACAGCGACAGAGATTACATAGTAAACTGCCAATACATTCTTGTCACAAACAGCGACAGAGCTTACATAGTAAACTGCCAGCATCACGAACAAGAGCAGATTTTACAACGAAAACTGTCTGAACAGATAGGTCCAAAGCAACCCGAAAGCTTATAATGCGAGCCGCAGGCTTGACATCACAATAAATTGTTTAATATATGGTGTGAGCGCATTGCAAGCGTTTGCTAAAACGTGGCATTTAGTTTATAAATGTTTTATTGATCCCTTAACGTCGCCCATTGGTGATCCCTTCACGTCGTCCATTGATGATCCCCTCACATCGTCCATAGATGATCCCCTCACATCGTCCATAGATGATCCCCTCACGTCCTCCTTTGATGTTCCCCTCATGTCTTCCATTTGTGATCCCTCCTCCTCATCTTTGGTGATCCTTCCTCTTACTCATCTTTCCGTGACATCCTTGTCCTCTTTTGGTTGATCCCTCTTCTTCATGTTTGGTTGATCCCTCCTCGTCGTCTTTGGTTGATCCCTGCTAGTCGTCTTTGGTTGATCCCTCCTCGTCGTCTTTGGTTGATCCCTCCTCGTCGTATTTGGTTGATCCCTCTTCTTCGTGTTTGGTTGATCCCTCCTCGTCGTCTTTGGTTGATCCCTCCTCGTCATCTTTGGTTGATCCCTCCTCGTCGTCTTTGGTTGATCCCACCTCGTTGTATTTGGTTGATCCCTCCTCGTCGTATTTGGTTGATCCCTCTTTTACGTGTTTGGTTGATCCCTCCTCGTTGTCTTTGGGTGATCCCTGCTAGTCGTATTTGGTTGATCCCTCCTCGTCATCTTTGGTTGATCCCTCCTCGTCATCTTTGGTTGATCCCTCCTCGTCATCTTTGGTTGATCCCACCTCGTCGTATTTGGTTGATCCCTCCTCGTCGTATTTGGTTGATCCCTCTTTTACGTGTTTGGTTGATCCCTCCTCGTTGTCTTTGGGTGATCCCTGCTAGTCGTATTTGGTTGATCCCTCCTCGTCGTATTTGGTTGATCCCTCTTTTACGTGTTTGGTTGATCCCTCCTCGTCGTCTTTGGGTGATCCCTGCTAGTCGTATTTGGTTGATCCCTTCTCGTCATCTTTGGTTGATCCCTCTTCTTCGTGTTTGGTTGATCCCTCCTCGTCGTCTTTGGGTGATCCCTGCTAGTCGTATTTGGTTGATCCCTCCTCGTCATCTTTGGTTGATCCCTCCTCGTCGTCTTTGGTTGATCGCTCCTCGTCGTCTTTGGTTGATCCCACCTCGTGATCTTTGGTTGATCCCACCTCGTGATCTTTGGTTGATCCCTCCTCGTCGTCTTTGGGTGATCTGCCTTCGTCGTCTTTTAACGATCCTCTTCCTCTTTTTTAGCTGACTAAGCACACAATAGTAAAACGAATATTGTTCATCCTTCTTAGGGAGCGCATATAACTGCTTCTGTTTGTGAGATACTCTGCGCTGTAGTTGACGTTGCATAAGTCAGGCGTCAGAGCAAAACATACACACATATCAAATGCCAACTTTTCGCGGGAAAACGTATTTACTTATAAAGCATAATACAGCATATTGGATGGTGATGCCTTGTTATGCTGTTCCGCCAGGGGCTTTGCATGTAGGGTCCATTATCAAATTAGTAGCATCTGAAAGGTATCCATAGTTACGTCTGCAAACCTTTCGTAATGTTGTTTCCGGGACGCTCGCCACTAACACTGCCCCTGCCCCCTCATCACCCACCCCTACCTTCCTCCCCCATTCTCCCTCTCCCTCGCGCCTCTTACACCACACGAGGAGTAAGGCACACCACGTGTGACTAGTCGAGTCGATCTCATCATGACTGACATTGCGTTTTCATCGGTACAGCACTTATATGTATAGCCCAGGCGGGCTGGCTCTGACCGAGGTCACGGGCGAATCTTGAGCGAAGTCTGTTCAGTTATTACGTAACTGAAATAGTGACACGGACAGCGCATTGAACGCGTAAAACCAAGGCTCTTGACAATCCACTTTTCGTCTCTTTCTTTCGGGGCTGTGCTTAGGTAAATACTATTCAGCGAACGAAACAAAAATTAAGGATTTCCTTCCACCTTAGTATGCACAATACATAACACTATACTGTTGGTGAGCAGTTGGGCCCTATCCTTACCTTACTTTTTCTTCCTAAATTTCACATAAATCAATTAAATTAATACAAATGTGTTAATTTTAGTTTCTTTTGATCCTTGATTTTTTCTTAACTGCTCGTTCTCGTATCCCCCCCCCCCACGCACACACCTTATTAGGCACCATATAACACACTAGTGTCGGTGTGCCGTAACATCCTATACTTAGCCTTCCTTAAGAACCCAAAATTCGCCTCTAACAATTTTCAATACGATTTTGAAATCGCTTAGAAAATAGGCGACCGGAATGCTTCCGATGTAGCGCGTTCTGATTGGTTGCGACTAGGGTTGATTGCTTTGAGTACTGCCTGTCTCTCAAGTCTTTCAGGCTACTTCATTCCGCGGCCTCCTAGGTGAGTTTATGAGCCCTGACGTTTGACAATGAATTCGAAGTTAAATGAGTTCGATTTTTGCCCCCAACTTTTTCAACATCCATTAGCAAGCAATGCTTCGAGCACTCGTCAGAACTAAAAGAGGGGTATTTGGTAGCTTATTTGAGACAAGTCGCAAGGAGGTTTTCCTCAAGCAAATCGTGATTCCACAGATTCAGAGCCAGTTCAATCCCATGTTTTAATACTGGTTCATGCCCCGAGGAAGAAAGCGAAGATGTGTAATGAAATAATGTCGATTTCGTGCGTGACATCCCTCTCCGCCATTTATTTGTTTGTGTACGTGACGATCATGTTAAACACGGTACCACGTCATCAAACCACAGGCTCCCTCTGGCGGAAGTGATCGGCGATATGAACTCGAGCGAGTTTGATTAATGGTGATGCTCAAGTTGATCTCTAGCATTGTGGGTAAAACAACTGTGGTCCATTATGGTGCGCGTGTCGCTGGTGAAGGAAGTGGACGCTGAAAAGCCTCGGAGGGGCTGGTATGATAGACCGGTAGACTAACACGGGAGATATCAGGGTGTCTGGCCTACCCCGGGAACGAAGGGAGAGATAGGACCGATAGGGGTGTACACTGGTGAAAGTGGGGTGTAGGGTAGGATGGCGGCACAGGTGGTTGTCCAAAGCATTGATAAAGAGTGAGGTGGTGGGAAGGGAAAGTGAGTGAATGCATTAGTGATTGAGCGAATGAGTAAGTGAGAGAGAGAGAGCGAGTGAGTTATTGAATAAGTGAGTGCGTTAGTGAATGAGTGAGTGAGTGAGTGAGTGAGTGAGTGAGTGAGTGAGTGAGTGAGTGAGTGGGTGAGTAAGTGTGTGCGTGCGTGCGTGCGTGCGTGCGTACGTGCGTGAGAGAGCGAGTGAGTTAGTGAGTTAGTGAATGAATGAGTGAGTGAGTAAATTAGTGTGTAAGCAATTCCTTCATTCAGTAAGTCTTTCAACAAGTTATTTGATCTGTCGAAAATCAATATATAGCTGTCGCATTCTGGATCTTTCAACAGTAGCCATTTAACATCTCAGCCGGTAAGTTTTTTCAAATGGTCGGCACGTTTGCTATCGACCGATAAATTACCCACGGAGTGCGTGCTTTGGCACAAATATGACATCATAAGTATGTGTTTAAGTACTTATGTCAAACGTCCGTAGGCGGACCAGCATTTAAGTATCTGACAGACCTAAATGAGTCACCATGCGCAAGAATGACAGTCTCAAAACAGCGCCCAATACAAACGAACAGCGACTGCAAATCTAGAAACAAACGCCATCCCTCAGCGTAAGACTGCAACAAACAGTTTGTCTTTCTCGCTAAGCCCTCCACTTAACGTGGCAGCCTATAGTTACAGAACCATACACAACAGCGCTACTGCTGATGGGTGGCCCATACTTTAAAAAGAAAATTGGGGGAGTGTTTCTCCTGGAGAAGTTTCCTTGCTCTTCTCACAGCGTGTCATTTTCAATGACTCGCAGTCGCTCCACTTGCTTTGGTCCCATGGAAATTGACAAGCCACAGAGGCTATAACGCAATCTTGTATATTTCATTCTAAGATGTGGTCAAAGCAGCGACGATTGTGCGGGACGCGCGCATACTTCTGTCTGTCAATCTACCCATTTGTTCTAGTTGTATTTTGTTTATCCCACGACGAGAACATTCCAATCTGTGTCGTTATAATACAATTACTTTTGTTGCGATTTCAAAGCCCGCAAAACGCTACTTTAATTTAATTCAAAGTTGTTTCTTTTCTATGAAACCTACAAGTGTGCTCGTGACGAAATCGGCATCTTATGGCGTCAGGTGTAGGATGTATGGTGGACGTTTTATTCATTTGGGATACTTGACTTGATGCGAAACAGTGATATTGTAAAAAAAATGTACCAATTGAACGGAAGGAGTCAAGGAAAGACCACCATTCTTATTCCCGACGCATACCAGCCACAACGCGTCGTATGACGTCGCAGCTGTGTCAGAGTCCCTACATCTGCGCTCAAGTAAATTATGTCTCCATATGTATGCGATGAGAAATTGGCGTGATGGCTTGGCGAAGGAGTGTTGGCGAAATCGGAGCACACGCCCCATCGGGGGTTTAGGAGAGGAGGCTGTCGTTTCTGGAGTGCATTGTTTTGCGATCGTTCGTTCTGACATCACAGTCTGTGAGCGGGTATTTCAGAGTCCACTTGATTGAACTGAAAACAAAAGGTCCGACGGCCTGTGAGAAATGCTATACACGCTGATGATAAATTACGCCCCGTTTCTTTCATTCCATATCTCTGACATGCTGTTGTGGTTGTGTCCGTGGGTCGCTGGGCGGGGCACAATCTCCGACGAACTCCGGAAGGGCGCTGAAGAGGAATACCCCTCCGCAGGCAGACAGCCGGCCAGGCTTAGGCGCATGTTTTAGCGAGCATTCATTTTACGGTCAGGTGAAGCAGGAATAAGCCGCGGGTGTTAGCCTGACAGCTGGGGCCCCAAGGGACATAATTCCCCCATCCACCAGTCCCAACATGCGCCCTATCTCGCCTCCACCCCACCCCCTCCGATACCACACCCTCAACTCACAAACAGTATTCCATATTTCCTCAGTTGAGGTCGTATTGCGTGACAAACCAGTGACTGGGGGGTAGTTCGAGGGCTGTCTCCTGCCAAAATCGCCCTCTCCATAAAGATTAAGTATTTTACTCTCCCCAAATAACAACGGACGATTTCTGCCCGCAGCATCACGTTACAATTATAAATAATCCGGCAAAATGGGAAAGACGTCCACGTATACCCTCACACAAAGACATTTTGTGAATTATTTGTAATTGAAAATCGCTCGCGTAGAAAATGTCAATGTTCATTTATAATAAAGACATCATTAGTAATGATTGGTTTTATCATAATGGAAGCAGCATATATTATTCGCTTTGTTACACAATATCACGTGAAGTATAACGGCAGAAAACACACGGTTTATAACGAGTATTTTCCGAAGCATAATAAAACATCACATTCACGAATATTTTATGAGCAAACCAAATTCAGATGTTAAAACGAACAAAATCTCCCACGTCACATAACAACATATCCTTGTTAAATGAATGCATTTGTAGAGAAGAAGTATTTGGCTTCTGCAGGGCGGCATTAGTTGCTGGCCGCTGATGGCTTTAGTCTTATAATTTATGACCAACAGGAGTTCAGGAACGTATTTGCTGCGGCACAAAGAACTAATTTATCACCGGTAGCTATGTCTATACCGACAGACTGCCTTGTCGACGCAGTCTGTGATCAGTACTTAATTAACACGGCACTGGCAGGCCACCAACTGGATCAACATGTACTGCTGTACATATAGAAATAAGTATATAGAAACGTACAGACGAGAACCTGGAGTTCAGTATCTGGCTGTCTTTTGAGTTTTAATCCATTAAGGTAATATTAATACACGCTGTATGAAACCAGTTAACCGAAGTGAATAATTGAGAGCAAGTTTCTTTTTTGTCCTGACTTTCTTACGCTGTAACCTGCATATCAAACCGGAAAGAACGGACAAAATGAGAAGAAATAAATAAAAGATAACCCATTTGGTGCTTTTTGTTGAGTGAACTTCATTACCTGAATGCGGGTCTAATCATCAGTGGATTATTGAATCTATGCTATCATGCATAAGCATATATAAACCATTGCCTGAAAGAAATATTTATTCCGCTGCATTGTACGGGGCATCGCGTTTATCGGCACAATCATTCCATGTGAATCAATCACTTTGCTTTATGGATTGGATTTATCTCCCTGTGTAGGTTGTGTATGATCTGCATTCATGCCCAGTGAATTCACTAGCATACAATTGATTCGACTCGATCGCAAACTCTTAAAAAAAACAACTTTTGCCTATCTATCTGCCTGCGCAAATAAACCCCAAACATAAATAACTCCGCCCCACTTCAGATCAACCCCAGCGCCGCTGATCTCGCTCTTTCTCTCGCGGGAACTTGTACACATTCCCTCTCTACGTTGCATGATAACCCCCCAGGATCGGACGATAAAAGCAAAACTTCACCCCAGCTCTCCTTCTCCAGCCGTGTAACCGAGAAATGTTCCTGTCACTATTGATAAGCGTCACCCAAGCGCACAGAGCCCCTCGCCGGGGAGTCCTGCACCCTTACCGCCGTCCAATGCACCCGGACGCACACACTCTCCCCACCAGTGACCTTTTAGAAGGCACACGCCATGTAGCGTAGGGACATTTCATGCATCAGATGTCCCTCCAATGAGGACCTTCTCTCCCTCCCACCCCCCCCATGAACCTCCACCCCCCCCCCCCTTTGGACCTCTTCGGGTCCTTTAGAAAACTAGCCATCCAGAAATGAAGCTGGTAGAATCCACAATTGTCATCCATCAAAAGTTGGGAATTAATTTCCAGTTTGAGACATTTCTTGACAGAGACTCCCTCCCACTAGCTTCCGGTCATCAGCCGCAGGGGATGATGGGAGCTGAACACACCAATGATCGTCTGCTGCGGGACAGGGCAATATTCTCAGTCAGAAGGGAATATTGTCGAGATTCGAAAGTAATGTCAGAGAAAGTTTTGTTGAAATTGTGCGTGTATCAATGAAAGTTGATATAATTCAATTGATTAACATACGAATAAATAAGCTTAATAAAGTGTATGCATCATGATCAGGTTAGTTGGGAATAAATGCACAATTCCTTTCCAAAAAATAAAAGATTGAAACAAACGCTTACATGTCACATCTCTAGGTCCGCATATTCCCAAAAACTCGACCTCAGTGAAGTAGAGATTTGTCAATGACAGTTACAAATAATGGGAAGACTCTCAAATGAAATCTCCGGGGAATCTCGGTTCGAAACAACAAAGACGCCCCGTACTCTACGTTCACTACCCCTCATCCCTACCACGGCCTCGCTTCTACAAGATTCTTTAACCTGATGCAGACAGATTAACTTCGGGTCTAGGGTCAGCTGGAATTACTTGCTGTGGTATATCGGTCAGGGACATGCATAGAAGGATCCATGACGGAATCCGGGATAATGCCTGCCCGAGTGGTTTCGCGTTTTCTGATGAATCTATTTTTAATCAAGTCTTCTGATGAACAAGGTTTAATATGGCTCGTCGAAACTTTGATCCTTGTTTTTATGATTGACAGTCAAGGCTGTAGGTGTAGGGGTTCCCTGATGGAGGAAGAAGGATCCAATCGAGCTCCTATAGCCACTCACTGTGAGTACACGGACGAGAGGCCTTGGCTACATTAAATCAGCGTCGTGATCGAAGATAAATGGAAGCAAGCATACACGAGAGATGAATGCACAATAGGAATGAGGCGGCTTCATTGGGTTGCTCACCACACCCTCCCATTACAATCATACTGATCTTGTCATTCCATTCTGTGAATAAAAGAAGTCAGTCATGGGTGTAATATATCGTTAACATGAAAATTTAGTTAACAGTTCACTCTTCCAACGGAAAACCTATGTTAATCGTAAATGATGAGGTAGTCAGGTCTCTTAGTTAGAAGAACTATAGTCCACTATTACAACTGGTCCCCAAGTGACAGATCCGATTGAATCACCAATGGTAACATTACAGCATGAAGTACCAGATTGAATCATCAATGGTAACATTACAGTATGAAGTGTCAGATTGAATCACCAATGTTAACATTACAGCATGAAGTGTCAGATTGAATCACCAATGGTAACATTACAGTATGAAGTGTCAGATTGAATCATCCATGTTAACATTACAGCATGAAGTACCAGATTGAATCATCAATGTTAACATTACAGCATGAAGTACCAGATTGAATCATCAATGTTAACATTACAGCATGAAGTACCAGATTCAATCATCAATGTTAACATTACAGCATGAAGTACCAGATTGAATCATCAATGTTAACATTACAGCATGAAGTACCAGATTGAATCATCAATGTTAACATTACAGCATGAAGTACCAGCTTGAATCATCAATGTTCAATGTTAACATTGAATCATCAATTACAGCATGAAGTAATCATCAATGGATTCTAGATTGAATCATCAATGTTAACATTACAGCATGAAGTACCAGATTGAATCATCAATGTTAACATTACAGCATGAAGTACCAGCTTGAATCATCAATGTTAACATTGCAGCATGAAGTACCAGATTGAATCATCAATGTTAACATTACAGCATGAAGTACCAGATTGAATCATCAATGTTAACATTACAGCATGAAGTACCAGATTGAATCATCAATGTTAACATTACAGCATGAAGTACCAGCTTGAATCATCAATGTTAACATTACAGCATGAAGTACCAGATTGAATCATCAATGTTAACATTACAGCATGAAGTACTAGATTGAATCATCAATGTTAACATTACAGCATGAAGTACCAGATTGAATCATCAATGTTAACATTACAGCATGAAGTACCAGATTCAATCATCAATGTTAACATTACAGCATGAAGTACCAGCTTGAATCATCAATGTTAACATTACAGCATGAAGTACCAGATTGAATCATCAATGTTAACATTACAGCATGAAGTACCAGCTTGAATCATCAATGTTGTAACATTACAGCATGAAGTACCAGAGGATCGCTGAGGGAAACATTCCAGTATCGTTAGCCCAATGGAATAATTTAATGTAACATTTTAGCATTAGAATTCCAATTGGAACATAGTGGATGATATTGAACATTAGATGGTCCAATTATTGCTTTGTCATACCATCCAAAAGGTGGGTGAGTGATTGAGTGAGTGAGTGAGTGAGTGAGTGAGTGAGTGAGTGAGTGAGTGAGTGAGTGAGTGAGTGAGTGAGTGAGTGAGTGAGTGAGTGAGTGAGTATGTGAGTGAGTGGGTGAATGAGTGAGTGATTCAGTCAGTCAGTCAATCAGTTAGTCAATCAGTAAGGAAATGAAAGGCCTATCCAACGAAAAACAAATAGACTTTACAATATTTAAAATCTTCACAAACCACTTGACAATCAACTTATATTTTATGACCCTCGTTAGAATGATGGATTTGAAAAGTACGCGTATTTTAGAGGGTTAAGTCGTCGAACTTTCACACAGCGCCATGGGAGACCAATCTGACTGACAAGCGATAACGACGAAGAGACCAATTGGTTGCGGAAACCGACACACACTGACTCCGTGTTGGTTTCACGCTGAGAAAAGGATTCCCGTTGTCTGCCAAACTGAAAACAAATTCATCCAATCGAAATTCATTGACAATTTGCCAGCTGGGTAACGGTTATGGAGTTGTCGGGGGCTACTGTGCTTATTCGAGTGAAGAATAGCTTTTCGATTGATGGGAATCGTTGAAAAATAGTTCTTAATGGCTGCTTCAGCAACGCTGATGTCATTTAGAGTTGACCCTGGGGGTGAAAATAACCACACGGGACGAGTTTCCGCTCAATCAGGGCGCTACACATGAGACGAGATAGGACGGGAAAAACTAGGAGACAGGTTGTTTGGGGTGGAGGGTATGTTTAGTTATCATCGTGCCGTGGGGGTGACGGGCGTGTTGGGGGTCAAGTTGACGTTAAAATCAATCTCCCTCACATGGTAGAAATCCGGGCAGTCCAAAGGGTGCACAGAGCGCCAGAAGTCCTGTCTACGTGGGGCTCTGAGGGGGTCGGGAACACGCCCACGTCACATGATGAAAGCACAAGGAAAATAGCTTTTAAATTAGCGCTTATAGTTAGCCAGCTTGTTGCCGTTGGCTTTGTAGGCTACCAAGGCACATCTATCATGACTCGATCCAAAATCAGAATCACACGATTTATGTCTGGGCATGCGCATCTGACATCAAACAGGTTCGATTTCCTGCGTGTGACGACGATCCTGGTGTGTGGTGTGTCACATCTGTGTCTGAAAACGACATGAAAAAGTCAGGACACGCCAGTCGCTGGAGAGCAGGTATCCACACGTGCGTGGAGACCTGTATTTGAAACTACGAAAATGAGCGTCTTTACCAGACGCTTTTGGGGAGTTAACTTTGCCGTCAGCTTTACGCAGGGTCCGTTTAAGACAGTAGCCAACGAAGGCTAAATATAGACTAGCATGAATATCACTAGACAACAGCCGACTCATTAAAATATGGATAATTAATACATCCTCTCCTTCTAAGATGTAACGGCGCTTGGAGCTGTGACGTATGTATTGGTCTTGGCAGCTCCTATCTGGTCCGGTTTTTGGCTGTGACGAATCTGGGGAGGTCCCACTAGGGCGCCTATCTGCCTCTTGTGTCATGGCGTCACACGCGTATGATATTAAGATGAAGAAAACTAACCAAGAGGTGATTCGATACAGTGTTATATTGCATCTATTGAATATGGCGAAAGTGCTCAAGTCCGTATAGGATTCGGTCCAAAAGTAACCGTCATAGGTGATGCGTTCAATACCATATTTAGTATTAAAGAATCGGAATGAATGTTGTGTCTAGTTAGGGTGTGCGATGTATCAAATGGAATGGGAGGATAAAGCCAGGCTTAGGCCATGTCTTCAAATCATACATCACCATGCGTATGCTGCATGTCATTGCGATTGAAGCGTATTTACAGGTGCTATGGGGACAAACAATGAATAATTAATTGACATACAGATACTCCTTCCGGGTGTCATGAATGCGTTGTATGGCAAAGTCAACTTTGTGGTGGTGGTGGTGGTGGTGGGTGCGGGGTGGGGGGGGGGGGGGTTGATTAGATGACGCCCATATACTATACCATCACACCAAAACCAACTAGCCACCCCACCCCTTTTTGCCCCGCTCTAGCGCCGCCCGCATTGCTGACGCATCCATTCACGAAGCGAAACAAGCAACGGCGAAATCTATTTTGTAACTTTTTCCCCGGCCGTCATTTCTGGTTGTGTATATGACTGCGCGTCAGACGGCTGATCCATCGGACACGACCATGCATCAATGTCAACCCGTAACTCGCATCATCACTGGTCATTCTTTTGAAGAATCGATGATTTTTCGTTGACTTTGCAATCAATTGAGTCGATTTTTATGATTGGATGCAGATCCGAAGATTATTATGAGTCAGGTCTTTCAATATTCGTCTCGCGAGAGTAATCTTCGCTAATGCTCGGTGGATGCGTCCGGGCGGGGAAGCGGCGGAATGATGCATGATCGCCGTCAATTCAAATATCACTGTTTATAAGGAGAGACGCTCTACGAACTTTCCCTCGCCTCCGTCCTGTTTTTCATCACATGGGAACAGTTCCGGTGACCAAATTTATCGTTAAAGCATCTACAGTAACGGAAAAACCAGTGTATGCCCCGACTATCTCTTATTATATAGTCATATAGCGTTTCACACGAGTGAGATGTATTCACACAGTGATTTGCCCCAATTATATTGGATATTTAATCTTATTGCATAACATACAGCCAATGTGAGTGAAAATATATGTATATCGTGTCGAGGGCAGTCATTTATCAAGTTTTACAATTCTACCAACGACTGCTTTGTAGTTTTGCATGGCAAGATTCCAATCCATTCCAATTATCTGAATCCTAATGAGATAAATGCTCCCGACCCATTCCTCATTCGCTAGATGGCGCTCCATGGGTGATCAATAATGGATATGTCTGTGGATACAGACCCATTTCACTGGCGCAAATATCATTTTCGGGTGCATAATTTAGAATGAGCTTTCCCGTTCTCATTTGATCATGTTGGTGTCGTTTTTGTTGGACGCGTCGGGGGTGAGGTGTCGGTAGAGGCCCGTGATGATGGCGTTTGCGCCAAGAGGCTTTTATCGGTTGGCACACATGACCCGATTATCGCCCATAGCGACGCGCTACTCTGGTGGGTTTCCTAGCAACATTAATCTCCTGCGCTGACAGATCGCACATATTGGAATCATTTTAGAGTTAACCAACTCCGTGGAGGGTTAGTGTCACAAATGAATTGAATTCCTTAACATTCTGTCAAACGGCGCATCCATACCTTGAATGTATTAGATTGTTATCCCGTTAAAAGTGCAAATGTTCGTTGACTTTATTTTTGACCTCACCTGACCTCGATGTGGCTTAATGAAAAATCTTTCCTATTTGTGTCGACTAACCTGTGGACAATTTTTGTATGTTAATGAAAGTATGACACAATATATCAATTTCTGAAATGACCCCTTAATTGCTCGACGACACAGGTGAAGGGACCTTTTGCCAATATCTACTATAAGTTTTTAGCCCGGGGATCATTTATAGTACACATGTCTTATTTCTATATATCGTAGATCTTACCTTGTCATCACCAATATTGTCACAACGACATAACCATAACATGAAAGGTCTGAAATTACACGTTCGAAACCAACCAGACGCCAGCCCTACACGAAGTGCTAGTGTATGCTGGCGCTGCCATTCATGTCGACTCGTTAAAGTTTGCAATGTGAAGGAGAAAAAAATAACACCTAAGCTATACTTAGATTATTACATATGCAATTAAGGTTCCCTAACTTATCGCCAACCTAAGCGTCTGTGAAATATACGGTCCGCCGTCTCCGACTGAGTTCAGTGAACTTGGTTAAAGGATGCTAATGGTTTTTTGATTACACTGGCTTCAATCTGGACTATACACTAACGTCACAATAAAAGATAATAAAACGCATATGGCTGTCAGAGACATAAAAATAATAACTGCAATAAACAGTCACCGAAGCATTCAATGAACATGGCGTTAACATATGTGTAGAAAAGGAAAGAGTAGAAACTGTTCGTTTCAGACGAAGGTTTCTTGGCGCCCATAAGTAGCGTGATGTTTGTTACCACAGGCGCGCATGAAATGGATTACTTTGCATTTTTCTTGGGATGTCGTTTTTGGCAGCATGTGACCACACGGACTGTGGGTGTGATGTATGTAGGTACATCACGCGAGGTGCGCGTGCGTAGTGGGGTGTGCGACAAGCAGGCTATATACTAGAACTCATTTTGTCGTTAACGTAAAGTAAGGCAGTTGATCTATTTGAGGCGTCAGCTGGGGTGGCAGTGATGTTAGCTTGCGTGTGTAGTGGTGCTAGGAGTCCCGTGTACAGGGCCGCGTATAGGGGATGTACAGTGATAAATGGGAAGTCCCAGAGTGTGTATAAACAAAGGAGTGTCGTGGGAGTCAATGGAGGTTGGCGTGGGAGGGTTATGAGATGAAGGGGATGCCTCTTCATAGACAACTCGATTGAACAAACCTCTCGTGACACTCCAATATAGCTTCATTTGATATCCAACTTTCTATTTCTTCATACAAACCTTCACACGCAGCCCTTTCCTCTTCTCTACAATTTGCCTCCCCAGAGGGCCTCTCCAAATTCTTAAATTGTCTTGTAAACTTCCGATCTCCCAGCTTGGGACGCAGAAACACGCTTCCTCAAGCGAGATGTGACGGGTAATTATAGGAGGGGGTACTCCCCTAACACAGTCCATTATTATAGGAGGGGGTACTCCCTTATCAACGTCTGTCATTCTGCAAACTGCAAATGACGCGCATCTAAACAACGCGTGTCATTTACTTGAAAGAAAGGGTTGATAACACACAAGGGGTGGGGGTGGGAACGGGGTGCGTCGTTGTTCATTTCAACTCACGTTTGACTGTATAGACAGCCATGACAATAGGATCTGCGCTCTGACCATGGAGAGGTATATGAATCCAAATTTAGGGAGCATGAATTGATTTCTCATTTCATCATAACTATCATGCTGCATCAATGAATGTTCGTTTCTATCATTTCACTTTGCCTATAATTGATCCATTAAAAGAGATCGAAAGTCGCGCTTGAATTGATCTGAAATAGACACCTCCTTCACTTACCACACGAAGAACCCACCCAACTTTACATTTCGCCTTGAACCCTTCGTTCCTGACAGGCTGCGCGACCAAAATCATATTTGACCTATCGAAAGTCAACTTCTATGTTTGCTATTCATGAAACTGACATATACACCACTGAGTTTGACTTATTACTCTTCATTTCGTTAATTGCATATTCATCTTTGAAATGTGATTACAAATATACAGTTCTTTGGGAGACCAGAGCTCGGGATAAAGCGCTCATTGTAATGCCTCCAACACTAACCGTATGTGTAGGAATATCATACTATACAGATCAAACAAACGAAAAGACCAAACGGACCGATGTTCATGAATGATAGAAATCGACAATTAAAGACGCTCCTCGGTTTGAACGAATCCCGAGTGTTGCCAGATTATCACTCAAGTGCGGAAATCGAAAAGTGGCGAACAATTTAACTAATACAGTAATTAATCGTTTAAATAGCATGAATATTATATGATCTTGTTTGAGATACATGAAATCTGCATGTTGACTGCCATATAGAGTACATAATAACATGAATTCACTCAAGTAGTTCTTTTAAGGCGGGGTGTGAACTGGCCGCCAGATGGCATGTGCGTCGCTAGGTCACATGATGGCAACGCGTCAGAGCGAGACGCGGGGAGAAAAGGCGCGGAGGTCCCTCCAATATAATATTAAAGATTTTGTGACCGCTGATGTTATTCATACTAACTGGGTGATGACAACCATTGTGCTGGAAATATTTATATCCTAAACGAAGGTACTTGAACACACACTCTGTGATAAAGAAGTTACTGCACAGACGAAAGTTGGCGATTCGTTCCCTGGTATCTAGAGGGCGCGGTTAGTGACCTCAGCCTCAGTCGAAGCATTGCATGGCAAACTTTAAGTCACATATCAGAATGTCGAGTTTTCATTCAAGAAAATCCTAATTGTATTTAACAAATAGCCCCGTTTCTTGTTGCCTGGGGCTGAAGTACTTCAGCAACTTGGATTTGAAGAATAGCTACAGAACAACCGAACTCTGCTGGGAAAATAAAGATTCTGGACAATAAGTGTCTCTTGTGCGCGGGAGGGTCTCTCGTGTTAAGATCAATTATTATATGCATACATTATTTTCTGATCGCATAAATCAATGAGCATTAGAAAACAACAATTTCGTTCGGAGCGATTACACAACAGAAATCCAAATGAGACAAAGCAATGAGGTTCGGAAGATACCACCCCCCCTCCCCCAGCACACCTCATCCCAACCCCTGTATGCGCCACGTCTTGTGGACGACTGACAGTGAGTGCTTTGACCCAGATCCCCCCTTTCACATTACGCAGGTTAGTCGTTGAGTTACTCCCACCAGGTGTACTGGCTTCCAGGAACAGCCAACTCAAACTCTGTTTACTTGGAGACGGCTCGTGCTATTTATTCCAACTGTTTCTCGTGCATCCGCTACAATTTATGCTGTGGCGTTTTCAAGTCACTAATGTCGGAGAGAGAGAAGGGATGTGGTTGGAATGTTGGATGGGGCGAGGCTGTGGACGAAACGAGAGGATCAAGTGTTGGTTGGGAGAAAGGTGGTGGTCAGAAGCAGGTCGCTGTTGGCGTTCTGTCTTTTGGTTTCGACACCTGTGCTGGGGTTATTTCCAGGCCTATATGTTTGGGTAATGGTGTATGTTTCCATCGCTATGGTGACTGAGTAATGCCATTCCGGGTATATGTATACTGTATGCTATACAGCCAGACGAGCGCGTGTTAGAGTGATACGGAAGATGAGACTGGGATATTTAAGAAAATATAGCTGACTGATCAGCATGCGGACCGAACGACCAGCAGTCTGATCAACCAGGAAACAGATCAACTGGGAGAACGATCAACCAGAAGAATGATCAACCAGGAGAATGATCAACCAGGAGAGTGATCAACCAGAAGAATGATCAACCAGAAATCTGATCAACCAGAAGAATGATCAACCAGAAGAAATAATGATCAACCAGGAGAATAATCAACCAGGAGAATGATCAACCAGAAGAATGATCAACCAGGAGAATGATCAACCAGGAGAATGATCAACCAGAATGATCAACCAGGAGAATGATCAACCAGAAGAATGATCAACCAGGGAACTGATCAACCACTCGAGATGGAGCGATTGTCTCAGTGGTTGGCGATGGACTTGATAACTGAGTGGACGTATTTATGTGGTGTTCTACTTGCTGGTTTACTTGGCGATTGTCTGAGTGATTGATTTAGTGATGGTGAGCGGATTCGAATTTGACCCGCTCATAAAACTCAAGTAATTTAACCTGCCAATAATCAGTGGTTATTCATTAATATGGCGGGGAAACTAAATTCATTGATTAAATGTTCCATCATCATCATCTGCATCTGCATGGAGCATATTAGTTAAGCCATAAAACGCTCAGCCCCCAATGAATGTGTGACGTACAAACACACAAGCTAAACGCGCTGTTAAAACTTACACGAAACCAGCCGTGTAATGAATGAGCAACGATTGATGTTGCTGAAAAAGAATTGGATCTTTAACCAAGCACAGCGCGCGAGACGCAGGTTGTCGGTTCGGCGAGTCAGGTTCCGTCTAATAGCACTCACACACCACAAACCTCAACATGACGTAAACAAGAACAGTCCTTGAAAAAGTCAGATGAATGCCAAGCCGGTGAATCGCTCATGCGACTTGTCAAGCGCTCTAACTTAACAAACCAACCCACTTCACGTCAATAGTTCTGCTCGTTAACTTTTATGTAAGTTTACAAGCGGAAATTTGCATTGTACAGCTCAATTTGAAATTTGATGCGTTGTTTTTACCTGCGGGGTGGTTGAGGGGCGGGGGTGTATATGGAAGTTATCAGGTGTTCATTTGGCATACTTCGGTCCCTGGTAGGTATATGAGGTTTGAGGCACTGCTTGAGCGCTGAATATATGCATAGTAACAAACCAAGTCTTGCAAGTCCATGATTGCTGTCGAATGAAGGCGGATGAGGAGGTTGCAGAGGAGAGACTGAAAGATGACTTCCTCCATCATTTTCTCTCTTATTATAGATCTCAGGAATGACAGACGAATATAGATGATCAAATTCTGAACAGGGTGGAATGACACGTGGAGGTCATATGAGAGTGACAATGACACGTGGAGGTCATATCAAAAGTGACAATGAGTTTTATGTTATTAGCTGTTTTCAATTTTATTTTACCCTTCTTTTTTATGGTGATGCTGACTTGAGAGAGATGGTTTTCACACTGGGCCCCACCCCCGGTGGAAGCGAGTTTGTCAGTGAAATCAACACACAAACCCGGATCCACAGGGTTTAGTTACAGGTTAGAAGGCAACGGTTTCCGGTTGCTCCATTGTTACGTCACAGATCATTAACATTTCCTTTATACTGTAATTGATGACGTAGATCTTATGAATGCGTAAAAAAAACGATGGGTGATTCTCTGTGTGTCTTTGTTGATACAAATTATTGGACGCTGTACGTATAAAGTGAAGGGACAAAGATTAATCTCGGTAGATGACCGACTGTTAGATGAATTGACCAATAATCAGAGGACCTAAGTCTGTAAATGCTTTCAGATGATATATGCACAACCTTTCAACGCTGCAGCAAACTTCGCGTTTCTGGTGCGTTATTGTACCAAACACGTGCCGCATATTTTCTTCCATTTTCCCCCCATAATAATTTCACCTCTATGTCTTTGCGCTGTCTTTGCGCTGATGACGTATCCCATGAGAATCCCATATGGTGTAGCCTTTATTGATCACGAAAAGTGAAAACCCAGAAACCACCTTTGTAATCTTGCATTTGGCCAAAGTTATAGAATTGCGGATATTGATGGTGGCAAAACTAGTTTTCATTAAAACTTTACCTCGTAGGTGCAATTAAATCCTGACTCTCTAGTGGAGACGCGATTGAATGCTCCGTGGGCTACTGTTGTTTCCTATCAATAATACACGCGCTGTTGTTGGAAGAGAAGGAAAGTGCTGCGTCGGCAGGTCTCATAATGAGTTACCATTTCATTGCAGACTGTAGGCTATGTTTCAAAACGTTCCCTGAAGCTAAATACCGCTAGTTTCATGTAGTGATTGGTAAGGTGGAGTTGATGAAGGTGACAGAGTCATGGGAGGGGCTGAGGCGAAGCTGGTAGTAGTTGACGTTGTGTATGGTGTATGCGATTGGGTCTTTTATTTGTAAGTTAACTAGCCATCGTGTCACCACAAGAACCTGATGACGATAGTGTTTAAGGTGCTGGTGGAATCCCTGCGTACTTCTACCCCGACCCCTCCCTCTTCAACACTGGCTGACTAATTACCTCAGTAAATGAGGTCCAGGTTGTCAAAGGACCCTTAGTGACCTTATATTTATCTTGCCTCAACTTGTTGCTCTGACCTGGATGACACATGATCGTCGACCTGACAAGGTCAGATCTCACCATATGTCACGTGACAGTGAAGTGATTGCTCATTCTGTCTCTCTTCCTACATAAACACAGATTAAGGCGGACATTATCCTGATGCACACACGCCAACATGTGACATACCTGGCGGGTAATTAACCTGACTACGTCATCAACGGCTCGACTATCAGCTGCTCACCGCAGTAATGTGACGGCGACCGGGCAGTGTATGTATATGCTAGATTGGCATTTTCTTTTTATAACAAACACGTCGCTAGTTCGAATCCCACCCCTAGGATTTGTTATCTATGAATCAAAAGTATATATCACACTATTTTTATCGCATATTCAAAGAATACAGAACAATACCAGGTGCATGTCAACCTGTTCCATGACGTGTCAATGTCATTATTTATTGACCGCATATGTAGACAAGAGATGCGTATAAGACCACGCATGGCGCATGCGCGTGCATGACCCGTGTATAGGACAGCAGTCGCGTTGTTGTAAGCAGCGTTGAAGCATCAGGCCAGTTCCATCCGGGGATTAGATTTCTCTCCGTAAGCGATTGCTCAACCAAATGAGCCGACTACTAGCAGCACAATGAGGATACGGTAAGAGTCTGCTTGCATTAATAGATGTCTTATGGAGATATGTTAATGGTAGAGGGATATGTTTCTATGACAGACAGTAATTCCGGCAAGATGACGCCTTACGTGTTTACAATGATGCGTCAGATTAGGTATGACAACTGTCGTCCAACAAGTGAAGGTTTCCAATGAAATGTCACGCAGCAATGATGGTATATGTCACTAGTGCTCCTGCTTCAAGGGGGGTTGTTCCATGGTCAATGGTCAGCACTAGTGACACATGGATCTAATGGTCAATGGTCAGCACTAGTGACACATGGATCTAATGGTCATGGTCAGCACTAGTGACACATGGATCTAATGGTCAATGGTCAGCACTAGTGACACATGGATCTAATGGTCAATGGTCAGCACTAGTGACACATGGATCTAATGGTCAGCACTAGTGACACATGGATCTAAGTCACTAGTGACACATGGATCTAATGGTCAATGGTCAGCACTAGTAGCACATGGATCTAATGGTCACGGGGCTATGTTAGTGTCAAGCCACTGAGTAATGGTGACGTGACTACCTCTGTATAAAGGAGCAATACTACCAAGTCCTCCATACAAGAAGAGATGTACCTCTGTATAAAGGAGCAATACTACCAAGTCCTCCATACAAGAAGAGACCTCTGTATAAAGGACCTCTACCAATATACAAGAAGAGATATACCTCTGTATAAAGGAGCAATACTACCAAGTCCTCCATACAAGGAGAGATGTACCTCTGTATAAAGGAGCAATACTACCAAGTCCTCCATACAAGAAGAGATGTACCTCTGTATAAAGGAGCAATACTACCAAGTCTCTGTATAAAGGAGCAATACATACAAGTCCTCCATAGAGGAGAGATGTACCTCTGTATATAGGAGCAATACTACCAAGTCCTCCATACAACTACCTCAAGTACCTCCTCCATACAAGAAGAGATGTACCTCTGTATATAGGAGCAATACTACCAACTCCTCCATACAAGAAGAGGAGAAATACTACCAAGTCATCCATATAAGGAGAGATATACCTCTGCAGTAATTTCTATGAAAGCCTTAATTCATACTGAGCACAATGCAGTCGACAAGTCTTCACAAAACAATGTGTCTCTGGACCCGGTTGTAGCGTATTTGCCTATAATATCGGGGCCATGCGACCTTTTCGCGAATCATTCAAGTTTTTCGCGGGCGTTTTAGCGGATGAGAAATACTCACAACACCTCCGGCCTCCAGACAGTGGTTTTATTGCAAACAAGTTAAAACTGACCGTGTTGCGCGAAGTTATAATACGCCAACGTTAGCTTCTTTACAAGACGAGAAAGACATGAATATTCGCATGCTGATATTCCCAGCTTTATCTATCGCTTGATGCTATCGCCACAATAACATCCGTTTGAGAGTTCTAACCCGCGCGTGAGTGCGTCTGAAAGCGGCAATACTCGTCACGCAATAATTCAAATGATTAAAAGACACCGTCTTTAATAATGGCACACCACAAACACATGTAGTTTACAATATCGACTTGTGTATGATCGTATCAGAACACTTCGCACGTGACTGAACTCCCATGGCCAATCGCTTTCTCGCAACAAAAGCTCATGTTTTCTCACCCGCTTTCATCTCCGTGTAGATACACCTTATCAGATCTCAGCGCCATTATTAACATCAGGTAAATTTGCAACCGACAGGGCAGAAAGGCAAACTGCAGGAGCAATACTTCACCTTATTCTTTCATAAAGATCTCTCGGCAACTGGCAGCTGTTTATTTAGTGTTTTGGCGCTAATGATTAGTTTCGTGGCCTTAAGAAGCCATGTTACGTTTAAAGGCCAGTGTTGCCGAATCAAACGTTTTTTCCTTTGTTGAATTGTTGTCAGTGTTCTGTAAGTCGATTCGTGTGTTGTTCCAATTTGAATCGTGCATGCATAATTAAGACATCGGGAATTGAGCCAAGGCGGATTATTTCCTGAACCTGTTTTTCCAGGTGTGTGTCAGATCTAATCAATAAAACACATTGCATTGATCATAACTGTCCAGGTGATTTGATTCGCCACATCAGATCCGCCTTGCTTGGCGGAGTCGAAGGATGGAATTGAACACACGGATTCACAAACAGAAAAGTGTTGGGAGTCCGTCAACGCCGTTTACCTGTGATAAGTTAATCAGCGCCTCTCACCTCGCTCACCTGCCTAAAGTTGACTTCGCTGTGTAATTCTATACCTGACAGCTGATCTTCTCGGTAACACCACAACACTCCTTAACACCGATCGTCCGCTCGGCTATATTGGTAAGTTTATTTAAAAATGACAGGTTATCCAAACAAGGAGTTGGTCAAAAAATCGACTCCTTATAGAGAGAATGAAATCAGATCTTCAAAGCCGCGCACAGCATCCACATAGCTATGTGAAGAGCACATCACAGATGATAAATGCGTCGGTGATATTAGATAGATTATGAATCAATCTTACAGACGCCACCTTCTGATCTCTTATCACCCGTATAGCTATGCTAATTTGTTCATTTCATGCTACGTTAATTGCAAACCACCTGTCAGCACCCAGTCTCTCCTGACCGCTCTTATCAACAGATACAGGTGACGGGATTTGAATTGAATAGCAAAAAATCCGACTCGCTTGGTAGTGGACTGGATTTAGCACGTACCGGGGCACGTACCGGGGCACGTACCCGGATGACGGGCTCAACATCTGGGGCATATTGTCTAGTGAGCTGACATACCCAATTGTTAATTGTGCCTCACTGGAGTTTTTGTGAATGTTCCTTTCATCTTTTTGATCGATGCATATATCGCAGCTATATGCGAATAAGCTCCCCATCCTTACACAAAGGACTAACATCGCATACAGCAACTACATGCAAAACATATGCTGCCCAAATACACTCCATTGCAGATAAATACAAAAGGAAGCATTTGCATTTACCATCAATAGATACATGAGATTACATGTAACATGCTTTAAACTGGCAATCGACAGCCTGGGCTAAAACATTCGTCATGAGTATGCAATACGCAGGTATCCTTATATGCAGGCGCCCGTTATACCAAGGTGTCCGATATACACGGACAAATATCCGCTTACAACGAATCTATTGTTTATAACCCATGACGGATTGATACAAAAGAATGTATATATATATATGACATATCCTACACGCAAGAGAATACATACAAGACTCGCGAAAATGTTTCAATTATTGATGAATCGACCACTAGCCGTCCTGGCGTCATTCTGGAGCCGCTAACAGCTATTATATTCAAGTTGCGCAGTGTCGCAATGAGAGGCGAACGACTCACACCTCGACACGAAATTCATCCTACCAATAGGTTCATTAACACGTCCCCCTCACCGCCCTACCTCGCCAAGCGCTACCTTTAGTGAGATCACTTAGCCAGCCCAGCCAGCCAATCTATCACTACTTGGCAGCAGCAGCAGCAGCAGCAGCAGCAGCGGTAGCAGCATCTCATAAGGCATATCGAGGTGTACTGGTTCTCACAATTGGACAATGCAGCTTGACACAATGCCGTGACATCTGCTCTAGAGTCAACCTGTAATAGATCGCCCAGCCGGCCAGACACACCCGTCACGTCGCCAGACACACCGACCACCCACAAACAATACAATGACCAAAATATAAAAAAAGTCGATGACGAAGAACAAAAAGTCATAAAAAAATACTGCTGAATCGGCAAATGTGAGCAATGCGAGTCGCCCCCATTCGATATACAACGGAAGTTCAACGGATGTCACGACTTTCGCTCTCATTTGTTGAGTCAAATAGCTTCGTTTTTGTATGAGGTGGGTATGTTGACTACAATAGTGAGTGAGTGTGCGTGAGTGAGTAAGTGAGCGAGTGAGTGAGTGAGTAAGTGGGTGAGTGAGTGAATAGAGGAGTGAGTGAGTCAGTCAGTCAGTCAGTCATCTAGCCGACCAGTCCATGGAGCCAGTTAGTCGATCCATGAGTCCGATTGGTTACCAGGGTTACCAGCTTTACCAGAAAAACAGTAGCCTCAACTGCTATAATACTCCAACAAGCTGATCCCGAACAATCATTGCCTGGTGCAATCCGTATTTGATAATTCACCAGCTATTCCATACATCAAGCAACAGCTATTGTAAACAATTTATTTACCTTGACAACGCACCTTCATATATGTGTATATTGTTTACCTTGATTGATTGCCAATCTGCGAGGACCGGAAGCTGAGACTGTGCCACAATTAAGGCTTCGTCTAGACTGATCCGACAAGTCTGCACAACCGTGATGTCTCTTTTTAAAAGGTCATTTCTAAAGATAGCATTAAGCTATTATAGGAGTACGGTTGCCAAGAAACAATACTTGCATAACAACCAGGAGGCCGGACGAATCACAATCTCCAAGGGATATTGATCAAAGGGATGGCTTTGTTTTAATAGTCGGAAGAAGGTAGCGATCGTCAGCAGACCAGTTGATTTTGGGTGGGAGGGGGCGCGACCTGTCAGCGTGGGTCGGGAGCTGGGACGGGATGCTAGAGGTTGACGAATGGGATTGGAGAGCCGTGAGCGGGTGGAGTGGATAAGTGGGTTATTGAAAATATAAATGGTGCTATCTCTGTTTCTGATGACGGTTGAAGCGACAAGCATCAATGATGGCGGCTCGTCACCGACGTGACGTAACAATCATCGATATCGACGAGAGCAGACGCCCAGGAAGTGGGGGGGGGGGGGGCAGATTGAAGGAGAGGCACATGGAACATAGAGTGTAAGGGGGGGGGGGGGTCAGAGGGTCAGCGACGAGTAACAGAGGACGAGTGACAGAGGACGAGTGACTGAGGACGAGTGTCAGACGGCGAACGAGTGGTGGAGAAGAGTGACCAATGACGAATGATGGTTGGCGAGTGGCGGAGATTGAGAGCTTGAAATGAATAAGAGAAATGATGTAAGATGTTATTTTAGGTAGGAGGGAGGGGAGTAAATAATAGGAAAGGAGTTCAATGAGGAAAAGGGAAATAAAGTTGGAGAAAGGGGTAAATTGGAGAACAGCTGAAGTGGGATAAGTGACAAAGAAGAGAATCAAGTGGGGATAAGAGACAAAGATGATAATCAAGTGGGGATAAGTGACAAAGGAGAGAACCAAGTGGGGATAAGTGACAAAGAAGAGAATCAAGTGGGGATAAGTGATAAAGAAGAGAATCAAGATGGGATAACTGACAAAGAACAGAACCAAGTGGGGATAAGTGATTTTACAAACAGACACTATATTGAATGAATCGGTGACGAGAAGAAGGTTAAGAAGTTCGGAAAACAGAGTTTCAAGCAGCAGAACGAATCAGTGAGCCAGACATGAGTGGATTGAGACAGGCTGTCTGCCCCGTGCTGACCATCACTACCTCATCACAGCTGGTGCCAGACAAACACGGATCAGTCCCTACTGCGACCGCGCGCGTCAGATGGCGACCTGATGAAGTATTAGCTACCCATATCACAACAGTATTATTTGTCCACATTTGGACGGAACATCCCCAGGGGTTGTAATGACCAATTTATAGGCCTCTCCATTGCTGGTGTGGTCAGCATTCGTTGAACCCTCCAGATACTTGACCCCTTCAGCGGCTCATTCATTAAGGGTTAATTTCTACTGGGGGTTTTAGGGTAGGGCCTGTTAGAAGATGATTGTGGAATGGGGTGTGTGTAATGTATGAACAAGCAGTAAATAAAGAGGAGAAGGACAGATACTGTGATAGAGGGGGAGGGGTAGGAGGAGAGGTAGGGGGAGAGGAGGGGTAGGGGGAGAGGTAGGGGGAGAGGAGGGGGAGAGGTATGGGGGGGGAGAGGTGGAGGAGAGGTAGGGGGAGAGGAGGGGGAGGGGAGAGGTAGGGGGAGATCGGTAGGGGGGAGGGAGGGGGAGATGTAGGGGGAGAGGTGAAGGAGAGGTAGGGGGAGAGGTGGAGGAGAGGTAGGGGGAGAGGAGGGGGAGGGGAGAGGTAGGGGGAAGAGAGAGGTACAAATATGCTGTGGACAGAAGGCGCAAAAGTCATTGAAAGTGAGCAAAATAAAGTTTGACACCAACGGCAATACTCTTTCGAGGTGATCACATTTTTTTTCAAACAAAACCTCACAATAGCGGATACAATCGCTCGCTGATTGGTTTAAAGCATGCCCTTTGACATTACAGTATCATCCATCATCGAGTATAACAAGTTGACAGTAGGGTAGGAATTACGCAATTTAGTGGGTGTGATGCTATGGAGAAGACGCCTGAGAACGCAGGTGCCTTTTTCCGTACTCCCATCAAACTAGCCGGAAATTTCAACGCAAGTTGAGTTGACGGTTGTATCTCGATTGGTGAAGGGGCGTGGGGCAGGAAGCAAACCTTCTGTTCGAACCAGGTCGCGAATCACTCAAAATTCATTATTTCCCGAAGCGAGCTTCTTCTGTCAGTCATTGCATAGCGGCACAAGTCCAGCAGCCACTGAAAACGCTTGGGGCCCCGGTCTCTAGCGCGCTGTGTTTACCCAAGAAGCTGACACGCAACTCTAGTCCCAGTTTCCCGCATGACCGACAGGTCAATTTCATCGCACGCTCATTGGCTGTTGTATACCACGTGGGGTACAAGTGGGCGGAGTCTGGATGCCGAAGCAGCAGTCAAGAAGGCAGAAAATATAATTCTCTCTCTAGTCGAGCAAATTAATCATGAGTGCTTTCCTAGTGAACTCTTCTCCGTACGCGGAGCCAAAGTTTCCCCCGAACGAGGAGTACTCACAAAATGACTATATTTCCAGCGGACATACAGAGGATTTTTATCATCACAGCAGCCACCCTTTGCAGCACCAGCGTTCTGGTTTGACTTCTGGTCATGGTTACGGTTATGATAGAAGTTACCATGGAGAGACAAGCTACTCCCCGCATCACTTCCCTCAGCATCCCGCCTTTTGTGGCGGAGGTAGCAGCGGAGGTAATGGTGCCGCACCAGGGTGTGCATCGGCTCCGATCAGTAGGGGTGCTGCGGCCACTTCAGGTGGACTGGTGACAGTGGGAGGTGGATCACGAGGCGGTGGTGGTGTCGGAACGGGGTACGGAGGTCCCCCAGCATCCAATAGCCCTCCCAGTGTGCCCTCACCTACACCCACCCCCACCTCGGCTCTAACACCGGTCAACAGTGCGGCAAGTGCTCCCGTCATTTACCCGTGGATGAAGAAAGTACACGTCGGCACCGGTAAGTTCATACCTGCTTTCTAATCATCCATCTGCCCATACCTGTGTACACAGGTGTATATACGTTCCTAATCCTCATTTCATCACCGAACCATATAAAGGCATTCGTAAAGGTCACAAGCAACTGTTTGTTCAGTCCCTAATACTTTCTCAAACTGACTCCCTACCCCCACCTCACTCTCTCTCTCTCTCTCTCTCTCTCTCTCTCTCTCTCTCTCTCTCTCTCTCGAGCGAGAGCTCTCTCGAGAGCTCTCGCGCTTCTCTCTCTCTCTCTCGAGAGCGCGCTCGCTCGAGCGCTCTCTCTCTCTCGCGCGCTCGCGCTCTCTCTCTCGATCGAGCTCGCTCTCTCTCTCGCGAGCTCGCGCTCTCTCTCTCTCTCGCTCTCTCGATCTCTCGCTCGCTCTATCTATCTCTATCTATCTATCTTCTCTCGCTATCTATCGATCTATCTAGCTATCTATCTATCTATCTATCTATCTATCTATCTATCTATCTATCTATCTATCTATCTATCTATCTATCTATCTATCTATCTCTCTCTCTCTCTCTCTATCTCTCTCTCTCTCTCTCTCTCTCTCTCTCTCTCTCTCTCTCTCTCTCTCTCAAACCGACTTTCCGCGCGCAATCATCGGCTGCCAAAAAACAGTTTGTCGCACAAGTTTCCATAACTACCAATAACTAATAGATTGTGCACTAATGCATTGAGAGCTTTCACTGAGTTGTCAATAACACTAATTGGCCAGAGCATCTATAAACCCCTGGGTCTAATGGTCCCAGCGAGTGGCAAGTGTCAAAGGTCATCGCCGAACCTCTCCTCGCTGTAGATATATCACTTGTTAAAACCGAGCCGAGTTTCAAGTGAAGCACTATTTAGGTCGCGGGGCCGATTTTTCATAGAACCGACAGGCTGGTATGATATACTAACTGGAATATCACCGGGCAATTACGATGATTTGTTCCGTTAATAGCTCGTAATAGTGGCGATAGCTTACACAGGCAGTTTGCCAGTCTGAGGTGCCCGCTGGCACAGAATAGTTACACGAACCTCACGCTAGGCGCCAGCACTTAAATCTGCGCTCGCTGTGGAACTGGCTGATTTTACTCGGGTACGATATCGCACACATGTTGGTCCGATTTCTCATTTAATTCACAAAGCGTAGTATGTATGACCCACATATGTTTGAACTTTTGAATAATCAAATGATTAAATGGCTTTTAATTATCCCTGATTCTGTTCTATGGACAAGCTGTTTATGGTACGGAGCTTTTATCAATAGTTTTTGGTTCTAAAGCAGAACACCTGCGCAGGATCCAATCGCAAACAGCTGGCAGGTTGGTGATAGATTGAAGCTACCAAGCTAGCAATCACCAAACATGCTTTATACCCGTATAAGCTAAATCGATCGTTCATTATTCTGTTTATTAAGTCACTATGTTTGCTTTGTGTCTAGGGAACGGAAATGGAAGTTTCGTTGGTGACAGCAAACGAACACGAACAGCGTACACGCGACACCAGATTCTAGAGCTAGAGAAAGAGTTTCATTTCAATCGCTATTTGACTCGGCGCCGTCGTATTGAAATCGCTCATACCCTATGCCTCAGCGAGAGGCAGATCAAAATCTGGTTCCAAAATCGCCGCATGAAGTGGAAAAAAGAACACAAGCTACCCAACACGAAAACCCGACTTGGTGACCAGAATGGCTCGACCAGCCCACCGCTCTGCACATCTGGCGCGGATGCTTTTGAAAATGTCTCGCCGTGCAATGAAAATACATCGCCACTGGTGCACCCAGGTTCCAACGCACAAACAAACTCTCACTTAACCGAGATTTCATCTGAAACACGCCTGCCTCCCCGCGAGAGTAACCGCGATCCCTCAAGACTGATAACTGGGTCTTGGGTAAATACAATGTGTGCTAAATCTTGGGGTGAACTGTTGCATGGATGCATGGATCTCCTCACAGTGTTAACGTGGATGTTGTCATGCTAATATATATATATATATATATATAAGGTGCGTGATAAGATGATTGGTAAATGTGACTGACTTGAAGCGGAGTTCCCACCATCTGGTCGCCCGCACTCCCCCGGGATACGTGCGTACGGCGCCGCTGACAACAAACATCTCCAAGACAACACACGCACTGCGTCGTTGCGCCATGTCTGGAATTCTTGATAGATTTCTTCAGTGAAATTGACATGCTGTATTTAAGTTGTAAGCATTCACAGACATTATTGTCCTTCCCTGTCTGGTCTTAGCGGAAAGGGGCATTTTTTTCCTGTACGTTTTTGGATAATTTTTGAGGGTAAAACTGTTTACATGTCGTGTTGGTTTCATAGCAACTCATCTGGAACTCGAGGCTTAAGTTGAAACGGCTCCAAGGAGCACCTTAGCTTAACAATAGACTCAAACCTTCGGCTGTAGGTTCCTATCTATGGCTTTATGAATACGCTACTCAGTCTAATACACCCATTTAATAGCTACAGTTTGGTGTGAATGCTCATGCGTTGTGTGGTGACAAGCGATGCGTGCGAGGTTCGACAGACGAAAGCGCAATACATTTATGTCTATCCCAGGATAGGGTAAAATACCTTCACGATGTTTTGTGAAAACAATCTTGCCAAGTCTTGGTCAGCAACATTACCATGTGATTTTCCCACACTGTTTTTGGCGGCATAATTTGCCATTTGTTAAAGCCGTTACAACTTTTCAAATGTGTCTTTAAAAGAAATTTATATATATATAAATATCTAGATGCAATTCATAGATTTAATTGTGAGCAGAATAGCTTATTCTGCTTGAGCCTTTGTGAGATGCCAATATATATTTATGTGCGTCTGTTATCGTATTTCGATTGAACTGCCTTCGGTGTGAAAAGATCCGCGATTGCTCATTACTACATTGTACAACGTGAACTGTATACGTATATTGCATTGTTGTTATAACAGCTTTTGTGCTGTACGGCATGACGCATAAGAGATGTATTTCCATTCTCAGTGGGCCTTGTGAAAAACATCATTCATTCATCGGAAAACAATAACTTTGGTACCATACATATTTTGTACAAAATACAAGAGTTCGAGTCTATGATTATTGAATTTGATGACGATGTAAGTATACAGTAAAGTTCCCACTGTGCCACTGGCTTGCTGTCAACTTGGTTTTAACCTTTATTTGACTTGGCGTCTCAGGGTTTATTTAATTAATTGCATAACATTTTTACTATGTTTCGATTAGCTCGACAATGTATGTAAATAAACTTTAACTCTGAATATTAAGAATCAATTCTGAATATTTGTGAATGAGTGATAAGTAAGTATGTGTGAGAGAGAGAGGAGAGAGAGAGGAGAGAGAATACGAAAGAAAGAAAACGAAAGAAACTCTGAGAAATAGCCTGAATTAGGCAAATAGTTGAGCTAATCAGACATCCAGTAAATTACATATATATGTATATACATACATATAAATATAAATATATATATTTATTTATATAAGCAGACACACAGACAGACACTGAGAGATTGGCATGGCTCACGACCGTAGAATCTTCTTGTTCAATAATGCAAGAAAGCCGGTCCCTATGGCTATCCCTTAGTTACGCAATAGAAACAAGTGAGGGAAACAAACATTCTTCTTTCCTCACCGCAAAAAAAATCATCTTCAAAACCGCCCCATGTCCCGCAGTGTGATGTCACAATTGATCCAGCATCCCTCCCACCGCCAACCAGTCCCTCACCCACAATCCCACGGCACCCAGCTAGCCATCCTGAGTACATTCTTATATCAAACCTAATGACCTGAGAGAGTTTTTGCTGGCCTCAGCCGAGTGAGGAGGTAGCGTGGAGGTGGAAGCTCAATGGGAGGTACGTGGACCTCATCCACGGCCAATGATTAAGCATTCTGGAATGACCTGACCATCTGTCTTCTTGACTAGAACTTCTCCAACCTCCTGTTAAGAGGGCTTATTGTTGGAGAAGACGAGGTCCCGCTACTGATGACGAGGAGAATGGCGATGATGAGCTAGACTCGAGCTCCCATCGTCAGGGTGGCAATCTCGTATCAGTGGCATGTTTAGTTACAGTGTCCAGCGTGTCCACGTGTCACGTCCGCCATATCAGTGGCATGTTTAGTTACAGTGTCCAGCATGTCCACGTGTCACGTCCGCCATATCAGTGGCATGTTTAGTTACAGTGTCCAGCGTGTCCACGTGTCCGCCATATCAGTGGCAGGTTTAGTTACAGTGTCCAGCGTGTCCACGTGTCACGTCCGCCATATCAGTGGCAGGTTTAGTTACAGTGTCCAGCGTGTCCACGTGTCACGTCCGCCTCATCAGGTTAGAGATGGCGTCAGTTAAAACCGGCCGTTCTCAGTGTTTACGTCAATCAGGAATTACGGCAGAAAAACTATATATTGCTATGGTGGAAATTCTTGAAGTGACTTCCCTTGAAAGTGAATACGGATCTAGTACCACCATCAAATTAACACGATTACCCATTTCATAATATGCTGATCTAAGCATTAGCACTGAGGACTCATGGACTGTGCATCTTGGTTGACTTGAATGACGTTATCATGGTTGACCTGGTATAGAATGACGTTTATCATGGTTGACCTGGTATAGAATGACGTTATCATGGTTGACCTGGTATAGAATGACGTTTTAATGGCTGACTTGGTATAGAATGACGTTATCATGGTTGACCTGGTATAGAATGACGTTATCATGGTTGACCTGGTATAGAATGACGTTATCATGGTTGACCTGGTATAGAATGACGTTTTAATGGCTGACTTGGTATAGAATGACGTTATCATGGTTGACCTGGTATAGAATGACGTTATCATGGTTGACCTGGTATAGAATGACGTTATCATGGTTGACCTGGTATAGAATGACGTTATCATGGTTGACCTGGTATAGAATGACCTTATCATCATTTTTTGATCCCGGACCATGACATACAAACTATCTTTAGGAGAAGCATAACTACGTCACCATGCATCAGAATTGACATTGCCATGCATCATGCATCACGTGATGGCAATGAATATATGTAAATATATATGCATTGATATATATACACACACACACATATATATATATATATATATATATATATATATATATATATATATATATATATATATATATATATATATATATATATATATCTATATATATATATATATATATATATATATGTGTGTGTGTGTGTAGAGAACCATTTGCCGATCTGTCCCATCTGCAGATGGGTCAGATCGGCAGATGGGTTGTAACATATATATATATAAAGGGTATATATATTTATATAAAACCAGTATGGAAATTTGGTTTTTGAAGTACAGCTATCTTATCAAATAGGGAATCTGTTATTTAACATGACATCTCCGCGGCAATTATGATCGATGTCAGCGCAGATTGCCCGCTGGACGACGCAAGACGGCCATCACACTCAGCTGTCCGCCAAGAGTCCAAGGTCGGCGGGATGGACAAGACATAGACTCTCAAACAAATGAAATAAAGATTAACAATTCGCCTCACAACTCTCTTGTCACTGAGATTCTCTAATATCAAACCACGTGACATCCAGAGGACTGGAGGAGAGCTGGTCAACCCATCTGAAGTATTGGCCGGCGATGTTGTGCTCTGTGTAACTGGCTGTGCGGCCGTGAGGCACAGGATTAACTAGGAAAATTGGTTGTGTAAATTCAGTTAAGGGCAAATAGGTAGAATGAATTGCTACCGGGAGGTTGGTTGGTGTGAGATATGGGATAGGGGTGGGTGTAGTTCCACTTGTGTCCAGGGAAGGGATGGTGCGAGATGAGTAGGGGGTGGGGGTGGGGGCGGAGGTCATGGCGGGTTTGCTATCAGCGGACTTGGTCTTGAGGCAAAGGACATCATTTCTAAGTTGGCAATTCATCACCTCTCTGTGGAAATTATTGGATTATATGAATATGAGATAGCTGATGATGGTCGGAAGGTTGAATGAGTTGAGCTGAGAGTGGGAGGACTCGCAGTGGATGGATTGTTGCTTTCATTCGGGCGCTATGGCTGCCCGAAGATACTCCGATGTTTGGGGAAAGTAGTTAATTATGACACCAACACTCGATTCCGATTTCCACCATGGACAGGGGCAATCTGTGACACCAGGTTTCAGATCTGGAAAACGGCCTAGTGTAATATCCACTGATCGTGAGGGAGAATGGTAATACGTCTTGTGTTAAGTTTAAGGACGGAATGGTGTTGGCTGGGTGGTAGTCGTTCGGATAGTGTGTGTTTGGTGTTGGGGGTTAGTGGGGATGTGGGGGGGGGGGGTGTGTGTGTGGGGGGGGGGGGTTGTCAATTGAACCACACTTATTAATCATAAAACTAATGTCTTGTTTATAAAATGTGGCGCAAGATCAAAATGTCGAAACGTAGCATCTCCGTTAAGGATGAAGCATCTGCAGCACTCAGCCTTTACCCATCTCTTGCTACCCACCCATTCCAGCACACCCCACCCCACCCCCACCCCACCCCCACCCCATCCCACCCCACCCCACCCCACCCCCATCATCTCCCAACTGACGTAAGAGGACATTTTTTCACAAAGGTAGAGAGGGCCAATAATTGATAGAGCTTGGGTTGAAGGTTAGTGAGGAGTACCTTCCTTCCTCCAGCTCCCTGGACCTCTCCGCGCCAACAATAGAGGCAGTCTGGCTGGCTGCGAGTGTGTGAGGAGGAAAAAACTCGAAGGTGACCGGGCCGCCTTTGGGCCGGAGGGTGACACCACCTTTGGCCCTTACCGACCATGAATAGCTAATCAAAAAAAACATTGACGCTTTTATTTTCAAAGTTCTGTCAGCTACCGAATTATTGGTGGGGTGGGGAGTGGGGGTGGTGGGGGGAGGGTTAGGGGTGGCATGAGAGGGAATTAACTTGTTCAGCTTTAACCGGGGCTTTCCAATGTTGAACCTGCAAAATCGTTGATATTCTAACGGGATCAAGGAGGGGATTTCGGTAGAAGTAAGTACTAATAGGATTTTAAAGACTCTATGATAGACTAGATACCATATGAGATAAGTAGACCACCTAATGCATACATTGGTTAAGAAGCCAGGTTATCTACAACATAGACGTGTTAGGCGAGAAGATCTCAATGACAGTGGATATATAACACAAATGAACAGCTGGAAACCATACACGGCCCGGCTCCCGCTTGTCATATACCTGCAAGGGATGAAGTATACATGTGGCACACATGTCCCCATCCTGGCTACAGCTTGTTTGCATGATGATAGCTACTTGCTATTCACTTTTCTATCCCAGCACAGGTCATAGCCACGCCTGATAAATAAATGCGACATGTAGAGTAATGATAATCACCAAATCAATCGTCATAATAGCCAGTATACATATTGATGTACGATTAGCAATGCAATATTGTGATTTTAGCTGATTTTTGCCAATAAATCCAACGCATCTATGTAAATTGCTCGTTGCAATGGGTGTTATTACCAGTTAATGGGGAAAACATGTTAACAACATGGGCAGGTGAAGTCAGTCCGAATAAGGCTGGATACAATGCACGCAGAGTAGACGAGTTTCAATGAAACCATTGCTTACCCATCAACCCCCCGCCCAACCCCACCAAAAAAAGCCATTACCAACTATACAAGTGTGCGATTTCTATTTTCATACATGCTAGAATTCAGTATTAGGCAACCCTATCTAGCGTTAATTATCGACGTCACACGAGCCTACCTAGCCACCACACTGACGTCACACGAGCCTACCTAACCACCACACTGACGTCACACGAACCTACCTAGCCACCACACTGACGTCACACGAGCCTACCTAGCCACCACACCGACGTCACACGAGCCTACCTAGCCACCACACCGACGTCACACGAGCCTACCTAGCCACCACACTGACGTCACACGAACCTACCTAGCCACCACACTGACGTCACACGAACCTACCTAGCCACCACACCGACGTCACACGAACCTACCTAGCCACCACCACCGACTCACACTAGCCTACCTAACCCCCACACCGACGTCACACGAGCCTACCTAGCCACCACACACCGTCACACGTCACACCTAGCCAGCCTACCTAGCCACCACCCACCGACGTCACACCAACCTACCTAGCCACCACTGACGTCACACGACCTACCTAGCCACCACACCGACGTCACACGAGCCTACCTAGCCACCACACCGACGTCACACAGCCTACCTGCCCACCACACCGACGTCACACGAGCCTACCTAGCCACCACACCGACGTCACACAGCCCTACTAACCCACCACACCACTACCTACACACCAGCCCACACCACACCGACGTCACACGAGCCTACCTACCCCCACCACACCGACGTCAAACCAGCCTACCTGCCCACCACACCGACGTCACACGAGCCTACCTAGCCACCACACCGACGTCACACGAGCCTACCTACCCACCACACCGACGTCACACGAGCCTACCTAACCACCACACCGACGTCACACGAGCCTACCTAACCACCGCTGTGATGTGTTCATATATCACGCTTCGTTGTCACCGGATATGGCTCAACGCAACCACCCGTCAACAACAACAACAACAACAACAAACAACAGCTATGTCAGCCCAACAAACATACCAAACTCACACTAGGAAACTGAGACAAACATTCATGAACAATCGAAAACCAGCCGAGTTCTATTGACAGCACCTCGCTCGCACCGTTCTTTTGGAGATCATTCAATAGCACCAATATTCCCCTCCAGTCCGGATGACAAGAAACGAGAGCAATCGGCAACTTCCCTCAGAAGTGGACGGTTTCGGGGCCGGTGCCTGCCGTAGCTTGAATATGCTCCAATGATGGATGAGGGTAGTGTTTGCTAATAAACGCAAATAAGTCTGAGGGTGGGATGCACCGCGGCTGAATAATTGACAACCAGCCGTGTGGACGCGGCAACGCAACGCCGCGCAGCCGAGCAATGCCAACCAGCAAGGATTCGGTTGGACTTGCTACATATGTGGTCATATGGTATGTAGTAAGTGTTGATATTATCTACTTCTTTGTTCAAATGGTGTGGTTTAGTAAACATTGCATATTGCATCCTGACTTCAGCATTGGTCTTCGTGAATGCCTTTCGTGAGCAGACAGGACCAGCTACTTGTCAGGTATGACACAGGTACAAATCAATCAAGCTGATTGTTCTTTTCAATTTAAAAATTGGAATGAGAGTGCCAAGCTCGCTACCTGTAACCTACAACAGTGACAGCGATCAATGAGAGCGAGTTTTTGATGATGCGCTTCGAGGTATCGCTTCTCCCAATTCATGCACTAATGCAATTTCTGAATTGAACAGTCTCGCTGTCGATTTCTGGGAGAATGTAGATTTCAGACTGTGGGTACAGAGAGAGAGAGAGAGCTTTGGCTCTCGATGACTGTGCCAAAAGGACAATTAATCATAAAGTGGGTGGGGATGTGGGGATGTGGGGATGTAGGGTTGTGGGATGTGAGGGTGTGGGGGTGTGGGGATGTGGCATGTGGGGATGTGAGGGTGTGGGGATGTGGGGTTGTAGGGTTGTGGGATATGGGGATGTGGGGATGTGTGGGTGTGGGGATGTGGGGTTGTGGGATATGGGGATGTAGGGATGTGAGGGTGTGGGGGGGGGGTGGTGGGGGGGGTTGTGGGGTGGGGGTGTGTGGGGGTGTGGGGTGGGGTGGTGGGGGTGTGTGGGGTGTGGGGATGTGGGGGGGGTGTGGGGTGGGGTGGTGGTGTGGGGTTGGGTTGTGGGGGTTGTGGGGTGTGGGGGGTGGGTTGTGTGGGTTTGTTGGGGTTTTGGGGGGCTGTGGGGATGTGGGGGTGGTGGGATGTGGGGTGTGGGGAAGGTGGGGTTGTGTGGGTTGGGGGTGTGGGGCTGTGGGCTGGGGGGGTGTGGGGGTGTGGGGCTGTGGGGTGTGGGGCCGTGGGGGATGTGGGGTTGTGGGATGTGGGGTTGTGGGATGTGGGGGTGTGGGGTTTTTGTGGGGGATGTGGGGATGTGGAGATGTGGGGGTGTGGGATGTGGGGTGTGGGGATGTGGGATGTGGGGGTGGGGATGTGGGGATGTGAGGGTGTGGGGATGTGGTGTGGTGTTTATAAACAGTGGGTGAGAGTTTCGTGAATTGGGAACTGAGTCGTGCGGGTTGACCTGCATTCGACAGAACGCGTTGGATACTCTCTGATATACACCTTTTTTGTACACTGCATTAATCAGTACGAATGACGTCATTGCACACCACAGGCACTCGAGTCTTGAAACACCGCCTGTCATACTTGAGGCTTAGAGCATGGGGTGTTTTAGACTCGAGGGCCGGGTGTATTAACGACATACGTACTATGATGCAGTGACAAAGACCCTTATGCTCGTCATCATAACAGGCAGATGTTCTTACAGGATAACAACCCTCTCGCGCACACTTAGTGTTATAGAATTGGTGCATGTCACAACTTTTCTACCATCTCACTTTCTACATGCATCAATATATCGCCAAACCTGCGCTAATGTACTCTAAGCTCCACACCCCCTCCACGACCCCTACCGCCCAAGTTACTCCCCCTCCCCTCAGCTCCATTGGTTCCCCCAGCATGCTTCCATCCGGGCAACTCCCGGTCGCCGCTCCGGCAATTATGTGAGCATCGCAAAAAGGCGATAATTTCTTGCGTGTGCATGACCGTTTATCGCTCGCCGCCACTCGCTGCCCCAGCCAGCCCTCACAGCATCTGTGACTCACAATTCCTCATCGGAAAAAAGAGGGAAAAAAAACCTTCCAGACACCTCCTCCCATCAGTGGCGAAATCTGCTTCCCTCTTCCCGACCCTGACAACCCTTAGATTAACTCATATTCCTCTGTAACCATGCTAGTTGCAATCCATGTTCCCATCGCCTATCCAAGAGGATCAAACATTACATGACTATTGGAGGAGGGTTTTTTTCTCCGTTTCTTCTTCCTCCCCCAGACTGGCAAGTCATTAGGCGACGCGAGGAGGGATATTAGGTGGGGGGGGGGGGGGGGCGTTATGGGGGTTGGGGCCGAGTGGAGACACAGCGATTAAGAGGTACTGTCCACCACAAAAGAAGCTGCCATGCCCGAGCCCCATCCGAAATAAAAACACAAATTGCTGGCATTAGCATATTGACACTTCCTCTGACTGGGAGATCTAAGACAAAGAACGAAAGTTCGCGCGGCGTATAGCGGTCATTTCATTTCATACGTATTTTTTAATATTTGAACCAATTGATCGGTCCGATTGAAACTTTCTGCGGTAAATATCAGCTGTGGTTTCTTAGAGACAAATATAACCATAGTTGTTGGAAGTTGTGTGTGCGGCTGTGGAAACAAAGATCCCGACTCCCCGATCGCTGCTATCAGCGATATGATGATCCGTTCTGACGTGAGCGTTCTGCTCCTGAGACCAGCGATGTCAGGGTCCGGTTGCCTTCCATATAAGCACGTGTCGCTTTCAGTGGAACACACGCGCTGGCACTACCAAAAAAAAGCCACCCCTCCCTCTAAAAACGAAATCCTCCCTAATGCCAATGGGCGGCTAGTAGTGATGGACGAGTATTTAAGGACAGCTGTAATTCATTACCTGGCTACAAATGCACAAGACAAAGAATGCAGTTAACCTCCGGGGCAACTCTAAGACTGACCTCAAATCCGCACCTCGTCCGGCAAAACATACCTCTGGGGGTGACAGATTAGGAAATGGGCAAGAAGTTTTATCTGGGGGAGGGTAGTCGTGGGGCGGTTCGGGAGGATTTTTTCGATATTTCAGTATCAATTCGTGTGCGGTCGGATCGTTTGTCGACGGACAAAGGATGATAACAAACATCATTTTTAAAAGCCAAATAAAATCTATTTCTAATGAGCAGTGTCTGGTGAAAAGACGTCACGAAGACGCGTCAGAGTTTACACCCTGTCAGAAAACCACCTACGAAATGTCACCGGGTTCTTGTGGCGAACCGCGCCTGATATTACAAAGGCAGATAAAATGGTGAAAAAAGAACGTCTGTGGATCCTTCCGTCAGAAAGGCTGCGAGAGCTCTTAGGCGCTGCAAACTTACTTGAAGTTGCCAACTGAGGCTTACGGTGAGACTGAAATACCAAGAGGCCCTGGTCGCGAATGGATGCCATGTACATTCGATCGATAACTCCGTGACGGTATTGTCATTCAAACAATGCAGACACGGAGGCGCTTGATGGATTGAATCAGGGCTTGCATTTTCATAAAGATGATGTTTCCATGGATGAATATAAGCCACGAATAACACGTGAATATTTCAGGATAAAAAGCAACCGAATGGCCGTGCTACAGCAATCCGCCGTGTCATTCGCCAGGTGGCGACACTGTGTTCTGGGCTGCCCGTCAGCTCGACGCGCAAGCCGAGACCAGAGAGTTGCTTAGATAATTTGCACGGTGTGAAAAATACTCATCTGCGCCTTAGCGTTTTCATATGAGGACCATATGTTGTGTACGAAAGAGGAGTGGATTCTACGAGGACGGGTTCATCAAGGCTCTGGGGGCTGACATACTCCTCCACGGACCCTAATAAATCCCGTCCCTTCGCGATCGGTCTTGTCCATTGTCTTAACCAATTGTTTATCCTTCATTAACCCCCATACCGACCCCCCCCCCCCCCCACCCCACTCACTCTCCCCATCCATTTTCAAACTCCACAGCGCAGCACACCACCAGACACTCCCTCATTAATACACCCTCAACCCTTCATTTGATCGCAATCATCCTCATCATCTCTTCCCTCAAACTCGTCTCATTCTCATAAATACGTAACTTCCTCGGTAACCGGTCAGCACCACAACACGCCAGCACCACCATCACTCCACCACCCCCACCCACCTACTCCACCAACATCCCACACCCCACCCACCACCGTGGGGCGTTTTGTCGCGACGCGCCAATGAACCATCGATCATACAAAAAACTCACTAATGAAAATATGTTTTGCCAGCACGGCCCCAAAGCGTTGTGAGCGACGCGTCTCGCGTCCTCTCACGATGTCTGCAGCGCGTTGTGACTTCCCTTGAACAATGGAAAGTGGTCCCAGGCCGTCTTGCCCTCACTAGCTACAGAACAACACGAGAGAACATCACTATCCTCTTCCACGCACGCACGCACGCGCACGCACGCACGCACGCACGCACGCACGCACGCACGCACGCACGCACGCACGCACGCACGCACGCACGCACGCACGCACGCACGCACGCACGCACGCACGCACGCACGCACGCACGCACGCACGCACGCACGCACGCACGCACGCGCACGCACGCACGCACGCACGCACGCACGCACGCACGCACGCACGCACGCACGCACGCACGCACGCACGCGCACGCACGCACTCACGCACGCACGCACGCACGCACTCAAGCATACACCCACTCACTCACCTCACACACACATCCACCCACTCAAAAACCACTCACACACATACACACTCACTCGCTCAAACACACACCTATTCCTGAGGCTGCACTCACTCACTCACTCACTACCCAAAAGTAATACGAGACCTGTCTAGATCCAGCACACCTGCGGGAAGCAGCGACTAATTCATTTATGTACGCAGTCTTTGCGTGTGGCTAATGGGATGAAAACTGGTATAGTTATGACAAAGGACTGATTACCTGTCGGCCTACCTGGGTAAAGGTAGTGTATCTGAACGGTTAACGACCAAGCTGCACGTGACTTTAACAAATACATATGCGGGATTTAAAACATCGATATACACACACACACACACACACACACACATATATAGATAGATGATATATAGAGAGATAGAGAGTGAGAAAATAGATATAGTATATATATATAGATATATAGATAGGTAGATATATATATAGATCATATAGATAATTCATTTATATACGCAGCTAAATATATATAGATATATATCTGGGGTAAAGGTATAATAAGCTGAGATGGAACAAATATATATAATATCGATATATATAGATATAGAGAGAGAGAGACAGAGAGAAACTATATATATATATATATATATCTATATATATATATATATATATATATATATATATATATATATATATATATATATATATATAATTGGGTATCTATATATATAAATACTTGTATGCATATATCATGTGTGTGTCTATTAAGACCGCCCACTTACACTCACTTGACGACACCCTCCTCCCTCCCAACTATCCTCGTAATAAACGACAATTTTTACCTGTCCTAGCCCCCATTTTCAAACGTCATCAACCTCCGAACGAGGTGCTACCTGTGATGCATAGAAACTGTTATATAAGACTTATTGATTACCTGCGGCTTTCGCTGATTCTCCCATCACACCTAAACGGCAACAGGTTGCCTTGATTTCGTCTCCGCTGCATATCCAGAAGACTGTACACTCTAACGACCAATGATCATTTGAGAAACCGCTAAGACAGTCCGCCTTTAAGTCGTCGCTATACTCAAGCTTCACTCACCTGCATGTGACGACGCACGCTTGGTATACGCTCGTCATTACGCCACTCGTTTGATCCCTGCTACCCTATTCACGTTAATGACCCTCGTGGGTCTCCCTAGCAGGCCGCCTAAGACCCTCTCTACCTTCACCTCAAGTCACAATAACAAAACAAATTGCTTATAAACGATCCACTTATCCTCCCATAGGCTGTTGAGACGCGCCCTTCTCGAGTCCGAGGACTGGGGGACTTAGACATACATGAAATGACGGTTACATCACGAGGAAGTTTGACAACGTCAGCAAATAACGATATCAGGTTTGTCCATCAGCAGTCTACGTTTGTGACGAGCCGTTGATCGGTATCGCGCATGCGCTGGTAATTTTAACTAATTGCAACATCAATATAGAAAGCACTCACTGACTGACCCATTTACCCAGTCTCCACCCACCTGTTAATGCTTACATCATTCAATCAACCAATCAATCACCTTTGCCTATCGACGCATACTTGACACGATGACAATGCCATCTGTTACGTAACGGCTGAGGAACCATGTTTATCTGAAGAGCTGATTAAATCGACTAAATTGACTCGTTTATTCGATTACTGCCACGATCAGCAGACGCGGAACAATGACACCAACCATAATACGAACACGATGTCAAAGATAAAAACAGCTTTAAAGGTCTCTTGATATGTTACATAGGCCTGTAAACATACGTTGGTGTGCCAAGCCACACTGAATAGTAGCAGGGTTATATACCCACCCGAACGGCGGAGTAATGGGCGATAGGTGATAGAGACCTACGCCACGATAGGATATTCGTCACTGATTGGCTGTGCGGTTTGGAGGGGGAAGGGAATAAAGTATATACTATGCACATAAATCACAAATAGTGAACAAATCAAGTGCTGCTTTCTTATTTAGCCTGCATAATGCGACGCAAGAGTCTTGCACCCCTTGATAATTACATATCATCGCCTCTTTTTCTTTCAGTTTGTACACCCATGCAAATGCCATTCTCGTGGCAGGATGGACTCGTCTGATTTATAGATACGTTCATGCATCACGTTCTCTGTGCGATGTATGGCGTGTATAATGACGTGAAAAAAACTAAAGATTCGTTAATTTGCCATACTATGGGTAATTCATTTCAATTCAAAGCAAATTGTATTTGGTCGCGATAAATAACGATCCTTGCACCCCTTGGGAAGAATAGATTAGCCCTGAACTCGTCGTATTTGCATTTGGGTCAGGCAAGAACCAGAGAAATCTAGGTCAAAACGTGACATAGGGGCGGGGCTTGTTGAGCTGCCAACAACACAGGCGCACGTGGACGGGAAAGTCCCTCGTGTCTAGGACTGCGTGCTTTCCGTGTGCAATATACTATCAACTCGAGATTTATACAGGATTACCTCTGATTGGTTGCCAAAGATATCTTAAAAGAATAAAGGTTTGGGAAGGTATTGGATAGTAATTTTGTTACAATATGGGAGAAAATTGAAGCAACCAGGCTGCAATGGTACACGAGATATATCGATAAATGTAACCGATCGATGGTAAGTCACTATTCCAACAGGCGGCGTTAGGTTTTTTTTTGAAATATTCTAATTTATCATCACACACAGATTATAATAATTTATAGTTGATAAACATATTCAAATAGTAAATCTGTATACATATATAAACAAGTGTACGGATTTAATTATGTTGATATCCACGCGCGTCGTATGCTCCCGTGAAATCGACACTTCAACGCTTCGGAGCACAGTGTTGATAGCATGGAAATGTGAATTCAACGGATTCCTCCTGTGTTATTCTCTTTCACGACCTCAATTTTCACTCGAGCAACGGGCTTACACGGTGGAAGGTGTGACTCGCCATTTTTATTTAGGTGTTTATATTCACACGTGTTAAAAAAGAGTGGCGATTGGGTTATATTTTTTATAAAATTTGGAATTGAACAATTATTCATCCACTTCAATTTATTATATGGCATCAAAATTTATTATTAACATCGGTTAATGTTCATATCTGATAACCATACCTTTACTTAGTCAAATTAAAAAGTGTGCAATAACTATTTATCAACTACAAACATACGGAAACCCCCCATGTATCTATGTTGAAACAATGCAGTTTTCAACTCCCTGTATGAAAAACATATTCTCATGGTCCATAAAAAAAACCTCACTTCCTTTTTATATCTGAACCCAATGGCTGTTTATTCCATTTGGCAAGGGTCACTGTAGCATTTAGATGCTCTCAGCTCAGTCTTGAATTCCCTGAACCACTTCCCCTTTTGACACCTGACTCATCGTTATGTATGAATCCACAGTGAGACCGCCATGGAAATTAACATGAATTATTGCTACTCACTAGGCCGATAAAAAAAATTAAATGGTGCTTAAAAAAAACCCGCGCTTAACGCAATGAATGGTGAAACAGTCCTCCTGAAATGGACACGACTTAATGCTGTGGATATCACACGCCGAAAAATGAAACAATTTACATTCATAATTTCCTCAGCTTTGTCGTGAAACCTTTAATGACACCAGCAATATAACTACATGAAATCGAGAAAAAAATATCCCTGGGTCCTATATCTTATTCAAATTATTTGCTGAAAGGGGAATAATTGAATGAAATTACATAAAAATGCGACGGATGCTCTGAGGCTTTTGTCATAGTGACGCGTGCAAGAATTATGACCAGGTCTCATTACGGCACCCCACGAGGGCAGCTCACATCGATCATTTTACATTGAGGGCAGTTCGGCTTTTTCTATGTCTGAACGGGAAAAGTAAGAACCAATCAAGCTTTTTGGGGGGCTCCCTTTCTCTCTAAGACGTATTATGAAGACAAAATGACGGCTTTATTGGGGAATATTTGACCCCAAGATCTCCGTCGACAGTTCATTGCCCGTATAGGTCAGTCGGTATGCATGGCAATGATGGAGGGAAAGTGAAACAGTCGCATTTCTGTTTGTTTTCCAGAGACCTGCAATACGAAATGGCTCGAAATGAGGCCAGAAAATTTCTGAAATCCCATCAAAAATACTCGGCATCCAGAGTGGGAAGGAACTGGGATTATTTGGAGTTTTAATCATACTTTTAAACACTCTTTGTGAGCTATAAGGATAAGCAAGGAACCTATGAAGTAAGAGGTCAGTTGCAAGAGTTATTTTTATCCATCGCAAAGATAAAAGGTAAGTAAATACTAATTCATTCTATAAACGGGTGGAGAACAGCAAAGAAGATTTTGAAATAAACTGGTAATATGTATACATAAAATCATCAAGATATCAAGTTTTACCATGCCATAAAATTGTAAATGAAGTGGTTTTTCATGAACTTAAGGAGGGATATATGTTCACTTCAGTTCATGCTAAACTGTCATCGAATTGATTAAATCATTCCGATTATCATTCGGCCACTGAGTTTCGAGTAAACGACATCGGTCGCGTCTGTAACCACAACAATGGAGCGACGAAGGGGGTCAAAAAACTGGGTCGGTGTCCGCGGTTTCCATTTCAATCCGGTTAATTCCACGCAATGGATTTACTAAGTGAAGAGGGTAAAAAAACGCTTGTTAGGATTTTTTTGGTTACACAGATTCACCCAAGGAAGACATGATACGCTTGTTCCTTTCAAAGCAACAGCAATAATTTGATCTGATATCCCCATCACAACATGTCGTGTTTATTTACACACAATGGCACTCGCCCAAAATTGACATTGACAGTCAATGCGGGTGGCGTGAAATAAACCCGAGGCCATCACAAAAAATAACAAAAACTTGTCATGCTTTCAGCTTGAATGCAAGTAAGTAGAGAAACAGAATCAATATTTACAAACCACGCGTGGCTTCACGCCTAAAACTATGGTGGCCGCCATATTGGAATGTCGACCTCACACCGGAAAAATAAAAACGTGGTCTGCTAAAAATGTAAATGCTACTGAATGGACAAGATTAAAGTCCGTGAGATTGAAAGAAAATCGGAAGAATGGAATTCGATATTCCGTCTAATAAGTCTTTCAGTTCACAAAACACCATAATAAATGCGAAAATGAGAGAAACAGACAGTATTTTCAGACAAGGCTCACCTCTCGTGTTTCGGGACAGCGTCTCCGTGACCCCAATGGCGGGAAGTCGTAAATTTTAATCGTTTAGACGTGGCTATTTTTAGCTCGTGTCGGGGGAAACCCTGCATTAATGAGTGTCCATCGCTTGATGGGAAAAACTTGCAGTTACAATTTTTTTTTGTGAAGCTATGATTTGATATTTTAAGAGAGCTTAGGCGCTTCAGTCTATATCGGTAACCACGAGTGACCTTGGCACCCATATATCGCTGTGTGACTTTATGGGCGCTTTTACTATTTCTTTAATGGTGCAAGTTTTATAAAATTATCAACTCAGAAATATCTCGTTGTTGTTGACGTCATCCAGCGATAGCACAGAAAAACGCCACGATGGCGACAACGATCAAGAAAAAAAATATATATATATAACCTTTATTTTGATTGCTTCTCACCTGCGTTGCTGATATTAACCAGATACTCAACATAAATAGATAACAGTAATAAATGGCATAAGTGGTCTCTGGGAACGGTGTTTGCAGTCACAAGCCTGATGAAAAACGTCAGCGCTTACAGATGAGGCGCTGAAGCAGATCTCATCGGAACAGAGAAATGTTGTTGTGACGGTGTCAAAAAAACCGCATTTCAAGTATTGGGAAGTTTTGTTACGATAATTTGGAGCAATCATTTGTAACGGAAGCTCTGAGACGATACATTTGACTTGCTGTACGACAACATAAAATACTTTCGTAGAAAGCTAACAGTCATATAATCTGAAAACAGTTCTCCATATCCACCATCAATCCATCCACCACCAGCCCTCAACCCACTCCTACCCCCCCCCCCCACCCCACCTCAACCAGATTCACCTCTACCCCGGTTATTGTCCGAACATTTGTAGCCCCCTCCCCTCCCACCCAACCCCCCCCCCCTCTTCCAACGCAGATCATCGCACTTTGCGGATATGTCGCCAACCGAAATTTACCAATCAACACCAACTTCATTTGAATCATCCTTGTTTCACATAGTGCCAACACAGCGCATGGTTGCTGATGACGTCACATGGATTGGGGCTGACATATTTTGTTTATAAATGCAAATCTACGTTGACGCTCTGTCTAGACGAAATAACAACCGCGGAGATTTGAATTTAAATTACATATCACCAGGCAAACAAGATTAAATGATGAATGAATGTATCAGCGATAGATCACCGCATATAATGTCACACGAAGGGGGCAGACCCCATTCTATAGTTAGTAACTCGCCGATAACCCTGCCTCTACACCGAACCCTGCACCCCCCCCCTCCCATCTCCCTGACAAATAAGCCACTGAATTGTTTTATTATTCAATATATGTTAAATACCCTGTGACTATTACGACAATTAACATAAATATACCGTATAGTACTTGTCAGAGCTTGGAGATTGTTAGTGGAAAGATGATATTGAGATTGAGATTATAATGATATACATATATTATCGACACAAGTGGAGAATGCAGAATTGTGATTGCGCATAATATATGAAAAGGTCACTATACGAAGCGTCAGAAAGTCACATCAACTTCGTATGCAAAACGGTTTTGCTCTTAAATCTACTTTTTTCCTCCGCATGCTATAACGAAAATTAATGTTTATTAAACCCAAATTGGCGGACAAGCCTCCATCCATGTGGTTAAACTTCCGTTTTCATCTTTTGTTACCAGATAACAGGTCCTATTTTGTGGCGTGCATGATTTAATGTGAGTATGAACAAGTGTGGTTACTTTTTGTTATCGCTGGTTCCACAAAGACTGCATGAAAAATAATTGGAAATGTTATCTCCCTCGCGCATGCGTCGCTGAGACCGCACTTTTAAATGAAGAAGAAGTCAAAGGGAAGTGATTTTCTATTTAATCCCCCGCCCACCACACCCCCCTCCGACTTGACATCAAAATCTTATCCTGGAACCGAATGTGCCCCTGTCCATAAATCCCGCGGGATTTCAGGATGAGAGACGGCTGATGGGCTGCGGATTCGGGAGCGAGATCGGGAGAGGCAGCTTCTATTATCTGATAGCGAGAGTCTGCCTTTGTCTATCTGCCCACAATCCCCGATAGATATCCTATTTGCATCACCACAAAAACGACCTCAGCTTCCATCCCCCGCACCTACCACGCCACCCCAGCCCTCCCCACCATCTCCCGTGACCTCCATACCCCCCGACTCTCCCTTCCTCTCGCTGCCCAAACTGGTTATTACCATCACCTCAACCAGTCCAAGTCTCCCCTCATTGGCTAAATTAGTCCGCCTTTTACCCCCCATCTTTTAAAGGGTCTACTAACAGAGGGACGAGTAGGGTTGATAAAGGAAATTATAGGAATCAAGCAACTGCACCCCGAGGAGGCAGCTTGACTGACAAGAAAATTCCACCTGCTACAACCCTTTCATTTCATTTCCCTTTCTACGAGAAATAAAAAATGAGGTAGGGAGGTGATATGTGTCGCGACTGGAGGCTTCTACTTGCGCTTGATATGGGAAAAGTGGTGGGGGGGCGAGTTTTGAAATTGACAAGAGGGTATGAAAGATCGTTTTAGTCGTCTCTATGGTTGCCTTTGCTGTATTTAGATGGGTTATTGGCTGGAGGGAATCACAGAGGAGATTTTGATGTGAAGGTCCAGAGACCTATCTCCACTTCCCTACCCCTCTCGTTCAATTTCCCATTCCCTGAATATCCCTCTGTTGCCAAGGAGCCTTGACGACGGTATAGAGTGTCCAGACAACGCTGATATGACCTTTACCAGAAGCTGGACCTCGATGTTTCGTACAAACCCCCCCCCCCCCCCCCCCCCCCCCCCCCCCACCCCCACCCCCATCTACTTCTACTTCTACACCCCATATATGAATTCCAATATATTTCAGATGTCAGTTTCAGATTGGCAGGGAATCTAATCGTCCCCACGCGAGAATACCTAGTTATTAAAGACACAATGTCAAAATCTATGCGAAATCCACACCCCAACCCCCTCCTGCAGGTTATTGTACGCCTGCTTGGTATCTACTAATAAGAAACTGACATTTTCTGATGAGGTATTTATGATAGTGAAAAAGGAATTATCTCGGACTAGGCGGTTGTGTTATTGAGGAAAATATAATGTGTTGTGGGTATATTTTATTCATAAATCAGTTGAATTTGTTGGCATATTGCTCCTTGGGAATTTAGTTTAATATCTATAACCCAGGGAGCTCTTGTGAAATTAGCTTTGCATTTCCCAGAATTCTTGCATTTATTAGGATTCCAACCATTAGATTATCCTATACCATCCAACTAAAAGGCAATCTAAGCGGCAAGCCTCGTTCTGAGGACGGACTAATGAAATTACAAATGATTTTAATTCCTCATAGTACATGAATTAATCAGTGAAAGTGTTCCTCAAGGTCAACTTATGAATACTTCTGGAATATTTCCCGAGGTTTGTACCCAACGAGAATTCTCTACAAGGAGTGAAACCAATATGAGATATTGCAAAATCCGGATTCAGCGACAGCATTTACTCTCATCAAGGAGGTATTTCTTTAAGAGCTTTTAATTCCGACGGGGTGATTTGGTTTTAACCGGGGTGTGGGTAGAAGGTGGCGAGAGCTGGGGAATAATAACTAGTACGCTGCAAGTCGGATATGAGTGCACCCCCACCCCCCTAACACAGACCTCTGCACCTGGCCTGGGTCAATAGACTCGACCTATATTAGCAATCTCCACTCCTCTCTGAATTAGTCCTCCATGTAGGAGCCTTACCACGCAAATCCTTCGTCTTATTAAGAGGTCAAAGTCGACCCATAAATCAGCCTCATCTTGAAGAGTTCAGACCAGTGACTGGACGCGTCAAAGGGGGATAGGGGCGACAGTTGGGAGTTCTTCTTGGTATGGTATTCTATCCACGACTATACCCTAACACCCCTCTCCCACACAGTGACCTGCTACATTCCCTATCCTGCCAATACCTGTCACAGACACCCTGTTTCATTTCCTTCCCAGGGAAAGCCTCCTGACACTTCTCCTCATTATTGTTGATTACTCGTTCGCTTTCCAAGCAGGTTGTCTATTTCACAGCACGTCCACCCCCAGCCTACAGCTAAATGGTACCAACCAAGTTGATTAAGGTCCGAGTCTATTTACTCTTGTAGTAGGGGTGTCAAGTTACAATGAGCATGTGCAAGAAGGGCACTTTTTTTTCAAATGGAGATTCAATGATTCAAGTCTTAAAAACTGTCATCGTATCCTCTGAGAATGGAATATGTTTTTTTATTTGACCAGCATTTTCAAGAAAAATCAGTGACTTATTTCATTACATGACATACGAAATAACAAAATCTCAGTTTTATCCCTGATATCAGAAAAAATAAATTTAATATAATATACGAGACATGTACTTGGTACGGATTGTTTTATACTATAACAGACAACGGCGGCCATATTGATATAAATCCACTGCCTCCGTAGTTTACTGTATTGCTTTACCGCTCACGTTATCCGAACCTTGGTCATCAATCAAAATAAATCTACAGATTTATTTAATGACGATGAAAAGTCTGGATTAGAGCAATATTTTGTTATGAATTATTGTTTCTTAAATAATTTCATTCGTAATTTTTGTTAAATTGGGTAGGTATGTGGGGTGGGAATAGGTAGGTATTCATTTCGACCGAGAAGTATCCAGAAAAAAATCTGCCAAACAGTTCATCAAATCGAATTAATCAGTAAACCCTGTCCGGTGTTTAGTCGGAGTAAAAGTGGGCTTGTTTTGTACCTTATTCATTAAGTTCCACACTCTTGTGAAACAAACTTGTCCACTATAACAAATATATAATATATTCTAACTACGCTTACAAACAAATCACGAGGAGGCTACGTTACCAACGCGAGAGTGACCTTGACCCGTTTTGTGGCAACGTTTCCCTCCACAAAAAACGCGTGAAACTAGCATTGCGTCTGACTTTTGTAGTCTTATATTTAAAAACTTGATTTATATTAATAAACAGGTTAGTGGAGGAAAAGTTCAAGTTAATATTTCAAACGGATATGACAATAAAGTTGAAGAAGAAGCGGATTCGTCGCAATGTTTTCTTATTTTTCGTATTATACCCTTTACCAGAAATACTCATAGAAGTGTATGCGTCATAGAACTGGACGCCTCTTCAACATACCGCGCGTTGTTGCTGGTTTAGCTGTAAAATAACATGCTATAGATACCGTAACAGTTACATGCTATGTTATAAATTACGTTACAGTTACATGCTATGTTATAAATTACGTTACAGTTACATGCTATGTTATAAATTACGTTACAGTTACATGCTATGTTATAAATTACGTTACAGTTACATGCATTACGTTACAGTTACATGCATAACGTTACAGTTACATGTTTTTTTGTTTATTATGATAGAAAATTATTGACATTGAAATTTAGATTAATTTTTGAAACACACAAGGGACCATAATCGTGACTGGAAGGATAAAGTCTGACCTGGGCCAATATATACCCAGGGGTATAATCCAGCCTGGTTTATTTTATACACCAGGGTATATTTTGGTCTTGACCAGACTTAACCCGAGTGTAAATTGGAGGGGGCTTGGTAAAGAATGAGGGACGACATTCTTTCTATGCTAACCAAATGCCTTCCATGCCATATGAACAGTTGTTTTTTTCCCTCTTCCTTGTGCTATATACAATAAATATATTTGATTAAATTGGCCACAATAAAGGCTTGAATTGGGAATATATACTTTTAAGATACAAAGCAGTTGGCAAAGGTTTCCAAGAGAAAAGTTTCATTCGAAGGAACTTTGCCTTTCTTTATCTGCGTACCTCGTTCAATCCATTCTATATTTATCGTCTGATGGGATCCTGCCGGTCTATTCACGATTGCGGTCAAGATGATCAAATGTTTTATTTAAGAAATGAAACAAGAATCGAGTTCTCCAAAGGCACTCCACACTGGCATCCGCTGGTCTTCAATGAATACGTACTTAGCGATATTGGCAAATAGATAAATAATGAATAAGACTACGCCACGATCGAGTGCCTTCCGCAATGGAGATGATTTATATCATATATTATTATTGGATTCGAATTCTCTCATTTAATATGCTTCTTACAATTACTAAATTGATTTAATACATTTATCAAGTACATTTACATCAATGTTATATTGGTTGTATACCATACATTATTTTAAAATCTTAATTAATATTATCAGGACAAAGGCAAAAAAAAATAACATAAGCACCTCAGAACGTTTTCATCAAGCCATAACAAATCCACCCAGAGGGTTGTAATTAAAGCACTGAAATTGTCCAGAAGTTTAACTTTAGATTATTTTATTTTTTGCGGGGTAAATCCTGTTTTTTCTACACCTGCTAGTCGCCATGACAGTTCAGAGGAACTTGACCGCAATTTTTTTCATGATTATTCATGACAATATCAGGAATTTTACTACTAACCTCAAAATAAGCTAACCACACTGTCATGGCGGCTACTTTATTCGAATATAATAGAAGCTAACACTAAATTGTGAATTACGAACAATTTAAAAGTCGATATCAAAGGAAGCCTAATCGAATGTCTGATCCATAATGAAAGTTTGCGTTGACCTATTCTTGACATATATCTCACGCTACGTCCCTTAATAGAGGCATTGCCACAAAGTAATATGTCTGAAACTGTGAATTGAATGTGTTATCTCGAGTTTCCGCCAGGGCGAACATCCGACAACACACGACTCGTTCATTGATTTTCCACTTGATTGAACTTTAACATTGTGAAACAGAGAAGAAGTGACTTAGTATGCCGAGGATGACCCACAATGCCCCGCGACATACGTTTATCAGGACAAGTCCCCAAACGGCTGAGTGGATGCGGTTGTCCCCCCGTGATCGATCACCGATTGATTTCATGACCAGTGTTTAACACACGTGATTCTCTTGTGAAATTAACAACATTCTGTCCGATTACGTCAGCACTTGTCACGTGATTTGTCACATGGTCTTGACTTCCACGTTGAACTATTTATATTCCGCTGATATTAATACGATGGATTCAGGTTGTAGTGTCGTGAAGTCTTCGCAAAGAGAGGTGTTATTTTCTACCTCAGAGGAGAGTTGGTCCTATATATATATCGGCTTAAACCAGAGCTTCTTAAGCTATTTAAATATCATTCAACCCCGAATTAAACCACTCAATTCGGCTCATGTCAATGTTTTTTGCTGTCTTATACAGCCTCTTAGTCTTACTTCATTCATCTTTGGGTGAACCATTCGCCAGTTTAAGAAGCGCTTGTCTTAAACTATTGAAATATCATTCAACCCCGAATTTAACCACTCAAATCGTTTCATGTCAATGTTTTTTGCGGTCTTATTCAGCCTCTTACTTCATTTACCTTTGGGTGAACCATTTGCCAGTTTAAGAAGCGCCTGTCTTAAACTGTTCGGTCAACTGAAGTTTGTCCTTGCGATAATTCGATGAATTCCATTTGAAGGTTTTATTGAGACAGTGTGTCGAAGTCGATCATTTTGTAAATTAGTAATTTCCAATCCATGTGTCATTTAGTGAATGAGACCTAGAACGAGAAAATGCGCAGATAAGGAAGTGATTGAGTAAATGAGTGAATCAATGAAAGGGAGATGACTGACTGGTGATCGTGTGAAGGAGTAAGTGAGCTAGTGTGTACCTGAGTGAAGGGATATGTCAGTGAAGGATGGAGTGATTGAATGAGTGAATGAGTGAGTGAGTGAGTGAGTGAGTGAGTGAGTGAGTGAGTGAGTGAGTGAGTGAGTGAGTGAGCGAGTCAGACCGTGAGTGAGTTTATCAGTGAATGAATAAAGGAGTGAGTCATTGTGTGATTGCTTGGGTGGATGAATGTGCGAGTAAGTAAATGAGTAAATTAGTGAGTTAGTGAGTGAGTGAGTGAGTGAGTGAGTGAGTGAGTGAGTGAGCGAGTCAGACCGTGAGTGAGTTTATCAGTGAATGAATAAAGGAGTGAGTCATTGTGTGATTGCTTGGGTGGATGAATGTGCGAGTGAGTAAATGAGTAAATTAGTGAGTGAGTTAGTGAGTGAGTGAGTGAGTGAGTGAGTGAGTTAGTGAGTGAGTGAGTGAGTGAGTGAGTGAGTGAGTGAGTGAGTGAGTGAGTGAGTGTGAGTGAGTGAGTGAGTGAGTGAGTGAGTGAGTGAGTGAGTGAGTGAGTGAGTGAGTGAGTGAGTGAGTGAGTGAGTGAGTGAGTGAGTGAGTGAGTCGAGGACGGAGCTTGACCTCTAACCTTAACCTCATAAACACTGATGTGTTCTATTCGGGTCGGGCAATAGACTCAACAACAATCATCGCTTAAAGCTGTTTTGATCTTTGTAGACTGTAAGTGTTGTGGGGGATGCGGTTAGTGGGGGAGGGGTGGTGTGGGGGTGGCGAGATGGGTTAAAATAGGCCTACTGTTCATTTATGTTGGAGTATATACGACTCGGGTGATGCTTCGATGGTTGCTCGGCCGCTCGCTATCTTCTCACACCTTCATTTATTTCAGTGCCTCTAACTATGCATGATTGGTTATATCTCCCACCTAACAAATATGTCTGTTCCGCCTTTCTTCTAACCCGATCCTTAATCGTCATGTAGCTGTCTCGTCGTCTTTATCGTGAGATATTCCTTTCTACTTCTATATTTAACTGCACCCACCTCCCCTTCTCCCCACCCCTTCTCCACCTCCCCTCCCCTTCTCCCAACCCCACCTCCCCTTCTCCACCTCCCCTTCTCCACCTCTCTTCCTCCCCATCCCCAACCCACCTCCCCACCCCACCTCCCCATCCCACCTCCCCTTCTCCACCTCCCCTTCTCCACCTCCCCTTCTCCACCTCCCCTTCTCCCCATCCCCACCTCCACAGCATCAGCTCACACACCCTTTTCTTCGTTTCTCTTTTCTGCTCATACCTTCCCAAATCAGGTAATACTGGGCAATGCGCATGCGCCGATTCTAGACCAGCCAATCTGCCAATATAAACGCGTCTGGTGATGTAATTTGTCCGTTTATTTTAATGAGGTCATCGATCATGGGCGTGCCTGAGTCGGGTGCCCTGTGTTCTGTTGTCCACCTCACATCGCAAACACGTAACCGGTTACTGCCCTGATGCAATTGCGCTTGGAGTTGGGGTTTTTAGTTGGGCGGCTGGCGTCGTCTGGAGACGAGGTGTGCCTTTAATAATGATACCGACTGATGTCTGATGTGTCTGTGTTCGTTTGAGAATGTCCATTGCTGCTTACGGATGTCTGCTGTTTTTAGTTGATGTCTGATGAAGCTAGCTGATGTCTGATGTTGCTACCTGATGTCTGATTGTGCTAGCTGATGTTTGCGGTTTTAAGATGACGTCTGATGGCTAGCTGATGTTGCTAGCAGATGTCTGATGTTGTTAGCAGATGTCTGCTGTTGCTAGCTGATGTCTGCTGTCGTTATCTGATGTCTGCTGTTGCTAGCTGATGTCTGCTGTCGTTAGTTGATGTATGCTGTTGCTAGCTGATGTCTGCTGTCGTTATCTGATGTCTGCTGTTGCTAGCTGATGTCTGCTGTCGTTATCTGATGTCTGCTGTTGCTAGCTGATGTCTGCTGTCGTTAGCTGATGTCTGCTGTTGCTAGCTGATGTCTGCTGTCGTTAGCTGACGTCTGCTGTCGTTAGCTGATGCCTGATGTTGTTAGTTGATGTCTGCTGCTGTTGGATGATGTCTGCTGTTTTTAGCTGATGTCTGATGTTTCTAGCTGATGTCTGATGTTTTATGATGTTGTCTGATCGTGCTAGCTGATGTATGATGCTGGTGTCTGATGTTTTTAGCTGATGTCTGATGTTGTTACTTGTCGGCTGCTGATATCTGCTTGTGGCTGCTGATGTCTGCTGATAATCTATTATGTCTGCTGATAAGTTATGATGTATGCTGATGAACGAGAGATGCCGGACACTACCTGATCATCTAACACATTGCTATATTGTGATCAGAGAACCAAGCTGTTTGTGGTATGCCACTAAATTCCACCAGTATCAATGCGCACCTGTTTTTGCAATAACCAGCCACGAATAAATAGCTTTTACCAACACCACCTGCTTTTCACCTGCCCGTCGTGTAGACTGTCAATGGTTAGGAAAGCTTTCCTCAGGCAAACCACCGACCCTTTCTTTTCGCTCAAGCAAAACTTTTGTGGGATTTTAATGAATGTCGCATTTATCTCAGGATGTGAGTTTGCACAAAGAGTAGTAATTAGGTCATGACATGGCCTCTTCTCATCAGGAGTATCATGTCCACCTGAGTGTCAACTCAGTGTGTGCTGATGAATACTGAAGTGGTAACATTAAGACATTACCACATTGTGTTCGCTTGCGTAAATATCGAGAAGGGGCTTGTCGTAGTGGAAATATCATGATGAATCGAGCTGGAGCGAGGGTTGAAAAGAGTTATATACAAATACATATACACATATACATACAAATATATACACATATATATATATATATATATATATATATATATATATATATATATATATATATATATATATATACATATATATAAATGTTTATATATATATATATACATATGTATATATATAGAGATATATATGTTTAGATATATAAATGTTTATATATATATATATATATATCTATATATATATATATATATATATATATATATCTATATATATATATATATATATATATATAAACATATATATATAAAACATATATATATATATATATTCGCCGGTCTCTGCAAGCTAAGTAGTGCAATATTAAATTAGATCAACATCTATATGCACTCGCATCTGTCATGGTGGGTCTGGTAGTGTTGGTAAGACGTCTGGTTGTCAATTTCTATTGATATCACAAAAGGGTATCGCATTCAATTGTTCATTTCTCTTGTGGGAAAATAAGCATTAGTTTGATCAAATAAGTAATTATTCCAAATGCATTAAAAACTAAATAAGAGACTGTCGTGCAGATTAAGATAAACAGATCTATCATCCTGACTAATGAAGTCGACAGCGGTGCCAGCTTGCTGTCAATGACCGCTAATATACTATAATAGTCTTATAAATATACAACTTCGTTTGTCTACTTAAAATAGAAAACATCAACTTGGATGCAGGGTGCTGTGGAATGATATTGTGACATAAGCCTCGCCTTTGTTAAGTCTTGAATTCATGCAACTTTTTCGTATGACAAAACCTCGACAGTCAGCGCTGGTCTAGAAGGATAACTTTTGTGTACTACCCGTGAAAATTGCGTTGGAATATGATATTTAAACCGGTAATTAAGTGAATACTAAAATTGAAAATATTCAATTTATTTTCAGCCAAAATATTGCATATATGAAACTATATTTGCTAAATATTCGCCATTTCTTCCCTCGCAGGGTGAAGGTTACAACATGGCCGTTCTCTCGCCAGATGACATTGAAGATCCCCCGATGTGCGCATGCCAGTATCTTATCAAACGCCTCTTGTAATCTGCAGCCATCCAAGCGCATATCGCCCCCTGTATATTGTTAGCATAAATTCCAGCTCGCCCTGAAATATGGGTCATGGTACATCTGGGTTTTATAAACGTCAGCGTCCGCGTGTGACACGCGTCGTCTGACTTGTATATTCTGTTTACTTGTCGCTTTCGTGCAAGTCTGAAGAAATCGACTGTCGTCTGCTTAGTTTCTCTCCTCGTTCGCGCCGTTTCTGTTTGGAATCTGAAATTCAAGAATGGCATTAATGATTTAGTAGGCAGCATAATGAGTATCAATTACAAATATCTTGTGCGTTTTCCATCTCTGCGAGAATATCCGTCCATTTAAACCTCTGATGGAATTTCAAGTGATGAAAATGTTGAAAGGGGTCTGTAGGAAGTTGTAGTATATATGATATGTTTATGGGATACGATTGGGCTCTCACAGACGACAGGTGGGGTTGTCGTCTTACACTCATTATCATATATGCTAATTATGATTCATTTGCATATTCAATGTATCGGATACTGTTACCAGCGAAGCATGTATGAATTGATTGACAGGTTCACAGATGCCCGGTTCGCACATACTATCCCAGTCTTTGTTAAAATCCTCCCTTTATAAATTCATTTACATTTGAACGGAAGGACAATTGTCGGTCCCAGCGTCTGAATAAATTAACGCTAGTAAAATGACCCTCGCGCAAACATAGCCAATGAAAAGCGAACTATTGATATATCTTAATTTAAAGACTACTGGTTGAATTCCTCACTTAATGTGATCGCTGCAATAATTGTCGGGTCAACGAGTGAAAGAAAGAGAGCATTCACGGGGTGCTTGTACTCCGCTGCTCCATACACGGCAAGTGATGGCTGACACAAACACGCAAGTTCAGTCATCCATTACCGGGTCGTAATACATCAATGTCAGATTTGGTATTTTTGCCAATCATTTGTCATTCAACTGACTTGCGGAGCTAACAATCCTAACAAGATTTAATCATGTATGCATGTTAGCATCACACACCCTTTACATACCAGCAACCACCTTCTACACTTACTCCAATCCCAGCCCGTCCACACCCCCACCCCCTAGTTTCCACCCCATCACCACCATCAGCCCTTATTCTCCCTCAGCGGATCATTCCCTGCTTTCCCATAACCACCCCGGCCTCAACTCCCATAGTTTGCGATCATTCTATGCAATAAAAACACCCCCTGTTCACCATGGATTTATCTCTGATCCCCAGTCCATCACTCATCTTGTCTATTGCATGTCACGTGATCAAGTCAATCTCAGGGACACTAATTTCAAGCCAGACTGCGCATGCGGCGGAAGTGGAACATGGTAACAAAGATCCGTGAAATCACGGGATATAAGTTTTAAATCCGATTATTTCCGATGTAATGAACAACGGTTTTATTTCCCTGGAATTATCTTTCAATCTGATGTTGGAGACCAAAATTCAACATGGCTGAATTCATGAAGCAATCCCTGCTCAGCATAGTTGACAATTCGTCTTTCAATACTTGTTGGCTGTGAATTACCTGGACTGCGTAATGAAGGGTAAATGATCTCAGTGAACTTTCGTTGATAACGTGCCTTAACATGTGCGTTGTTCATGTACACCAAACCATGATCAATGTGAAGGGATAGGACGATACATTTTTCAAAACAAACAATGCCTACAAAATTTAGGCTTTAAACAGCCCATTAAAAGCATTATTGTTGGGTAGATTTGTATCCCGACTTGACGGCTGACTTCAATTAGCGTAGACAGCTCGTGAAACTAACAGAATTCTCCAGGCTTTTGGCTAGAAACATGTAGCTCTCAAGTCGAGTCCAGAATCCACTCGTACCAGCCTCGCAAACGAAGTCACAACAAAATAAGCAGTCTGTTTATTGGAAAGCTGATATATTTGAAGGCTTCTCGAAGATCGGCTGGGTTTTGACGCGAAGTGTTTGAAGTTTCCGGTGGCCATCTTGCCAATGTGACGTCACTCGGTCAAAGCCAATCAGGTTTATTGCTGGTCTTGTTTGAAAGGTGCTGGCCAACAATGAGCTACACCACTGCCACCTATAGAGTTTATTCATTCCTGAAACTTTGCTTATCTTCACGCCAGCTGCTAAACTGTTTCCATGTTAGATATCCCAGACACATTCCCTCTACTGTACAGCCCCACCCGCCTCCTGTACCGAAGCGTCACAATTTTACGACCCCACATCTCTCGTCGGAATAAACTATGTTTGACAACATCGCACATGCTTCTCCTGGGTGAGAAAGTCAGCTGTTTCGATGGCAACTGTCAAGTTACCATTTCTCCATCGAGTATGTTGTGGTGGGAGGGGGGGTTTCATTTCCTCCTCAGAGCAATTACAACATACTTGTGGGCTATTTTCGAATATCACCTGGCAACAAGAACCAATAATACTGTCACTCTTGTCGACATGTATTTATCCAGCAAAATCTTTTCCCTTTTCCGTGAATACTTTTACCCTTCTATTCTAAATAAAACCCCAGTTTTTTTGGGGAAAGACATGAGCTTGTTGCCGAGACTTAGTTGTTTAAACCTACAGGAAATCAATTAAACTTGTCATTAACGAGGTAATAAATGGCATTCTCTGAGCTCTGTTTTTGACACAGAACGCATTTGTTGACTGCTTGTAAGCCTCTTAAAATAGCATCACTATGCGGCTTTGGTTTGAGAAGTGCCGTACAGAATTCACTAAAACAGTGTAGATCGAAATATGCGATTTGTAACAACTGCATTTGACAGCTTCATTTTTTTTATATCATTACCGACAGTCTTAATCTACTTCGGGTTGGATTCATCTTTTCGAGAAATTCTTGTTCCGAAGATGAAATTGGTTGTCTCTATAATCAGGTTTAGTATTCTCTGAAGCATGTATGGAGTTAGCGGTCATTGGGGTCAATGGGCGTGGTCTTATCTAAAACGGGTGCGTCTACTTTACCCTGAACTTAACTACCCTTGGTTCGGAGTGACGGAGGACAAAATTGGATTTTTTTTATCAAAACTGAATTAGCGGTCAGTGCTATGGAGCGCCATCTAGCGAGATTTATGAGACTGGGTAATAACCTTTGACAGATAAGGATCATATCCGATTTAGGCCGTAATAAATATGCCCTATAGATATGACGTATTCCCACGCCGGCCATCAATCAAGTCCCCAACGAGTAGTAATTTGCCAGAACTGTTCGCATCGGATTTGCACCTTATTTGGCGGTGGGGATTCTAATATACCTCGGCCTTTTGAGAAAGGTTTCATTATAACTTGGCTATTAGTTGTCAATACTCATAAATCTCACTCTAATTCGTCATAAAGTTTGCTATTAATTTTGGTGTGTTATCGTGTTTTCGTGTCATAATCATATTACCCACTCGGTTCGGCAAGGTTTTACTAACGTGGTGTTATTTTTTATGAAATGTTGTTTTTAATCATATTATATGTGGGATTTCTGTTTGATTGCTTATTATAATATCTAATCCGAGTCATCAAATGAAGTTCGTCGTGGATCACGGACAGCCATAGAACCAACGAGTTTCACTGGAAGCAGACTATTATATTATGCAAATCAGTAAGGTTGCATCATTTCCCAGAATCGGCGGACATTCCGTCGTTTTTTCGTCCAATAACTACCCGCCTGTTTCTATAATTCGGAAGTAGATCCCCTGCGCGGTGAACCCTATAATTACTACCACTAGGTTCCTCCCGGAGACGATATTAATCTCTACCCTGCGAGTAGAGTCCTTCATATCGAAGCATTAGGAGAGAATGACACCGACATTCAGCAAGACGCTTTCCTCTAAGCCCCTCAGTAGTCACAAGGGTAGTCTCTGAAGATGTTTGGATACCGCCCCTCTGGAGAATTCATCCCTCGCCATGACGGTCGCTATGGTAACTGTTTATGAGCGGGAAAGTGGGTGTCGTCTGCTTTGCGCTGTTGGGAAGTGCCGTTAGGGTGAAGGTCGAATTTAGATTTCACGCAGCCGAAGATGTGGGTTTGCAGTCTTCATTGAAATTAACTACCTTTGATGGCGATCACTTATTAGAAAGCTCCAAGAATCAGGTCTTACAATTTCCGAACTATATCGAAATGAACGAAGCCAAACGGGGTCGCACTCTGAGAGCAATGAATTGAGAGTAAATGTGGGCGGAACGCATTAACCTCTGACCCCGGTAACCAGGGTGCAAATCAAGTAACCTTGCACGAAACAGTGGGAAAGACCTGGCGGTATATTGTAAAGAACATCTTCAAATAGACTCATTTAGAAACTGAGCACCTATCTATGAATATTTGATAAGTTTATATAAATGAATCAAAAGGTCGATATGTTTTCGTTAATATAAACACATCATTATTCGCCGTTCTGCGGCTAGTCACGAGGATAAACGGTCCGTGTATGAGATCGAATCCTGGCTCCTGTTTTATTTGCGACCTACCAAATGCGATGAGATATATTAAGTATTTTCACGGCGTCATGGCATATTTTGAGTCCGAGTTATATCAATTCACGTACGGGAACAAAGCTAGGTGGAGGTAGGGGTGTGTGTGTGGGGGGGGGGGGCGTGGCTTATAGCAATATCATCCTTAATGCTGAATTTCAGCTGGTCTTTTGCATAACTATACTGCAAAAAGCCAAATATTACCGCATTCTGCCAGGTAACCAGTTTGTTGAGGTATATAAAGTAATGTGTGCCTCAAATGGCGTCGATTCAGCAATGCCTACCTCCATATTGTTATACATACCCCCAATAAATATATAACATCTACTTTTAATGAATATTTGAAAGCTATATGAGTCATCGCCGATGACAAAGATTAATTATTGATGGATCACGGTCGTCGAAAATCTATTTATATAGTACAATTAATTATAACAGTTCATCACATTGTTCCATCAACGAAAATCCCACTGACCAGATGATGAATGGACGATACGAGATAAGCCGCATCATCGTTACTTAGCTCATCATTGACACCAAGCACAATGGAGCGTCGCTAGCGGACACCTGCATATAGCAGATACATGCCTATAACGGACTTGTCTATAGCGGATACTTGTCCATAACGGACAGATCCTCGAAATACCAAATGCCTAGCGGATGATCATCAAAGACGACTTCTGCTTATAGCGGACACTTGACCCCGTTCATTCCCAGTAGAGGCCGTTAAAGAAAGGTTTTTTTGTGTTAAGGGTATAATTCCATATAGAAAGATGTCGACTTCGATAAGTGTGGTAATACATGAATAATAACTTGATATGTGTGTTTGCCGCCTGATTCTGCCGGCATGAGTCATAGACGGAGGGCGTCGCTCTGTTTACCCCTCTCTAACGCAGCAGTAATCCCCGAGCCACTGACGCGCGATACAACGCGCCTGGTCAGACAGGACATGCGGGCGATGATTCGAATTCATAGCTAAAGGTCAGAACTGCGCAGCGATAAAGGTGTCGAATGCGAGAGAAATGAAACACAGAGGCAAGATGAACACGTATAGAGTATATCTTACCAATTCATCACCCTCATAAGCGAAGATCGTCGGGTATAGGAGCTCACAGGCAGGTGTTTGTTAAGTCATCCTGCAGGGCGACTTTGGCTTGTCACACATAACTGAGTTGCACCATAGCGCCTCCAGTCAGATGTCCACTCATATATTCCCGGAGCAAAACACCAGTATTACATCACATTGCTTATCCCCAGCACGATATCCACACAGATTACACGCGAAGCCATGGTTCCAAATTCCAATATCCCCTGTATTCCATATTCCATTCTGCATCGCGAAACCGACAACGTTCCTCTATACGTGTCCCTTTCACATGTTCCATTCACGACTCTGAAGCCTACAAACCAACGCACAAACTCTTATAGTGCTATTAGCAGCATCTATAAAACAAGATTTATATCCCTAACGTCGCTATATCAACTGAATTGGTACTTAAGGCGGGCAGGGGGGCATGCTCCCGGCCAAACGACGGGTCAACTCCAACATTAACCATCGAAAAACCTCCGCTGATCATCACACGAGCGCTACCCGAGTTTAAAAAAAAAAAAATTATACCAATTAGCAGAGGAGAAGTAATAGTGTCACGTGACCTTAATGGGTCGATCGCGACTGCAACCTATTCATTGGCGCTCGATTTTACGACCTGTTTATTCTCACTGAAGCTCGTCTGGCCCCCGTTAAGAGTAAGTTGTCATGCAGAACTTTTATAATTGAATGGCGCGCAAACTGTTAAAGGGTTTAAAGATATTAACTCACGCAGGTAAAGATGATATGTTTATGCGTCGATCGTATAAACAGGACAAGTTGGCGGCTGATTAAAGGAGGAAATTCTATTTAGAAGATCATGTGTGCATGTATGATTGGCAAACAGTCATATGCGAGTGTGAACTTGAGGCCCGGAAAGAATACTCACCGACCACTCACACTCACTAACTCGTCGACTCACTCACTTACTCACTCACTTACTCACTCACTTAATCAATCATACACACACGAGCACAATCACTCAGTTGCTGTCTGTTGCATCAGTGTTTTCAAACCGTGAGTCTGTTGTTTCAGTGGTTGTAAGCCGTGAATCTGTTGCATCAGTGGTTGTAAGCCGTGAATGTGCTGTATCAGTGGCTGTAAGCAGTTAGTCCGTTGAATCAGTGGTTGCAGGCCGTGAGTCTGCTGTATCAGTGGTTGTAAGCCTTGAGTCTGTTGTATCAGTGGTTGTAAGCCATGAGTCTTTTTCATCAGTGATTGTAAACCGTGAGTCTGTTGAGTCAGTGGTTGTAAGCCATGAGTCTTTTTTATCAGTGGTTGTAAGCCGTGAGTCTGTTGAGTCAGTGGTTGTCAGCCGTGAATCTGTTGAGTCAGTGGTTGTAAGCCGTGAGTCTGCTGTATCAGTGGCTGTAAGCCGCGAGTCTGCTGTATCAGTGGTTGTAAGCCTTGAGTCTGTTGTATCAGTGGTTGTAAGCCATGAGTCTGTTGAGTCAGTGGTTGTAAGCCTTGAGTCTGTTGAGTCAGTGGTTGTAAGCCATGAGTCTTTTTCATCAGTGGTTGTAAGCCGTGAGTCTGTTGAGTCAGTGGTTGTCAGCCGTGAGTCTGCTGTATCAGTGGCTGTAAGCCGCGAGTCTGCTGTATCAGTGGTTGTAAGCCTTGAGTCTGTTGTATCAGTGGTTGTAAGCCATGAGTCTTTTTCATCAGTGGTTGTAAGCCGTGAGTCTGTTGAGTTAGTGGTTGTCAGCCGTGAGTCTGTTGAGTCAGTGGTTGTAAGCCATGAGTCTGTTGAGTCAGTGGTTGTAAGCCGTGATTCTGCTGTATCAGTGGTTGTAAGCCTTGAGTCTGTTGTATCAGTGGTTGTAAGCCATGAATCTTTTTCATCAGTGGTTGTAAGCCTTGAGTCTGTTGTATCAGTGGTTGTAAGCCATGAGTCTTTTTCATCAGTGGTTGTAAGCCGTGAGTCTGTTGAGTTAGTGGTTGTCAGCCGTGAGTCTGTTGAGTCAGTGGTTGTAAGCCATGAGTCTGTTGAGTCAGTGGTTGTAAGCCGTGATTCTGCTGTATCAGTGGTTGTAAGCCTTGAGTCTGTTGTATCAGTGGTTGTAAGCCATGAATCTTTTTCATCAGTGGTTGTAAGCCTTGAGTCTGTTGTATCAGTGGTTGTAAGCCATGAATCTTTTTCATCAGTGGTTGTAAGTCTGTTGCATGAAGGACTATAAAATATGATTCGGTTGTTAAATGTGAATCTGGTGGAAAGGCTGTCAAAATTTCCGGGTATGTTGCATTGGGGATATAGACTTTGGGTATGTTGTATCAGGGGTAAGCAACTGTGATTGTGTTTCGTCGGTGGTTCAAAGCTGTGAGTCCGTTGCATCTGTGGTTCAATGCTGTCAGTCTATTTTATCGTTGGTTCAAAGATCCAAAGAGTCTGTTTCAATGCTTGTTCAGAGCTGTGAGTTGTCTGTATCAAAGTCTGCTGTATCAAAGTCTGCTGCATGAAAGTCTGCTGTATCAAAGTCTGCTGCATCAAAGTCTGCGGCATCAAAGTCCGCTACACAAAAGTCTGCTGTATCAACGTCTGCTGTATCAAGGTCCGCTACACAAAAGTCTGCTGTATCAAAGTCTGCTGTATCAAAGTCTGCGGCATCAAAGTCTGCTGTATCAAAGTCTGCTGCATCAAAGTCAAAGTCTGCTACACCAAAGTCCGCTACACAAAAGTCTGCTGTATCAAGTCTGCGTCTGCTGTATCAAGGTCCGCTACACAAAAGTCTGCTGTATCAACGTCTGCTGTATCAAGGTCCGCTACACAAAAGTCTGCTGTATCAAAGTCTGCTACATCAAAGTCTGCGGCACCAAAGTCCGCTACACAAAAGTCTGCTGTATCAACGTCTGCTGTATCAAGGTCCGCTACACAAAAGTCTGCTGTATCAAAGTCTGCTACATCAAAGTCTGCTGCATCAAAGTCTGCGGCACCAAAGTCCGCTACACAAAAGTCTGCTGTATCAACGTCTGCTGTATCAAGGTCCGCTACACAAAAGTCTGCTGTATCAAAGTCTGCTGTATCAAAGTCTGCGGCATCAAAGTCTGCTGTATCAAAGTCTGCGGCATCAAAGTCTGCTGTATCAAAGTCTGCGGCATCAAAGTCTGCGGCACCAAAGTCCGCTACACAAAAGTCTGCTGTATCAACGTCTGCTGTATCAAGGTCCGCTACACAAAAGTCTGCTGTATCAACGTCTGCTGTATCAAGGTCCGCTACACAAAAGTCTGCTGTATCAAAGTCTGCTACATCAAAGTCTGCTGCATCAAAGTCTGCTGTATCAAAGTCTGCTGTATCAACGTCTGCTGCTTTACAAAAGTCTGCTGTATCAACGTCTGTTACATCAAAGTCTGCTGCATCAAAGTCTGCTGTATCGAAGTCTGCTGTATCAAAGTCTGCTGTATCAAAGTCTGCTGTATCAAAGTCTGCTTTATCAACGTCTGCTGTATTAAAGTCTACTTTATCAACGGCTGCTGTATCAAAGTCTGCGGCATCAAAGTCTGCGGCATCAAAGTCTACTGTATCAAAGTCTGCTGTATCAAAGTCTGCTGTATCAAAGTCTGCTGTATTAAAGTCTGCTGTATCAAAATCTGCTGTATCAAAGTCTGCTGTGTCAACGTCTGCTGTATCGAAGTCTGCTGACTCAACGTCTGCTGTATCAAAGTCTGCTGTATCAAAGTCTGCTGTATCAAAGTCTGCTGTATCAAAGTCCGTATCAAAAGTCTGCTGTATCAACGTCTGCTGTATCAAGGTCCGCTACACAAAAGTCTGCTGTATCAAAAGTCTGCTGTATCAAAGTCTGCTGTATCAAGTGCTGTATCAAAGTCTCAATCAAAGTCTGCTGTATCAAAGTCTGCTGCATCAAAGTCTGCTGTATCAAAGTCCTGTATCAAAGTCTGCTGTATGTCTGCTACACATCAAAGTCTGCTGTCAAAGTGCTGTATCAAAGTCTGCTGTATCAAAGTCCGCTACACAAAGTCTGCTGTATCAAAGTCTGCTGTATCAAGTCTGCTGTCAAAGTCTGCTGTATCAAAGTCTGCTGTATCAAAGTCTGCTAAGGTCTGCGGCATCAAATCATCAAAGCGGCATGCTGCTGCATCAAAGTCTGCTGTATCAAAGTCTGCAAAGTATCATCAAAGTCTGCTGTATCAAAGTCTGCTTTATCAACGTCTGCTGTATCAAAGTCTGCACAAAGTCTGCTGTATCAAGTCATCAAAGTCTGCGGCTGTATCAAAGTCTGCTGTATCGAAGTGCTGCAAAGTCTGCTGTATCAAATCTGTAAAGTCTGCTGTATCAAAGTCTGCTGTATCAAATGTATCAAGTCTGCTGTATCAAAGTCTGCTGTATCAAGTCTGCTGTATCAAAGTCTGCTGTATCAAAGTCTGCTGTATCAAAGTCTGCTGTATCAAAGTCTGCTGTATCAAAGTCTCAAAGTCTGCTGTATCAAAGTCTGCTGTATCAAAAGTCTGTATCAAAGTCTGCTGTATCAAAGTCTGCTGTATCAAAGTCTGCTGTATCAAAGTCTGCTGTATCAAAGTCTGCTGTCTCTGTCTGCTGTATCAAAGTCTGCTGTATCAAAGTCTGCTGTATCAAAGTTCGCTACACCTATAGTCTGCTGTGTCAATCAAAGTCTGCTGTATCAAGTCTGCTGTATCAAGTCTGCTGTATCAAAGTCTGCTGTATCAAGTCTGCTGTATATCAAAGTCTGCTGTATCAAAGTCTGCTGTATCAAAGTCTGCTGTATCAAAGTCTGCTGTATCAAAGTCTGCTGTATCATCAAGTCTGCTGTATCAAAGTCTGCTGTATCAAGTCTGTCTCAAAGTCTGCTGTATCAAAGTCTGCTGTATCAAAGTCTGCTGTATCAAAGTCTGCTGTATCAAAGTCTGCTGTCTGCTGTATCAACGTCTGCTGTATCAAAGTCTGCTGTATCAAAGTCTGCTGTATCAAAGTCTGCTGTATCAAAAGTCTGCTGTATCAAAGTCTGCTGTCAAAGTCTGCTGTATCAAAGTCTCTGTATCAAAGTCTGCTGTATCAAATCAAAGTCTGCTGTATCAAAGTCTGCTGCTCTGCTGTATCAAAGTCTGCTGTATCAAAGTCTGCTGTATCAAAGTCTGCTGTATCAAAGTCTGCTGTATCAAAGTCTGCTGTATCAAAGTCTGCTGTATCAAGTCTGCTGTATCAAAGTCTGTATCAAAGTCTGCTGTATCAAAAGTCTGCTGTATCAAAGTCTGCTGTATCAAAGTCTGCTGTATCAAAGTCTGCTGTATATCAAAGTCTGCTGTATCAAAGTCTGCTGTATCAAAGTCTGCTCAAAGTGTCAAAGTCTGCTGTATCAAAGTCTGCTGTATCAAAGTCTGCTGTATCAAAGTCTGCTGTATCAAAGTCTGCTGCTAAGTCTATCAAAGTCTGCTGTATCAAAGTCTGCTGTATCAAAGTCTGCTGTATCAAAGTCTGCTGCTGTATCAAAGTCTGCTGTATCAAAAGTCTGCTGTATCAAAGTCTGCTGTATCAAGTCTGCTGTATCAAAGTCTGCAAAGTGCTGTATCAAAGTCTGTCTGCTGTATCAAAGTCTGCTGCATCAAGTCTGCTGTATCAAAGTCTGCTGTATCAAAGTCTGCTGCTGTATCAAAGTCTGCTGTATCAAAGTCTGCTGTATCAAAGTCTGCTGTCTGCTGTATCAAAGTCTGCTGTATCAAAGTCTGCTGTATCAAAGTCTGCTGTATCAAAGTGTATCAAAGTCTGCTGTATCAAAGTCTGCTGCTACACAAAGTCTGCTGTATCAAGTCTGCTGTATATCAAGTCTGCTGTACAAAAGTCTGCTGTATCAAAGTCTGCTGTATCAAAGTCAAAGTCTGCTGTATCAAAGTCTGCTGTATCAAAGTCTGCTGTATCAAAGTCTGCTGTATCAAAGTCTGCTGTATCAAAGTCTGCTGTATCAAAGTCTGCTGTATCAAAGTCTGCTGTATCAAAGTCTGCTGTATCAAAGTCTGCTGTATCAAGTCTCAAAGTCTGCTGTATCAAAGTCTGCTGTATCAAAGTCTGCTGTATCAAAGTCTGCAAGTCTGCTGTATCAAGTCTGCTGTATCAAAGTCTGCTGTATCAAAGTCTGCTGTATCAAAGTCTGCTGTATCAAAGTCTGCTGTATCAAAGTCTGCTGTATCAAAGTCTGCTGTATCAAAGTCTGCTGTATCAAAGTCTGCTGTATCAAAGTCTGCTGTATTAAAGTCTACTTTATCAACGTCTGCTGTATCAAAGTCTGCGGCATCAAAGTCTGCTGTATCAAAGTCTGCTGTATCAAAGTCTGCTGTATCAAAGTCTGCTGTATCAAAGTCTGCTGTATCAAAGTCTGCTGTATCAAAGTCTGCTGTATCAAAGTCTGCTGTATCAACGTCTGCTGTGTCAAAGTCTGCTGTATCAAAGTCTGCTGTATCAAAGTCTGCTGTATCAAAGTCTGCTGTATCAAAGTCTGCTGTATCAAAGTCTGCTGTATCAAAGTTCGCTACACCTAAGTCTGCTGTATCAAAGTCTGCTGTATCAACGTCTGCTGTATCAAAGTCTGCTGTATCAAAGTTCGCTACACTTAAGTCTGCTGTATCAAAGTCTGCTGTATCAACGTCTGCTGTATCAAAGTCTGTGGCATCAAAGTCTGCTGTATCGAAGTCTGCTGTATCAAAGTCTGCTGTATCAAAGTCTGCTGTATCAAAGTCTGCTGTATCAAAGTCTGCTGTATCAAAGTCTGCTGTATCAAAGTCTGCTGTATCAAAGTCTGCTGTATCAAAGTCTGCTGTATTAAAGTCTGCTGTATCAAAGTCTGCTGTATCAAAGTCAAAGTCTGTATCAAAGTCTGCTGTATCAAAGTCTGCTGTATCAAAGTCTGCTGTATCAAAGTCTCTGCTCAAACACCTCAAAGTCTGCTGTATCAAAGTCTGCTGTATCAAAGTCTACTGTATCAACGTCTGCTGTATCAAAGTTCGCTACACCTAAGTCTGCTGTATCAAAGTCTGCTGTATCAAAGTCTGCTGTAGCAACGTCTGCTGTATCAAAGTCTACTGTATCAAAGTCTACTGTATCAACGTCTACTGTATCAAAGTCTACTGTATCAAAGTCTACTGTATCAAAGTCTACTGTATCAACGTCTGCTGTATCAAAGTCTGTTGTAACAAAGTCTTCTGCATTAAATGTAGTAAGCATTAACATGGATGTTTCAATAATCTGTGAATCTGTTTATAAGTGGTTGTAAGCCGTGAGTCTGTTGTATTTATGTCATAAGTTTGCTGTGTTTATAAGCCGTGAGTATGCTGTATTCATAAGCCGTGAGTCTGCTGTATTCATAAGCTGTGAGTCTGATGTATTCAAAAGCCATGAGTCTGTTTCCGCTGCCGTTTATGAGTCGTGAATTTGTAGTATGAATGGTTGGTTATCTGTTGTTTTTTGTTGTTGCTATGTACTCCATATCAGAATATTAAAACCACGTTGTTATATCAGGTCAACTGCCGATATTACGTTTATGCCAAAGTCCATGTGAAATATGTCGATGCTTTGAAGGGGCTGGGTTTTTAATTGCATTATTGCTTGGTGAGTTGATTACATTTGTGATTGCTTCTGCTCGTGATGAATCGACGAACTTCTTAATGAGTAGATAATATGCTTGAACAATTCATAGGCTGAAACAATACCTAGCTGTTGGGAGGTGAAAATATCGCGTGTATCGCTGTCAAGGGATACATGTAGGTAAGGTTATGGCTCATGTGTTTAAGGGGAGACTGGGTAGAGGAGGGGGGGGGGGGGGGGGGGGGGGGGGTGGTTGTCGGCAGAGGAAGCTGTGGCTCGCTCATGGCTACTGGAGGAGAACAGGGGTAAGGTCCGATCTACAGCGTTATCTTTGACACGGGGTCTTCAACTTGCCATACATCATCTATCGCCTGGCAGTTCATTCAGGGATAAATTCTGCATCCATTCCTAGCCAACCCCTTTCTCAGGAAAGCTCACCTTGAATCTCTTCCGACCCCCATCTCCTTACAGTTCTTCCATACTCCCCCCCCCTCTCCCACACCCCCCCCCCCCCCACCCTCTCCCACCCCTATCGTCATTGGTCCATCGCCGCTCTCTTGTGTCTGTTTATGGGTTTTGAGAGGCGATTAAACCCTTTATGTCTGCAGAGAGAACTGTTATTCGCGATGTTCATCTGGGCGCCGAGAAAGAGTGGTAGATTAGAATCTGAGACAATAAATAATGTCCTTCTTGCTTTGCAACTCTTCAGTGTGACGTAACAGCATTTGTTCTGCACTTGCTCACCCGATTTCATCATCATCGACAACGAAATTATCATAATGATGATCCAAATTGCTGGTATCATCATCATCATCATCTGCTATATCAAAGTCATCATCATCCAATCTTTACTGCTTTATCTTTTTCTCTTTCATCATCATCGGCATCACACCTCTATCATAGTAAGCATCATCATCAGTAATATAATAACAATCTCTAGCATCATTTAATTCGTCCTTGTTTTCACTTTCGGCAATCACAAAAGGTATGCGGAGGAGGGGGAGGAGGGAGAGAGGAGGAGGAGGAGGAGGGAAGGGAGGGAGGGAGGAGGAGGAGGAGGAGGAGGAGGAGGAGGAGGAGGAGGGGAGGAGGCGGAGGAGGAGGAGGAGGAGGAGGAGGAGGAGGAGGAGGAGGAAGGCGGAGGGGAGGAGGGGAGAGGAGGGAGGAGGAGGAGGAGGAGGAGGGGGAGGAGGAGGAGGAGGAGGGAGGAGGAGGGGAGGAGGAGGAGGAGGAGGAGCGAGGAGTTAGGAGGGAGGAGGAGGCGGAGGAGCGGAGGAAGAGGGCTTCTCGGAGCTCTTCTGCGGAGGAAGAGGTTTTTGTTTTAGGTGAGGGTCGTTCTTTTTCTTCTGGTCTATTCTTCTTATTCTATTCTTCTTCTTCTTCTTCTTCTTCTTCTTCTTCTTCTTCTTCTTCTTCTTCTTCTTCTTCATCTTCTTCTTCTTCGTCATCGTCATCATCATTCTCATCAACGCATTACCTTTTCTCATTGGAGATGTTCCAGTGGCCAGTCACTTCGCTGGCCGTTTCCTGATCGTGTCATGTGACCTGTGTTCCTTTTCGTTATCATCATCGGGCGCGCGCGCATATCAACGTAAGGTCATTATTTAACGCAATAAGATTCATATTTTCAGTTATTCGTGTATTGAGTCATTCTGTCGGTATATTCATCCGCTATGTACACGCTGATTCATTGTTTGAATTAATCGGCCAATCATTCGCTCCGTTTATTGATTCATCCATTTATAAATCCATTCGCTCATTCATCTATCCTTGATTTAACGCAACTTCACCAATCACTAGCCTCATTTAAACTAGCATTCATTGATTCAGCCATGCATTTCATACGTTCATTCAATCATTCCTACTAGAGTCTTACCAGCTTGACGCTCGCCATAAACCCTGTCTTACAAGCGACATAGCACCATGTACAATTCGAGACTAACCACAAGGCAGTGGTCCGTCGAATCCTCTCGCATTTAGTTGATAACTCCGTCACGTCTTTTGACGAATGACAGCGAGTGAGATGACACACGTGGAAGAGGTCTGGGCTGTTGGGGCGTATTATTAACACTAATCATAGGGTTTCCAGGCGCTATTAGGGTTTGTTATCCGGAACACGACTTACATAACAAGACGCATAACAATCCTAACAAAGTAAACAAGGGATACCGAAGAAGAATGACGCCTCCCACCCGGGATGATTTCATTCTATTTGGCAGACAATTACAAAACTTCGTCACTTTGGACGGAAGAAATGAAAGCGATGTTGAAGAGAGTGTTTGTGACACGAGCCATCGTCATTCTGGAAGCGAGAGATCTGCATACTAATACATCTCATGACTTGTGGAAGCGGTCTAGCATTAAATGAAGCCTTTACTTTGCTGCGGATCTGATATTCAAGAAGATGGAATTAGGGCTGCGAGGAATTCGATTTGGGTGTTGCGTTGGGGCAGGTGAGTGAGAGAAAAACTCGTCGTTGTCGCGGTAATGTGTCGGGTGGCTGGATGCAGCGTGTGATTAGTGAGGATGACGAATTGAAGGAACAAGAAAAGTGGGGGGTGTGAGCCGGTTAGTGAGAGAATTGGTCAGTTGACTGGTAAGTGAGTGAGTAAAATGGTGAGTGCACTAGGTAAGTGAGCGAGTGAGTGAGTCATTGGTAAGTGGGAGAGTCAGTGAGTGAAATGGTGAGTACATTGGTAAGTGAGTCAGTGAGTGAAATGGTGAGTGAATTGGTAAGTAAGTGAGTGAATGAAATAGCCAGTGCATTGGTGAGTCAGTGAGTGAAATGGTGAGTGAGCGAATCCGTGAGTAAGTGAGTCAGTCAGTGAATCAGTGAGTGAATGAGTTATTGAGTAAGTGAGTATGAGAGCGAATAAGAGTCAGTGAGTCAATGAATCGCTGAATCAGTGAGTGAGTTAGTGTGTGAGTGAGTAAGTGAGTGAGTGAGTTAGTAAGTGAGTGAGAGAGAGAGGGAGAGTGAGTTGATAGTCAGTTTGTCAGTGGGTGAATGAGTGAGTGAGTAAGTGAGTGAGTGAGAGAGTGAGTTAGTGAGCGAGTAAATGAGTGAAATGGTCAGTGCATTGGTAAGTGAGTGAATGAGTGAGTGAATAAGTTATTAAGTGAGTGTGTGTGTCAGTCAGTCAAGCAGTGTGTGAGTGAGTGAGTATGGGTGTGAGTGAGTGAATGGGTTATTGAATGAGTGAGTCAGTGCGTGAGTTATTTAGTCATTGGGTAAGTGAGTGAGTGAGTGAGTGAGTGAGTGAGTGAGTGAGTGAGTGAGTGAGTGAGTGGTGAGTGAAAGTGAGGGTAAGTGAGGTGAGTGAGTGGTAAGTGCGGTGATGAGTGTCAGAGGAGAGTTTTAGTCAGGGTGAGCGAGTGAGGAGTTGAGTGTGAAAGTGAGTGAGTGTAGTGAATGTGAGTGAGAGAGTGAATGGAATGGGAGTCAGGTCGGGAGTCGTAAGTGAGTGATGTTGATGTGGAGAGGTGAGTGAGTGGTGGAGTGAGTAAGTGAGTGGGAATCAGTGAGTCAGCCGAATCAGAAAGTGAGTCAGGGAGTTAATGAGAGTGAGTAATGGTCGTTGGTAGAGGAATGGGGTGAGGTAAGTTGAGTGAGTATGGGTATGTGAGTAAGTGAAGTGTGAGTCAGTAAATAAGTGAGGGAGCGAGTGAGGGAGGGAGTGAGTCAGTGAATAAATGAGTGTACCATAAATAACTCATATTAAGGTTCACAATTTCACAGCATGTAAGTGCAACTAAGGGAGGGTTAAGTCGTGAGATGCGAGATAAACCCAAAGCCGACCCCCCCTTAGTCCGTGGACCATAAATCGGGAGGGTATTGAACCGAAAAGAAAAAAAAAGCATTAACTGGGGTTTGGAAAGAACAAAAAAAAGTGAGGTGAATAAAAAAGAGAAAAAAAAAACCCGAGTCAGGGTTAAGAAATGAGTAGAGAAAAAGAGGAAAAAAAAGAGAAGTTGATAGCGTGCGCCTAAACAAGTGAGATAACCTCCCGTGAGTTAGTGAACCAAGAAAAAAGTGATGACAGAGAAAGAAAAAGGGAACACCGAAAAGTGACCAAATGAGAGAAAAAAAAGAGCGAAAGTTACCAGCAGTACAAAAGGATTAAGGGACAGAAAGTGAGGAAAAAAACTCGAAAAGGAATGGCCACAACCCCGTACGAAAACCCTCAGTGCACCCAGTTAATCAGCTCCCAGTGAGACCACCGAAGCGAAGAAAGGCTCTCACCCCTCTATCCCAGAATCGAAGGGCACCCCGGAGACCATAGAAAAGAGACCAAGCACAGAAAGACAAAGAGATGAACAAGAAACACCATGAGAAAAGGGGGGACCCAAGCCGAAACTAAAGAGAGCCCCAAGAAAGAGTAAGACCCCAGGGGAGCGAAGGAAAGTGAGCAACAAAAACGCGGGAGTCAGAGACCCCTCCCACCCCTCTCCCATCCCCTCTCCCTCCCCACCCCCTCTCCCTCCTGCTTTCCACCCTTTCATCCCGCTCCATCCGTCTCGCCGTGGCATCAAGAGCTCCCCTCATCCAGGGATGATTGACTTCCATTTGGATCAAAGATCAAATGCGGACCCACCCCAGTAGTGTCCCGGATATCAGGGAGATATGGTATCGACCATAAAAACATAGATACAAAAATATTGCCGACTTCGCGGAGCAGTTAAACGAGTGGAAAGATAGCGACTGTGGACCGCGATCACGCGACAACATCACGTGACAGCCTCTGACGTGGAAGGATCAGAAAACCTTCAAAAACTCAGATTCTGATCCATTCCAATTGTCAAACATGTCGATAGCCAGATTTTTTTAAGAGGAAAAAGCCTAGAACAGCGGAGAATAAGATCTTGACAAGGATATATCTATCAGGTATTCTGGAGCGATTGATTGCGTGGGATTGTGGGTAATGAAGGAGGATCATGGGATATTCTGATGCAAGCACGGTGAGATGGCTTTAGAAATCACGAGCTCTGCGTTCAGTATGCAATTTATCAAATTGTTAAAAAAGGTCTTCTGATAGGAGTATTATCATATGCGTTGGAGCAGCTCTAGAGATAAAGTTTTTTTTTTTTGATCAGTCACCAGTTATTGGTTCGACTAAAACCAATAAACATTATCAAACTGTCACGTTTGATGTCATTTATTGCATAATATTAATTTCAAAAGTCTCATCAGGGGATTTCATAATCATTAAAGGCTAAAAAATTAGGAAAGGGTGTATAGACCGATTAGGGACTTTATTGGGAGACAGTGACATATTCTAGCCGGGAGTTTGTCTCACTTGATTGTACATCGGATATATTTCATTGTATGAAATATTTCAATATCTGGAAACTCAAAGATCACTAAGATAAAAAACGCTTGAGGGGTTTCTTTGACTGAAATCCGACTGAATAACTCCAGCATCTAAGATAATGGAGTACTGGCAAATTTGAGAGATTTCACTATCTGGCAGATTTGAGTATCTGATATGCTTCAGTGTCTGAGGGATTACAGTATCCGAGAGATTTTAGTGTTCATAGAATTTTAGTAACTGAGATTTTCTTACTTCTGCGAATTTGCAAAATATTGAAATGCTTAGCATATTTTATGCAATCAGCTTTTCCTTTGATCTTATCTTCACTTCTCTCTTTAGGCCTTGACCCCTTGACCCCTGTTAATTTACCGATCTCCAAGTCTTGTTACTATTGTCAATTTCAATGTTTATACTGGCAAGAGTCCGCCCTCGTGTGATCCCGCCGCAGATGATGATAAAATAATCACTTATTTACGTATGTCTCGACAATTCAAGAATCCCAACAACCCAGGTAATTACCAGGTGAACGCCTGGGGATACCTGATGTTATGAATACATGCCCAGCATAGGCGCTAGTGATCAAAGGGAAGAATTTAAGTGGCTTGATCATAGATGTAAATGATAGGTATTGAGAATGAGACATGTTTGTAGACAGGTGAATCTGTAGGGGGTTACCTGTGGTATACCTGTGGTTTACCTGTTGTATACCCGTGTAAGAGATAGGCTTTAATATTGGATGAATGAAGGGGTAGGTTGTCACCACATCAAAGGTAACAGTGATGAACGGCTAAGGTATGAGTGATGTCTGAATAGCTCTGCTCTTATCGCATGGCAGAGTCATTAGCTGGGTTAGGGGACTCATTGCAATCGGTGAACAAGGAATCGTGAAATGCCTAACGTCGTTTATTAGATCCTCACAAAGGTCAAGAAAACCAAACTTTTGTATGCTAAAACAAACTATATATATATATGTACATTCATACAACGATAACTCAATACATGTACACCATATACAGTAGGAGTAGGAGACGCACAAATACATCGATACTATGCGAATACCAGTTATACATATAACAATAATGGAAACACACATATATACTTACATATCCGAATACATATATATATATATATATATATATATATATATATATATAGATATATATATATATATATATATATATATATATATATATATATATATATATATATATATATATATATATATATATATATATATATATATATATAAATACACACATAAATCGATACATACAAATATATCATATGTACATACATGCTAACATGCTTAAATTCGCGCACACAAACACTCACACATACATGCATACATACATGCATACACACATACAGACATACATACACATATACATGCATCCATGCATATATGGATGCATGCATGCACACAGACGCACTCACGCACACACGCACGCACACACACATGTATACATACATACAAACGTACAAACATATAAGCATGCATACATGCATGAATGTATACATATACATACATACATACATACATACATACATACATACATACATACATACATGCATACATACATACATACATACATACATACATACATACATACATACATACATACATACATACATACATACATACATACATACATACATACATACATACATACATACATACATACATACATACATACATACATACATACATACATACATACATACATACATACATACATACAAATATGCTTACAAATGTCACAGCCTCTCTCAGAATCTCTCTTTTTCACTTCCATTCATTCCCCCCCCTTACCCCCCCCCCACCCCCAGCCTCTCTCCCTCCCCTCACTTTCTCCCTCACCACCCACCTCCCCTCCCCTCACCCTGCCAACACCCAACACCCACCTCCCCTCACCCTGCCAACACCCACCTCACCCACCTCAACCCTGCGAGATATATCCGCCTTGCCCTGTCTTCCCAGACTGCACGGCGGTGTGAAGACAATCCCTGCGGACGCTATCACAGTCGCATATCGTTGACTCCCAATAATTTATGCAAATGAGCAGTTGAGCAAACACTACAACTCTATCATTTCAAATTCATCAAGGAGAAGCTGTAATCGCCGGCTTGCGGCGGGTCGTTGTCGCCCTGGCATATACAGCGGGCGCTCATCACTAAAGCAATGCAAAGGGCGCCTTTGTCTGGCGGGGGTCATCGGGGAATAGAAGGGGAGGTAGTGCCCAGAGGGGTCACTGCTATAGAAATCGCTGAATTTGTTGTCAAGGTTAATTCGCACGGCCGCGTTGAGATTTGGCGTTGCTCTTGACCATCGCTGGTGGGAATAGATGAATTTGGAAAGCCGTAATCGGAGCCATGTCGCTCCATTGCTTCGACGCATGAGAGCATAATATTTCCAATCAGAATGATGAGCACTGAAGCGTGATAATGAGGGCGTTTCGTGGGATGGGATAGTTGGGGGGGGGGGTTACATGTGGTGGTCAGTGAACTGGACGGGCGGGGTCGGGATGGACAGCGGGCTCTGTTATTGTTCGACTGGCGGTGTGGGGACGCGCACAAGTACAAATTGGTCGATAATATATATACAGCCCACACTGCATCCGGGTGAATCAGGCCCGCAGACAATGCCATTGAGCACCGGTCTCTAACTCTGTAGGATTTCCTAGATAACCCCGCGTCCATTTCATTCCGGGCAACGCATGCGAAATGTACAACGCGACAAATTTCACGATCCCCACACAATCCCGGAAACACCCAACCAATGGAAATGTACAACGTGAATTATTTATTTCTAGGCGTAAAACCTCAGGCATTATTGCCGCGTTAGCTTGGCAAATCATATACCAGCCTATAGAAATACCCCCCTTCCACCGCCCGATCACACACACACACACCCCAGATCATGTGACCAGTTTTTTGACACCAGAACACCTTAAATGAGATCGAAGTCTGTCTTTGTTCGCTGGCCAGACCCACATATCGATTCAGATCCCCGGTGGACACCCGCGTGTATAACTGAAATCAATACTGTATGTGTTTAACCGACCAGTTCTGCTCTCTGTCGGCCTCTGAACGGAAGCCTATCTACACAATGAGTTGGCATTACCATAATTCGTATCGACAAACACGCTCACCCCATTCACCCCATTCACCCCCTGTCACTCAACCCCCCCCCCCCATCCCTATGCCCACCTGGAATTCGACCTCACCTAACCCTTACCTTAGATGGGATTAGTTGTGCAATGACCGCCATCTGGACAGAATCGAATCGGCAAAAGGTGCGCCAACTCTTGCGCACTTAAGACGCTTTACTTCCGATTCCATCCAATGAGAATGTCACCAAAACACCTGTCAGAAAATATGACAGTTGTGCAATGACCGTTTTTGGAATATCTGAATCATTTGACGCGTATTGCTACAGAGTGTCCCTCTGATTCCTCACCTTCACTTTAATTGGTTATAGAGGTAATCAAAGTAATGTTAATCCTCAAACCTCACTAAAGTAAAAACAGCTCAAACAGGACTTCAATGGAACCTCCACGTCCATCCACGCGCAGCACCCCCCCCCCAATATATATATATATAGAAATATATATATAGATATATATATAGATATATATATATATATATAGATATATATATATATATAGATATATAGATATATATATATATATAGATATATATATATATATATATATATATCTCTAGATATATATATCTATATATATATATATATATATATATATATTTATATATATATATCTATATATATATATATATCTAAGTATAACGTCTATATTTCGGCGTTCGTGTCCCTCTGCGTGAGGTTTTTCGGCGTTCGTGTACTTGCTTATGCTACCTGACTATATAGTAGGGTTGTTGTATCATATTCTCTCCTGAAAAAAAATCTGCCATCCGTGATAAGAATAATGATATTAAAGTGATTAAAATAGTGATATGTTCCAAGAAATTATTGCTCATAGAAACTGACCTTTGTGTTGTTGGCGCTGCTCGGGTTGACTTTTTATCGCACTAATAGCTTACAGTATTTCGCCCTTACCTAATCATGTATATAGTACAACCATACTGCCTAGGCTGACCTAACAATTATATCAACATGCTATAATTATCCGACTTGTACAGACACCAGCTATAAATAAACCTTGATGAGTCTAGATTGTTTGACGGTCACTGACAGCGCATCAACTATCGACTGTTTCAGCCTCCATGAATTCCGTGATTCCAGCCCAATGTTGATTAACGGCCTTCGATAATGACCTGAAGATGACGTCCTTGACCTTATGATGCGAGCACACTCAAAATATACCTGTAGAACAGAGCTTCTGTTTGGCTTCATGAGAACACATAAACCCGGGTCTACAGGGTATATATGGAATGTGCAATCCTCCTTGATGACGTTGTCATGATGACCGGATGCGGGGACGTCTTTGAGTATAGCTTCACTTGATATTCGTTGATCAGCGTCGCATCCAATGACAACGCGGTTTCGCTGGCATTCTCTTGTACGATTGCAATAGCAATATTATTGACATAAATAGATGTATAGCATTTGCGTGGGTTGAAAGCAGAACATTCAATAAATAATTAAATTTTGTGACTCTATATGGCTGTATCAAGTATTCAGTAATTATTTACTAAGAAGGATATGAATGGATACATTCTATTTTACCGTAAAAATAATAACATCTCAACAACAACAATATATTTGTACAGTAAGTATTTAGCAGACGCAGAGAATTAACGAGTTAAAATACACAATACCGAATCCATCGAAACAAGTCTATATAGATGTATGATGAATTACTTACATATATGTATATCGGACAGTATTAGCTTCATGGTTAGTATATCAATAATCAGAAAACCTCGTATGAACCGGCTGAATGTACAGAGCGAGTTAATAGAATAGCTTGTGGGTTAATGTAACGCTTTCCTTAAGACAGGACGTGGGCGCAAATGCACAGTCGATAATGATACAGAATCTGCTTAGAACAACTACAGACATTGAAAGTATAAACGGTATTTGTTGGACTACAAGCAGCGTGTATTTTTAGCTCATAGTTTATTTATAACCGAACAAAATAATTATCATAATTCTGTTTTCCAAGCGTACATTCCAAGAAATACCGATCAACTTAAAACGCCAACAAATTCAGTCGCCTTTGAAGAAATGTTACAGTCGGAATAACATGAGCATAAAAATTCCATGGTCCTCAGATATCAGATCAATGCTGTCAACTCGAATCCTTCGAGAGGGATGCAACTAGGCAGAACTACCCCTCTTGAGTTGATGGCTGGCTAGATGTCATTCCCTATCTATCAAATGTCCACTAATGACCCCCAATAAAATCATTAGACATATTTAGACTGGCCTGTCAATCCAACGAATCTTTTGTATTTTTAAAGCAGACAATATGGCCGCCACTGTCGCCAAGCTTTGCTTTGTCGCTTTCACCATTGAAAACAAATCGAAATGACCAATTTCAACTATGAAAAACCTTGCTACGTCGTTGACTGAACTGCGTTGGTCTTTAAGAGATTGAAAACGTACCTTGTGGTCGGTTTCCCGACTTTAATCTCGGCATATTCGTCGCAAGACTGCTCGCTACTAAACGCCACTAGAACCAGACGAGACCTGGGAAAACAAAATGGCGGCCGTCTACCACGGGTTGGTGGCCTGAAAAGCAGACGATACAAACCGTGTCGATTTCCTCGGCGCGGTAGAAAAAATACAAAAACATGGATCTTTGAACGCGTCACTCAGCCAATTGAATGGATTACAAGGAATACTCTTTCAAATGTGACAGGCTTTTGCAAACAGCGATTTAGATCTTTTGTAAAAGATATTTCGAAGGATGTGTTTTCTGTCGGAAGGAATATTGTACCGCTGGTTGAATGGCGTTATGCGTTTGTTTCGTAGCGCGCAGAAGAGAAGCCTCTCCCCGTGGGCTTGTCTATACAAGCATGAGCCTTGGTCCCATAATTCACCGGCGTACAAACGCATATTCCCAGACTATTTCGACAGCTCATTATTTGTACACCTTCAAAGTTCAAAGAGCCACCGTAAACATGTTTAGGTGGCGAAGGTTATGTACTAAGGACTACTATTTACTGTTTTCAGATGACGAGGACAGGTCTGCTTTCCTTTATAGCTTCTTCTTGTTTACACAGATGATTCTGATTAGCACAATTACTAATGTCAGTACTATATTGGGAGTTGCGAAGTTACATAAAGGATTAATACAGCATTCTACATCCATAAATATATGTAGTTTTTGGATTCTGGATTTTAATTAAAAAATCATACTAAGGTATCACAAAATCGAGATGGCTACCAGCAAATATTTATTAAGCATAAACAAAATTGTTTTGCTCTTAATTGTCAATGAATTTTCAACAAATTAAGTATTTCGCTAAATTTCCAAGGATTGAAGTAATCTTGAACAAAAAATTAAGATACAAAACAAAATGCCATTAAATAATGTGCTCATGGCAATAATTCTATCAATTCAGCGTTGGTTGAAATGTACTTGTATACAGCTCGGCTTGATTGCTTTATTTCGTCGGATACTTTTGAACTTCTTGTACCGTTATATTTTTTAACACTAATGTAAATAAAGCCTAATGGGGCATTCCAGTTTGTTTATAGACAATGAATGATAATCACGAATTTGTTTCACCTATTTTTGTAATTTGTTGATTGACAGCTACACAAACGACTAATCAATGCAGAATTCAAGGAGCCCATAATTTATCAAATAAAGTCTTATATTTAATTTTTAAATAATTAAATGAAATATTCGAACAATGCATTTGTTGATTTTTGAACTACCAATTGATGGGATTGTTGAGAACAGATATGTAACATGTGAAGCCTCCCACAATATTAGTAATTCATATTCAGTGGCGATGCTTCGTTTTTTTTAAACAAAGACATACATAAGTGCTTATAGATATTTCTATTTATTTTGTCATACATTTTGCTATGCATTTCCAAATTAACAAATATATGGGATGATCCCAAAAACCATTTACTGCATGTCAGCAAATGTGTGATTCATTTTCTCTGTAAATTCTACCTGATGCTATTTTAATGTCAATTTCACAATTTTTAGGCTGTGGGACAAATTTACATTGTTGAAACGAACCACAACTGGGAAATATGAAATGCGTGTAGAGGTAATTGACCTCATTTGTTATCGATCATTTAATTGTAAATTGTTGATTGTTTACCTTGAGTCGACTGATACTAACATATTCACCATGAGAAATAAACACGGATTTGAGAAATAATAAGTGGGTTGATATATTGTCATTTGATGGACATCGTAATGATTGAATATTTTCATTTTTAAGAATATATCTTTACCAAATTAATCACACATTTATATTAATCCAAATTATAAATATTTTGCTTTTCGGATGAACAACATTTGCTAATCACACAAGATAATCGTGGGGAAAAGTAACCGCGAAATTCTCAATTGAAAAACTTGTCTATTTTCAATAATTCCATCCAAGAACATTCACCATTATATCCGAACAAGCTGAATTGCAATTTAACAAGTAAAATGGCATTGTAAGTGGTTATATTCCCCTCGACAAATTCACATGTTTACATTTATTAATGATTGCAATACCGGACCAGATGGCCGTTCGCATCTCAAAGGGGCCTGGCTGTCAATTTCACAAACTAAGCACCTCCCCCTTTACGCATCCTTCCGCGTCCTGTCCTCGGCGCCTTATGCTTCCCTAGACACCCCAAATGAAAGCATAAAATAATCTGAGGGGGATTTAGCGGGAGTTTTTTCCCTACTACCCTCTTTCTTCACCGTGGCTATAGAAGCCTCCAGCTGACAGATATTTCCTGCAATCCCGCAATTAAAAGCCTCTTGGGATAGACTTTGATGCTCATAGTCCTTCCGGTCGACAATTTTCTCATAGCTCTATTTGATTCGCTGTAAATTGAAGGCAAATATTCCGGTATCATGATTCACTTTGGTGGTCTTTTGTGGCTAGGGCTCGGTACGGCAGACATGATTTAGTGCTAGGATAGCTAATGAAGGATAAGAGCTGTTCTGACCCTCAATTAGCGACTGCTTATATCAAACGAAATACTCCATTAAGCGGCAGGTTTTGTGACATGCATTACTGGAAGAGCGAGGGCACTCACTGTGTACCACAAATGGGAGTGGCGTTTTTTTTATATCAATACACCGGTTGAATAATAGGGTCTGACTGAAGACAATACACAGCGAAACAATAATTAAAGTGAGCACTGATTCAAGTGAGCACTGATTCAAGTGAGCACTGATTAAAGTGACCACTGATACAAGTGACCACTGATTCGCATTTGTATCTTTGTTTCAACTATTTAACAAGTAACTATTCCACTGTTTATCATATTTAAATTTATTCATTAATCATCTTCGTGTAACGAAATTTAAATCAATAGTTGCTCTGTGTGTTTTGTGATAAATATCTCGTTTTTTTAGATGATATAATTACAACTTAAGATTCAATCAAATGGCCTTTTTTATTTGAGAACAAATGACCGAGAATTCATATTGATATTTCACATCCTCTCAATACTTGTTTGGTATGGAGCCAGGTATTAAACCTCTTATGTTATTAAAGTTCTTTTCATGTCAAAAATGACAAATCTACCAACGCAAACACTCACTTATACTTTTCTACAGATCTAAGATAAATATATGTATCCATATCTCCTGAATCGAAAATCCGACACAATTTTCTTAAGCGTAACTGCCTTTGACGAATTGTTCCAGTCATTCACGAGGTTCTACTTGAAGCAACAAAAATTGCCTCGGCAAACATAATGTTACCCTATCCCTCTCCAAACCGGGTCACTATCCAAACCAACCCTGTGAGCGCTTGTATTCTTGTCACCCTTAACATGCACCACGCATTGGCTGAAAAAAACCTGAATAGATCTTTGAGCTGTCACTCAAATTCTGTCTTTGAATGGTGGGGCTTTGCAGTAATGCAAATTGCCTATCTCTTCACTGCTACCTGGGTGGTGAGACCTTACAAGAGGAGGTTGGTGTGTGAGACGAGGGAGATTAATAGTGCACTTTTCCTCCACCGGACCTCTGTTACTAAAGGTCCCGCTCAGAAGACGGATAATATATATACACATATATAAATCGTCAAAAGGTATGAACAGAATTTTGCATCTACGTATATACATCGAATTATAGATATAAATAAATATACATATATATAAATGTATAAATATATATATATATATATATATATATATATATATATATATATATATATATATATATATATATATATATATATATATATATATATATTAATCATATAGATATACATATTATTAGATAAATATATACGTATAATTATATATATATATGTATATACATATATTTATTGATATATATATTTATTGATATATATATTTATAAATATATGTATATACAAACATACATATATATATATATATACATGTTAATATATATGTATATATAGATATATATAGACATATATATATATAAATTTTATATATATATATATATATATATTATTTTTTATATATAAACATTTATATATATATATATATGTATGTGTGTGTGTAAATATGTGTGTTTTTTGTGCATATGTATACGTTCAATTTTATTTTACACATTAAGCAAAGTACCGTGCTTATTTATTTATTTTGCTCTTTTACCGTAAACATTTGAAGTATACTTTCATATGTTGGCAGGCCAAAAAGAGAGTAAGCTTCATAATGATATCATGAATATACATCTGGAGGGGAATAACGTGTAATCCGGCGTTCCGCAGCCTGTTCTGCTGTTTACAAGAGTTCTCTATAACTCTCATCAATGACGCAACTATGTCACGTGATAGCTCTCATGTACACATGAGAAACCCAAGCACCCCTACCCCACTTGCAACACGTTCCCTCCGTCTGGTGTTGTGAGATTAAGTAGGGGTGGGGAGAAGGAGGGGTGGGGGGGGGTGGAGAGTGAGAGTGGGTCAGTGAGTTGAGTTGAGGGGGAGTAGTGTTGGTTGATAGGTCAGACTGGCTGTGTGGTTTTATTTCCATCCGGTCAGTAACTGGTCATTCAGTATCCGAAGCAGTCCGTTGTTGGCGGAATAAATTACTAAATGTCTCCTTCACTAGAAACTTACAGCGGGGAGTCCAACAGGCTCCATAATTTAGGATAGACATCTTGATTTAAACTAAACTGTTGAAATCTACTCACAGAAAAGGTAAGACATATCGTTTTTCATTTTTATAATTTTAAAGTATGTTTATCAAGCTGGTATAAATCTTACACGTGATAGCTTTTGATCCACGATGGACGTCTAATTCCTTTTTTACCTGTTGATTTCCAACTTGAATTGAACACAAACGTGGCAACGAATCCCCAGATATTAATCCTATCAGCATGAAATGAACAAATCTTGTCACCAAGGTTTCGCCCTTAAGGAGGAAAAGGGGAGTTTTCGGACAGAGGTCAATATGGGTTGGTGCGGGGGTCATTGGAAGGGATGCATGATGACAGATATTTGCTGGAGTGGAGTTATTGGTACCCCAGGGGACTCACGTCGTCCTGGTGACAGCTAAAAGGGTCGCCTGTCGCTCGGGTAGAAGTCTTATTCGAGTGTTTCCTGTCGGAAACTGACACTGACGTCGGACAAGACGCCGACGCTAGGAGCACCATGGTAACAATACTGGCACAAAAGCGTCAGTTTCAAATTCTTTTATTTTGTACGAAACCATGCCCGGCGAAAAAAAAATTCAGTTTTACACATGTAAGCTTTCGTCACTGAGGTTTTCATGGCGACAATTGATACAACTCATTTTAGGTTCAGTCATTTAGCACCAGTACATGTTTGGTGGGGAGTGTGTTGTGATAGCAAGTGCTTGTGCCAAACTGTTATATCGGATCATCGCCTGGGCGTTCGCCAGACGGCGCCACTATCTAGGAGGACTCCTTATGATACTTACCAACTTTTGTGCCGGGCAAACTCAACATGCTACTACTTTAAATAAACCAAGATTTATTCATCCTTTGTCTAAATCCACTTTCAAACAGAACTTGAACATCGTTATCATATGAAAGATTTTAGCACTCAGCAACATATCTGATCTTTTTTTCTTATAGGTCATAAGTTCACCTCAAAGCGCTACTATAATAATCCGCTTTCTATCTTTTGAACAAAAGTATTGCATAATAACGCCGAGTGTTGTAAAAACGAAATGCACCAGAAATATACACCCCACCAGCCAGTAACACCCACTGGCATTGAGTGTATATTCATCAATAGATAATGTAACCGAACTCAAATCAGATAACTTCTCCGCATTCGAGTCTTGCATTTCTGTTATAGGGTGATTGAAATGTCTCGCACAATCTCTCTTATGGGCTTAATAGGTTCAGGTGCGCTGATTGTAAATTGTCGTGTTTGCATCAGTTTAAGAAAATTAACGAGTGTGCATTGTTGTCGTTCTATATTAAATGGTGCGTGACTTGTTGGTTTCATTAATGTTAAATTGTTGAATACGGTTTTGATTGCATTTTATTAATCAAATACCATTTTATTTCACCATATATGTTATTTAATCTTAGCGGCATCCCCATTCTGCCTTCCACTAGCACCGTCTCGTGTCCGTGCATGGAGACGCGAAATTAATAACAGGCATGTCAATTTCATCTCATGAAAGCATTGACCTATCAATAGCACAAGCTATTGCATTATGATAAATAAAAGCATTTCTCCGCCCACAGACCGAGTTATCAAAACTTATCGTCAAGTACCGTAGCGCCCCAATCCACTCCCATCTTTCCCGAGCGCCACCAAATTAACTCCTTCAATCACCCTTACGCTGCTACATCACCACATGTACACGCGCTCTCGCCCCGTGCTCCCCCCATTAACACCCGTTAATTTCCACCTTCTCACCCCAGAACTGGGTCGGATCCAGGCGAGCGAGCAATATACATCATTTTTATTGGTTTAGAAGAATTCGGCCGCAGAAGTATCGCTGCAGCGCTAGTGGAGTACGCTGCGTACGTCTTGACCGAATACCAGTAAATTATCAACTGGTCAAAGGTCAGAGACTTCATAGTGTCATTCTACGGTTATTATACCAGCAAGTTTCCTAGCTGATCGCCGCCATATGTAGAAATTAAGTTTTTGCTATAAAAACTATTAACACAAGAAGATTTTGGAGATAAACCGAGTGGTTAATTTCTGTGCACGTGTCGTTGTATTGCATAACAAAGATAAAAATTTATGTTGCTAAATATATCACCAATCTTATTGTCTCCGCCGATAGCGTAAGTAAGTAAATTAGTCTGAATTTCAGTTTACATTATTATGTAGCATATATATCAACCTGTATACGTCAACATGTTTGAGAAAATTGTGGTCTTTAGAATAGAAAACACACAACCGTTTATGAAGCCATTTATAATCGGGGAAGGAGCCCACAGGCATGTGACAAACACCAGCAACAAATCGTGGCGATAAATGGTAGAGAGATCGATATATCACTGCCCGTTTATCTTGCCCACTTACTGAAAAAAATCCATACACCGCGCCAAATTCAGTTGAAACTCATCGCACTCAGCCCCCTCTCGTATTCCCACCAACAGGCGAACGACTGAGAAAAGACTCCTACGTGAAATAAAATTCAGCGGAGAGAACTCATTTTTTCACGGTCATAAACATCTAATCGAAATGGGGCATGACATTTTCTGGTTGTTGTCGTGGACTCGCCTGGTATATATGCATTGTGGTATGGTCTTCCGCTATCTACGCCATAAAAATGCCTCCTGGAGGTGGCCCATCAATGAGATACCTCATTTATGATTGCCTTTAATTACTGCAGAGGTTGTTATACATTTGATTAAAAGCAACTCGGCCTTGGGATAGCGTTTTTTTGGGGAGTATTTAGCTTAAGTTAATCATTTTACTGTATTTCAACCTAACCGATGCTGTACTTATTCATTCTTAAGGTTCACATCCGCGCAATGATTCTGTAACAATTTCAGAACACGAAGCAATCAGGTGACGGTTTACAGGTGGTCATGGGGTCCTATTTTCTGTTTGGATGGGTTTTATCATGTTGTGAATTTGTGAGCTGATTTACGGCATCGTGCGATTCGCGCCTTCGCATGTTTCCGGTTAAACCACGGCGTTAGCCAGCAACTTAACCCGGCATCTAGGTAGGGATTGACAAGGCATTTGTTCATAGAAAAGGACTATCTGACGGATTGACAATCCTCCTCCCCGCGCCACGGGTCCTTTTAACTTCTATCCCTCCCCAACACGCCCTCGGGCCTCTGCTATGGTTGAGAACGAGCAGGGGAGGACGGGGTGAGGGGTGTGACGATACCTGGCCTCCTAGGTGTTGAGAGGTTTGTGCCCAGGGTTGCGATAAAGGTGATGGGATTGTCGCAGGGACAGAGATGGCGCGAGAAAGAACGGATTTTATGACTGTCGACTGAATTTGTAATGCGTTTCAGCTGGGTGACTGACTGACTGACCACCAGTCAGCGTCTGACTGATCGACTGACTGACAAGTGAATGACTAAACTAACTGACTTACTGGCTGCTTAATCATCGCTGGAGCACATTTGAACCTCAGATGCTCCCAAATGATAACCTTTTAAAACCAGTCACAATTACAGTTAAAATGACCCATAAACCAAGCAGCTGGCGTGTGTCGAACCCTTCGCCTCCGTACCTTCTCTCCTCGAATATACCAATCTTGACCCCCACCCCCACCCCCCACCCCTCATCTAATCTCAACACTCATTCGTGAATACATCCCCATTAATATAATCTTCTTCCTTCTGCACAAGCACAGACTGAAGATAACACATCAATCCCCCTGGTACATAGGAATATCCACGGGAATGAGGCTGACGACAAAGACCGGTGCTGGAGTGATGGTTTGGTGCCGAGGGCTCAGGTGGAATTGGGACAGTTTAAGAGATGAATGTTGGATACGGGAGACGGAAAAGGCCTCGCCCAGACGAATTAGTGCCGCCTTGTTTGTTTCTACCGCAGCTGAGATAATATATGCTTGCGAACACAGGCGCTCGGTTCCCGATACCAAGCTTCCGAGCGCCGAGCCGGTATCTTTATACATAACTTCGTGCAATATAAGTATGAACATAGATCCGTTACTCATTAAGATAAAATGGAAGGTCGTGTAGCACTCAATTAAATGAACATATTGCGTTCATTTCATGACGACAAAAAACGCGCCACATGCTCTCGTTTTCTCCCCGCTTTCGCGCATCCTAACCGACGAAGCATCCCCGGGTTGCTGCTGCAACCACCAGGGGCAGCACTGAAGTGTTCAGCAGTCGCTGGAAGGAGGCGATGCAAATTATTCTAAACGCGCGTCGCTTAAGTGAACCCTGATGGATTAGGTTACCCGTCGTCCGCGCGTCGCGTCATGCCGCAAGTGTCGTTTTCCCGTGCGTATGTAGGTTGATGTCCCTCGTGTGGAAGCTTCTCGTGGAAAACAAGGGAACCTTGGTTCCATTTGGTAATAAGGACGAACTATCATGTAATCTACAAAGGGATGGTGCTTGAGATGGGGTGAAGGTCGTTTGACGAGGGAGGGGGTTAGAAAGAGGTACCGGTACTGATGATGCACGACAGGCATTCAGTTGAAGATTTAGGATATAGATCAGTTTTACGTTTGTGAAGGAACATTACATATATAGACGGAAATGGATACTGGAATACCACAGCCGTGAATTAACTCCAGAATATTGTTACCAATTTATTAACTCTCTGTTCGTGTTTAAGTCGTACCCAGCACCCTACCCCCATTAAACCATCCTACCTGCCCTGAACCACGAACAAAGCCCCTAAAATCACATTAATCAGATCAACATCCACAGCACTGGTAACCGCCTCCCAACCAAACCAAGTACATCCCAAAGCTTCTCAAACCGCGCCCAAGCACAATAGTCACTATTCCATTACTTATTATAACGCCCATCCCAGGCATCATGCCTCTAATGTTGGCGTCGGAGACCAGCAATGATTCATGATTTATGCAGCGACACATCCCATTTATGGACGCCACATCGGACAAGTACCCCAAACACGCAATTGACAAACCACTAACCAGCGTTTGCCAGTTTACATGCAAGCGCATGCGCAAGAAGTTTACCAGTAAACCGTGATACCTACAACGATGACACATAACTATAACAAAAGACTTACAAATACATATCATACAATTCCCCAATAACTTCTAAACACTTTATGATGCTTCTGTCAGCGAATGACACCCATTTATCTCGTCGAGGTTTTCCCCTCGTCGTTCAAATGTTAACACCACCCTAGGTATACCATATAGCAAGACCTCCGCAGTGCAATATTGGCTCTGGGGTATTTACAACTTAGAGCTATTCAACCCATTAAACCAGGGTTTCATTTACAAGTCGAACTACCAGTAGGTTTGCATGGAGAGGTCATTTAGCAGCGGAATGTTAACCAGTCGTTCCTGAGACGCTATGCAAGCCTCACCAAAGACACCTCCTTTCTAATACCCCTTCCATTGTACCCGAACAAGGGTCATCATTGTCGTAAACGTTTTACGACATCTCCATCTTACGGCAGCCACTGAACGTGATATTGTTCCCCAGACTGAAATGGACACAGAGCGTTTCTTTCACCTTGAATCAGTGTCGTAAACTGAACACGCCACGGGAGACGCCCATAATGTACAGTCAGTCTCTCCTGACAAAATACAAATGCTTTTATTATCCCTCCTCGACTAACCCTTCATCTCATCGTCTTTGGGGGTCAACTGCATAATTCAAATTCATAGCAAGATGAATCCATCCGAAATGACAATTTGTCGTGTTGAATTTTATACCTTTTTTATATGAAGAGGGATTTCTGTGTGTAATCTTTTGTCGCTACGCATGTATATGACATTAACTGTTCATACATGGAAATAGCAATTCCTGAATTATTGTGTGGTTGAGATGTCACGAATTACTGAAAGCAAGCGTGTCAGTGTTTGCATGCTGTATGCTGAGTAAATGTGTGGGGGACGGGGGTTGGGGGGGGGGGCGCTCAGACACTGATATCATGCCACCTTGTCGCTTACTGCCACATCCCTGCCCTCACGAATCGAATGTCCTTTTCCCTTCCTTTCTTCCATTTTCTGACACTCGACTGCTTGAGTGGTTTTTTTCCCATCGTCTTATAAAACAACACGTGTTCCCTACGGTTCTATAGAGGGAAAAAATGAAAGATGGCTAGCTTTAGAGTAGCGCTCTCCAGGCACCAAATCAGATGAAATTTCTCTGTGTCTTCACGCAAAACCCGTTGTTAGTTTCTTCGAATTTGATTTGCTACAGTAATGAGAATGTCATGTCGCAAACACTAGCATCTCCTACAGTTTGCCCAGGAGCGCCTCGACTGCGTCACTGATCATAAAACTCAAAAGTTTCCAGCCGATTCTGTGATCAAAGCCCACGTTCGGATCTGTACAAGGCCTTTATCTACACCGCCCTCGGGAGTTGTGGAGGGAGATTTGGGATGTGGTGCCTCAGGGGAGGATGAGGAGTAGGCTACAGGAGACTGGTAACATGAGTTGCACGAGGCAAGTAGGGTGTGGTGTAGGTTACTGTGGGGGTGTCACTTGCTAGAGGGCGTATTGGGATGGAGGATCTTAGGGTGGCTATTGGGGAAGGTTCCGCTTGAGGAATGTGGGTTGTCAGGTGACATGGATGCTGAGTCGAGGCGGTGGGATGTTTGGTTGAACTGTATATTAGAGGCAGGTGATGTGGAAGTGTAGAGATCAAAGATGTAGGCATATCACGAGGAACTGCTAGGTTAACGTAGGGGCTTGTTGAAGTGAGATCCGGATTGAATGATCCAGCATGGAGGATGACATGGGAGGGGTGTTATGGTAGAAGGGTGTGGCACGGTGTGAACAGACCATGTAGGATAAATGTGGGGCCCAGGAGTGTACGATTGTCAAATGTTTGAGACAGGAAAAGAAAAATAATCCTGGCAGGCTCAGGATAGTATAGTGTTTAGACTACATGAAGTTACGGAGTTGTTGAATATTCTATGTAGGTATATTTGATTACTGATGGAGAGAGGAGAATATAGGTTTTTTTTATGGAATGGATATGATCTATTACGAATCTTTGGGAATAACATTGCTGGCCAAAACTGCCGGGACAGCAATGTTTTCTAAATGTGCTTTCCGCGAGAACATGTTTGACAAGGATCTTATCTTAAAAGTTGATATGAAATTACCGAAGATTAGCCTTCTTTAGCGTTGTGTTAATCAGATTAGCGAAGATTTATGTGGGATGCTGGATATGAGAACAGGCTAAGTCATGGAATAAGAAATGGTCCATATGAAACCCTATCATTCCACAGCGAAGCTGGCACATTATCAGACTGCGGGTTTTATACAGATGCTAGATTCATGTGTTCCTTGTGCACATTGGCACAAGATATGGTGTAGTTTTGTTGCGAGTAATCTTCTGGTTAATGTCGATGCATCTCCCATGTGATGATTGGTGAAAATGTGGCAGGGGAGAACCTGGATGCGATTTGAAAGAATGGAAATCAGATTGATTTAATTGACATAAAGATTACTATCTTACGATATCACAGGATGCAGTTTAAACATTTATAATACAATCAGCTAGAATATGAATAGCGTATCCATATATGCAACTTTTAAAACAAATACAAGATTTAAATAGGTTTTCAAGATCAGGTAAGGTACAACAAATCCTAGACCCCGTCACGCAAGGACGACAGTGAAAAATCAACAATAGTCAGGGATCTTTGCGAGGTCACTCGACAGGTAGAGGATCAGTTGATTGTCGCGGATCTATCGTGCGCAGGGACCGTGATTATCCCATTTAGTAAGTACATTTTATAAGTCTTGGATTACAATATAAGGTCAGCTATCGGTAAGTTTGCTTATAAGGGATCATTGAAAGCGGATGTTTGTGAATGTTGGTTAATTGAACGGGATGTTTTTGAATGTTTGACCATTGAAGGGGGCTGTTTTTATATGTTAAATGACTGAAACTGGAAATTTGTGAATGCTGGCTCATTTAAAGTGGATGTTTGTGGGTTTTGAATGATTCAATGTGATTTGTGCATGTCGGATCATTGAAGACGGATATTTGCGTATGTCAGATCATTGAACAGGGGTGTATGTGCATGTTGGATCATTGAAACGGGTTGTTTGTGCATGTTGGATCACTGAAGAGTGATGTTTGCGCATGTTTGATCATTGAAGAGGGATATTTGCGTATGTCAGATCATTGAGCAGGGGTCTTTGTGCATTTTGGATCATTGAAGAGGGATGTTTGTGTATGTTGGATTATTGAAACGAGTTGGTTGTGTATGTTGGATCATTGAAAGTGGGTTATTTGTGTATCTTGGATCATTGAAGAGGGATGTTTGTGCATGTTGGATCATTGATGAGGGATGTTTGTGCATGTTGGATCATTGATGAGGGATGTTTGTGCATGTTGGATCATTGAAACGGGTTGTTTGTGCATGTCAGATCATTGAGCAGGGGTGTTTGTGCATGTTGGATCATTGAAGAGGGATATTTGTGCATGTTGGATCTTTGAAAAGGAATGTTTGTGCATGTTGGATCATTGAACAGGAATGTTTGTGTATCTTGGATCATTGAAGAGGGGAGTTTATGTAAGTTGGATCGTTGAAGAGGGGTGTTTGTGCATGTTGGATCATTGAACAGGAATGTTTGTGTATCTTGGATCATTAAAGAGGGGTGTTTGTGCATGTTGGATCATTGAAGAGGGATGCTTGTGTATATGGGATCATTGAAAACTGTGCGTTAGTTGTGTTATCGACGATGCATGTTTATAATAGCAACCGGGCCAGAATGATAGTTTGAAATAAGACTCTAGGAAGAATGATTGTTAGTACACGTCCCGGGATGGAATGATTGTTAGTACACGTCCCGGGCCAGAATGATAGTTTGAAATAAGACTCTAGGAAGAATGATTGTTAGTACACGTCCCGGGATGGAATGATTGTTAGTACACGTCCCGGGATGGAATGATTGTTTGAAATAAGACTCCCGGGATGGAATGATTGTTAGTACACGTCCCGGGATGGAATGATTGTTAGTACACGTCCCGGGACGGAATGATTGTTAGTACACGTCCCGAGATGGAATGATTGTTAGTACACGTCCCGGGACGGAATGATTGTTAGTACACGTCCCGGACGGAATGATTGTTTGTTGTGTGGTACCACACAATAGCAATAGCAATAGCAATATTGTTTGTGAGGGTTCTAAATAATACATGCATTGGGAGAGATATTATAGGTGCAGTATGTTTGCTTGTTATGGGACCGAGGGCAGAAAGTTATAGGACTTGTGCAGTATGTTTGCTTGTTATGGGACCGAGGGCAGAAAGTTATAGGACTTGTGCAGTACTTGTTATTGCAGAAAGTTATAGGACTTTTGCAGTATGTTTGCTTGTTATGGGACCGAGGGCAGAAAGTTATAGAACTTGTGCAGTATGTTTGCTTGTTATGGGACCGAGGGAAGAAAGTTATAGGACTTGTGCAGTATGTTTGCTTGTTATGGGACCGAGGGCAGAAAGTTATAGGACTTGTGCAGTATGTTTGCTTGTTATGGGACCGAGGGCAGAAAGTTATAGGACTTTTGCAGTATGTTTGCTTGTTATGGGACCGAGGGAAGAAAGTTATAGGACTTGTGCAGTATGTTTGCTTGTTATGGGACCGAGGGCAGAAAGTTATAGGACTTTGCAGTATGTTTGCTTGTTGCAGTATGGGACCGAGGGCAGAAAGTTATAGAACTTGTGCAGTATGTTTGCTTGTTATGGGACCGAGGGAAGAAAGTTAAACTTGTGCAGTAGGACTTGTGCAGTATGTTTGCAGTATGTTTTGTTATGGGACCGAGGGCAGAAAGTTATAGGACTTGTGCAGTATGTTTGCTTGTTATGGGACCGAGGGCAGAAAGTTATAGGACTTTTGCAGTATGTTTGCTTGTTATGGGACCGAGGGAAGAAAGTTATAGGACTTGTGCAGTATGTTTGCTTGTTATGGGACCGAGGGCAGAAAGTTATAGGACTTGTGCAGTATGTTTGCTTGTTATGGGACCGAGGGAAGAAAGTTATAGGACTTGTGCAGTATGTTTGCTTGTTATGGGACCGAGGGCAGAAAGTTATAGGACTGGTGCAATATGTTTGCTTGTTATGGGACCGAGGGAAGAACGTTATAGGACTTGTGCAGTATGTTTGCTTGTTGTGGGACCAAGGGAAGAAACGTTATAGGACTTGTGCAGTATGTTTGCTTGTTGTGGGACCAAGGGAAGAGTTATGGACCTCTCTGCAGAATATGACGGCAGTCTGGTTTTGATATTTGTTTGTAATGGTATCATGAAAGGGATTTCAGGTAGGAAAGAGAAAGCACGCGAAACACAGCACTCGCCATGTTTGTTCTATCAAATACCGTGTGTGTTATAAATAATGTGATCGAATAGATTTATTATCATTATCAAGTGTGAATGAATGGATAAATGAATGAATGGATAAATGAATGAATGAATGGATGAATGAATGGATGAATGAGTGAGTGAATATCACGGAAACTGAGGGATTGATTGGTATTTCCTCTTTAATGTTCTATCAAATCATAAAGCTGTCCAGGACATCAATTCTGTGTGCTGCAGGGATTTTATCTTCAGCGATCTGCTGTGACGGACACTTTTCATTGTCTGAGTTATATTCGATCAGTCTTGGGTTTGCACTGTGGGATGACGGCTACGCTTTGCAGGTTAGACCAGGCAGCCAATTAAAAGGGACTGCTAACCAAACAACGGAGCTGCCTAAGGTAGCCAATTAAAGCCAGTCACCAATAAAACCAAGCCAAATGGTTCCCATGGGAACATTAATAAACCTGGTCTGACTGGGAATTACTAACATACAGCCATGCGACTTGTCAATAGAACGCATCTTTCCTGATAATATTCCACCCATAATAATAAGATGTAGGAGCAGGACTTTGCTACGCTTCCTTTCTATCTTATCTCAAATGATCGCCTGGTTTGCTGAGCGGATCTGCTGCCAATCTGAAATGTCGTCTGGTTTTGCACTCAGTTTACGCGCGCTCCGTTTCCCCGGGAGTGAGATCTCGGGGTAGATGAGAGTTGTGGGCGGTTACTGCGGCGCATCTGCTGAACTTGCTGGCGAAGATAAACTCGCGTAAATAAGTTTTCTGATCTCTTTCACAGATCTCAAGCCAGCTGTCAATAATATCGAGTTACGACCCGCCAGATTCATGTTGCTATGGCTACCAAGGGGGCATCTTTATTTTGCATGGCGACGCACATGTAAAAGTTGAGTTGCGGGTTCCCGGAAGCTAGAAACAAGACTTATCTTATTCAAGGGTAAGATATTCATACATCGCTGCATTAATCTTCTTGTGGGGAAATACTCGAGTAAAAATCAGCTATTTGCGAGCCCTACCTATTTAATGTTCCAGAGGCAAATCCGAGCTCCAAAATTACATTTCAAGGTAAGTTCTTTTTCTTAAACAACACCAATTATTCTATAGGCCGACTATTGCAGATTCGCATGGAATCGATTAAATGTAATTTTCGATCTCACCAACAGGAGTTGACAAGTATACGGTCTGACATAAGGTGTAATTATTTCAGCTGTCGATTTCAGGAGATGGGCCGGCTGTACTTCTAGTCTGTTGCTGCATCTATTACGTATGAAGCCTAAGAACACGCTATATTGCTCGAAGAGTTTTTCAAACTCTAATACCTATTGGTCAAAGCTGGAGTGTCTCTCTTCCAATGCATATTGAGCACCTACTGAATACCTGAGATTCTGTTACCAGCTTGTTAACACTATCTCATATGTCAAAATATTCATGCATTGAGAATTAATGTCATCGTGGGCCCATGTGAATTGCAATGACATTTCTCTGACCTTTGAGTGATAATATGGTTATTTCTAACAGGGCGACCACTTAGTTATGCGCCATTCTTTGGTGGTGTGTCACAAAGAGTAATAACCACCATATACCACCGACATGGCCCCAACAAAGTTAGCCACATCAAACTACCCCACATAATACTAAAAGCACACCACCTCCTTTTTAATCACATGAGCGACGTTGAACCAACGACACATTTTATTCCCCACCAAGCTCGCCTTACTATTTATTTGCCATCTTAGCGGTCCAACTCTTTGAAGAGAATCTTTGTGAATAGTTTTTATGACGGGTCTGTCGTTCTACCAGTCGGATCGTTTCTGGACAACTCGGCGCTTTTTACTTTAACGCAATCCACACCCCACTTTTTACCCCTCGCCCCCGTGTCCAACCACAGCCAACGTCGATTCACCCCCGCCCACCCCCCCCCCATACTGGCTCGTGACCCAACCCTCTACGACACTCCTCCTGACCCCCGCCCCCTCCCCTCCATTCAGACGACCTGTGCCCCCGTCGTTCTCTACCGTCCGACACCTCACCGGACCTCCCTGCATGGCCGTGTAGCTAATTTATTCGCGGCCACCAATCGGCGAGAACGAATCACAGCCTATAAGCTGCCAGTCATCTCCTCTTCATACGCACTACAGTCGAATCAAAACGAGTCATATCTCCCAATCTCACCCCTCACCCCCCAGCAAATAGTTTCTTCAACAAATCAACTATAGCATCGCGACCTCTTCGTGTGCGATGTTGCAAAGTGCCTCTTAATTCTGACGTGCACCGTGAGGTCGAACGCATTGAGGGACCCCTTTCGGCACTCACGACTAATAGTGATTTAGTACCTCAAAAGAGGCACGCGCTTACAACACGAGGCCTTAGCCAAGTATATAGCAGAGTGAGGTACGCGGAGGCAGTCTAGTTTGGAGGAAGATTAATTACCAGGAGGTCAAGTTCTAATCGCGAGGAGAGGGCACCAAACGTTTGAAAAGTGACAAGGTGAACGAAGGTGATGAAAAATACCTCTTGCTTCTCGACAAGTAATGCCCTCACCTCTGCCAAGGTAAGACCTACAGCTAAGCTTACTCTTAATAAGTAGTTTGGGGGCCAGACATGTCCCGATATCGCTGATCGGTGAATGTCAATAGTCACAAGAGCGATGATATATCGGGATGACGTCATATCATATTACGTCAGAGTCGACGTTGTCCATCTTGCATGGCATAACGGTAACATAATTGTATTAAACCCTCCCTCCCCCCCCCCCACCCCCATCCCCCAGAAAACATATCTGCCACATATTGACGAGGATCTCATGCCACTCCTCTATGAACAGCCATTGACATGATTAAATTATAGCAAACGTTTGGGGAGATAGTGCATCGTAAACATTACAATTACAGAAATGTAATTTGCAAAATCTCTTGTTCTTTCCCCAAAGATAAGTGTGTTTTAACAAATCTCAAATAGTTATTTACCAACTAAACCGCATTCATCAAAACTTTGCCATATTGCCGCGTACGAATGATATCCTGACGAATATCATGTCGTAACGCTCGTGATGCCGGCGAACAGCAGCGAATATGGGGCGAGAAATCGGGTCGGCACCCCCGTTATACTCCACGACCACCAGACGACCTCACTGTCAGAAATCCCGTGATTGCGTCACTATATATTGACCATCGGAATGTTCCATTAATTCCAGCTCTCTAAACGCGGTTAAATAATTCATCTTAATGACGTGGTAGTGTTGAGCTATGATGGTGAGTGACTTCTGGTACAGGGGGTCGAGTAGGATGTATTGGACGACAGGAATAGAGTTAAGGTAGTTGATTTCAGACACGTGAGTGTCTTATGAATGAGAAATTGACGCATGGCGGCTTATTGTTACCCAGCATGCAACGCGACCATAACAGCCAAATCCATTTAATACTCACAAAGCACAGCGCAAGTACCCGAGCGACGTCGCCGCGTCCACGTCGTCATGTTCATACTTTAAGTGCTACACTGAAGTGCTCCCATTTATCAGCCTCGAACAGGTGCGTGATTACAGGTGAGCATACGGCCCACCTGTATACCAATCCACCCCTAGCACATGCCGCGTTGTCTCTGAATATCAATGTGAAGATGCAAATAATGCATTCGCTATTTTATATGAAGAGCAGTTGCGTTATATGTTTTTAATATGATCGCATATAGCTTGATCGATCCACTGGTTAAGCAGGCCAGATTACCGGGGAATAGTCTGGCCTAGTCCACATTATACCACTGGGTGTAAAGTAGCCTGCCTGGACCAGATTTTACCCCCCCTCCCCCACCCTGTGTGTACTTCATAAATAAGTCAACGTAAAGAACTTCTTTTCATCCAGATTTTAAAATTACATTTTGACCTGTTCATTTAATAAATATAAGAGCGCTTTGAGTGAAAACATTTCTTTTTCGGCTGTGACGTCATATTCTTCCGTTACTTTTCTTTTTAATTATTCAAAATTTAACGCATATGACTGAATAAGGATTAACATAGAGTTTTAAATACAACAGAGTGCGTGTTTCATATTTCTCAAGTTCTCTGAAAACGGGCCTTCAAAACTTGTCACAGCACACAGAGCTTTAGAATGTTTCGGGGCTTTCAATGGGCTTACCAGTCTCTGTATAGGCATATGTGTTGGGGACATCATTTCTCAGAGATCTATGCACGAGTTTAACGTTAGGATCATTTGTTTACCAAAGCCAAAAATGTTCAACACATCGTTGGGCAAGAAAACGTCAAAATACTTAAGTTCCTCTTGATGAGCTTAATAATAGCGATAACAATTATGTACTTTAATAAGTTTATTTCTTCAAATAAAATTTAGGATTGTCTCCTTAAATATTTTGGGTCTGGGTGTTGGAGGTATAATCTGGCCCAGGGGGTATAATCTGGCCCAGGGGGTATAATCTGGCCCAGGGAGTATAAAATGGCCAGGCCCAGAATATACACGGGATATAAAACAGCCTAGGCCACTTTAACCCCCGTCATAATCTGGGCGGGGGTATATCTTGACAGATTGTCCAATCAAGGATATAATTGGCGGTACTCCATTCAAATATACACCAGTTATTCCATTTCTATTCATTCCTTTCTAATTAATTGATATTCATGCATATTCTTTCTTATCCATATTTCAAATGCCATCCATTCCCGTCCCATTCGATCCTGTCCCATCCATCCGATCCCGTCTCATTCGATCCCGTCCCATCCGATCCCGTCTCATCTGTTCTCATTCATTCCGTACTTTTATATGTCTTGTGTACTGATTCTCCAATGTTATCCATCACTCTCCTATCCATTCCTGCCCTGTCCATTCCTATCCATTCCTGCCCTATCCATTCCTGTTCTATCCATTCATGTCATATCCATTTATTTCCTATCCATCTCTGTCCTATTCATTCCTATCCATTTCTGCCCTATCCATTTCTGCCCTATCCATTCATGTCCTATCCATTTCTGCCCTTTCCATTCCTGCCCTATCCATATCTGCCCTATCCATTTCTGCCCTATCAACCCAGCCCATTCTCTCCAATACGAGAACCATAATATGTGCAGTACTGTTCAATTAACGGTCTACGGAATGAGACAGGAGAGGAGTTTTAGGCGATGTCAGCATCAATGTAAGTTCGAGAAACTTGAGATGGCACCGCACATATCACCCCGTCCACCCGCCCATCTCACTCGCCGACAAAGGCGCCTCCACCCTTCCCCATCCCGAGACGATTCACGCTTAAGTAAAGTTTCCTTTGACATCAGCGCTAAGTGAGCATTGTCAGGCTTAATCTGTTGAGAGTAAGGAGAAGACGAAGGAAAATATATGGGTGGGGTGAGTTCGAACGAAATGCTTCAGAACTGGAGAGTTGAGGTTTGGGGGTGGGTAGCGTTCTGGTGAGGTTGGGGATGGTTAAGAAACACGTCTTTATACTAGCGTCTTGATGAGTCGATCTATGTGTCGGATGTGGCTAACCGCAAGAAGCTGGCAGCTCCAAATGGTCGACATGGAAAAACGAACGATGATGTGGTCTTAAAATAGCATCACTGAGAGATGCTTCCCGAGAGCCGATTCAAAGTTATGTAACTCATTATTCAAATACATCAGTTGTCAATCAAATCTCAGTCAAATAATCCATGCGGACAAGCCAGAGGCTGGATGTATATTGACACAGACACAGCGCATTTATTTACGTGCACTTCAAAAGCGAACAGCAAATCAAAGACAGAAAGCAAACAAATCACCTTGACAACGTGTAAACAAATAGATTCAGTTCACTCATGCGCATTCAAGCATTGACATGCGTGCACACATCGGTTACATTCACATCATTCGTCATGCGCTTATGCAATATATATCTAGACAGCATAGTATATATATAACACTGAGATTATGAGCCCATGTACAAAACATCCTTGCCCTATACTACCTGCCTTGTATTAGGCCGTTATTGAAACTGTCCCTGATTCGTGACAACCAAACCCGCGCAAAATTTCAAAATATTGACGCCTTCGTTGCAGGAACCTTCGTACTCAATTTCTTAACCTGTGGCGACAATAGCCCTAACCCCTGATATTCATTTACGAAGTGATATCGTCTTCCCCGCGTGAGTTATCTACGGATACCGCCAGCGGAAACCACACCGCAGAGCACGTGACATGCGTATCCCCCGTCTTGTCAGATAGCCGACCCCCAGCAGCGCTGTCTCGGCTTCACGTCGACATACTCTGTCTTTTATTCAAGACGATATTGTATCACAGTGACTAAAGTCAGACTGGATAGGTGTGGTGGGACGGGTGGGGGGGGGGGGGGGGGGGGGGGGGGGGATGAGATGGCGAGAAGGTCAAGGGAGGCACACTCTAGCCTAGCTGTGGAAGATTCAAGGAGGATTTTGATCCGAAATACCCCAACCTCAACCGTTTAAGTTGCACACATAGCTTGAACCAAGAAGCAGTATTCTTCATAAGCAGCTGTAGTCGCGTTCACGGGATTACAGACGCCATCAAAATGCAACAGAGATTTATACGTGTTCAACTTCCACGCCGCCCAACTAGCACCCCCCCCCCCATCCCACACTATCCCGTCTGTTATATCCTCCCACGCCCAATGCTTAGACGACTCCCCTGCCGGATTAATCTCCACCACCTGGCTGTTGACATGAACCTTTCACCTGTCTGTCGTGGGGGGATTCTGTCATCCTGACTCCAACATAATGCGCGCGCATTCAGAGCAGGGCTACTTCCCTGGGAAGCGGCGGTGTGGGGAGAATGTGTCGTCAAGATTCCGAGAGGGGTTACTCCACATATCACCTACCATTCATCTCGAGTTACAGCATCACAGGTGCTGCCTTTGGAAGATTTTCAATTTTTTTCCCCGGTTGAGATGGGTTGATTCTGGGGTGAGAGGGTGAAATTGGCAGCGCTGTACACACCTATAGGTTGAAGTGTACATGTTTTTGACCCCGAGGTGACGAGCGATTAATCAAGACCTCGATGAACGTCAGGTAGGGAGGGGTGGAATAAAATCGGTCCAGTACCTCATGCACACGAGGCCAGCTCTTTCATTACTAAAATCAATGCATTATTTATGTATAGACAGATTGATGGAGAAATTAGTGACTCGCTTGTAGCGCCACACACCCACAAAACAAGACATTAATGCTGTTATATAAATGAAAGCATAGTTTTAAGCACCAGGTGCAATTGCTGTAAGTAATTAAATAAGCAAAAGATAATTCTTTCAGAAATCAGATTTACACTAAACGTTTTCATCCAATATAAAATTGGTGTATTAATTGCTTTCCCGGATTCTTTATGAATTTGGAGCGCAAATTAATCTGTTCTTATATTCGCCGTAAATGGCTAATTAATATAACATCTTTAACATCACAAAATAGGACCTGACCCGTGTACCTTTCATATACACTGACTTATTCCGCACTGGCAACGCGGGAAACAGTGTTCCGTACCTCTCCCGGAAGTCAACGAAAACAAGAAAACCACGCAAAAAACGCGCCTTATTATGATTCTGATCTGGGATCGAAACATCAAAGAATCCATGCGCACTCGGTACACTCTCATCTGCGCTGGATGAAGGGCTGATTTCTGACAGATAATTAGTATTCTGTCAATGAAAGCTGACTGTTGATGGACAGTTGGCGATGGTCGCCAGGGATTTGACTGACGGGCGGGTCAGCTCGGTCGTGAGTACGTCTGTGTAATCGTGCGATATTAAGAGGAGAGCTCGCATCAAGTTTGACACGGGTCCTTCGTGAATGGACGGCGGTGAATTATCCCTTTGGCGCTGATGCTGACGGCGATCTGCGGCAGGGAAATCGCGGGTGAGTCGCAGGAGATTTTGAGATTGTCTAATAGTGTGTGTGTGTGTGTGTGTGTGTGTGGAGGGGGGAGGGTGAGGTGGGGCGAGGTGGGTGGGGGTAGAGAGGAGTGTGATCCAACCTGCTGATACGTAATAATGTGATAGCAGTCATATTCGCCTCAAGCTATGTTGTTGATATCGCTCGTATGTATCTCATAACAACCGCCTTCTCGCTGGGTATCGTCTGCAATACAACTAACGGCCTACCCAACTCACTCCCAGACTCCACACCCCCACACATACAGCACAGCTAACACCCCTCCTGCCCTCCCCAGTATCTACAATCACCCCTCATGCACCCCCTCCCTCGTCTTGCATTACCTGAAACACAGGCGCTCGGAAGCTTGGCATTGGGAACCGGTTGTTTGGATCTGCCAACTGCTGGCGCAAATAGACGCGAGTGGGATGAACGTGGCACCTTTCTATGACAAGTGACTCGTTGACACCTGTGAGTGACACCTGTGTGGCTCAGGTAAGACTGATCAGAGCAGATGAGACAAGGCAGGTGATGATAGATTACCGGATTAATTACCGACTCCCCGCCCCACCCCCAAATACCCCACCGCGTGATCCAATCTCATTAAGAGTTTTACAATGTGCTGGAGTACTAAAAGCGGTAACCCGTTACAATGAAGGTCTATATATATATATATATATATATATATATATATATATATATATATATATATATATATATATATATATATATATATATATATATATATATATATATATATATATATATATATGTATATATATATATATATATATATATATATAGATATAGAGAGAGAGAGAGAGAGAGATTTGCATATATATATATATATATATATATATATATATATATATATATATATATATATATATATATATCTATATATATATATATATATATATATATATATCTATATATATATATATATATATATACAACTAACCAATCATATATACCAACATTTGCTCATGACAGGGTTAATATTACCTTTGATATCGCCCCCATCCCTGGGCATGACCCTATAACGAGGGGCTGTTTAACCTATGACCCATGACCCCAAACTCGCTGCAATCCACAGCCTCGAGCTTTCCCATGACGGCATGTTTTTGCCGATCCATCACTGTCACTTGGCACACAGCGGTCTTTAAGCTTAAAGTATTGATCGTGGAATTGGTCTGGTTTTTGAATGGAAGCGGCTGCATCATTGTACATGGCGAACACTGTCTGCAACAGACTGCCCTGTTTCTTATCCCTGTTAATTCAGCACAATTTGCTTCGGCGAGAAACAGGCCCAAGACTATCAGAAAGCAAGATCATTATTTTTGTACCTTGGATTTCCCATGCTGATGTATAGATATTTTTGATGTTGTCAGTCACATTAGATTCCCACTAGTATCATATCTTCCACTGTTTTATAAATCTGTAGTTGTAGAGACAGAAGAAGATGTTATGACTATTGCGTAGTTTGGATGCCACGAGAGGGAGCCGGGGTGGGAGGGATTTGGGGTGGGAGGGAGTTGGGCTGGGAGGGAGTTGGGGTGCGAGGGAGTTGGGGTGCGAGGGAGTTGGGCTGGGAGGGAGTTGGGCTGGGAGGGGAGTTGGGGTGGGGATGTTGCCACGTAGCTTTAGTGGAACAGACTCAACAAGGGACAGATGGCTCTGAAACCAACGACGCTCTGCTGGTGTGTCCCCCGGGGAAATAAGGAGTCTTATTTCCTACGTTAATGCGCATGCGCGATAAGAGGAAATCTGGTTGGCAGTACACAAACAATGACCATAAACCAAACCCTGCGCTGTAATTTACCTCAAGGCCTGCTATTCTTCTTTCCAACAGGACAAGGATATTTTTATCTTTAACAAAACCATGCACAGATAATATTTCCTAATACATAAATCGGGGGTTGCCTACCTCAACAAATATAAAAGTATATAGCAGTACGGAATAATGACTTCAAATATCTTGAAGTTACGTTCAGAAAGTTACCACTAACGCCTACCACAACAACTCAGCGGCTAGCTCATGCGTTAAAGCTTGTAGGAGCGACATTAACACGATTCACACGAAACCAAACCGGATAAATCGCGTCCCAGGTCGACAGATGTTTTAAGATTTCCGATGCCTTTGCCCGTCAGTTTGACAGTCACACGGCCGGACAGTAAGACGCGTTGGACCAGAGGGCAGTAGTCACTGAGTTCATTGGCTTTGAAGAGAGGGGCTTTTCCTGTTCCTGGATCGGAGCGGAGAATTCGCGCCAGAGCCCCCTAGCGTTGGCACTTGTCGCTAGCAAGTAGAGTTGTCTGACTTCCGCTTGACAGGATCCTGTCTCCAGGGATATTCCAGATTTTACATCATTTGGGCGCGAGAGCGGAATTTGGACCGTATCGCCATGTATCTTTGATTTCCCTTGAATCTGAAATGATATTTGAAAATAAGTCATCGATATTACAGATTGAAACAACAAATGATATTCGTGGCGATCGACTGTATAGCCTCCCTTTCTTACTCGCAGTTGTCTGTAGTAGAGCTTAAACCATGAATATAATCAGCTCAACAAATACGTAGAATGAACGAATCTGATCCATGCGGACCGTTGTGGCTAATATATAGGCGGATTACAATTTGAACGTCGTGTAAATACGGCAAAGTTTGGCATTATTTAATGCTTAAATAACGAAATCAAGGCGCGTAATTTTCAAAAACGGTAGGACAATTAATGTCGCAATTTCCATAATTATTTACCTAATTATTCAAGACTGAGTGCATTTTTAAAAGGCCTTACTATTTTAATAATAATATATTTATATCAATTTTGGAAATATTTATGTCCACTTCATTTGTCATTTTCATGCTACGATATAAATTGATTTAAATATATCAGGCACCAAGATAATACTGTGCAAGGGTCATTTAAAAAAATGTATTCTGATAAATAAATATTATTATTTTGTCAGCTAAAGAAACAACATGGCTGGCCGTTGTTATATCTACTCAATCGACATTTATAACAACCAACCCATGTAAGCAACGCGGATATTTTTGACGGGCATTGTACAATAATTCAGTAATGCATACATTTGCAGGCGCGTTTTGTGTTTTTTAAACGTGAAAACGACTATACTGAGCGCATAAAAAAAGGAAACAGGGAAAAGCAGCCTGTTATAATAATGGTAGCATGTATCGTCAATTATACTAACCAACACGATGTTTATCGGGTGAAGACACTATTTCAATTGTGGGATAACAACCCTTCGTTGCGTTGGTGATATATGAATAAAATCGACTACCGCGATGAGTGTAAAAAAAACTATAAACATTGAGTCGTCCCGGCTAATGTTTTTGTCGAAAGCGACATCATGAAAGCCTCAAAACCTACATTTTACACCTGTGCGATGCTAACTTTCCTTCTGTAATCAAAATACTTGTCAACCTTACCTTTGACTATTATTTCCGAATGCTTAACTCTCTTGAAAGCGATATTCTTTAAGCGGATATAGACAAACAGATGATATTTCTAAAGAGACGCCACAAAAATCCAAGATGGCGACTGACATGAGACGCTGGCTGACGGCCATGTTGATTTTGAAATGTACACACGGCTGGCTATGTAGGTCGCGTGTAGATTTCTCCGGTCAAAGGTCGCAATAAATCACCTTGCTTTCACAGCAATACCAACTGTTGCAGTTTTCTATTCTTTATCACGTAGCGCATTAAAGAGCGTGTTTTAGCAATACGGGTATTCATGGGTTTGATGTGAATATTATGTTAATGTTGATTAAAAGTTGACACTCTGTTCGCAAGGCGTGATAAACACGAATAGAAACCAATAAGTATCTAGCAAGATTTACAGAAGATGATTTTAGTTTGTTTAACAGCGGGCACGATTTTCTTATATTTAATGCAAATGAAATTATTCTCGAGTGATGTTGCTCTTTTCTGGAGTGTCACCAAGTTTGGCGGGATATCGACAGCGCTGATCTAAACAGCCAATCTTGGCGGATGGTGACGAACTGGTCAGTTCACACTTATGGTCACTCGGTACATCGACGCACCAGCACCGCATTTGTTTTTCAACTTGCTAAGCCGAGATCCATCCCCAACGACTGTATGATAATAATGGGTTTTTAATAGAAAAGAATGATCGTCGCGCATAACTATATCCGTGTATGTTTAAAACATCCAGTTATAATATTGCTCAGCCATTATATTATTCTGTCAAAGACCAATTACAATGTACTACCTTATAAGGACGTCATGACAGTGACCCGACCCCCGCCCTCTCCGCTTGCAGCCCATCCTATACCCCCGATCGCCTCATTGCACATCTCCCCCACTCCGACCGCCAGATCGCTTCCGAATCATTATGATTGCGACCTTTATGACGACTTCCCTAATGGCAGAGCGTCGTCATCCGCACAGTCGACGTGAACGCAATCATATATTTGTTTTAACCGATGTAGGTATTCTTGTTGATGGAAATTCGAGAGGTTGTCTGTTGTAGATACGTTTCACGGTAATACCCTGATACAATCGGCCATTGTGACATAATAGATTACTTGTGCTCGGTTTAGTTTCGCTATGGCGCCATATGACTCTGATATATTATAGATAAGTCCATTTAACCCGCGTGCTCTGATGTGATGAAGATGTTATCAGCAGCTTTACGTGCGTTTGAAGTGGGCCGTCTTTTCAATTAATAATCCTACTGCCGTTCTCCGAGTCTTCGGCCATATTTGGATCGCACCACACCTATGTTGTTGGAAATTTAACCCATTCCCTTTGATCATCACCCCGTTGAACTCGCTTGGTTGGATCTCTAAGCATGTGTTACCTCCAGTCATGAAAATGAGTTTCACCTGAGATCAACTCCCTGATGAGCAGGACAGCCACGCAGGTACGCCACCTGGGGAGTACCTTGGCGGTTAATGAGATTCGATCACAGGTGTCGCTGGTGAGGAGGGGAGTTCTCGTTCAGGTGAGCGAGAGGGAGAAGTAACGGCGCGATGTGACGTCGCTGGCAAGGTGAAACTGAGCGCTACCTTGTGAGGGTATGAACGAATTTAATAAAAAATGCTACTCGTTTTAAGCGATATTGACAGATTTATGGGTCAAATTACATGTAAACCATTTCACAGCTTTTGTAGCGTGATATTTACGACCGCTTTTTGGGCCGGAACCGAGGGTTATAGTGGTGTGAGGAATGCCCGCCTTTTATGAGAAACTCAGCGCCATTGCACCTTCTTTTGAGGTGAGATTAATTACCAGTCGTCTCGTAACTGTGCATCACAGTACCGACAATCATACATATAAATATGAGTGTATTTTGAGCGTACGAAAATGAAAACTAGGAGTCTGTTTTGATGGCGACTGATTGAAAACAGCGAGATATAAGATACAAGTTAACGAGGCTGATATTTCCGCTCTTTTTATTTCTCAGGTACAACAATAAAGTAATTTTTATTTCTTGAAGCACCTGGTGTGCCTACCATATCGCCGCATTCCCACAGGAGAGAGAAAATATAAACAACTAACTGACAAGTTTGGTAACTATTTATTTATGTTGAGGTGAACTCTAAATCGAAAATATTGAGCTGCTTGGTGATTGGCCACAGCTTGATGAAATATATATTTATTTTGGGCAGCCACAAGCAATTTTGGAATTTACCCAATAGTTTTCCTCATTAGATTGTGGATAGTCCCAAATCCAAACCTGTGCTGTTTAAATCAACAGACCTCAAGGTTGCTGGTATTTTATGGGATTAATATGGAACATGCTGGTAAGGAAATATTATCATAATAATTTCTGACAGTTTCATTAGAATCAGTCATTGATAGCATTGTTGAAAATAGGGATACAGTCTGGGCTTATCGTGTTGATATATTACACCCCAAAAAACGTGGTCCATTTATGGTTGAACCTCTGACCAGGTAAGATGCTCAGGTATGTGGTAAAATGTGCTCCGTTGATTACCAAACCCCTGCGTAGCTCAGCTCGTAGTCTCACGGAACACAATCTCCAGGATCTCTCGCAAAAGAGACGCATCAAACCTTGTTTGTTTCCAATTTCTTCTAACTTTTACAGTCGCCTCATAACGCTAGGTATTTACCCCCAATTATAGCCAGACCCTCCCGGTAATATCGCCCCTATCTAACCTTCAATTCCCTCCACCTGCGACCTCTCTTCTCAATACCGCCAGCTTAAGTAATTCACCCATAAAGTCCCGTTTGATCTCCGAGCGGCTTAGGCATGCTTAAGCATACGCCGGGGCATCAAGTCACTTCAGAGGCACAGACTGATGTAACTAAATAGCTTTCAATGAGATAGAGGATTTGGTCTGATTGTTAAGGAATAGGATTGCCAATGAAATGTCGACTATTTCTGAATGAAAGAATCGGAATTCAAATTGTGAATTGCTATAGCTATAAATTGAGGTTTTCAATTCCTTTGCTTCTCGACTCACGATGAAGTTGGTTAAAGGTCAGCAGATTAAACGAGATAAGCCATGTGCCTTAACGAAATATACAGTCACGTATTGATCCATGAAGTTATTAACATATAAAAAATATATATATATATATATATATATATATATATATATATATATATATATATATATATATATATATATATATATATATATATATATATATATATATATATATATATATATATATATATATATATATATATATATATATATATATATATATATATATATATATATATATATATCAGAATGCATCAAAAGCTGTGAGTAATCTGATCAAACCGTAGGCGATTTATGCGCTTATATTCAGATTAAATGTTTCATACACTTATTTGAAAGTTGCACGCTTGTATGTTGTTTCTCGGGTGAACACAGTTACTCTATTACTTCATCACTCTAATGAACATCGATGTACAAGTATTGTAATTTATGCTTCATGGTTTGTTATCAAGCTGTTGATATTGTCGATTGATGTGGTGTTATAGCGACCCTCTCGCGTCTGCTGCATGGTCAATCCAGTCATCCTTTTCATGTTGACTGAAATGAACTTTTGAAATGGTTGCCATGCACGCCTATTGTCGTGACGAGTGGCCGGGTTGTCATGCACGCCTACTGTCATGACGAGTGGCCGGGTTGTCATGCACGCCTACGGTCGTGACGAGTGGCCGGGTTGCCATGCACGCCTACGGTCGTGACGAGTGGCTGGGTTGCCTTGCACGCCTACGGTCGTGACGAGTGGCCGGGTTGTCATGCACGCCTACGGTCGTGACGAGTGGCCGGATTGCATACCGTGCAGAATTCGAGAGATTCGTGATTGCCTCTTTTAAACGTGTATCCATGCTTTAAGCATTGATCAATTGCTCTAACATCTGAATTATTTCCATGAATTGATGATACATAGTTATAACTAACGCGTCACCTAATATGACAACCCAACCACAACCTGTAGAAACTCAAATATGATCCAACGGGCATATCGTGTAGTAGATAAACGGAACCCGCGTTCTTACTGATTCCAAACAGATCCATAATCAACTTACCAACTCCTAGAATCCGAGCGTAATCCAAGAAAATAGCACCGTTTTAATCCACCATGCCAGAGCTGTAACATGTATGTGTGTGTGATATACCGTATGGACTGAAGCTACACATTCAAATAAATAAGCCTGACCTTGCTTTCACATGAGAATTAATTTATTTCAAACCCCCTCCCCCCCTGCTTGGACTTCAAGGCCTTGGTTAACAATAGCTAGTTCTCTCATATTGAAATCAACACACCACGTGACCAGGATAATTGATTTTTATTGCATTGTTTCCGTGTTTCGTTAATGGCGTTTCTGTCAGTCCGGCGAACTTGAAAGCGACGCATTCCTTTTATTAGCATATTACAATGAAATGGGGGAGGCGATGGAGAGTACCGACTGAAGGAAATCAATCACCTAGGGCTGTCAATTTCTCCCAGGTGAGGGCACGTACCTGGCTGGCTTACCTGGCGGGGAACCAGGTAAAATCGCCTTCGCCATGACATAAAATTTTCATGATGTGCCTTCCCGTGTTCTTTTCCTCGATCACGTGGATCTCATGGGAGTGGGATCTTGCGTAGATTGATGGATTTAAGTGGAATAAAGTGTTTGGGATGATGAGTAACTGTCGAGTTACAGGTCCAATATAAGCCCCACTTAAGTGTAGTTATTATGAGCACAATCACCACAAACAGAAGATGTTATATGGATGGAAGCGATTGTTGTGTTGCCAAAGAGCGTCTAGTGCATTACTTGGATTTTGTTTGCGTCTGTCTCTTTATAGCTGTGGAAAAGCTTTTATGTTAAGGTGAAGTTCCATACAATTTATGATTAATTGAACATTCAAAGGAAGCAATTTGAAAGTGGTAAAAAATCAGGAATTGCATTGCCATTTTATTGTCGAGTAATTCCTCACTCCAATTGTTTAAGTATGCAGCCATTTTTACATTTCTTCACTCCTTACGATGATGTAAACAAATGTTGAGTTAAAAGGAAACGAGCCACCTCATTAAATATTCACGATCCATTACCTGCCGCTGCTTGCAATGTCTCATGGACTTGAGTGATTGGTTGACACTGCGCGTGCATCTAATGAGATGTAAGCCGCTTAATCAAATCATCTGATTACAGCCATGCGATTGGTCCATGGGTAACTGTTACGTCACAATGCTGTTGGGATGGTTGGTGGGGGGTAGGGTAGAACGAGTACAAGACGGTTGCTTGTATTTACGTTAATGGATTCGACCAATGACAGAGGGCTGGATATAAAGTTAATTTTCCCGCATTCAAAGGATGCAGAAGGAGGGCATATGCATACAATTTGATCCTAAGTGAATAGACATATTTCTGTCGACCTTAGACAACCCGTTGTTGCCGTGCGATTGGAGTAGCGAGAAGACCTGTGATGTCTCTATGGTATGCCGACACTCGGCACCATTCCGGCAGCGTATTTAACTTTTGCTAGTTCTGTTTTCACTTGAAAATGTCACTAAGTTAGGTTTCAAGACTGCGCCTGGTATCAGTCTGTCATTGGTTGATTAGGAACAGAAACTGAGGGGTGTCAGCATGTTATCAAGAGCTTTTTTCTCTCTCCCTCCCCCCTCTCTTTCTTCCTATCTCTCTCTCTGCATCTCTTTCTTCTTCTCTCTCTCTTTCTTCCTCTCTCTCTCTCTCTGCATCTCTTTCTTCCTCCTCTCTCTCTCTCTTTCTTCCCCTCTCTCTCTCTCCTCTCTCTCTCTCTCTCTCTCTCTCTCTCTCTCTCTTCTCTCTCTCTCTCTCTCTCTCTCTCTGCATCTCTTGTTCCTCTCTCTCTCTCTCTCTCTCTCTCTCTCTCTCTCTCTGTCTCTCTGTCTCTCTCTCTCTCTCTCTCTCTCTCTCTCTCCCTCTGCATCTTTTTATCTCTCTCTGGTTCTTTCTTTCTTTCTCTTTCCCTCCTCCCTCCTCCCTCTCTCTCTCTCTATCTCTCTCTCTTATCTCTCTCTCTCTCTTTCTTTCTTCTCTCTTTCCCTTCCCTCCCTTTCCCTCCTTCCCTCCATCTCTCTCACTCTCTCTATCCATCGCTCCCCCTCGCTTTCTATCTCACTTTCTCTCTCGCTCTTTCTATCTCTCGCGCTCGCCTCTCCCTCCCTCACTTCCTCCCTCTCACTTTCTCTCTCTTTCTTTCTCTCTTACTTCCTTTACCCCCACCCGCCTCTCTCACTCTCTCTCTCTCTCTCTCTGTCGCTATCTCTCTCTCTCCTGCTCTCTCTCTTTCTCTCTATTTCTCTCTCTGTTTCTTTCTCTCTTTCCCTCCTCCCTCCCTCTCATGCTCTCTCTATCTCTCTCTTTCTCTCTCTTCCTCTCTCTCTCCCATCCCTCCTCAGCCTTGTAGCTTTGATGTTGAGACAGGTCGCTTCCTCTGATTACACGCGGTCGACCATTCGTGACCACTCTCGTCCAGTTTACAAACATGCTTCATGTCTTGTACATTTCCTCCCTTCTGTAGGTTTCACAAACGCTATTGCGAGGACGCAGATCAAAGACGCCAGCGTTTCCTTGTAGGTTTCTGCTGCGCGCGTCTGATCAGCAGGCGCACGCACTGGCGTCTGCTGCGCAGTAGAAGCCCAGTGGTCATTTGGGGAACCGTTGATAAGGGAGAGGACTTGGTCTGTCTTTACTTGCTGCTTTTCTTCCGATGTGAAGCTCTCAGCGAGGGATTCGGGTGTCATGACTATTTTTGTACCAAGCTTTTTCTTTCAACTGCCGGTCGTTTATGTTAAAGAAACCAAGATTTTTCGATAAATGTGTTCACATATTTCCCTCATTCCTATCATTCAGTATATTGACTTGAAAATAAGTACCCCTATTCTAACATTAATCGTGAACGTAACTTTCTAATACCAATCTCTTATTTCATCCACACGTCATTTTCTCACCTTTGACCTTTCGAGCTGAACCTCACCACCAAGACATTATTGGTGGTCGCTTAATGATCTACTTGGCTGCAATGAATATTAATATGAATGTTTAGATCTCCGTACGATGGTTCACTTTTTAGACCGATTTATGGTTTGTGTTAACTCCGTTTCCTATTAACTATATTAGAGTTGCCATGTTGTTGATTCCGGTGGAAACTGACACGATGGGAGGAAACTGCGATCACAAGGGATTTCTGACAACATCTCATTACAATGTCAGGCAGTGGGAAAAAATGGCAGGCATAGAGTAGAGCTGGAACTCTCGCGAGATCACAGCCGACGTGGGTGGGGTTGATTCCAGCGCACGTGTTGTCGGCCATCTTGGGTGGTTGCATCCCTATCTCTATACAACCAGGTGCTAATGTCTAGTTCGCCTTCCAAGTTTCGTTTTTTCTGCTGAGTTGAAGTTTATGTCCTGTGTAAGTTCGGATGCGAATGATGTCTGTCCATACAAATCATTGCCAACCGGTGTTTGTTTTAGTTTCCGGCTTCAAAATGGTTCATTCATGCTACCTTAAGTAGAATATTTTTTATTCACTCAACCTCGTACGTGGACTCAATCTTGTACTCTATGGATCGACTATTTATCTGCCGGAACAAATGCAATGCGCGTTGACTGTTGTGTTGTAAGTGTGTGCTAACCATTGCGATACCTCCACGCCCTGGACGGCAAGAGGAGATTTGATCGGGACCGTATTTCCTCCGAGCAAATAGTCGCCTACAGCAGATCACAAACAATTAGAAAACTGCTCCCTCTTGGCCGAGGAAGGGCCTTTCCCATTCAGGCCCGCTCATGTTCGCTAGTAGCGCTTCCTCCTCGTGTGTGCTCTTGGATTCCAATAGAAGAGAGGGCTTGTAATTAAACCTCACTCCCTTCCAGGCATCGCTGTGTAAAACATAAGCTCTCCTTCCTCCGTGACAAGGAAATCTAATGAATTATCGATCCTAGTCCCGTGTTTATTCCATCCTCAACAAGAAGCTTTTCTCAGAAAGAATACGCAATATCGTGGAAGGAAAACACGCCTTGACGTGATCTGGCTCGCCCTGTAGGTTTCAAAATTATTTCCCTGCCCTATTTTTCGTACGAACTGTCATTTTTTCGGGACCACTCCCTTTCAGTCGTGAAATAAACCTCTTTTATCATCTCGCTGGCCCTGTAATGGAAGAGTATGTGCGGGAATAGAATAGGTGACATTTGAGTTTTGTTTCTGCTGAGAGAGTTTTGTCCGTGCCTGTCCAATTTAGGATACCATTATTGCATCTGACTTCGACGCTGGTAAAAAAAATAACAACGGCTTGGGAGACAATTACAGTCCCTGTTGCTGATTTCAACGTTCCCTCAAGACGAGCGTCATGAAGCATTCTGTGACGCATCGGTTTCAGGTCACCATTTAGTTCATTCATGTTTAACAGTCGCCAACTTCGTTTTTTGCTGAAGATTTCGCATTGCGATCTGCTCACGAAACGTTAAGACGGTGCATATATTGAATCGTATGCTAATCCATTCAATAGAAGAGGGGCCCAATATATCTTGTTTTCATGGCAAATAGCCAAATACAACTCTTCGGCGCTTGGGGCATTAGAATGTGTTTACACTCGGAGGATTCCTGTGACCTCGCCGTCGTTAGTAAATAAATAATATCACACAGGAGTACATGTTTATTTCATATAAAGACGGTCTAACGACATGTTTGAAACCGACTACCATAAGATTTATTTAACCCCCGCCGGCGTGTTTTAGTTACATGGAATCCGTCTTTATGGCAACGACATCACACCTCGCCCATTGATTTATTTAACATGACAATTGGATTGTTGATATGCAAAAGTTTGATGGACAAAAAACCAGCGGAATATATAATAAAAAAAATACATATTTTAGCGATATCAATTTATATTCATTTTGGATCGCAGCGGCTTAAATTACAGACAAAGTAATCATTACATAAGGATTCATTTAAAATCACACCACACCGTAGGATATATTGTCATCGAAGAAAAAGGCGTTCATGTGTTTCGGGTTGCAGCTGTCAATTGCGCGAATCACAGGATATCAATGGGCGAATTATTAAATATAGTAATTCATAAAATTATAATATTTACCTATATAATTATTTTACTTCATTTGACCTTTAAATCAAATTCAGGTCTAGTGTAGCATGCATAACGAAATTAAACATTTGAATTCGATATTGTGCATGACCGTAGTTTTTTTGTGATATTGTCCAGCAAATTTAAGATTAAATTATTGGATAGAGAAAAATGGTTTGCGCTTTATTAAGAAAAGCCATATGGCTGCCTAAGAATAAGGGTAATATTTGTGGGTATATATCACAGCGCCATCACTTAGAAGCAATCAGCTTTTTTTCAACAAAGAAACTTTTTTTAAATAACTTCAAAAGCTGAAATAATGAGCCGAATAATTTATTAAAATTATTCGACATGATGACAGGTAACAATGGTTGAAGAATATGTGGGAAATAATTAATTCCTCACATTCAACCTTCCTGTTGCCTTCGTCTGTGTGAGCTGAGTGATCACTTTAGCGTAGATTTCATTCCGCTATGTTTGGCTGGTCCTTGGTTAAACCACCAGTTTACTTTATGACTTCAATCACCAACGCGAACAACTAACAACTTGCGAACAACTGCGGACGTTTACCCTTGTAAATTTATTAATCCATACACATATATTAATCATTAGCGCTCGATGTACGCCATTTTGAACTCGAAAAGTGGTGTTTTCATGCTTCGTTGGTGATTAATATTTAAGCGACTTAACATCATGCATTTCTTACTCTTGGGCTATCGTTTATAAGCCAAAGCAACGACGCTTAGCGGAGTGAAGTACACTGACCCCATTAAGAACGCCGCGCGCTGCTTACCGGGGAGTTTCGTAGCTTGAGTATTGTCTGCGATGAAATATCCCTTTCAATCAATCGTTATCATTTATATCCATCCATGTGATGGTTTTCTTGAACTAAGACGAACTAAACGTAAACATCTGAACTCCTTGTTGCGACGGTCACACTTTAACTGTGAGCGCGCGATACAGCTTCAAGAAAATTAATCATAGTCATTTTCAGAGGGTTCTTAAAGACGCCGAGAGCTGTGGATACATAAACCCACTGAAACCGACACCCAACACTGTCAGTGATCACGCATCGCGCCCACTGAACGCGCCCAGTTTTTCTCATGCGCCTTTTACAAAGATTTTTTTTATCTAAAAAATTTCAGAACTTTTGAATTTCGCCTGTTTGGTTTACCACCGCATTCAGTGATTTTATCGAGGCGAATGAATTGTATTCCATCGTGGTCCCTAACTTTCCTCACAAAGTCAGATGAGGTTTCTATTCAGACGTCCGTCAAGTTGGGGGATCATGCGCGGATAGATTTCAACCCCACCTGGGCCAAATCGAATATATATATATATATACCTAAAGCAACGATATAATGCGTGCTATTCTACACCCGCACAATCAACTTTAATCTCACCGCCTCACCAGAATTGTGAAGAATAAGGTCACCAAAGAAGTTGATATAACATTTGGGTGATCTAATTAACGATTGCCTTAGATCAAGCGCGGTTGTTTGGTATACGGATAGACACCATTCGATAGTTTTTATGCGATATTGTCTAGCAAATTTAAGATTAAATTATTGGAGAGAGAAAAATGGTTTGCGCTTTATTAAGAAAAGACGTTTGGTATTTTCCAAGCACCCAACAATATATTTTTTTTTAATATCTATATCTTGCGGGCGCTTATAATAATCGAGTTGAGTGCCGTCAATCGGCATCGTACGCGGCATCCTCCATCAGTAGTGCAGGTGGATCTATGTACTAATAATAACGTATATTTTAATAGAAGAGGTGATTTATGAAAATTAGCAAATACAATCCGTGGAAAGAGTAATGTGTAGGAAGGGAGTTGAGTTGATCCGATTATTGCATCCTAATCAACCGCATATTATACAAGACGATTTTTACCTTTTTATGCTCACCTGTAATCAGACACAGGTGTCGTTTCCCCCCTCCATAATCTTCACACCGGAGGTGTTTTATTTAACCCTTCATAAAGCCTATTTTTCTGAACCACTCCACGCATTCTAAAATTCACATCTCCTGTTCGTCCTAACATAAACACACCATCAGAACACCTCATTCACCCATGATGCCTTACAAAAAAACGCACAGCCTCCAACGTACCTCCAAACTATCAATTACCTCAATAGGCTTTCCGTCATGCTAGTTGACCTACATCCACCGTACTACAGCCTCCCAGCGGACGAGAAATCAAGGTTTCATTGGCCGCTATGTTCTTAATACTATGGGTCTCATTCCCCTGCTTTATGAGGCTGTTCTGGTCAGGTTTACGGGCCTATTACATCCGTACCCGCTGACCCGGCTACTGGAGACAGAAATAGGCCGTGTTGTGACGGGAGCCGACTCCCGTGAGGCCGCAATGGATGGGCCATTCAGCTGGGAGAAGGACCAGATGAATCATGCATTCTTCTTACATTCAAAAACAGAGACGAAAATATAGAATTTCATTCCAACGGGGTATATTTATAGAAATATTTAATCAATTATATCAATAATATCAACTAAATCGGCTTTTTTAGCAAAGTGTAGGTTCTGGCAGTGACCGTATTGAACTGGACACTCTGTGTTATTACAAACTAATTCACAGGCCATCAGGGCGATTCATCATAAACATTGTCCTCAATAGCTAATCATTGTGAAGAATGTCACTGGAATGATGCCGTCAAAGACATATTGGATATGGAAAAATGCAGCGAATACACAGCGGATGACACGACCAGGACAAGCGTTACTATGGCAACCCCTGGCAGCGCCAGCAGACCGAGTTCTGAAGTGTTCCGCTCTCAAGCCAAGCAATCTCTCACGTTTCTGGGAGCCTTCTTGACAGGAGAAACCTTGGAGGGTCACATTGCGTGTTTGTACCTCACAAACTCTACTCGCTAAGGAGTGCAGGGACATCAAAGAGGGCGTTATTGGTCGAATAAATATCGTCACCTCGTGTAGGGATCTTGGTGTCTGTGTACGGGCAATGATCGGGGAGCTGGAGCCGCACTAGAGTTCCTGGGGGTTTTTTTATTGGCTTCAAGATTCCTGGGAATATTTTTTTTGATTGATTGATTGACAGGAGAGGAAGTGTTAGGGTGGAGCTTGTTTAGTGGTTTGGGGCGGGGTGTTGCAGCCACCGGTTACCCGGATGGGGTAACCCTAGCTAATCCGATTCATTCCGCACAGCTGGACCTTTTGACATATGCGATCGGATACTCACATATGTTGCACCTGTGATTATGACGCCACACCTGTTATTTTGAAATTGTCACTTGGCGGCAATGATCACATGATCACTCGTTTCAGCTGGCAGCCCCCCCCCCCCCCCCCCCACACACACACACTCACCCTTACCCCATACCTCCGAACCAGCGGTGTTTCGTCTAAATATTCGACTATGACATAAGCGAGACACGAAATGACACGAGCAGCAAATACCACCCGAAAAATGGCGCGTCATGAGGGTACTGAACAGAGGTAGGATGGAGGCTGTTCGTCTGGGTGGATTGTTATAATCACCTGTCCTTACTCACCTCTTAATCAAATCCATTATGATAAAACATCCCATTTGATCTCAAGCTAGTGATACTCCGATATAAACTTGTTCCATCCTGTGGTTTGCGAGCCTGCATCTCCTTGCCTCTTTCCACCCGCTCACACTAAGTCCTGCAATCAAACTAACGTTCCCCGTGAGGTCAGAGGCACAATTAGGATTTCAACGGTAGTGCTTTTCGACACAGAAGGGACAATTTCGGGTAGTTTTACGGCATTTGTGAGGTTTGATGCGGTAAGCAATCCTACATTGAATGTAATGCCCTACCATAAAAACCTCGTTGGATGTCCTAATAGCTAACCAGGTGTATTCATGTGGCTGGTTTACAGGTATTGCATCAAGCCTAGCCCCGGCACTACCGTGGCTCTTTTATGACTCCCCCCGGATTCACTTCCTGGTCCATCATTGTGACGTCATTTTAGGCATGGCATCCAATCTGTTGCCTTGGAAACTGATGGAAAGTGATGCTTGATTCCATGAAATTTTCTCCAGTACGAGACCAGACAGAAATACACACTCAAACGCAACATCAAACAGCGTAGGTCAAGTTCGAAGAATTAATAGTTGTCACGTAAGGATATATATGATTGTGTAACCATGGCAACAGAGGGATGTCAACCGGATATGGATTATCCCAGAGATATGCATAAAATCGGAGGGAACGGACATTATTTCCAGGACAATTTAAGTTGCCACTATCCTGGATACTACGACCCTCCAGTGAGTCAGATGCAGCCTCATCCCGCTCTCTACAGAGGGACCCATAACGCGGAGGGACTTGGAGGCACGGGAAGTAACGCCGGAGGCTATCATCCCGCTATTCACATTCCGTCTAACCATTCGCCGTCACCGCAAGGCGATTCTAACCAAGGCTATGGTTCCCAATGTCTAATGCAACAGGGAATGCTGATACCGCGACAGTATCCACCCACGCACTCGATGGATCCCTACAATGTACCCCATAATCAGTATGGGATCCAGGCTGGAATGAGTCCGGGTATCCAGGGAAGGACGATGGAGGATGGAGTGATCCAGTCGCGGAATCACCCTCCTGTCAAGCAGCTTCCGCAGGAGATATATCCATGGATGCGTGAGTCAAGGAACAACAGCAAACCGCCTCAGCAGCCGCGGATAGCCTCATCTCAAAGCAGTGAGTATCAACGCTTAGCAAGTCAAATTCTCCAACACTAATCTACGAAATGTTGTTGCACAATAATGATTATCATTGCATATAACTTCCTAGCGTTTTTGCTCTCGATACAACGCTCAGCAAAGATTGTAATTCAATGTTATTTTTTTCCTTTCGAGATGCATATAATCCAAAAATATTCAATTCGTATTTTTTTCGGTCTTTCCTTTTAATATCTCAACGATCTTGCTTAACTGCTGACGCAAATCGTGACTTGTCACGTCATATGTCGTTTCCACAACCGTGTCGCAGTTTAATGACATCATGCTCTTTAAGAAAGGCATCTGTGCAGCACTTCGGCGTGAGCGCTTCACTGTAAGTCTATCGATCTTGTCACTATACTTGGCGTGTGCCAGCTTTAAGACTTTCAAAGGAAAAAATGGCCAGTCGGTTATATACACACGAACTGTGCTTAAAAAAAAGTGACTTTTGAGACCAGCGTCAATCTCCACCACTTTATCTGTCGAAGCCACTCTCTAATTGAATGATAGATTGATAAAGGGCAAAGGAGGGCAGCTATCGGAGGGCGCCTTGTCATACAGCAGTCTTTTGCCAGTTTCGTATATTCACACCTCGCCATTTAACACGACCGCTTCTTCTTTCGGTCATCCATCATTTCTGGTCGTACAACCGGAAGTGGTGAATCTTTTCCCGCCACTCATCCGTGGCAAGTAATTTCTTTAAAGGATACCAGAGAGAAATGTACGCAAGGGAAGCAAATGAGCGATAAGTTATTTTTAGCAAGAGATTGAGTTGCATTGTGGAATGGTATCATTTTTTGGTGATAGTTTGACAAACAGCTGTAAGATAGATCGTGTCTAGGAAAAGACGCCATGATTGGTCAAAGTCAAGTATTGGAGGGGGCACATTTGTGCAAACAACCAAGGCAAATCCAAGAACAATAACCAAACATGCTCTTACATCAATCCACCGATCAACATGAGTTTTTCTCTGCTTCAAGAGGAAAACGGATATGTTGAGACAGGATGACATCGACCGAATCCACGCTAACCAACTGTTCTCTCGTTCATCCCTATCCCTTCCCCGTTTACTGTCATCCGATGTATTAATTGAGGCCAGGTTATCATAACTGTACATATCATAACATGCTTGATATGATTCGAGATAAGGGGTGGTTAAAAACAATTCCCAATAGTACATAAGTACATAAGCTCCCTTCACGAGGATGTATGATTAATGATTTCGGATCGCCTGGATCAACTCCAGATTAAAGTCACAGGTTGACATTCTCTATTGAAGCAGCGCCCGGGATGAATTAATCACCGAATCCGCACTCTGGAGACATAACCAGAGAACTTCGAAGCAAAAAAAAACTCATGACATTTGTCTGCGGCCATGTCTGCAGCAACCTGAAAAAAAACCTCGCTGATGATTTCGGCATACTCATTTCGGCATTCCTGTCCATGGCAAAGCTGCATAAGCATGGTGTAGTTGCATGCGCAAGTGAAAACAATTAATCCCCCAGGAGACATGACATTTTTTATCACCAGTTGCAATAATTCTTGTGACTATTTGACTATACGCCGTCATGCGACAAAAAGTATTTTTGATAAATCTTCTTCACTGCCTTCCTCCCACCACCATTCGACACTTCCCTCCGTTGGATAGGCGGTTTCCAAGACGTAGACAGGGTGCGAGGTGGTTTGGGGGGTGGGGTGGGGGGGGGGGTGGAAGATGCTATCAATTGAACATTAAAGCTGGCATTTTGGGCAATTACTTAAATTCTTATTATACGGCTAACAAAATTGACATTGTTATGTAGTTCAGCAGCCAATATCTGTTGCTCGGGTGGCGAGCATGGTTTGAGCCTATGAGTAGAGTCAATATGAATATATTTCAATAAATATACTATCATTGTCCATAAGTGTAAATTGAGTGGAGCCTGGAGAAAACGAGCCCTAATGCGTCAACAGGCTGGACTTGGGACACTGAGCAGACATAAGCAGCATATATCGGTCTGCGCATAACGACGTATTCATGGGGCCATATAACACGTGAAGCGTGAAGTATTATGTCAGGAAGGTACTACGCTTTTGAATGGTCGCTTTGTAGGGGGTTTATACGATACAGAGGGAGTGAGAGGCACAGAGGGTTGTTACGGGGAGGTTATATCAGAAATGAGGGAAGAATATTTGTCAGGGGTAAAGGTGCGCTTATTGCGAAGCGGAGATCATGGCAAACTGAGCGTATAGTGATAGAGTCCCAGAACTGAAACGAGAGGGGCGGTAGGGCGGTCGTAAATTCATTAAGGGGTTTTACATTTGACAGTCTCTGTCGAATACTCAGTTGTTTGTGAATCAAGATTTGAGCATTACTTAAGATGTGCGCCTTTTTTCTTTTGCCTCTTCTTACCTTCCTTCCTTCCATCCTTGCGTCCTTCTCTTCTTACCATCCTTCCTTCCTGCCATCCTTGTGTCCTTCTCTTCTTACCATCCTTTCTTCCTTCTCTTCTTACCTTCCTTCCTTCCATCCTTTCTTCCTTCTCTTCTTACCTTCCTTCCTTCCTTCCTGCCATCATTGCGTCCTTCTCTTCTTACCATCCCTTCCTTCTCTTCTTCCTTCCTTCTTCCTTCATCTTTCTTCCTTCTCTTCCTTCCTTCCATCCTTTCTTCCTTCTCTTCTTACCATCCTTCCTTCCTGCCATCATTGCGTCATTCTCTTCTTACCATCCTTCCTTCCTGCCATCATTGCGTCCTTCTCTTATTACCATCCTTTCTTCCTTCTCTTCTTACCTTCCTTCCTTCCTGCCATCATTGCGTCCTTCTCTTGTTACCTTCCTTTCTTCCTTCCTTCTCTTTTACCTTCCTTCCATCCTTGCATTCTTCTCTTCTTTACCACATTCCTTCCTTCCTTCCTTCCTTCCTTCCTTCCTTCATTCCTTCCTTGCGTCTTTGCTTCATTTCCTGCATCCTCCCTGCCTCCTTCCTTCTTCCCTTCCACACTACTACTACCTTTTATCCTCCTTTCTGACCTCACCTACCAACCTTCTTTCTTTCTCTCATTCAATATAATTCACCTTTATCTCCTCCTTCTTTGCCATTCATCCTTTCTATTTCCCTACTTTACTTTGTTAATTCATTCTTTAAACTTTCCTCGTTGCTTTCTCTATCATTCTCGATATCTACGCTCCTCCGTCACTTTCTTTGCCTTTTGCATTCATTTCTTCATTCTGATTTTCTCTTTGCTCACTCCCTGTCATCATTCGGTCATTCAACCGTTCGTTCATTCACCAATTCGTTCATTCACCAGTTCGTTCATTCACCCATTCGTTCATTCTTTTCTTCTATCTTACCTCCATTCTTGTCTTTGCTTTCCAGCAGGTCGAGACTACCCTCAAGGCGATGCTCACCCTAGCGGAGGAGGTGGAGGAGGTCCCGGTGTTGTCATCGCCGCAGGTCACGGGGGTCAACCTAGCAAGCGTGCCCGCACGGCCTACACCAGTTCTCAGCTAGTGGAGCTTGAGAAGGAGTTTCACTTCAACCGCTATCTGTGTCGACCAAGGCGGATCGAAATGGCCGCTTTGCTGAATCTGACAGAACGGCAAATTAAAATCTGGTTTCAGAATCGGCGTATGAAGTACAAGAAAGATCAGAAGCAAAAGGGTTTAATGGACAAACATTTGGGCGTAGGTAGTGGTGGAGAACAGATGGAGGGACTCCAGATGGGAGAAGAGCGGTCCGGAAGTGGAAGTGTTCTGACTTCATCTGATAGCGACACGTCGCCTGGGACGCCATCGCGCGGTTCGACGGGACCGGAAGGGAAGATGTCGCCATTAAGCGAACATATAGGATCATGTCACGTGACGCAAGGGGTGAACGGTCAAGGGTTAGGCGGGGGGTTCATGGCGTCTGTGTATGACTCGAGACCTCTCCACTCAACATGTCATCCTGGCAACCCTTCACAGCCGTTGCAGTCCCCCGAGATGCCCCAACCCCAACCCCAGCCCCACACTAACCACCAACAAACCACCACCTCTCCTTTATCCATCGAAACCTCGCCGTCGACTTTACCTAACTTGGCGCATGCGCCGTCGCCTTATATGCAAGCGATGAGTTTGGGGATGCCGATGCACTTGCAACATCAGCCGACAAGCCCCGACTTGAACATGTGCACAACGTCACTGGCAGAAAACCATGACGTCATCAACTCATTGTTTTCTCAGGGAACTTACAACCAATCAGTGCCGCCCAAACTAACCCATTTATGACGCGCCAAAGTGGCCTCTGATCTCCCAGAATTTCAACTTTAACGGACCTTTTCAACTTTAGTGGACCTCGTAGAGATATTGTTCTCGGTGAATAGCTCATATGAAACTGATCTCCACTCTCGCCGCGTCAACTTTGATGTGTATTACGGAGAGTTATTGCTTCTACTGCAACGTCTCACGTCGATTCCACTTAATGTCGCGGTTTCTAACTTGAATCTTTCCTCGTACCTTTATCCTACCTTCGATATCACCACCCACCCTCCCCGGGAAGACATTCTTCGTAACAGCCTTGAGCAAATACCACTCTATGCAAAACTCTAGATTGTCATCGGCCAGGCAAAGAGATGACTAAATTGATGTACTTCTATTAGCATAAGATTGCCTTCTGTGCCCTCCACTCGGCGTGGCCTACATCATGCGCCCATTCTGAGAAAGATATGCGCCTTTGGAAAACATCTACAGTTCTTACAGGATCCCAACCGCGCGTCATCTTGGCCATAAAACCAACATTCAAACCCTTTTGCTGCCTTTTCAGTGGTGAGGTCAGAATCCTACAATTCTAAACAACTTCAATTAGACCTGCCGTCCCCTAGCCTAAAGCCAACTTCCTTCGAGTGGCCGTTCTTTCATTGGAGGGCAATAAAATACCACGGGCGCGCCTGACATGAAATCAACACCAAGTCCGTTTTGTAATGAGGCTCTGAATACATAAAGCCGACGAGAGAGCCCTTCCTTATGCGTCAGTGGCCTACAATGACTTCATCCTGCCAGAACAAATCAAGTTTACCTGAATGACAGGTATATGACGTCTGAATCTTGATTTCCATCCAGGTGTTTGGGTGGTAAATCTTTGGATGCCATTGTAACATTACTTGACGGTTATATCCACCAACCTGGCCTTATTATGTAGATGCGTTTGAAGTGGACCAAAAGGATTATATATCTTCGATGCAAGTATTATGGAGAATGTTATTTTGTGATCTTTGTGTTTTTCATTAATAAGACTTGTCTTTTTGTATCGCTCAACTGCATTTGTCTTGAAAGTACTTTTGGTTGTCATGGCAACGAAGCGTTACAGCGTTATTTGTCCATGTATGTATTTCTAAGCGATGCCACTAACGAAATTGCGGCTCGTCTATACATTGAAAACTGTACTACAACACTGCAAGACAGACTCTTTCAAATGCTCTTTTGTTAGGGATTCAATGAGAGTTTGCAGCGAGCACGTGACTTCACGCACAGGCACAGGAAGCTAGAGTGAGGAGGGCGAGTGCTGGCAGGCTGCAGGCATCTTTGTAGACTCATGTGGTTACCTCATTTATCACCCGACTCCCTCCCAGTCACCTATCCTCTTACAATAAATGTCATCATTTTTATGTCAGTAATTATAAATGTTCTGTCTAGTTTACATGTGGCCCCGTCGCAGGTTGGAGCGCAGTGACAGGCGCTCGGAGAGGGCTTTTTTTCTCTCTAGTATTTCTCGGTTTTTGAGTATATTGTCACTACGTTACAACACGTCCTTTGTACAGTGTATAAGCTTTTCTACATTTTGTCACAGCGTTAGTGGAGTTGTTTGTAGCAAACTTACAGATATATATGGTGGGTGGAAATAAATTGTTTTGCATTTTTATACGAACTTATGTGTGCTTTCTGAGTGATTCGCTGCCAAGTCAGAATTGGTTCATAAAGGAATAGTGTATCCCATTATACGACAGGGGAAGGACTTCTACAGTCCATGTAATCTTTCGGTTGCTACAGATGCGCAATGACTTAGCGGATGTTACAATCGCATGTCCTCTAGAACGCTTCAATCGTGGCAGTGTTTGTCTTCGCTTAAGTGATAAAACCAATTCACTTTATTAATTGAACACACCGGAGCTCTTGTGTGAATAAGGGCACTGCCCTGGGTTACGTATTGGACTAAACCATTAATACACTGTGCAAATTATGCCCAACACTGAGCCTGGGCTGTGTATCAGAAGCCACTTAAACGTGACAGCGCCATGAAAGAAACCCCCGGAGCAACGTCTGTATAATTAATGACTGGTTGTTGTTGCATATAGCGTGTTGTCAGGTGGTATTGTTCAATCATCTCAGGTGTATCAAACGGCCTAATTGCTATGCAGGTATTGTGATTTAAAGTAAACGAAAGATTCTAATGAATTATATAACTTTTATTGCGCGGAACTAACAAATATTTAAGTTGGCAAATGAATGCTGCGTCTGTATATGTTCTGGCGGTATGGTGTAGGCCGTCGCTGGGCTCTGATCTCCTCGGCCGGGATGTGCTGGCTTACACGCATCCAAGTAGATTAACTGAAAGCAGATGAATAACAGGCTATTGGTGGCTCAAGGAGTACAACAAATATAGTCATTATCGTGACTGGCAGTGTTCGCGTTGTTGTTAAGTTTCCAATCTGATAAAAGACATAATGATATGGACATCTGTCGAAGGTTTTGTGCTAATGATAGGATTGCTATACATATGGCTAACACACAATCAACACTTATGATGTAAGGTTGTCAAACACACAGCAACAACCGTCAGTTATACCTTGCTGATCATACAGCAACAACCGTCAGTTATACCTTACTGGGCATACAGCAACAACCGTCAGTTAAACCTTACTGAACACACAGCAACAACCGCCAGTTATACCTTACTGAACATACAGCAACAACCGTCAGTTATACCTTGCTGATCATACAGCAACAACCGTCAGTTAAACCTTACTGAACACACAACAACAACAGCAACAGTCATATACCTTACTGAACACACAGCAACAACCGCCAGTCACCTTACTGAACACACAGCAACAACCCTTACTGAACACACAAACGCCGTTCAGTCAAACCTTACTAAACAACCGCCAGTTATACCTTACTGAGCATACAGCAACAACCGTCAGTTAAACCTTACTGAACACACAACAACAACAACCAGTTATACCTTACTGAACACACAGCAACAACCGTCAGTTATACCTTACTGAACACAGAGCAACAACAGCCAGTTATACCTTACTGAACATACAGCAACAACCGTCAGTTAAACCTTACTGAGCACAGAGCAACAACCGCCAGTTATACCTTGCTGAACACAGAGCAACAACCGTCAGTTATACCTTACTGAGCATACAGCAACAACAGCCAGTTATACCTTACTGAACACACAGCAACAACCGTCAGTTATACCTTACTGAACACAGAGCAACAACCGCCAGTTATACCTTGCTGATCATACAGCAACAACCGTCAGTTATACCTTACTGAGCATACAGCAACAACCGTCAGTTAAACCTTACTGAACACACAGCAACAACAGCCAGTTATACCTTACTGAACACACAGCAACAACCGTCAGTTAAACCTTGCCGAAAACACAAACGCAGTTCAAAAGTCAAACCTTACTAAACGCAACATTGTCAGCTCATCAGCGTTTATGTGAATAACATTCCGATAATGCACTTTAGCCCTGTCAACATCTAGCTCCTATCGCCCCCCACCACCCACCCCATGCCTTCCGCATCACTACCTTCCACAAACTCCCATATGTTTTTCACCCCACTTACCCACAGAGCGCGGCGCATGCGCGGCTCAAAAGAGGCGAAACACAGACCGACAGAGCTCCAGTTATCTCGCTTCTACAGTCTTGTGCAAAAATAGTCCCATCTCATCCTGATCCCATACAATGACCCGTCCTGTTGCGACAAAAAATCACGACCTCCATTCACACTTAACCGTGGCTTGATATGGTCCTAATCTGCACCAACATTCCCCCTCATCCCTCCCCCAAATAGAACCGCCACAGACGAGTGTCAACGCAGCACTTGATATAACGGCGAATAGTATAGGGAGCTTGTCCCGCCAATATGATAACAGGATTTTCAAGCGTATCGCTGCACAATTTCCGCCGAGCGCGATTGACTCAAAACCAGCAAAAACGCGCGCTTGGACGCGCGGCGAATTGTATGGAATTAACTGGGGAGAGCTCAGGGGGGGATGTGTGCGCGTTTGCTGCTTTGATCGACAGAACTACACATGATAACATCACGTTAGTCTAATGAAACTTGCGCCGCCGCCATAATAGACATACCCCCCCTCCCCCTCCACTAGTCCACGCGCCAGCCAGATCTACCTCGCGGGGATGTGGGGTGGGGGTCGCAGATTGTACTGAAGACAGAGAAATGCCCGGTTGGGGTGGGGGTGAGAGATATACCTGATAACTAACATACACCTGATATAATTTCGGTGAAGTATTCATGTGAATCAATTCATCGAAGGCGGGGTCAAACTCAACCTTTTACCGCCTTAACAGTAATCCGAAATGTGTTGGCTAGGAAGGTGTGACGAATAGAAGAGAGAGGTGAGATGATGAACTACAGGTGGTTAAATGCGTTAAGGTATACTGCGACGAATAGCGTGCCGCGGAAGGTGGTGACTTTTGGTGACGCAATCGTACACCACGCATGCGCATCATGGACATGATGGAAGCTCATCCTAAGACGGATAGTCGGTCATTGCCCAAACAGGGATTTTGTATATAAATAGACTGAATGGACAAGCAGATAAACCGAATGAACAGACAGATGAACCGAATGAATAAATATAGGAACAGAATGAACATACAGAATAAACTAAAAAAAGGATGATTTGCCAAACAATAAGTACACAGACAAAACAACATAGCCATCGCGAATGGATGAATGGATGAATGGATGGATGGATGGATGGATGGATTAAACGGGCTGTTAAGCCTTGCGATTTCTATGAATTGCCTGCTTACATATGACAGCCAGCCAAGTGAAATCAACAATTACACCCTGCCACCCCGCTCCCATCCTCCCAGCCACCCATCCTCCATCCTCCAAGCCACTCCGCTCCCGTCCCCCATCCTCCCAGCCACCCCGCTCCCATCCCCCATCCTCCCAGCCACCCCGCTCCCGTCCCCCATCCTCCCAGCCACCCCGCTCCCATCCCCCATCCTCCCAGCCACCCCGCTCCCGTCCCCCATCCTCCCAGCCACCCCGCTCCCCATCCTCCCAGCCACCCCGCTCCCGTCCCCCATCCTCCCAGCCACCCCGCTCCCATCCTCCCAGCCACCCCGCTCCCGTCCCCCATCCTCCCAGTCACCCCGCTCCCGTCCCCCAATCCTCCCAGCCACATCTCACCAGCATACACGGCTGTTGCCACCCATGCACGTCCTCACGCTAAGATCTCATTCCGAAGTCTGACCCCTATTTTAACTCCGACGTCTCATAAAACAGTTACTTCTCATAACATTGTGAAATGCTCCTACAACAATACACCTCACAGACCGCACTGAATACAATCTTCCAACTTTCAAAACTTGATAAAAACAAACAAACTTGACCCCCTCTTCCCCAGACCGAGACAGAGCAAGCACTGTAACAATTGACAAACACTCCTTCAGCAACTTCTACTCTTCTCGACGCCGACACCAGCGCGGTGATCTGATAGCCTTGAGGGATTGAAGCGATCGTGGGATGGGACAGCGCAAACGCGCACCTCGCCTGCGGCGAAAGACGATCTTCTTCATCGGCTCGACTCAATCATACGATCACGTTATGGATCTTAAGCTGCCAAAAGCTTCTTTGGCAAGAACTCTTATTCTTTTACTGCGTTGTTTATTGGAAATGCCAAGGGAGAAGTTGCGCGCTATTTTTATGATGAGTAAGAAGAATTGGGGGGCGCGCGCATGTTTTTTTCCTACCTTGTGTCTGGCGGTGATTACTTGGGCGTTAAGTGCTGAGACACTAGAGTGTCTGTCGCGAAGATTATGTTCGCTTTTCAGGGTGTGGAGTCTTCGCTGGCAATCGGTTTAGCGAGTACTATTCGTGTTCGTTTAAGCTCGCTCGCTCACCCACTCCATAAATTATTGCATGTCAGTGAAATTTCATAACGATGAGCGAACTGAGGTTGGACGGGGACACAACGTCACGGGGCGGTGTTAATCGTATGTCGCGACGCCTTTTTAACTACTCAGCTCATTATATATATATATATATATATATATATATATATATATATATATATATATATATATATATATATATATATATATATATATATATATATATATATATATATATATATATATATATGTTACAAACCCCATTTGCCGATCTGACCCGTTTTTAAATCCACATATGGGTCGTCCATCTGCAGATGTACGAATTTTTGGCCGTAGTTCCAAATTCTAAGCAGCACAGAGAAAACATAATATTGTAAAAATAATAATCTGCAGATGGTTCAGACCCATCTGCAAATGGTTCAGACCCATCTGCAGATGGGTCAGACCCATCTGCAAATGGGTCAGACCCATCTGCATATGCTTCTGACCATTTCTGAGGATGGATAAGACCCAACTTCAAAAAAGTATCACATCATGATTATTTTAATCGACATTTATAAATTTGTTTTGTGCTACAAAACCAAAGGGAAATTCTGTGCAAACCACATGTTTATATATATATATATATATATATATATATATATATATATATATATATATATATATATATATATATATATATATATATATATATATATATATATATATATATATATATATATATATATATATATATATATATATATATATATCATCCAGAACCACCGATAGAATTAACTCTTGAGAATTCGGTAATCACTCAAACTACACCTGTCGCGGGCACTAATTTGCATATGTAATTCACGCTACGCTTATCAAAATTAAAGACTAATGATGAGGCCAGATTAGCATAAGTCAACAATAAATACAAACAAGACCAAATACCTAATTACTGTGCCTATTTAAAAATCGAGGTAAACATTGCTTACTGTGGGTAATTAATGACACGTCATCTATTTTGACAGGCACCATCGTCATAGAATACCTCAATAAGCGATTCAATGTTTACCGTGAGCGCTGAATGCGAGAAATTGACTGTCAACACAACGAGCTGTTGTTATGGACAATGGCGGAGCCAGCCTGACACCCTGGGATGTTCATTTCGCGGGAATCGCAGCAGATGGGAGTCTGGCAACAGATGCATTCTGGGCTGGATGGATTTGGTTTTCGAGAGTATCTGGCACCGCTTTCCCCAGGTGTAAATGCACTGCGTGGCTGCGCGCGCAGGTTAAGCGGACGAATGAGGTATTTCAAATGTACGGTTATTCCTCCTTCACATTCATACAGCAAATCTCCACTGAGTTACTTAACAGTATTTTACAATTAGGCGTATGTACAATGAAAATGACCATGCATTCACACATGCCATTGTTACATATAGGGCGCTCCATACGGAATGCCAGTGATGATCCGTGTACCGCAACGGAGAGCAGAATATATGGCAAGCCGAGGTAGTGCACAACACGACAAGACTTGATTTAATGTCACGCCCTCATCGGTTCTCCTCATTTACGAATGAGACTTCAGTTAAACGAATGAGGCTTCAGTTATACAGATGAGGCTTCAGTTAAACGAATGAGGCTTCAGTTAAACGAATGAGGCTTCAGTTATACGAATGAGGCTTCAGTTATACAGATGAGGCTTCATTTTTACGGATGAGGCTTCAGTTATACAGATGAGGCTTCAGTTAAACGAATGAAGCTTCAGTTATACGAATGAGGCTTCAGTTATACAGATGAGGCTTCAGTTATACGGATGAGGCTTCAGTTATACAGATGAGGCTTCAGTTAAACGAATGAGGCTTCAGTTATACGGATGAGGCTTCAGTTATACGGATGAGGATTCAGTTATACGGATGAGGCTTTAGTTAAACGAATGAGGCTTAGTTATACGGATGAGGCTTCAGTTATACGGATGAGGCTTAAGTTATACGAATGAGGCTTTAGTTATACGGATGAGACTTCAGTTAAACGAATGAGGCTTCAGTTATACGGATGAGGCTTCAGTTATGCGAATTGAGGCTTCAGTTTTACGAATGAGGCTTCAGTTAAACGGATGAGGCTTCAGTTATACGAATGAGGCTTCAGTTATACGGATGAGGCTTCAGTTATACAGATGAGGATTCAGTTATACGGATGAGGCTTCAGTTATACGGATGAGGCTTCAGTTTTACAGATGAGGCTTCAGTTATACGGATGAGGCTTCAGTTATACAGATGAGGCTTCAGTTACACGGATGAGGCTTCAGTTATACAGATGAGGATTCAGTTTTACGGATGAGGCTTCAGTTATACGGATGAGGCTTCAGTTATGCAGATGAGGCTTACTGGTTACCATCAACTTTCAGTTATACATAGCTGTTATACCTGTAGCTTCAATATAACAAACATGTACTGGCGTACCATCAACTTTGCCGGTAACATAGCACTGTAGGTGGCGGTACGTGAGTGATCAAAGTTACTTTAATGCAGGTGAAAAATCCGATCATAACTCATGCGCGATTCGCGGAAAAACAGCACACGCGTATTTGCCTTTTTTCTAGAGGTGCTTCACGGGGATAGCTTCGGATGGGAAGAGCCAGGGTAGGTTGTGGGGATGTTTGATGTCTAGTGGTGGCTAGGATTTCCGAGGTCCCGTTTGAGTTTATGTGTGCATATGGATAAAGCCTAGATAACAAACATCGCACGTGTGATGCTTTAATCTAGGAGTCGATGTGAAGTGGCTCCAGCATGTGACGCCAAGAGAGCGCGTAGAGAGGCGTGGGTGGAAGCCGAGGAGGACTAGCCGTGGAGTGGCAAGGGGTGGGTTCCGGTTGAAGTGGCAGGATTTGACGGGGAATACAGGGGGTGGTACACGGGGACATGGCAGTAGCATCGAGAAGAAGATCCTGGGTAGCTGGATGGATTGGTAAGGCTAGGTACAGATGCGGGGTACATATAGGGGAGGGAGGGAGGAGGAGCGAGGAATGGGAAGGAAGGAAGGAAGGAAGGAAGGAAGGAACGGAAGGAAGGAAGGAAGGAAGGAAAGGAAGGAAGGAAGAAGGAAGGAAGGAAAGGAAGGAAGGAAGAGGAAGGAAGGAAGGAAGGAAGGAAGGAAGGAAGGAAGGAAAGCGAAGGAAGGAAGGAAGGAAGCGACAGAAGGAAGGAGGAAGGAAGGAGGAAGGAAGGAAGGAAGGAAGGGAAGGAAGGAAAAGGAAGGAAGGATAGGAAGGAAGGAAGGAAGGAAGGAAGGAAGGAACGGGAAGGAAGGAAGGAAGGAAGGAAGGAAGGAAAGAAGGAAGGAAGAAGGAAGAAGGAAGAAGGAAGGAAGGAAGGAAGGAAGGAAGGAAGGAAGGAAGGAAGGAAGGAAGGAAGGAAGGAAGGAAGGAAGAAGAAGGAAGGAAGGAAGGAAGGAAGGAAGGAAGGAAGGAAGGAAGGAAGGAAGGAAGGAAGGAAGGAAGGAAGGAAGGAAGGAAGGAAGGAAGGAAGGAAGGAAGGAAGGAAGGAAGGAAGGAAGGAAGGAAGGAAGGAAGGAAGGAAGGAAGGAAGGAAGGAAGGAAGGAAGGAAGGAAGGAAGGAAGGAAGGAAGGAAGGAAGGAAGGAAGGAAGGAAGGAAGGAAGGAAGGAAGGAAGGAAGGAAGGAAGGAAGGAAGGAAGAAGGGAGGAAGAAAGGAGGAAGGAAGGAAGGAAGAAGGAAGGAAGGAAGGAAGGAAGGAAGGGAGGGAGGGGAGGGAGGGAGGGAGGGAGGGAGGGAGGGAGGGAGGGAGGGGAGGGGGAGGGAGGGAGGGAGGGAGGGAGGCGAAAACAAATAAGCCAGCCTGTCTGGATGGATAGGGGGTGCGGATGAATATTAAGAGCAATAAAATTTTCTTCCACAATAAAGGCTATCCTTTACTCGCTATCTGGTAATCAGCATTTATTACTTGTTAAAATCCATAAGAAGTTAACCGTTTGCCCACTAATGGCCCACGAAGGCGCAGTCAGTCCCTGAATCCGCAATACAATGGCCGCATCATCAGGCGAGACGATTGAGCTTGTGGGGTTTTTGTACTTAATTGCTGTAAAGTGGCGTGATGATGTGAATGGGTAGCGAAGCTCGAAGCTCAAATTTCCATTTCAAATCAATTTTTGACCACCAGAGCTTATTTTCAAACTTCGTTTAGAGACGAGAATGTGTTCATATACTAAATTTTCAAAATTGACAAAAACATTAAATGTGACTCCTTATTATCCCGGGCGGCAGTGACTATACGAAGGGCAGCTGAAAATCCTATCAAGCGTTAACTGTTACCAATGATGCACCGATTAAACTATGCGTCATAAAATCGAAATTTCATCTTAAGCGGCAATCGATTTGGTGATTATCCAGTGTACGGTTGTAACGCACACATGTGCCAAGCGTTCTCCTTTATGTTTCCGTACTATCGCTCCTCACCCGTGAAGGCTACTTATCCCATACGGCCTGTATCCTCACATCATATACACGCCATAATAGGAGTTCCGAGCCGGGAATTAATTTTAAGAGTGTTTCCTCTCCGCCTTGCGGTCTGTTGGAATCTAAACTTGTCAATCCCCGCATTAATATAGAAAACGAATGTAGGGTTTTCCTTAACCTGGGGATCCTATACCAGGTGTAGATTGTCGAGAGAGTTGATGGAGGTTTCCGGTGGATGAGATGAAGGTGTAAGGAGGGGAGAGGGGATCTGTTAGGGCGGGCATGTTTCTGGCAATCGCTTTAGTGTGTAGATGTCAATTGAGACGTGGTGGATGGGGGCTCATTCCGGCTGGACAAATGTTAGATCCGAATGCAATAGGTGTATGTATGCGAGAGGTCATGATGTGGTAGTGAGGGTGGCTGATGAGGAGGTAACTCCTTACGAAGGTCACATCAGGGCTGATGAGGAGGCGCATGAATGAGAACACAAGATATATCCGGGACACGGAATACCAGTTGGCAGGTTGCCAGTATTGTGATAGAGTATTAAGGTAGGCTGCTACAACAGCGACAACATCCAATACGTACCATCACAATGAAGTAGTTCAGACTCTGTTATCATGGACGAATTCAGCATTAATTTGGATGGATGAAGCATTTCGAAGACATTTTGTGACGTGAATGTTGACGCCTTAACATGGTGTCACAATATCAGCATCAGATTGAGGTTGCATTTGGCGGTGAGGATAAGTCGACGGAAACATCATAGATTCACAGAAGCATTCATCACACAACATTTACCAAAGCCAGACTAGATGCGGTGGAAACTTTAAGAGCTACATACATATGGTAGCGTCCAAGTACAAACAGTTTAACCGCTGCTTATTGACCTGCTGAATACTGCCATCACAAACAGCTGAGCGTCAGAGAACTAGCACCAGCAGTATGAGCTCCAACCAGAATAGCATCAGGACAGACAAGATGTAAGCTTAACTCCAGATGATGCTAATTGACCTGATGTCAAGCGACAAACTTTAACGAAATGACCGAGCTAGAAAAATCTTAATTATAAAATAACCCCTAGTATTATACAAGTGACATATGGTGAAGGTTTGTCGCTGATCTCCCTCTCATTCAGCTGTAGGCATTGATGCTATTTTATAGTCGCTGTGAAATATGCAGATCAGAATTTATTAAATGTATCGACGTTTTGCAAACTTGACTTGCAGCAAAAGACACGACAATTGCCTAACATTTTTCTTCGGTCACATTTCATACGTGCAACAAACGATCTGTATGGTTGGGTGATTAATGGTAATTATATTCAGACTTCGAGTAGTGGGAGTAGACGTCTTTCTTTTTTAGCTTGGTGGAAAATGTTGACTGCTTCCGGAGCAAGTCGAGGACAGTATGGGTATACTCACCTGTATAGCGCTGAATGATAAACATCGGTAAGTTAACAGGTCAAAAGACGGTGTCAAAAGGGGTAAATAGTGAAATGAAAATGTCCAAATCAATGTTTGTTCTCAATCGAGATGAGTAGTTGGAAAGGATGAAAGTCTAGTGGTCATAACAAGTGTATAAATAGATGTATCTCAGTGAAGGACGGCGCTACTTCAACCAACACAAAAAAGCGACTTTAGCACGATCTGCAACGGTAAAAAACGCGCTTATTCCTCCTTTATTGATGATTAAAATATAAAAATGACATCATGAAAAAATATTTTTTTTCCAATTGCACTAGTCTCAATATGCATAAATGGTTCAATTACAGTTTTGGATAATTCATACACCACCAAGGTCTACTTTCCTCTGAGTGTCATAGACACATGAATTACAATTAAGAATCCAGCATGTTCAAAGCACCTGCCTCAGGGACACCTGCATTTAGGCTGCATGCAAGGATGTAACTGACACTATGCTAATTTATGCTAAATATCTCTCAATTTGTCCTGAAGGCGTCTCCAATACTGTGTCACTGTTAGCATAGGGCTGCTAGATCTATTTGTTCACTTGTTATTTTTGGTGTAGGTCGCAAATATTAATATTAGGTTACCTTTGTATTTTCCATTTGTATTGTTGTGAATGGTGATGAATTAAGATGCAGTTTGTAGGCTACAGTTCACAGGAAGACGATGCACCGACAAAAACGCGATGGCTTTAAAGTGATGGGACTCCAGCGCCCACAGCAGCTACGATTTGGCTTAGCAATACTTGATATTGTATTCACTAATGGTCATAATTGCATACTTCCAGTAATGAACCGTAACGATATTCATTCGTTGTTGTAAAGCTGTACTCTAAATTCCACACCACGGACCAAACCATACCAAAGCACCCCCCCCCCCCCCCCCGCATTCCCATCCAACAATACTCCTCCCGTCTAGTTCCAAACATGTCTTGAGATCCAACCAATCGAATACATCTTATTCTCATCAGATCGCTAATACACGACACACACAACCGGCTATGATCCCAGCCGCATCAAAGGAAATCTAATCAGCAAGACTCATAGTCAGCAGTTAGTCCAGGAGAGACTCCAGTAGGTCTGACCTCACCTACAGAGAGGTCCAGACCCACACGGACAGTACAAGCAGACATCATGATTCGTGATCAGGATATCACTGCAGATTTAACGAATGATGATGTTGAGTGGAAGTTGGTCGACACGGTTCCCTAGCCAAGATGTTTTTGGTGGAAAAGCACCTAGCGCACCCGAAAAACATCGTGTCGGTGTGCACTGGTCCGGTATACAGGGATCATAAATCATTTATGCTGATTTAGCCAATAAAATTTGGGCACCTGTTACCAAGCGGTTCCGCATGGGTTTAATGGCCAGTTTTGTTTGGTTCCAGCTAATCATGTAAAACAAGGACTTATAAAACATGGTGGACAAGTCGGGAAGGGAAGGGGGGATAGTATGGGGAAGGGGGGGGGGATAGTATGGGGGGGAAGTGGGGATAGTGTGGGGTAGGGGAGGGGATATTGTGGTGGTGGAGGGGAGGGGATAGTATGGGGGAGGGGAGGGGATAGTGTGGGGTGGGGGAGGGGGGAGTATGGAGGGGAGGGTAGTATGGGGGAGGGGGGGATAGTATGGTGGATGGAGTGGGGATAGTGTGGGGGAGGGGATGGTATAGGGGGGGAGGGGGGGATAGTGTGGGGGAGGGGAGGGGATGGTGGGTAGGGGGGGGTGGGGGGGATAGTATTGGGGAGTGGGGATAGTGTGGGGGAGGGGGGATAGTGTGGGGGAGTGGGGGACAGTGTGGGGGAGTGGGGATAGTGTGGGGCAGGGGATAGTGTGGGGGAGTGGGGATAGTGTGGGGGGGAGATAGTGTGGGGGGGGATAGTGTGGGGGAGTGGGGACAATGTGGGGAGTGGAGATAGTTTGGGGCAGGGGGAGGGGTAGTGTGGGGGGAGTGGGGATAGTGTGGGGAGGGGAGGGAATAGTGTGGGGGTAGGAGAGGGGATAGTGTGGGGGAGGGGAGGGGGTAGTGTGGGGGGGGGGGGGGATAGTGTAGGGGGGGTAGGGGGAGGGGATAGTGTGGGGAGGGGAGGGGGGGAGGTGTGTGGTGGGGGAGTGGGGGAGTGGGGGAGTGGGGGGGAGTGTGTGGGGGAGAGGGATAGTGTGGGGGGAGTGGGGGATAGTGTGGGGGGGAGGGGAGGGATAGTGTGGGGGAGGGGGATAGTGTGTGGGGAGGGGAGGAGGATAGTGTGGGGGGGGGGGGGGGATAGTGTGGGGGAGGGAGGGGATAGTGTGGGGGGAGGGGGGGATAGTGTGGGGGAGGGGGATAGTGTGGGGGAGGGGGGGAGGGGGGATAGTGTGGGGTGTGGGGGAGGGGGGATAGTGTGGGGGAGGGGGGGGGGGATAGTGTGGGGGAGGGGAGGGGGGGGTGGGGGAGGGGATAGGATGGGGGGGGGGGATAGTGGGGATAGGGGAGGGGATAGTGTGGGGTGTGGGGAGGGGGGGGGGGGAGTGGGGATAGGTGGGGATAGTGGGGGGATAGTGGGGGAGAGGGGATAGTGTGTGGGGGAGTAGTGTGGGGGGGGATAGTGTGGGGGAGTGGGGACCATGTGGGGGAGTGGGATAGTGTGGGGGAGTGGGGATAGTGTGGGGGAGGGGGGAATAGTGTGGGGGAGAGAGGGGATAGTGTGGGGGGGAGGGGAGGGGTAGTGTGGGGGAGTGGGGATAGTGTGGGGAAGGGGATTGGATAGTGTGGGGAGGGGGATAGTGTGGGGGAGGGGAGGAGATAGTGTGTGGGGGAGGGGAGGAGGGATAGTGTGGGGGAGTGGGGGATAGTGTGGGGGAGGGGAGGAGATAGTGTGGGGGAGGGGGATAGTGTGGGGAGGGGAGGAATAGTGTGGGGGAAGTGGGGATAGTGTGGGGGAGTGGGGATAGTGTGGGGGAGAGGGGAGGGGATAGTGTGGGGGAAGGGATAGTATGGGGTAGGGGAAGGGGAAATTGTGGGGGTTGGGCAGGGAGTAGTGTTGGGGAGGGGGGATAGAGTGGGGGATGGGGGATGAAACATGCTTATGAAACGACCATGTCAACCTCATTCCGACCCTGCTCGTCTCAATACGATCCTGTCTGCCTCAGTATGACCCTGTCTGCCTCAGTATGATCCTGGATGCCTCAGTATGACCCTGTCTACCTCAGTATGATCCTGTCTGCCTCAGTATGACCCTGTCTGCCTCAGTATGATCCTGGATGCCTCAGTATGACCCTGTCTGCCTCAGTATGATCCTGTCTGCCTCAGTATGACCCTGTCTGCCTTAGTATGATCCTGTCTGCCTCAGCATGATCCTGTCTGCCTCAGTATGACCCTGTCTGCCTCAGTATGATCCTGTCTGCCTCAGTATGATCCTGTCTGCCTCAGTATGATCCTGTCTGCCTCAGTATGATCCTGGATGCCTCAGTAAGGTCTTGTCTGCCTCAATACTTCCCTGTCTGCCTAAATACTTCCCTGTCTGTCTTAATATTCCCTGTCTGTCTCAATACGGTCCTGTCTGTCTCAGTACGACCATGTCTGTCGCAATACGACCATGTCAGCCTCAATACGACCCTGTCTGACTCAGTACGACCATGTCTGTCGCAATACACCATGTCTGTCTCAATACGGTCCTGTCTGTCCCGATAAGGTCCTGTATGTCTCAATACGACCCTGTCTGACTCAATACGACCCTGACTATCTCAATACGACCCTACCTGTCATAATACGACCCTGTGTCTGTCTCAATACGACCCTGTCTGCTTTAATACGACCCTGTCTGTCTACTGCCAGTTTTACCGACTCATAGTCTACAGTCATAGAAGAGGCCAGTTAGTCCCATACGCAGTGTTGTATTTATACATGAGTATTATCCCAACACAGTTCTGCGTTAACATATGTCGCTTGTCCAATAAATAGGCAGCGTTTTATCCTGCCATATTGAGGTCAACTGCTGGTTACGGTTTGCAGTGGGTTAGCAGCGAAGGCAGTTCTCCGGGAGCTGACCTGACGTCTACATCACATGTACAACAAGTCGGCCTTGATTTCTCGGCCAGAAACCAATCGAAACAATTGTCTGAATGCCCAGCTATTGCACTCAGAGCGATTGGTCCGGGAGGTTAGCAGCGACATGATTTTGTTATGTGTTTGGCTTCCTGGAAGGCTGGTCAGATAATATGGAACTCGTGACGTCCTGTATGAGGAAGCTTACATTGACGCCACTGTGTTGCGGGAGCGTCTGAATCTTGATGACGCTTGATGACGCTTGATAAAGCTTGATGACGCTTGATAAAGGGAACTTGATGAAGGCATCCGAGTGCCTTGTGGAAAGTTCTTTATAATTCTGCATAGAGATCCTAGCAGAGATCTGGAATCGAGTAACTTTAAAACATACTTTCGCATTTGAGGAGAGAGCGGGGGCGAGGCATGACCCCATTTGGACGATAGTAAGCAAGTATTTGTTTGTACAATACACACACGTTGTGACAGAGCTCGGTCAGTTGGATCCGTCCATACATAGTCTAATTGTAACATATGACTCAATGATAGATCGATGAACTCGCATATGGTGGTTTGTTCCCAACACGCTATAGCTCCATTCTGCGGGCTACATGCCTATACGATATACATCAACTCTAGCTCACAGCTGAACTCTCCCTTTTTATAAAGAGATAGTTTTGTGAATATAGAAGCTATGCATCTATGTGCGAGAAATATCGGCCGTAAAAAGGGGTTGATGACTGCGTTATACCCCAAGCTTCCGTGCGCAGACGCACGTAAACTTTGGTGAATATGCATACTTTGCACCCAACATAAGAAAACAGTTCCCCGTGTGTCATATTTTGATCAGTCTGTTCTATGATTAAACAGCATTATGATAATTCTGACTGAGAGACAGCGGGAAAAACTATGGGGAAAGTATGATGAAATATATTGTGCATTGCTTGATGTAAACTATTCCCACAACTTAACTCATCCATTCTTCTCTCGATCTTGGACCCTCGAGGATGCAGGCTGGGAAATGACCCTAGCGTGTGAGATAGACTCGGGTTGCCTCCTGGTCTCTGTTCGCCCCCACCCCCAACCAGTCTTTAATTTCTTCCAAACACACGGCACGAAACAGAGATATCCCGAACTATTGTTCCGTATCCACGGATTCCCTGTCCATTCCCATTAAGTGATTCCTCTTCTACTAGTTTGGTCCCCAGCCAAATGGAAAATTATCATTTCGTCGGCGTCCCTCAAATCCCAAGCCTTCTCCGCGGCGGGTGAGTATCTCGGGAAACCGAGGGATTTCTTAAAGCATCGCTGCATATCCTCGCACGGTACTTCGTTTAGGGAAGATGCAAAAACCATCGACTTGTGCAAGCTGAGGGAGAACCGAGCATCCAAGAAGAATCCAAGTTGTAGTAGTTTGAAATAGCTTACTCACCATGAAGACCCTATCTAGTTGGGAATATTTCATTTGGCAGTCACTGTCAGGGAATCGATTATTCGGTTGACCTAAATAGCGATCTCCCTTTCCCTTTCCTGGTTCGCTGTTGATTTCACCATGGGTATCATGTCGTCTGATTTTTTGTCGTCTGCCGCCTAGTTGACAGAGAGACGCCGGGAATATCATGTCAGATTTTCAGTGGATGGCAAGAAGTGGAATTGAATTGTTACCTTGCCAAGTTTAAGTATGGAAGCAGACGACAATATGACGAGTATTCATTAAATCTGTTCCCGCTGCTGGGCGCCATGTTAATGTAAACAAAAGTCACTTGGATGAACAGAAGCAGACGACATGTGCTTGTAACAACCACAAATCCAGTTCAATTTCGTCCTACGTTGGTGACGTCACTCATTACCCAGCGTTCCAGTCAGATTCCATATTTCCAGCAAAACCCGCTAAATATCCGATAGCGTCAAGCGCGACTGCAGAAACTCCGAGGCAACTGACAAACGGTGTGAGCCACGTCCAGAGAAGGATATAAACACAATGAGTGGGTCTATCTCAGAACAGACATTAGGCTGATATGTCCATATAGGGATGGGCCAACACCCCAACAACCCTCCCCCCCCCCCCCCCCCCCCACCTACACCCATCTCCACCTTGATTGATGGGGCTAATGGTCTGTTGTTACTGTGTATGTCGAGAGTTTGGGCGTTTCGTCGCCCGCCGACAGGCTTCACTCATTAACGCGTGCGTGTCGAGCGCCTAAAAAGTCTATATCATGAGCCCATTAGTAGCTAATTAGCGAACATTATACGGTTGCAATGCCTCAACATGCTAAGGGCTCACTTAACAGCGCCTATGTGAAGGTCATTTAAACTATGTTACAATAGGCGGGGGGTTCTTTTATTCTTGAGCTGTCAGCAGAGCAATGTGAAGTTAGTTTATCGTAAGTTGGGAATGTGATAGATGGCACCTTGTGTGGTAATTGATATACGGTAGGTGCCTCAAACGGAACGCAGTTTCTCACTACATCTGACTGTCCCATTGGCTGAGGCGCGAAGGGTGAGTTACTAGCCATCGAACCCAGTTTATAACAACATCTAAATGCTATAGATAGTGCCACGTTTTATCCACGAACAGCGACAGATATGGTCCCATCTATCCAATGCTTTCAACATCTCTCTCGCTCACACACATAGCAAACGCTGGCAGGGAAAAGCCGCGCGCTCATTGGTTGATCGGGCGTCACGTGCCGTGCTCGGCGGCGCTCATCGAGCGTTCATTGTTGCTTTACGCTCTTCGCTGAGTTGTCGTCTGCTCCTCGCTTTATCGTCTGCCGCCCGGGAGAATTTCTTCTCGCCCACCCGCCAAATTGTCATTTTTCATCGGTGCTTTTCATCAACTTGCAAGCGAATTTACAAAGATCAAAACTGCCATACTCGGCAATATGGACTGAACCACCAAGATGCTGTCAGCTGTCTTCAAGTGAAACCTAGCAACTGAGTGTGTGCTCGGGGAGTTACATTAGAAGATATTATTTGCACCCCCAATCCCTCATCGGAGTTGCGCATGCCAGCAACGCGGATCGAGAATCAATCAAAGAGTGCTTGCAAGTGAGAGGGCTTCTCAAATACGGCCTCGAACGGGAAGTCCGTCAAGTGCTGGAGAGAAGAAAAACGAAAAGAGCGGACTACCCCACCCCCATTGTCACCGTTCCTGCTCGTACTGGCACATACGAATGACTATATTGATAAGCTCAAGTGTCAGGATTGCTTTAGTACTTGTCTGTCAGGTGACACCGATTGTGGTGCCATGGAAACAGTCGTCAACACGGTGACCAGGGAGACGGGGTTTATCAATAGTCAGCCGTGTATTGCCGAGTTCATGGGGGGACCCTTACCCCACATGGCAGACGGAGATCATCCGATGGACACGGCGGGGATCGGGGTGGGGACAAGGGGTTATTCCTCCATGGCATCTGTCTGTATTACTCCGCCATCTCCTACTTCAGTGTACTGTCGAATCTTAGACAATTCTAATGCGGACTTGGGTATACTGAACCCACTCACTCCATCGGACTTACAAGGCTCAAAGTCCGGTAGAAGAGGAGCTAACAAGGTCCCCGAATACCCGTGGATGAAAGAGAAGAAACCATCCCGAAATCGCCAGGGATCCAGTAACGTGCACCCTATAGGTATGATATCATCCATTTCTGAATTCACATAACCTTCAATGCATCTGAATAACGTTCTAGTTTTGATGTAACTTTATCATAACAATGATGATTTTCTATGGCGCTAGAGTAATCCTAGAAGATGCTTGTTGTAACTGTAGCTAATAAGATACAAGACAAGATATACGTATGTATATAAATCGGCACGTCATTGTTGAATATCCCGTACCATGAACCTCTGCCGTTTAGGACAAATCGCTGAATACAAGAGGTCCATTGCATGCAAAATGATGAACACACTCACACAGCCGCACACACATCCACACAGACGCACCCACGTTCACACATACACACACACACACATACACACACACACACACACACACACACACATATATATAGATATATATATATATATATATATATATATATATATATATATATATATATATATATATATATATATATATATATATATATATATATATATATATATATACATATATATATATGCGTGCATGTGTGTATATCTACATGAAAGTGCGTGTGGTTCGAATATGGCATGTGCGAAGTTTAGTTTTGTCTTCATTTGCGATCGTTTATGCGTCATTAAGTATTCATGAGGCGACATCTGCGCGTGAATATGTCATGTTCAAGAATTAAGATATGCTGATTTATACTTAATGCATATGCGAAATATAACGATTTACAAATGATTGCTCATTGCCGTGGTAAGATTGTCGTTGTGTTGTCAGACGGTGTCCTCAGTGTCAAGCTAGATAACTCAATCACAACCAGAAAGCGGCGCACAAGCAAAACCATTACACGTGTCTTCAAATGCCGAGATTAGGGCTGGAGTGTTCGTTATAGACAGATGACCGCTAATGACAGTGGCTCTTCATGGCCTTCTCTCAGATCATCTGAGCTGATGTATGCAATATACAAAGGTGTCCGTTAAACTGAGGGATCGGCTAAGACAAGGTTTACTTCCCATGCAATAACGAGGTTTGAGGTGGTGTATAGACATCGATTCGTCCTATGTCCGCTTAAAAACCAGCAGCATACTCACCCAAACAAGTCAGGTCATATAATATTGTGGGGGAACCAAACGTGACAGGGTTCTGCCAGAGTATAAAGTTGTACCATGATGAAGTGAGTGTTTAGGCACTTTGTACAAGACTAGCTGTCAGTAAGGGTCATTCAGAGCGACCTCCTCTCCTACTTCCACTCCACTGTATCCTTCTAAAAACACCTACACGGTAACGCCTACAACACCCCCACCCCTAACCCGGCTGCCCCACCCCCAACAAGCGTACAACTGTTCGTCCGCATCAGAGCCTGACACAATCACTCGGATCTTCCACATGTTGTGGCGCGCGATAGTTTACGGTCTGCTCGGTACTTAAGGCGAGACAGCGAAGACAAGTTTGTAATAAACATAGCCCTAGAGATAGTCTCATCATCTTGGCCAGCCACGCGCATGAGGGGGAGGCAGAATCCAGTTTGAAATTCGAACATCGAATAAAGCCAGACTGGTATATAGATAGCGTTGGTTGGTTTGCTCATCAGGATCAAGCAGCACTTCGTATGTTGCTTGGTGGTGGATCAGCCAAAATCGAATTAATGGAGAATAAAATGAGGAGGATGTATGTATTCGGTGAGGTAACGATCAAATTCGCGATTTTCAAACAATGAGTAAATGCGAGTGATTGAAGCGTCATGCTGTTTGTGTATGCGCTGTCTTTAAGGCTCGTAGTGCGCGTGTGTGTGATTACATAGCTTCATGGCGTGGATTTGTATGCGTGTTGAAGGGGATGGGGGGGGGGATAAAATATGTCTTTACATCGTGGTATTTGATAAACTTCGGGTGCCAATGTTTTTTTTTATATATTACAAATTTATTCTCTTGATTTTGTATTCGCATCCCAAGAATACTTCTGAGAGCAGATTCCCTTTATCCATACATGATTTTCTGTCGGATGAATTTCTCACAGTCAAGAATCCTGGTCATAAACAATCGTTCATTGTCGGGTACATTTAACGAAAACATTTCCTTTTAATACATAAAAAATGAAGCATGTATATTGAATGGCAGCCCGAAACTAACCAGATCGAGATATTCTTGCACCCATTTATATGTATTTCATATCGCCGCTATCATCTAATGAAATAATCGCATAAATTCAGGACATTAGTGCGGTAAGTTTTTTTTTATGCGATTTTTGAGTCACGTATGCCTACCAAGAACAACCAATGCAAACTAAAGTATGCATGGCTGACTCGAATGATGCAATTTTGAATCAATCTGTGCCAGCTTAATTAATAAACTGGTAATGCGCCTATATTCTGTTGTGATTAATCGCATTTATTTCCCGATCCATCTTTCGTAGGAAGATCTCCGTGTAATATGCTCAAATCAAAAGTACAGTATGTACATTTCATGTTACAATGATTCAATGCTCGGGGCAACGAAGCATTGTGCGTGTCCGCGACACTTTGTCCTTAGCAACAAGCGGTTCGCCAAAACCAGCCGCAAAATTGTTGGCCTTTTGGAAAAATGACGCGCGAGAAGAAAAAAAAAACACGCTGTCGGCGAGTGAAAAAAAACCACTCATCTTGAAGAACCTTTAGATTTCAATTCACGAACGTGTCTTTTCTTAAGAAGATACTAAAAGGCCTCGGTAAGAAACTAACCGACCAACCAAATGTCACTGCAGAGGGAAAAAACTGAGGTTTTCAAGCAGACTCATATACGGTCGCTACAAGGTCTGACATTTTAAGTGTTTACAAAACCATGAATACCTGTTTGAAAAGCCACTTATATCGAATAATACGATCAAAGAGCACAGCGCTTCACGGGGGAAGTTTTTCACTTTACTAAGTTGTGTGCTCGACTTTTGTT